>CM030174.1:14917800-14935126 GCA_017639675.1 Aplochiton taeniatus | reverse complement strand
TCCACAGCACCACATGGCAAAAACTGTTCCGTTTATCCAATTATGTTATGCAATAACAATGTACGTGAGTGATCCTTTACACTAATCAATGTTCTATAAATATTAAATGAAGGACATTCTGTCTGTAAAACTCTTCATGTTGGCAGAGGAGGACGGTTAATGGTTGATGGCTGAGAAAATAGGAGTATTCTGTACAAATCGTGATGAAAATTTTTCCGAAAATTAAGCTCAGGTTTGTCTAGCTTGTTTATATATGTATAGAAAAACAAATAAAGTAAAATCTCCCATTGATGATTGTTTTTTAATTTTAATTATTTTTACTGTGTGGCATCTTCTAAAAATATTAATCAAATGGCCCAAAATGCATAGTATAGAAGCCATTTATCAAACAGGAAATCTGTCTTAGGATCTGGAGTAAAATTGTGCAAAGATGTGGAATAATTGTTGAAAGGGCACCACAGATAATGATTAAACGTGGGCCCAGAGTCATCATTAGGGCATGATTTCAGCAAAATTGCGACCATGGGGGAGAATTTAGCAAACATGTTGCTGACCAATGAGAAGCATCTCACATGCGGCCGAGGCCTCTCTTGACAAGGACTTATTATGTGTAGTTTGACAGGCAGTGAATCCTTTGATTACCACGCTGCGAGTTCGCACAAAAATCGCTTAAGGAAACAATTGGACAACTGTCGGAAAATAACTGCTAGGAAAAATTCCTCAGATAGTCAGATGTGGTGACTTCAGCTCATAGTAGCCTTTCCCTTCCCTTTGGCGTCCAATCCCACGTGGCTATGGTGTCTCAGAGCTTCAACTTGGTGACATAATTCACTACTAGATAGCACCGCCCTCTTCAGACATCAACTTGATTTAAAACATTTCAAAATAAATACAGACTTAAATAAAAGCCTATTCCAGACGGCAACTGTTTCAAGAAAAGGATGCAAAGGGAGGATGTTTATAGAAAAAACGAATTGATGTAAAACAACTTGTTTGGCAAACGACTTGGTCATACAGCTCTGATAATCTACGTGCCTTTTTTTGTATAGGAATGCAAACAAGCTTGTGACTGGGGCAATGAAGGCCAGATGATCCTGACTCAATAGTCTATCTTTTGGACACATGAATACGACTTAGTCTGTGTAGGAATGCCACTTTGTCCATGCAGTTGATGCAAAGGTGCACTAGCAGTTTGTGCCTACTGTCCATTGGCCCACACTACACTTTGCTGCATAATTTGACACTCTCCTCGCTAACATCCTACTCTTGTCATGAGGGGGACTTTATACCGTAACAATAGTTACCATTCTTAATTTTAGGCTCACTAACCCTAACACGTGTCCGGGTGACTAGCTGCATGTTTGAAATGTAAATGGATTCAAGGGAGACTAACTTATTCTTGCCTTGAATGGACAAGCGAGTGACCTTAAGGCTACCGTGAACCCTTTAAGCTATTCATAGAGCGAGAGTCCAATGCCACTTGCCTTTTAAGTTTTTAAAGGGTATAATGTTCACCCTGTGAGTTTAACCTGGATCTCTTTTGAACTTTTAATGATCTATTCCCTACAGTTAATGATTCAACGCCAAGTTTACTACTGTGTGTGCATTATATTAACACACAGGCATGCCTGATGTGCTCTCTCTCCATCTCTCTCTCTCTCTCTTCCTCCCCACAAGACTATTTTGATGATAATACCTTACTCATTCTCTCACTTGAATACAAGATAAGGGATCACACGTCCCGAGGTTTGCCAATGCAAAAAAGCAATCTTATGCATTCCTCAAACTGTACCTCAATCTGAACAAGAAAGGAGCTGCCAAGGAAAGGAAGAGGTGTTGCTAAAGCCCATTCGTGCTATCAGAGTAGAGTAAGTTGTGTTCATTGTTAAGGTATGCTGAGTGCAAGACATCATCTCAAGCAGAAACCTGTGTGATCACAAGCTTCTGTTTGCACATGCAACTGTACAATGAGTTGACCTTGCATGTTGCTTGATTATTCAAACTACTGCTATTATGCTACTATGGCTGCTTAATAAAACAAATTATTTATTCACTCAATAAATGGTAAAAAATGCTTCCATAAGATATATTTTTGTTCCTATTCAAATATTGCGTATGGTGTTTTAGGAAGCTAGGTAAGGTATGCGTTTTTTTTTTTCTTTTACCATCTCTTTCTCCGTTTGACAATAGCCATCATTTAAACATTTACCGCTTCATTAAAGACCAATGTAATGAACAAAATTGAGACAAAATAAAAATAGAAGCATTTGAGCAGGTGTCGAATGTGTGGTGCAAGGCAAATTAATCCATCCAACATCTCGCATTAGAATTGAAGTTACGGACATTTCCGACTAATTCATTTGTTGCTCGTGGGTACCTTAAAACAAACACAAATAGCAAGCTCCTTCTGATCCCTTTACAAAGAAAGATTGAAGTGAGGCAAACTGATAATTAGGCTGTACATTTCAGACGAGCATTACTCTCTTGCTTATGACTCTTCTTGAGTCCCCAAAGCCTCTTCTACTCATTTGGCGCTGAGGGACAATCCATAAACAGGCTGAGTAAGCTGTTAGCCTAAACAGCAAGTGCAAATGAACGGCTGGCTAATCATGCTGGATGCATCTGGTAAGGGAAAAGGTCCGCGTTGGAAATAGTCCGAGACGTGGGATAAGTCGATTGGACCAGTTAATGACCTGGTACGTTTGATAGCCGCATGTGGTGAGTGGCCACGATGTTGCATGTTACAGGTTGGAGGCTTGTTACCAAACACGGTAAACCGTGTTCTGCCCATTCTATTTGTCAACATGTACAAGTGCAGCAAAATTGGTCAATGGTACATGTATGAGCATAAAGTGTTTGCAAGGCCTTTAAGTAGTAAATGAAATGGAATTAGCTTCCCGCTTAATCTAGATAGCAAAAACGTTTTGCTGTATAGACTACTGCTCGTTGCATATTAACTGATGTGTTTTGTGAATATATTACAGAAAATGTTCCAACGATGTAGGATTACATTTGTGAGATTATTCGAAAGCATCCTCAGAAGCAAAATACAAAACCACTGCAACAACTATTGTCCAAAATTCATATCAGCTATTTTACATTACTGCATCACTATTTTACATACAGCATGTTCTCTTATTAGTTCAAAATGTTTGTAACATGAATAGATCTGCAGGATGCTTCTGAAAATGTCTAGCTTTATTTCCAGTGTCAGCTAATGAATAGTCCCACAGTATTTCTACAGAATTTGAACTGCAACGCACATAAGGCCTCCGTGCGAGAGGAGGTTAGCTTGCTGTTACAAGTCGGCTAACCTGCTCTCACACTAAATAGTTGAGTGCTTACAGCTTCATTAGTTCAAAAGCTCACCGATTCTCTTTCAGACAAAAGTTTAAGAGCAAAGCTTTGAACCCCATACAGTTTGTTGAATATAATGCATATTGCTATGTATACCGTGAACAATGTTCATATAATTATCCGTAAGAGTGCCCAACATTCAGAGGTTAATTGAAGAACATGTGCATAGAACTCACCAACTTTACACAAAGATGACTCATGTTAACCGTGTGTTGAAGTGTTTATGAAATGACAATGGGACTGAAGGAAAGAGCCAAGATGAGGACTAAAACACCAGCAGGCATTATGCTGTCTGCAATATACAAGTCTAGTATCGTTTGTCACATATCGTATTCTATCTCCTGGCCTGATGGAAATTGCTCCAAAATTCTGTCTGGTTTCCTCATGTGGTCAGTTTCTTGCATCAGAATCCTGCCCCCTGGTTGTTTTGCACAAGAGCCAACCTATTCTATTACTTCCAAGTGAAAGAGAAAAGACAGAAACTTCCCAATTAATTTACAGTAACCAACCTTACAGGTAACTGAGTGTAAGGTAATTACTCCGGCACCATAAATGACTGTAATTGAGAAAAGGCCCACAGCATACATGATAAGGAATGGGAATGTAATGGCGGCACTAACAGCCTGCCTCAGATTGATGTGACGGGAAATATCTGAATGCGATTAGCAATTCTAGAGAATACACCGTTTGGAGCCGTCTTGGCTTTGCTAGTGGGGATGATGCCCTGTGCTTGCCCCCTGTGCCTCCCCACCATTTAGCATACAGACATTTTTAAATGGGCCAGCTATTAACCACAAGCAGTTTTACCCAAATTCTGCCATTAACAAATGAGGCAATTTTCAAAATGAGATATTAGCCGGTAGCAAGGGTCAAAAGGTCAGCTGAAGTAAATACAGGGTCTAACCTGTCTTTAAGATAATTAATAGGAGCTCTTAGAGGGGTCTAGAGTATTCTCCCTCAAACGGATGGAAGGCTGGATGTTCAAGATATTTAGGCATTGCAGAATGCTAATCTGTTGAATTTTCATTCCCAGATAAGGTCTCATTCATCTTGTAGCTTCAACTCAAAATGGCAAGAGTTCTAAGGCAATCCCCTTCCTTCCTCTCTTTCCAACTTTACTTCACAATAGTTCAGCCTACATGTTGTTCTCGGTGGCCACTATATGGCTTATGCGATAGACAAAATAGCATAATGATTTGCATCAGAATGGGGAGAAAGTGTCGTCAGGCAAGCAAAAAGGGTTGCAGGGAGAGAGACAGAGTTCTCCACTCTTCCACTCCGCCGAGTATGCACCAGGGCAGACAGACATATGGGTGATGCTACATTCTTTAAAGGGACTGAAGTGAATTCCTGACCCCCTCCTCGTCGCTCACAAATTGCTTGTTCGAATGTCAGTCTGCCTTTTTATCAAGCAAACCCATTGTCTGCCAATGCATTGGACAGAGGGGGGAAAAAAGCTCGCAAACTGTACACTGTGCAGAGTCTAGCCCATCGTATTAGTGGCTGGGTTCTCGAACATGGGTGCTCACACAGTCAGACACACACCGAAAAAATCAATACAGCTTTGCATGGGGCTGACCCACATAGAGGAACCGAGTGGCGGCCAGGGTGGAGCTGTTTCATTATGTGTCACCATAAATGCCCCTGTGTGATCATGTGTGTGTGTGTGTGTGTTAGAGAGAGAGAGAGAGGGGGTGGGGGGGGGGTGGAGAAAGAGAGAGAGAGAGTGTGTGTGTCGGTCGGGGCTGGGGCCTAGGCAGTGGGTGTGAGTTCACACAAACACGTCCTGCCGCCTGACTACACTGTCACTGATTACAAGTGACGCAGAGTTAATAAAAGAGCAAAGCTGACTGTCAGTGGCGATTAGGCTGGGCACGCAGACAAGACAAAGAGGAGAGCACTGGGCATTAGTCATGGTCATTAACTGGGTTGAGTTGGGGGGTTTTAGTACCTTACCTGGGCAAGGGGAAGAGCACAAGGGCATTAGGGACAGCTTAAAAAACCATCATAGTCGACGAGCGAACAAGTCAGGGCAACGCTAATTGCCTATGAGTGAGGTTTGGAATTTTGCTGTGGGTCTGTGCGGTTTTAAAAGTGGGCGAGAAGACACTACGCATAAGGGTGGAATTGGTTCAGCTCTCGGAGAGACTCTGTGCCCAGCGTTATCAGCTGGGGCAGTTCTCACGTCCGACTCTTGCTGCTGCTGCTGCTATGTACATTTTGTTAAGAGACACACACAACTCCCCGTGCATGTATAGGAGGCCAAGAGGCCAACAGTTCAAATGCCAACTGATTACATTCCCAGCTGAATAGTATCTATATATATATATATACACACACTGTATAGGGAAATACATAAACTATTACATATTTTGATTGATAAACAGATGCTGTAATTAAAGTTGTAAGCTACTGAGGAACTAAAAAAAACATTTATACTTGGTATGACTTATATCAAACAAAACCCTGCTTTAAAGGCTCTTCTAGCAGGTATAACTACACTGTGTGTGTGTGTGTGTGTGTGTGTGTGTGTGTGTGTGTGTTAGTAGGATCCATTGTGTCCACCTCAAAGGATAATGTGTAGCCTACATACGGCTAGACTGCAGTGATCAGGCCATGCCGGGAGGAGGTACGTTGAAGTACTGACTGACGCACAGAGCTTTAAACAATACGCTACATACATGAAGGCTCCACAAAATATAAAACCTGATTTCGAAAACATGTTTAACAAAAAAAGAATGGGCTACTCAAAGGTTAAGATGACATATATTTCTATACATCGGTATACATTTTCATAATGCAACATCGACTAGGATGTGTCCATCTCCCCGTTGCTTTGGAATGATGATGCCACATCAACAACCTGGTAGGCTAGCAGCCAATAGTATAGCCTCATGCAACCCTCTAGATAAAAATAGCCTGGGATCAATATGGTGCCACCCGGTCACCATCAGTGGACTCCTCTGAGCTATTCTAGCAGTCGGGATCAGTGCCTGACGCCTCCTCTCAAAGGCCGCTGTAATGTTTACAACACGCCGACACAAATGACCGGTTGTGCAATAATTATTCATTCCTTTAAAAGCTCTTTATTTTCCGTAATTCACGTTCAAAGTGTACAGGATGTCTCTTTGCTACCTCTTCGTGCAGTGCAGGGCCAGACACTGTGTTTGTTTCGCTTCGTTTCAGCTTCCTCCTGCTGTTCTGTGCTGACAGTGGGTGGGAGTTTTGTGTTCAGGAGAGTGGACCTGTTACACAGTTAGGGAAAAGGCAGGAGCACAAGCAAATAAATGGAAGCACCCCCCTTGCCGGACATGCGATATAACATATAACAGACTACACTGTTTTAGGCGCATTACTCACTACTAAAACAATCTAAACTACCCTAAACACGCATCAAAGTAGCCATGCATTGTTTTGTAATGACTATACAATACAATAAAACAACATGTAGAAGCACAGAAAGGCTTTGTGAAAATGTTTGAATAACTGATCGACTTTCAAGTAGTCCACCCCTAACTGCATTTTGGTTGCAACAACTGCATCTACATATGCGCACCAGGAAGAGGAAGATAAGTAATTTCAGAGTACACAGCCGATTGAGTTGGCTCTATGAGTTATTCCTAGGTGTCTCACCCTATGTGTGTGTGTGGGGGGGGGGGGGGGGGTTATATATCAGAGGAGGTTTTCTAAACGTTCTATCTGCTTGTCTTTAGATTCTGCACAGGTAGAGCTCCTGACAAACAGGTGGGGATTGGTTTAACTTCTTCCTGCCTTTCATCCATGTTGGATCTCCTAGCTGGTTGACAGGGGGGGGGGGGGGGGGGGGGGGCTCTGCCACCTCTCACCCCCTTTAACAGCACGCATACCAATAATATTATCTCCAAATAAATCAAATAAGTGAGTGGCTGTGTGTGTTAGTGTGTGTGCTCGTGTGTGTGTTCATGGGTGTGCTTTGTAGGGCACAGGCTCAGGCAGCATTTTGCCGGTTCGAAAAAGCTCCTGGCACCTCATACTTAGTAAGACATTTATGAGCAAACTGCTTCGTTTCATCTCATATGGCCCCTAGGTTGAAATGGAAGCTTAGTCGAAAATCTGCCAGATGACAGTACGGATTAGAGCCAGTGTGTGTGTGTGTGTGTGTGTGTGTGTGTGTGATACAAGGAAGGGGGGACGTGGGGGGGGGGTGGTTGGGGGCAGACTAGCAGAAAGTTAGTACAACATAGACTCTAGTGGTTCTATCTACCCGTACTGGTCTAATCTATGCCGCCACGCAACCATTGTCAAATAGTTTGGAGCCACATCTTCCCTACCATCTTAATTATTCCTACATTTTGCCATTGAGAATAAATCATCTAGTGGGACCACTTGAAGAACGATGACGCTGGAGTAGTCACACGTAAAAGAACAGAGCTAAGTGCTTACAGCAGAATTAACCTACTTAAACGATGAAAAGACTTGGGGAGCCAGGCGGGAGGAGTCAAGAGGCAGGGGGGTCGAGGGTCAGGGTGACATATCCGAACCATTATTCACGTTCTGTTGACCCACCTGGGGTGACGGTTGCATATGGCCTCATCGAGGAAAAAAGAAGAAAAAAAGCCAGGGTCCTTTAAGAAAAGCTGTTTGTTAATTGGCTTGAACCCCGGTCATGCTAGCTCCTGCATGGCGGACCCTTAAGGTGGGCTTCCAAAGGGGGGAGGTGGGGGGTGTCTGGGGAGAGGGCCGGGGTAATTAAGGCAAGCCGGTGACCTGGATGGCTCTACAGGAGGCTGTAAAAGGAGGGGTCAAGAGAGGCTGCGCATGTGTGTGTCCTCAGGACGCAGAGGTGGGAGGTGGGCGAAGCGCGCGGAAGTCGTCGTGGACTCTCTCCCCCCGCGATTTGGATTTGGTTTCCTTTCACGTCCCCCACCCCCCCACACACCTCCTCCTCCCCAAACAAATGCACATAGTTGCACGGACGTACTCTCTCACGCATACATGCGCAAATACGCAGGCACACAAGCACAGGCACACACACACACACACACACACCTACACACACCTACATACACACATGCAGCCATACCCACGCAGGAATGCACATAAAATACCACACTTACAACACGGAGACTCATATCCCAAACAAACACGCCCACATAAACAAAAACACATGCGTGTTGTTGAAGTAAAGACTCAGGAAACATGTGTGCTCTGAGCACTCACACACACATACAGCAACTCATACAACCATTAAGTAGACTGAGTCATACAAACACACACACACACACACACACACACACAGACAGACAATCACAGGCACTCGTTTTTTCCTGCTGGGAGAAAAAGAGCAGCCTTCCACAGGAATTCTTTCCCAGCCAAAATCCTGGGGTGTCCCATAAAGCCTCTGGCCAGGCGACCGGGGCTGATCAGAAGATTCAACTTTACGGTGTGTGTCTGTGGGTGTGGAGGGGGAGGGCAGGCCCTGGCAGCCAGCAACCGCTCCTGTCCCAGGGCGTCCCTCCAGCCACCCGCCTCGGCACCCCCGTGTCGGCACTACCCTGGCCCCCCTGAAGCTCACCCCTCTGGGGAGAGACGGGCAGCCTGACCCCTGGGCCTGCCGTTCCTGGGTCTGGGAATACACGGAGAGGACTGTGCTACATTGCACATTGTGTTCACTGGATTATGCACACAACAGCAACCTGCCACCGCCGCTACAGCTAGAGGCCCTCCAAGGCAAAGAAAGAGCGAGGGAGAGAACGAGTGGAGAGAAAAGAAAGAAAGAGAGAGAGAGAGAGAGAGAGAGAGAGAGAGAGAGAGAGAGAGAGAGAGAGAGAGGGGAGAGAAAGAGAGAGAGAGAGAGGGGGGGGGGCATGTGTGTGTGTTTTTTCCCCTTGTTCTTTCTTTACTCTCTCCCTTTCTCTCTCTCTATTTCACAGACCGTGTCCACCTTGGGGCTGAATGGCAGCACAGAGAATGGAAATTAGTCATTGGTTTTACGAGCGGAGAGGTGCGGAGCTAAAAGCTGACTCTGTGGCCTGCCGTTGCTGCTTCTGCTGCTGGATAGGCATAGCTGTTGAACTGGGAAGTAGCCAGACAGGTCTACTTGGGTACTCCCAACCAAAGGTGTCTGCTATGGGATCACTGCTTCTTTTTATACCCAGATGTGCGTGCGTGTGTGTGGTCGAGTGTCGTGTCGGTGTGAGTGTGCGATTGAAGCCTGATGGCTGCTCTATATTTATAAACTTGAGGACTGTTCCACTCAAATTGCTGCCCCGGCAAGTTTATCATCAAGCAAATCATAGCGTAGCTGGGAGCAGGAGAAAGAGAGGGAGGAGAAACAGAGAGAAAGAGGGGAAGGGAGAGAGAGAGAGAAGCAGTGGAAGAAGACTGACTAGTAACCCCCAGGTGAGGATATAACTTCCACAGCCTTCGAGCATAACTGACGCTGCCATTTACAGTTAGTTACCACTGTATAATTGATGTTGGTGGGAGGCTCCCAGCGAGTCAATCCACAGCTACCAGCTGCACACAGCTTTCTGTCTCAGGGACCACTTCCACTTTTCAACTTCTACGTGGTGTAACTAGTCTGTCATCTTTGGGTGGGCCTTTGGAATATTTGGGTGGGCGACAACAAAAATGTGGCTTTTCCTAAATAGGGTGTGTAAGCGAGGGCATAGCCATGGTCGAGAATGGTGCCAGCCTGCAATAAAGCTTCTCATTTGTCCAAATGGGTTCTTGGGATAACGACATAAAGTTGGCTGGGAGATCAATATTTAAGTCAGGAGCGTAAATGGCAGAGCTGGATGTGTGTCTGGGTTTTGTGGAGCATGGAACTTTGTTACCCTTGACACTGTTGCATTAACCCTTGCTCAGTGTAAATGTGCTGGGCTCGATAGTGGAGTCAGCATACACTGGGGTTGAGGTTGCCTGCTAGTTAATGAGCCACCTATCCATGCTGAAAAATTGACCTGGTTAGCTAAATAAAACTAACTAACTAGCCTTCTGTAAAACTATTTTAGACTCAACAAGCGAACTCCAGTGACTAGAAACCAATCAGCTACAGCTAGCCTGGAGCTGGCTAGCTAGCTGGCTAATCACTAAACCATTGGCCACCAAGTGAGCTGGTAACTTACAAGCAACACACAGCTTGCAAAATGTGCAAACTCAACGGTGAAACAGTACAAGACTACTAATAAAACTCAAAATAACCAGAGACAAGAATTAACAAGAATCAAAGGTCCTGGCAGTTTAAATTGGATTGCTGAGAGCAGCTAGCTACAAACAGGTTTTTCAGTTCCCTTAACTATGTCTGTCCCGCATGTGTGAAGAAGTTCCCTGGTTTGGCGACACACTCACTAAGCACACCTACACCTTCATAATGGCCAATAGTAAAGTAGTGCATTTTTTGATGACCGATGACAAAATGACATAAAACTATGAACGCTCCAAAAAGAGCTGTAACGAATTATTTTTTCAGAGTTTTTATTGGGAGAGGCAGAAGATTCCTCTGGGTTGGGAGGGCTTACCTTACCCCTCACCCCAGCCCACCAGTAGACACGCCCCCTGAGTGGAGCGGTGGTTGATATCGTTACGACCCAAGGTTCAAGGACTATATGAAAAACAGTCATGGTGTCTCCAGGACAAGCAATAGAAAATGTGAGAGACAAACGTGTTTAGACAAAAGAAAACAACGTTTCCACAGCAAAACCTGAGTCATGCACACTAATAAACAAAACACAGCATGTCAGAATTCACATTTTCACATTTAGTGCATAAATAGGAACAGCCACACACACACACACACGTGCAAACACACACACACACACACACACACACTGTATTTCCATCCACCCATGAATAGATATGCACATCCCTTCTATCCTTGTCTCTCTTGCCTCCTAGTTTCTTTGCCTGAACTTTTTCTGCTGAAAAGTTCAAGCCAGCTCATTGATCTGTTTCTGAGTTGAGCGTCTGTGCCGTAGAGAAGTCGGTCAATACAGCCCGTCTCACAGAAAACCGCACAATCAGTTACTTCTGAACTCCTGCACATGCTCCTCAAATCCAATACAATTATCTTTAGTGGTTGAACTGTGTTTTTTTTCCCCGTGACACGAATCCAAATATACACTTTCTATGCCTAAGAATCGCAGCAAATGTTCAATGACAAGACAATGTCTAGGGAATGGAGAAATCGTCCCAGCAAACAAATAATATAAGCAAGCTATTTTTTGCTGCTTCAAGATCAGATATTTGGGGCAAGGTGTTCGCCGCTTCCTCGTGGCGTTCTCCAGGGAGTTGTGTTTTGCTTTGTCTTCACTCCGAGATAAATGAAAACCTCTCGACTTTCCCTCCAAGGAGACTGGCGCAGGGAAAAACTGTGAGCAATGCTGGGGAACACGCCAAATGCTTGCGAGGAGAAAAAAAAAAAAAAACATTGATAAAACGATTTTTCTTGTCGTTGTGATGTTACAATATGTTTTTCTATTTCCACTTCCCGACATTTCATCTCGGAAGGAGACACTGAAATAATTGGTAATGTCTTGATACCTCAACTTTGCATACAACTCTGAATGTTTCTGTCATTATTGAATGTGCCCTTTCATCCACAATCATGCCATAGTTGGTACAATGGCGACGGTAGACAAAGAGTTTGTTCTGCTTCTCCGTCTGTCAGTCACGACTGCTTCCAGTAGTTGAAAGTCTAAAGATGTGACTGCAGGCTGAACCGGGCTGACAGGCTGATGTGATGGAGTAGGCTGCCAGCTTATGGCTGATAGAGGAGGGCGCTTGAGTAATGAGGTCTTTTTCCTGCACGCAGTTATCTAGTCACAGTCATTCACTCCTACACAGCCGGGTGGCTGGCTGGCTGGCTGGCTGTGTTTGCGTGGGGAGGGATAAGGAAGGGTCTGGAAGGTGAAGGCTCCGCACTGTGACTCAAGGTGAGCTAAGAGGGGTAAGCAGCTGTGCTAGCAGCTGGGGTGGCTGCCTGGCTGACTGAAAACAGGCATGCACAGACACACACACACACACACACACACACACACACACAGGTCTGGTTTTCCTGTTGTTTTGACTTATACCTCTGGGAGAGCCAGGCGACCCCCCCCCCCCCCCCGACTCCCGACTGTGTTTGTCCGTGCGCACGCGCCCACAGGGTCAGACAGTCCCGTTCGAATCTCTCGTGACCGGTCACACGCAGGAGAAAGTGAACCGCTGAACCCATTCACACGCCCATTGACACTAACCCACACCAGAAGGCTTCACAGGAATCAAACGCCCTCTTGTGTGGCTCGTAAACCCACAGCTACACAGATGCATGCTGGAACGGATAGAGGCGGAAGCAGTTGATACACACTCCGGGTATCTGTGACTCTCGGCCGATATTCAATCCTGTGTGATGAGACAATAATAAGAGGACAGAAGGGGAGGGGTGTGCGAGGGCGTTTTGCAACTTGTTGCCACCTGCCGAGAGCACCGCCGTGTTGCGTCGGAGCCCTACCTGCCCGGGCTTCTCACACCCAAAGTGGTAAATCAATGGGAAGGCCGACAGATGAGTTTTAATCAAGCCGAGTATATGAGGAATCTTCCCACAGTGGCGGTGGTGTCAGAGGCACACACCTGGGCGAACCCTTCTCCACCTCCCCGCGTGTGGGCGCGTGTCCGTAGCTTTTTTTTCTTTGGGGTTTCTGCGTGCGTGTGCGCGGGTGTCTCAAGACAAGGTGTCAGCGGGAAACGTTCAGTCCAGAGCCAATAAGTGGTGTTGTTTTTTTTCTCCTTTTGACACAATTGGAATCCTGCTAAATTAAAAAGTGACTAATGCGCGGGTTTGCCTTCTCGGCTGTGACTTCCCGACACTTAGCTGGGTGGGGAGAGGTGCGCGCGGGGGCCTTCCTCTTCAAAGTGGCCTTAACCACATGTTGTCAGCAGAGTAATCCTTTAAACTTCTCGGGGTGACGGTGTACGTTCAACTTAAAGGCAGAAAAACAGCATTAAAAAAGCTCCATGTTCCGCAGTAATCCAATCTCATCAAGCCAGTCCCTAAATCTTTGTCAAGGAAATGCAATTGTTATAATGTGTTTATTGAAACTTGGGCAAGGCTTTATTTAATCAAACTTGCACTAACTGTGCTGGGGTAGATGAGAAAAACACACAATCTTTCATCACACAATCATCCTGCAGGAAATCCAATTTGCCGGTGTTTTCTCTGCAGCGTGCCGCAGCACGTGTGTGAGTCCTGCGTGGTGCGGGTGTGCACATGCGTGTACACTCCGTGTGTTTGTCGGTGGTTTGTTTGTGTGTCCCGGAACATGCATGTTGGGGCTTTATTTGCCGTCGTTGTGCACTGTGCCTCTCTAAGTGGATAATCATAGGTCCGTGCCACCTTATTAATTCAGGTGGGTCTGCCGTTTTGGTGTGTTTGTGTGGGCTTGCCTGTGTGTGTGTTTGTGTGCATGTTTGTCATTGCATGTCTCCTGGCCCTAACCCCACTGCCACAATCAAAGCTCACCTTACCATAGCTACTCTCCGCTGGGAAGGCAGTGAGCGATATGAACCATATCCATATGCCACCAAGCGGTGTAGCTCGACCTGCGCTCTGGGCCTACTCTGAGCCCCCCTGCCTGCCTGCCCGCCTGCCCGCCCGCCTGGCTTATTTATTACAGTGTTTGACTTGCTGACAGCTCTCAGGTCTATAGCTACTGCCCTGGTAGTGGCTCGCTGTGTGATGATTGAAAAACGGTCGGGGCCACACAGATATTTTTTTGTGGGGACCAGTGTGTGTGTGTGTGTGTGTGTGTGTGTGTGTGTGTGTGTGTGTCTTTTGGGGTGTGTGTGGAGGGGTAGTACTTATGCATAGAATCAATGGAGAGAGAAGGGAGCAAATGGAATATAAGGATGCAAACCTCAGAGTTATGTCTGCAGCACGTGTGAGGCGCTTACAGTTTCTGCCCTGAAAGAGAGAATGTGTGATGGTAATACACAGAGGTTGGGTGTGAATAAGTTTCTGGGCAGTGTGTGTCTGTGTGTGTGTGCGTGTGTGTGTGTGGGGGGGGGGGGGGCACCCATCCGAATTATATATTAGTGCGCGCCGAACATGACTGAAAAAACAAACTTTTACTATTTAAGTATTTTGGGAGTTGTAAGGACAAAATGACTGGTCCTCACTTCTTTAATTACTTTATTCTTTAATAGAAGGCAAATGATTGTTTTAAAATAACTAGTATAAAACACAATAATATTCCTCATGCTAAAGGCATCATATTGAATACCCCCTAAAATCTCCACAATTTGGTGGTTAGGGTTTAGGGTAAAGTTAGGTTTAGTTTTGCCAAAAAACAAAACATTTCATAAAAAATGTATAGTAAAATGACTTTCCTGTCACTTCAAATGCAAAACGCATCTGTGTGAACGTGTGTGTGAGCGCACGCCTGTGTGGGAGTGTGTGTGTGTGTGTGTGTGTGTCCTTGTGTGTCGGTGGGCGGGATATTTTACACTCTGCAAATTTGGGCACTGTCAACAATTCATAAATAAAAGGCCTATGTGACAAACCGTGCTTGGCACCATGGATCTGTCGGTCCATATACGCCACACCTTAGATGACTCCCGCCTTTGTATGTGTGTGTGCGAGAGTTTGTGTGTGTGTGCGTGTGAGTGTGTGTCCGTGCAAAGGAGGAAGAGAGAGAGAGGCTGCACACAGGATGACACACCCACACTGGCTTCTCATGCGTTTGAGTTCACCTGCCAACCTGGCAGGAGTCTTTATTGACAGGAGTGTAGTAAAAGCCAGCATGTGTTGTGAATTAGCCCATATTTCACCATGGCGGCGTAAAACATGAAACATTAGCCCCCTTAACCACTTCGCATACCCATAAAGCCTCGACGTTTACCAAATACAAAGGAGAGCAAAAATATAGGGCATGAATTATTTGCCAGTTGCATGTTTCAAAAGGGACCTGTTGAAACACATGTCCTGACGTCTTTTGTTCATATCCCCCTAACGATATTGATAATGCTCGATAAGTTTGTCCGAGGAACGTGACGGGGAAAATTCACTGGGAAATCTTATTCCACAGACCTCAGTCAGAACATTTTCCAGGATACTATGACAGAGAGCCTTTGAATATTCTAAATCGCCTACTTCAGGATTGACCGTGCATTACTCTAAGTTGGTTTTGTTTATTTATTTGTATTCAGACGACAAGCATTGCTGTGTAAGCCACGTACAGTAAGATGAGATGCCAAACGTGACCACGGCGCAATGGAATGGAACTGCAGATAAGCAAATATGGGAGGCATGCAAAGCAGGAAGGACTTATGCAACACTTTCCCCCCCGCCCCGCCGACCTACACACCAAATATATTGACATTTTGCGACGTTTGATGTCTCAGCTTCTTTGTTTTGGCTGCATGCTGTTGGGGAGGGACAGGTGCCAGTGGTGGGGAGATTGGAGGGGTTATATGCAGGGCGGTGGTGGTTTTGGTCAAGGAGTCATTACTGTCAATACAGGAGCTCTCTGTGTGTGTGTGTGTGTGTGTGTGTGTGTGTGTGTGTGTGTGTGTGTGTGTGTGTGTGTGTGTGCGTGTGTGTGTGTGCAGTAAGGTGCTTCAGACTTCCCCTGTTATCCCAACCCTCTGGCTTTAACCAGCTGGAGCTCTCCAAATTAGCCTGGTCCTTGATAATGCGCCCCTCTTTCCCCGTCTTTCTATCTCTCTCTCTCTCTCTCTCTCTCTCTCTCTCTCTCTCTCTCTCGCCCACCCCCTCCCAGCCCTCCCTTACCACTGCCCCACCTCCCCCTGCTTTAGATATTTAGCTGCAGGTAAAACAGGGAGCCGGCCCTTCTGTTGCTTCAGTCTGTGAAGCTTTTGTCCTCCTCCTCATAATTGCGCTGTGCCTCGCTGCAGAAAGAGAGGGGCGTTGGGCTGTGTGTGTGTGCGTGTGTGTGCGCGTACGTGTGTGGTGTTTGTGTCTGCAAGGGCGGCCCTTGCTTTCATCTGTTGCCGACGGTGCGGCTAAGCAGAACCTCCCCTGCTCCCTTTCGACCAACCCCCCCCCCTCCCCACCACTACCCTCCCTCGCTAACCCACTCTCCGCATAAACACTCACACAGAGCCCTCCAGTGATGTTGTTAGCAAGCATGTATAGTTGACGTTAGCATTAGCAGCGTTAGCGTAGCCCCCATGCCTGAGTCTCTGTGGAGGCATGGGATTCCTCTTCATTCTGGGCCTGGGGGAGGGCCAGTAACTGAGCCACTAGCCGAGGGAGCTGGACCAATTACATTGTTAGGATAAATGTAGCACTGCTATGCATGGATTGTGGTACTTAACAGCCGGCGCGAAAAAGAAAAACCTTCGCCGGGGTATTTTAAATGGAGGGGAATTTAAAAACAGATTTATGGGTCAGTTAAAAATAGTAGGCAAACTGATTCCCCCCCTCCTCTCCCCTCAGCACCCACCATCACCACCCTTCCAACCCCCCGTTTTTGTCTTCTTTTTACATCCCTTTGGTCTTTCATGAAATGATATATCTCTTAAAAGGATGGAATTTTCCCCCAGTGGAACTCCGAAACACAAATTGACAATTCGGGCCCAGTGGTTTAATAGCTTCCTTGTTTTTTATCCTTTACTTTTTTTCTGTCTTGCTCTATCTTGCACTTCCCCTCTCTCTCTCTCTCTCTCTCTCTCTCTCTCTCTCTCTCTCTCTCTCTCTCTCTCTCTCTCTCTCTCTCTCTCTCTCTCTCTCTCTCTCTCTCTCTCTCTCTCTCTCTCTCTCTCTCTCTCTCTCTCTCTTCCTGTCTTTATTCTCTTGACCAACAAGAACTTGTTAAATGGAGCCTTAACTAAATCTGAGTTAATGAATTATTCTAACACCTATGATGTGATTATTTTAATTAATGGGCCAACGCACCTTCCTTCACTCCGGGCTTCCTAAATGAACATCTATCCAAAGCCTAATGTCTTTTTTGACACAGATTTAGAGTGGCCTTTTTCTTTCCTT
>CM030174.1:14852800-14912800 GCA_017639675.1 Aplochiton taeniatus | reverse complement strand
AGAAAAGAAAAAAACGCTTGCAAGAGTGGTGTTTCGATAAGGCGGTCACCGTTGCTGAACATGTAGGTTTTAGTTTGAAGGAGCTGAAATGTATGTTTTGATTGACAGGGTTTCGCGGGGTTGATTGTGGGAGGAGCCAGACTCTCGGCGTTACTTCTGCTATTGGGTTTGGCGATGCAGAAAGACATCGCAGGTGATCAATTTTCCAAAAGAAATTTGTTAAAGTAATTTCCTTTTTTCCCAGACGTCCGCCACTTCAAAGCGTAAACACACGCGCGCGCATGCAAACACACACACACACACACACACACACACACACACACACACACACACACACACACACACACACACACACACACAAACACACACACTTTTTTTGTACAACTGGCTGCTGATTGGTGAAAGTCCATGGCAGGATGTTGATAGGTATTTGGAGTGGGGGTCGGAAGGAAGAGGAAACAAAACAGAGAGCAAAAAGGTTTCACAGGCGTCTCAATCGCGCCTGATAGCTCAAACAGCTTTGGCCTTAGCGTCAACCCCTCATGCTCCTACTCGTACATCCTGTCGACCTCACCAACGACCGGGCCGAGCCATGCCGCACGAGTCACGCCTCGGTGTGCCATCAACATCCGCGCCTGACACTGGTGTGGGATCCTGGGAAAGAAAAGGTAATGGGGGGCTTCGACCTCCTGATCAGGAGAAGATATGTAGACATGTAGACAGAGCAGATACACTGTTTATTGCCAGGTTGGGCTTGCCTCCGCTTCACAGTCTCGGGTTGGACTTGATCAAAAACAATTAATAGCCTGCGCTCAGGTTTCGCTTTCCTCAGGAGGCGTCGAACGTTCAAGCACCTGAAAGGGATCAGTGTTAAAAAATGGCTACGGGCTCAATCGGGAGCGACGCAGGCTCCTCTTTCAGGCCCGCAGCCATGTGACGGTGATGTGATCTAGTTTAAACAACAGCTGTTTGTGATTCCAAGGGAAATTAGGAGGAAGATTCCCCTGGAGATGGCTGCTTACTCCATCGCTAGAAATGAGGTGTCTCTTGTCCGCGCCCCCCCTCCTCCTCATAAAAACACACTTCCTGCCTCTCTCCTTCTATCTCCTGGAGGTGGATAGCGTTACCAAACGGTCGTTATCTAACCTGCTCAGGCTTTCTCTTTCCCTCGCGCCGTCGGCTCTCCATCTTAAAAAACGTTCTCTCGTTTGTCTGAGCCTATATATATATATATACATCTCCTGCTACAGCTTGAACCCTTTGTGAGGGGTTGAATGTGGAGCAGAATGTCAGCCTGCCCCTGTGCTGAGATGGTTAGGCGGCAGCTTTTAAGATGGCTGCCTTCTCAGGGCCTGTAGGCGCATGCCCGAAGCCTGCAACGCCTCCACCGCTCCCCTCAGCGGCCGTGGCCCTGTCTCCCCCACATATCGCCGGCATGTTCTACGACTGACGCGAAAGAGGTTTCAATAGCAGTCAACTGCTGTGTATCATATCTACCCGTTCCTATTGAGAGTAAATGTCTTGCTGACTACTTTTAATAACGGATTTTGAATGCTGCTTTGTAATAATGGGAATATGCAGTGTAGATCCTGTTTGAAATCATCTATGTAAATCAGGCAAATGCAAATGTGGCTTGTGCAAATTGTGCCTCCCATGTGTCGAAACGCCCCGAATGCAGAGCGTGCACGCCATGTAGAGAAGGGAAAAAAGGGGTAACAGTCTGTTTTCTACTCACCTCCCTTTTCTAAGGGTGGTATTGTCGCTGTTCCACGTTAGGAACTTCTCGCCGCCGACACCTGGTTGTGTTTAATTAAGGTTATACGGCCACCATAAATAGAGTTGCCATTATGGATAAGGAACCTTTACAGGAGCTTAAAGAATTAAGCACTTTCTTTGAAGTGTGAAACATACTGGGGAGTGAATGGCGAAAAGCTGGGGAGCGAAGGCCTTCCAATGACGGTCACGTAGTGCCACAAAACACCTGGGTTTGGTGTTAAACTTTATTGTCTTAGCAGAAGTATTAATTGGTTGTTTTAAAAAGATTATATAGGCAAACATAAGCGTTTTATATACTAAAATGCACATTGACAACATATGTGTGTGTCCTTGATGTGTGGGAATGGGACAAGGTGCAACACATTTCCCACCAGGACACGCAGACTGAATTACTTTCGGTTTCTGTCAATCCAAAAAAGAGTGCGCCATAAAAATCCCTTATGTGGACCAAACATTCCTTAGATGCTGAAATAAAATCGGAGCTCACACATTCTCTATTGCCAAAAAGCTTCCTTAGTATATGCTTTGTTCTGAGTATTTTAATAACGATATAAAGGGTTCAGCTAGCAAGCTGACATTTCGGCTTTGAAAAACACTCGCACATTTAGTTTGAAATATAAGGATTGTGTTACCTAATTCAGTGTATTATGACAATCTATGTATTTGATGGTATATTTATAACTACTTTACTTGCCAAACTGGCACCCCACATTTTTCAAACAGTACTGTTTGAACAATCCTGGGGTCTTGAAACTCGCTTGGTATATTTGAAAATGAAGACAGAGATTGAAACGTTCTTAGTTATAACTCTTTATCTCCTCTTTTTCTCCTCACTACAAAACCAATAAGCCACTGGGACCCCCACAAATATGCACTCAATCATAAAATCAATGCACTCCTCTCCCATTCACAGAGATATCCCCCAGCACAGCACAGCACAGCACAGCAGAGAGCTACAAATGTCTGATGGAGACTTCAGAACGGTTCAGCAAGCAAACACATTTCCCTAGGCCCTTGGGACAAGCACAGCATCGAGCAGGGGAACTTTCTTTTTAACGTTGAGACGGGAAGATTGTCTGTGCCTGTGTTTCCATTGGCTGTGTAAATGTGTGCTCATTTTCCCGCCCAATCTACAGTCCCATTAGTCAAACCTGATCCCAGTGCTTTGTGTTAAATGCATTTCAACTCCTATGGGGAAATGGAACTCGAAAGAGACACTTTCACAATTCACAACAGACATATGTGAGCTCTTAGGACTGTATAGTTCGAGTTCTGAGCTATGGCAGTGCCACGTGAAGCCCACCCACTTTGTCTTGGCCGGCACGGAGGATCGGGCTACGCTGGCGGGCACGCCAACCTGCCCTGTGAGGGAAACTCATAGGGCACCCATCCATCCATCCTTCCTCTCCCCCAGAATGGCATCTTCTGAGGCGGATCCCTGTCTGCCCGTTCCCCCGGCCCCTGATAAGAGCCATCCATCATCCAGAGGCCGCATTAAATTTTAACTCTGGTTACCGAGTGTGGCCATTCAAACTTTTATCTCAAACCTTCTTTATCTTCTTTTCATTAAGTTCTCAAGCGCTAATAGCCTGTGAACTCCCCGGGTAAGGATGATGTTCTGAATAATGGAAGCTCATTATTTCTCCACAGAATGCTTGTTAATTCAAATGATGATATTAAAACTATAGTAGCCTTTAGCAGTCGGGTGATTTCTAGCATACTTTATCATGTATCAATATATACTCTGTTTGTCAAAACTGCCCGGAGCCTGGGCTGACATTCTCTCCCAAGGAGTGGAGTGCTTCACCAGGCCCCTGAGTACTCCAAGGTGACAACTTGCAGAGTTTGTGCCTTTAGGAAACAAGAGGAGCGAGGGGGAGAATGAAACTCAAAGAGCCATCGCTGTCCTCACATGTCTATCAGACAGCCTTCCATCACACACAGGCACACACACACGCACACATCTCGTCTCCACGCAGCTGTCATCCTCGTCTGTCTCCCTTGATATCGGAACATCTGAGTAGACACATTCGCATGCACATGTGCGCATATGCACATATGCATGCAAGCACGCACACGCAATCGCACGCATGCAAACCCACACACACACACACACACAAATACACAGAAACCCTTGGGACCACTAGCCTTTAAGTACAGCACTTGAGTATTTTATCTGGGAGACATGACTTACAGTAGGGTTCCAGTGTGCCTGAGGTTTCCAGTGTAATGACTAGGACTGAATTTAGATTTTATGCAATTTTTCTTTTTTACCTTACCATATCTTTACCAGTCCAATGCACATTTAGGTTTATCGAGGTTCATTATTTAAGGTTTATTTTCTTAATTAAGAAGCCAGTCATGTTGGTATATTGTTATGTTGTTTTAGAAGACTGCAATATTCAAAATATCTCCCAGACTGATGTGTGACTCTAACCTTTACTCTATAAAGAAAGCATTCGCATTATTCCAGTTCCTTTAACTGCTATTGTAGCTAAATGATGCTGTCAGCTTTTAACAGTGAGTGTTTTCTTTGTAGACATGCTAACCGTGTTTAGCAGACCTGGAACCAAACCACACAATTATATAACAAACCTGGGACATTACAAATTCCATAAAGATCTCAACATGTTAAATGTCTGTCTCTCACCATGACCTTGAGCACAGTGCTTGCGTTCTGGCATCTCCAGAAATGCCTGTGGTCCCGTGCTTAAAATTCATATCTCGGGGGCAACCGTGATGACAACACGCTTAAATTGTAGAGGGCATATCTTTTCTGGTTTCCTCAAATGAACAAACAGCAGGTGCCATACCAAAAAAGGCCTAGGGTGTCGAAAACAACAAAGTGTGATAGGTGTGCGCTCGCGGACACGCCTGCTTGACGACGGGCCAGATGTGGGAGGAGTCAGGCGCTGTGTCACCGTGCCCCAAGGGAAGGGGGAGAGTGAGCTCCGTGGGCTGAGGCTTCACAAACAGCGTCACGTAACAACGGCCCGTTCCGGCCCGACCGGTTCACCTGGTATGACCGCCCTAGTCCCTCGCCCCGAGGTGGCCCAGCCGCGGCTCAAGGCATGCCGTTTAAAGAGAGCCAGCCCCACAGGCTTGGACGAACCCCTCCCCTAATTCCCCACCATCTACCACCCACCCTGAGGGGAGGGGGCTGTGAGTGAACGAGCGAAGGATTCCTCAGGCCCACGCCCATGAGGGTCCCTGCTCCGCTCGCTATTTCCTTTTCCTCGACTCCTTTTTCCGCTCCCTCTCCTTTTTTTTCCAAGCTTAAAATGCTTTTTAGGACGTGAAGGGAACAGTCGTGGAGTGGCAGGCAGCCAGGCCGAGTGGCCCCCTGGGGGAGGGGGGGGGGGGGGCGGTGGCGGGACACAGGCGCATTCAGACTAGCGCTCAACACTGGGGCACCGTATCACCACCACCACCAAGGATGCTCAGGCCCCTGGTGAGGCTCCCCCAGTGCTGGGGACCAAAAGGCGGTGCCCCCTCGGCCAGCCCTCTGGAGGCCCGCTGTCTGACGGCAACCCAGCCTTGTGGCTCCAGCCTCACGTGGTCAATCGGGGGGGTCCCTCGGATGCAGCCGTCCGCCCAGATGTTTCTGAGGATTAGCCGCACCCCCACTCCCCGCTCACACACACACACACGAACACACACCTCTCTTACACTTATTGGACCTGTCACTTTGAGTGCACCTCGGTTGGGCCACTTTTCCAGACACAGGATCTGCTTTTTGTCAGGGGGCTTTCGGGGCCACGTGGAGTGCAAGGTAAACACACACTCCCTCAAGACGGCTTGGGCTAATTAGCTAGCGTGGATGTGATTTCCCCGGGTTTGTCTTTGCAAAGCTATCGCACCAGACTCTCATGCGCCAGAAAAATGCATGGTCCGTATGCATCACCAACATACGGCCATAACGGCTATGATGACGGGTGCCCAACAGTCCTGATGGCAGACCCGGGTGATCTGACACCGTTCCAGCTCGATGCTGAAACAAATAAAGCAGGTCGTCTCCTCTGCAACGATCCTGACAAACAACGATGACACACATTCTCCGATGCGACGTGTTGTTATGCGCATACAGTACGGGGCCTGCCTCTGCGGCGGAATTTCGAATGTGTTGACCCGTTTCCAACTGCAGACACTGTGAGTCATCATCCCGTGGGAGAGGCCTGGGCCGAGGCCCTAACTGCAGAAGCGCATCTCCAGCGTGCGACGTGCAGGGAGTGCCTTTCCTGGCTTTGGCTTGTTTGTTATCCGCGCGGTTTTGCCGGCGTCCCGCCTGGCTCGTAATCTTTCTCAAAAGGTACAGGCAACTTACCCCCTTCCCCTGCTCCCCTCCCTCCCCTCCCTCCCTGCCTCCCTCCCTCCCTGCCTCTCCTTCTTAAATGCAGCGCGAGTGAAACACCGTGGAGGTTGTTGTTCTACCTGATAATGGATTTGGTGGACCCCCTGCAGGCATGCACCATTGGCAGATCCTGAATACCGTTGGAAGATCAATGAAAGACGGAGAGGACGGGAGGCAGAGAAAGAGAGCGCGAGAGAGGGGGGGGGGGGGGAGGGATGGGTGGATACAAAACGTAAAATCCCGTGGTTTCTCTGTGTGCAAACGGCGACGTGCAAAGCTGTCCTGGTAATCTGTTGTTAAGACACAAGGCCTCTGTAATGGCTCCCATCAGGCCGTGGATTACGAGGAGGGGAATTGTAATTTACACGGGCTCCACTTTTATGTGTCACTCGGCTTAGAAGTTAATAGCATTTCGCTGAACAATGGCCAGTCACGTCGTGGCAATCTGGGGCGTCCAAATCCACAAGTGAGGGGCCATTGACGCGCAGTTGTCGGGGGCTCCAGACAATGGCGCGTTCCGTCTGAGCTAATGAGCCGACGCTCGCCTATCTCCGTGACACACATGTCCGCCGCGGCTGCGGTTGTGCGCGTCTCGGCCCCCGCCGTATCGGCGAGCGCCATTGTCTGCCCTGGTTTGCCTTCAATAATCCCACGTAAAGCCGCCGCGTTTTGTCACAGGGTGGCTGGATCCCACCCTGCAGTGACATGACCAGACAACCTGGCAGGCAAAAGGCAGTCTGCAATGTTTTGGGGTTCTTTTTCTTTTCTTAATTCCTCTCCGCTATCTTTTGTCTCAGAGAAACAATAGGCAGAGCCATTATAAGGTACTTAGAACTTAGAAGGAGTTGTTCATAAAAAACATGTTGTATACGGAGGAACATTTGATATTGTCGTAATTTCATAGTATGAGTTTTGTCAAAAAAACAAAAGCTGAAAGCGAGAGGGATGCTTGGTCTAGAATCTTGGTCTATATTTAGGCTTTAAAGAATCCCAGACAATATATAGGTCAATGTTCTAAAAGTAGCAAATTAAAAAGAAATTTGGAGGACAAGTCTGTCTTTTTGTTTTTGCAGTCGTAGGACATGATAAAAGATCATTCTCAAGCCAATAGCAAGGGAAGAGCTTAAGTCTCTTCACATTTGTGGTCAACCTGCCACAGACTCCAATGACTCTGACAGAGGGAAGAAGAGAAAGATCTACGACTATTTGTCCCAGACAGAGAAGGCCAATTCCGCCCCCCCACCCCCCAGATATTTTCCCAAGAGATATTGCCCCAGGGTAAGCAGGTGTGAGGTTCCGCGGGTTCTCCTCTGTGCTCTTTTGGAGTACTTGAAAGCTGGGTGGAGGAGGGGAAAAAGGTGGGAAGGTAGGAGTATTGGAAAAGACATCTTGACATATACCGCCGATGCTATATGGCATGAGTTATGCGTTCGCAAAAGGCGGGGCCACCAGCTGCTTTTGGACTCGGTGCTGTGCTGAAACATGTGAAGCACAATCCCCCATTGATCATAATGAAAGCTGGGCAGGACCAGGAATGGGCTGGTTCCTCTCGCTTTCCAGACGTCGCACTGGACCTGTCTGTCAGCAGGAGGGGTGCTAAAGGCCGTGCCGGCATCAGCAAACGACTCCCATTAGCCACATTTCAGTCTTTTGCCCCACCCGGGAACCTAGGCCTAATAATACTCTGTAGGTGTATATGGGAGGTAAGCGCAGTACTGAATAAGTAAAACTCCATTCCAGCACGGCACTCCATTATTAATACACACCAGGCTCATCTTTGATTAAGTTAGTCAAGAGCTCTTCCTGTGTAGGATTTTGATTAAGACTCGGCTGTTTCTGAGGGAACGAGAAAATTGCGTCCTTGGACTTTTCCTTGTGCTCGGTGTCTCTTTCTCCTGCCCTTTAACCCCCCGCTTTTCCAACGTCTTTTTGCCCAGTCACAATTCTCATGAGTCGCACCTTGGCTTCAGTTTTCTCTCTGTGTGCAGATCATTAAATATACAAAAGCCATGCACAAGAACACACTGCAGCAACATTTCATGGATTTTACGAGTGTTTCTCTGGTAAGAAAAAAGAACAAAAAAACTTGGCTGTTGTAAAGCTGTGGTTCAAGAAATCTGTCAGCAGCATTAGGTCTCAGATTTTGTTTTTTAGTTGTTTGTTTTTTTTACAAGAAAAATACCTCTGGAACACATAAAGTGAGGGATGATGACATAACTGTTCGTGGAACTATCTGGAACCACGCCTCCTCCTCTACAAGGACGGTAAAGGAGGCCCGTAAAACCTGCAACTCGCTGCTCAAATAGGCACCGACTGGGAACGATTTATTGTTTTGACAGTGAGCAGGAGCTGTTGGATTATTTAATTCTGTGAAAAAGGTGTTCTGGGAGGAACACATACACACCCAACCACACCCTGCGAAAGCTGAAAAAGTCATATTTTCCTAATTGGAAGAAATATTTTGCAACATTTTTGGGCAACAGTCATAAACAAAATTACGACAAGTAAGTTAACAGGGACACTTTAAATGTGCAGTGATTGATTTCACTAGACATGCAATTTGTGAAAAACATGTTTTCAACATCCGGGTAACTTTACATACCATTCCTTCATGACGTATCTGTACTGAAAAAAGCAATATAACTTCCTGTTTCACCTAACCAGGCTAGAAGCTCACTTTTTTCTGATGGCTATGTAATCCTTAGTAATTTCAAAATGGGAAACTGAAAAACTGCTGGGAAATGAACAGCATTTGAAACAAAAATGCAGGACATCGGGATGCTGATTCAATATATAAAGTCTCATTAAGTGTAAAATGTTGGCAGTTTTAACAACCGCATGAATGGCTTGTATTTCAACCACACTGAGAAAAAATATGTATTTGAAGAAAGTGTGAAGCATTGAAAATATTAACAAAGTATATCACCAACGATTCTATTTCATTTTTTTTTTTGTTGCTTTGATCATTCAAAATAGCTCACTAATATTTTAAGTCTCAAATTTATCTGGGATTTCTTTGGGAGTATTTGTCCATAGAAAGCTACCATGACAGGGTTCCCCTACCAGCTATGTTTTTCAATTTGAACTATGCCAAGGTTTCTTGAAGCGCAACGGCGCATCTGTCGTCGATTTGAACACCCCGTTCGTCGCACTGAACGTCTGATCAATCCTCGCACACCGCAACTCAAGGCGGGTGCAACACTGCAAAGTGATGTGACTGTCTCTCCAGCTCTTTTTGTCTTGAGGTGTTTTTGAGGCAACATCTCACTGCGGCTCTCCTCACTGATCCTTTTATGAACACCTCGCGAAACGATTCTTCTCCACTTGGGGCTACTTCTGTTCCATTATTCATGGTCACAGGATTAAAACTGTAGACACCGCGGCTCCCCTCTCCGTGTCACGTGCCAGCGCCGCCCGGCCAATGGCGTGCGAGCGTCGAGTGCAACAGGCACCCCGCTTGGCCACCCACACATCCAGGGGAGTGCGGGGAGCGCGGTATCAAACGGGGAACATCTGTGGCCACTGGGCCGCGCAGACCTGGAACAATAGTGGCCCCGGGGCAGCCACAGAGTTTGGCCCGTGCAGCAAAGGCAAGGCTAGGCTAGGCAAAGGCATAGGCTAGGGAGCCAGCCCTATATACATACTACACAACACACACACACACACACACACACACACACACACACACACTTTCCCAGTGACGCTTGTAGGAGCCAGGGCATGAGACACCCTGCTTTGCTCCAACACTGACAGACGTGCGTACACCATCGAACACAGGGCCATATACACACACACCATCATAGACTTCCTCAAACAGAACTGACAAAGGAGAGGATTTAGAATGTAACCAGCCACGCTGCACTACACTATTTCTCGTGTTGACTTCCCTTTGCATCCATCACACCACATTAGTGACAGAGTCCTCATATAATTGACCCCCACCACACTGCAGTGTACATATCACATGTCCTTCTCCCGTTACCTTCAAAGATTCAGACTGTCGTATACGTTCAGACGTACGTCTCTCTCTCTCTCTCTCTCTCTCTCTCTTTATCGCTCTCTCCCTCTGACTTCAGACTAACAAAGTGAAACACATTGTTACATGCAGAGAGGTAAGTGCTCCTAAGCCTTCACACAGAGACACATCAACACCATTTATTCCTGCAAGCAGAGATGATCTCTCTCAGGTTCGCTCACACACACACACACACACACACGCACACACACACTCACACACGCTCTCTCTCTCTCTCACACACACACACACACACTCTCTCTCTCTCTCACACACACACACACACACACACACACACACACACACACACACACACACACACACACACACGCGGCCATTTGAATAACATTATTCCACAGCTGCTGGGGCTCTCAATGGCCTCCCATGTGGCTTTTGTGTGTTGACATGCGTGAAACGTGTGGGCACGGATACAAACACACACACAGACATACACACACACACACATACACACACACACACACACACACACACACACACACACACACATGCACTGCCCCCTTCTGTGCTGTGATGTCACCTTACAGAGACAAGCCGCTCCACCTTGTCATATTGTGGTATCACGTGTGTCTCATACAAAACACCTTCTGTCTCACCGGAGCTGTTGACATGAAATATGTGTGTGTTTGCGCGCGTGTGTGTCTGTGTGTTTAATTGTATTTATAATAAATGATACTGTGAACAAAAGATTTTGCGCAGCCAAGTTTGCAGAGTCGATAATAATCTATTCATAAAATTGTCTAGAATGCTATACATTTTTTTAATAATTAGACAAGTAAGTTGGCATTACTGCAGACCCAGTATGCAGAATGCACACTAGATTTACAAAAAACGTTTTAATGACTAAATCTATTTGCAATTTTTTAAGGCTTTGAGGATTAAATCAATTGACTGATTAGTTACTTAAAATCTGGATTTCTGATCAATTGGGGATAACCTTAATAATAATCGGTTGGTGCATGGAAAGCGTACCGCTGTCTTTGTCCCAAGTCCTGTTGGGTTTGTCTATCTGGCCGCCTGTGCACGAGTGAGTCAGTGTGTGCATGTGCGTGTGTGTCTGCACTAGAGCGCAGGGTTTAACGTGTCTGACGGAGTGAGATGGAGCACCACCAGTCTACAGTTCTCTGCTGGGACTCCCACGCACCTGGGCCCTCTCTCTCTCTTACTCTCTCTCTCTCTCTCTTTCTCTCGTTGACACGCACGCACGCACGCACACACACACACACACACAAACACACACACACCTGCCTGGGCTGGGTGGCACACTAGCTCTGGGCTGGAGCGCCGCCACACAGGATGGCAGGAGGCCATACTAGCGACACAAGCCTGTCAACCATCGTTTGACGATCCACTACATTATGATGTGGTTCGGTCAAAGTGTGCTTGTGCACTGGCGGTGTTGTTCCTCACGGAAGCTACCCTCAATTCCCGTATTGCACCCTTTCCCACGATTAAAGGTGTTCTCGGTCACTGGAGCCAAGTGGAAGCACTCCCTGTTGCTGGATTTGTTTCAGCCGGAGCCAACGGTACACTCCTTCCCTCATCCTGTCACACTCTCAAGTTGCACAGGTCTTAATTATTCTGACTCTCGCATGCTGCTCACACACACTTCATAATTCAAAAGCATTGTTTTTCTGCATGTGCCAACTGGCCCTCTCGGGTGAAGAGGTTGAATGAAAAGACAAATACGGAATGAAATGATGTTGGCAAGGAAATTACTTCAAAGGCCCCCAAATAATTGCCGTTTGAGACTTAGCGGCGGAAAACGCAAGTCACCCCCGCCTCTTGTGTCCGCAGTGATTTTAGCAGGAGGAGCCAGGTGCGTTTCCTATCTCAACCGGGTGCATAGGCCATTTATGATGTTTGCCTTCACCCAGGCGGCCCTGTTTGTCGGTTGACATTGGTCTTTAAGTTGTCGTTCACTTCTAATACCAGCCACTCAAGCGGCTGAAATAACTTCGCCTGTCGGTGTCATTCCTTTGACGTCTCACGCCGTGCACCGCCTCACCTGAAGAGTGGCAGGCGGTGACGGACTGAGTTATTCCCCATTAAAGGAAACAACCACCGCACCCGGAAGAGGCACGGGAAAGAGTTGCTTGGTATTTCTTTTGCCCGTGCAACTCCTCCGTGTACGCCCAACTCATTCCTCAAAGGGACAGAGTTGTAAGTAGCTCTCTGGTGTGTGGCAGTTTAGAAAAGGACCTGAGCGCTTGGACTAATTTAATAAAAGGTTACGGGCCCGGAATAGGAACATACTATTATGGCGGTTGAACAGGGAGAAGGGGGGCGGCGGGGGGCAGGGGGGCAGGGGGGGAGTGTGTCATTTTGTCAGGCGAGGCTTAGGCCCCGCTCCCTTTATCTTGACGGTCTGAAGGCTAAATCCCCATCAGCGTGGCTACTGCTAGCACTCACGCATTTCCATTTTCGCTAGCGGGGGAGCCCCTCCGCCGGCTTGTGTTGGCCCGGCCGGCTGAAAGTCTGATTGACTGGCTAGGGAAAGGTGAGGGTTGGGAAAACGCCGGGCCGGGCCTTCTCCAGATTGCATTAACGCCTGTGAACACTCCAAGCATTCAGGGAGATTCTAATCTGTTTAGCCGCTCCCGTGTTACTGTATAATAAACTGTCATAAGTGTCAGTGTTCTTCTCCCCTAGGGAGAGAGAGAGAGAGAGAGAGAGAGAGAGAGAGAGAGAGAGAGAGAGAGAGAGAGAGAGAGAGAGAGAGAGAGGGGGGGGGGTGGCTTTGTGTACGCCTAGCTCCAGTGTGTGTGTGGTTGTGTGTGTGTGTATTGGTGGACTGCATGGTGCGATGGTTTATCTGAGTTTTAATTAGGGGTTTGGTGTCTTTCCTTTTATATGTGGAAGCTTCGATTTGAAAGGGTAGACTTTTGCCTCTACAACCCTCGTGTGGAAAGGCACACTAATAACCATACGTTTACTGGGAGCTTCACTAAGCGCCTGGTGAATTGGAAATAGTCTACAGCCCTATATAATGGAATATAATAAGTATCCCTCCCTTCATATTTTCGTGGAGCGCTGCCCAATGTTTTGGCTTTTGTTTTTGTATTACAGCTTGCTATCCGTAATATTTCAATTGGTCATTAAGAGATTATGCTAAATGCATCACTGCACCCTGTGAGTACCAAATACCTTGCTTTGACAACAAAATTAGATTTGTTGCTAATCGTAGTAATTCCTTGTACAGTAGCATAATTGAATGTACATAAATGAAGCTTAATTGGGAAATATTTTGTTCATGTCAAGCGTACACCAATCATCTCGATTACTGTTGTTGTTGTTGTTGTTGTGTGTGTGTGTGTGTGTGTGTGTGTGTGTGTGTGTGTGTGTGTGTGTGTGTGTGTGTGTGTGTGTCTGTCTGTCTGTCTGTGTGTGTGTGTGTTCATGTCTTGGCGGGTTTCTTTTTTTAATGGGATTGTTTTTGTAAGTGTTTATATTTTCTCATTACTGCAGAATATTTGAGGCTTGGCTCAGAGATAGCTGTTTGCTTTATGGATGACAGCTACTGGTCAATAAAACACCCATGGTATCAGTGAAAAGATGCCTAGACATGGAGCAGCCATGAATTTACTCAGAGGCCTTTGAACCCTACCAACATTAGGATCAAATTATCTAATTTTACAATATTAGATTTACTCTCTTTTCTTCTGCAAATGTATTTGCGCAGCCTTGCCGGTCAGGGTGCCTCTTTCTATGTGTGTGTGTGTGTGTGTGTGTGTGTGTGTGTGTGTGTGTGTGTGTGTGTGTGTGTGTGCACAGTGTGTGTGTGTGTGTGTGTGTGTGTGTGTGCGTGCGTGTGTGGGTGTTGCAGGGCGGCTGTTTGTATAGCTAATGAATAGGAAAGGCTGGGAGGAAAGCGGCGCCATGCCCTGGCGTGATGGGGGGGACCTGGTGTCAGGGCTTTATCCTATCAAAAAGAAATCAGCTCGACGGCACTCCGGGTGCAGAAAGGCGCATCTCGTCAGGTTTCACGGCAGAGATTGCTTTCACCTGCAACCCCCCGGGCAACTCGCAAACATAGGCCTCCGCCAGCAAGACTCTCTCCCTCCTTCTCTCTCTCTTTCTTACTCTCTCTCCCTCTCTTTCTCTCTCTCTCTCTCTCTCTCTCTCTCTCTCTCTCTCTCTCTCTCTCTCTCTCTCTCTCTCTCTCTCTCTCTCTCTCTCTCTCTCTCTCCCTCTTTCACTCTTTCTCTCTCTTTCCCCCTCTCTCCCTCTCTCTCTCGTCCTGTCTCGCTTTCTCCTGACTATAATGGAATCATATTAGCTCTGTCTATGCATTCCCGAACACACACGTGGGAACACTGGACAGTGCAGAAAATCACAATTATGAGCGCATACATTTAGGGGGCCTTTGTTCCTGCGTGTGTGTGTGAGACTGTGTGTGTGTGTGACTGTGTGGGTTTCCAAATTTTCTTTCTCCGTCTGTGTGTGAACGGGACAAGGCGAGGGGCTGCATTCTGTTGATCTTCCAGGGAGTGGAAAAAATGATGTCAAAAAGGCAAATCTGTATTTACTGCGAGACAGGTATCCTTGACTTGACAGCTCGGCAGTCATTATCTGCTTGTCATGTGTCGCCCGCAGCAACTCTGCTGCACCAAAGCCCGGGTTCCCATGTATCAGAGAGAGCCTATTAGCTTACCTGCTTCCAATTCAAAGGCCATCCCCAACCAAAAGACGCCAAGAGGACAAAACAAGGTGTCATATTTATGAATGTGTCAGCGGAGCCCTGGAAACGTAGCGTGCACCTTGAGGAACGGGCCTGACAACGAGCATTCTGGGCTTTCCAGTGGAGAGAAATGATACCTGCCACCACCGCAGGTTGAAACCAGACGCTCCAGTACGCCGGGGCAAGTGCTCGTAAATCGCACGGGCATTATCCCGCCCTAATGAGGAGAAACCCAAACTGTTACGTAAAGCGGGGACGGCGCCTATCATGTTTTTTTCATAACAACTTAAGATGTGAATCGGAGAGCGATTGCCTCTACGTGTAGGTGTATCGTAGATGCCTCCCAGGTGTGTCAGTTTGCGCCAGTCCGTGCGCATCCGAGAGTAGGTGTCCAAGTCGCACCAGGGCGGAGAGCCCACTTGCTGTGCACAGTCGAGCTATTTACTTCTATACATTTCCTCTAGAAACTGTGATGTGATGTAAAAAGTCCCATGTCACAACTAGGTGAGCTGTGCCACAGAAAACGAACTGAACTAGTTGACTTGGTTATAAATTGAAATGATCTTCTGAAAAAATGTGTTGGGTGGTGGAGGGGTAGTTTGTCAGGTAGTAGCGTCCGCAGCGCTGATGTCACAGGTATTTTTAATATGGCCTCCTTTAGAGGAAAGGCCCAAGGAAAGCGGCGTCCCTTCCCTCGGTTCCGAGCAGACTTGCGGCACTTCGGAAGGGGGCACTTAGAGGCGAAACTAATGGCTACGATCCGCCCTCCCCGCTCCTTTTGGGTTTGTCCTACATATTGACCCCTGACTCGGGCCAACCTTTTCGTGGGAGTTGCAGGAGGAAAGGAGGTCACCCGGGGGAGGGGCCAGGTGGCCGAAGCAGACAGCAGAGAATTTGTCACGGTCACATTGACGTTCAAGGAGCAGCTCCGGACCCCCTCCTCCGTAGATGATATTTAGATTTTTTGTTCAACCGGGTTGTTGTTTCGCACTTAGTATATCCTTTTTCAGGAGATTTCGTTTTTTCTGGTGTTACTCTTTAATGAGCTGAAGAGCAAGCTGAACCAATAATTATGTAATCATTGTTACTATTTTCAATTTGAAAGACATTGCAAATACACAGTATTTGTAATAGATGAAGTGGAACCCATGTTGCCAGGGAAAGTAACGCATTCATCTTTTTTACATCGGTAATTTGCTTTCTCTTTTTCTTTAGAGTCTACCTTCGCCATCCTGAAGCCCAAAACATTCAAGTGGGATCAATACAGTCTTACAGCTCAAAATTCACATCACAAGCGCAACCATGAATCTTTTTCAAGCTCAAAAATGTCTGGGGGGAAAAGACGATATTTTCTGTGTTCGCTCTCATGTCCTTTCATTCTGCTCCCATACTCTCAAGACCAAGCACATGCATTCTCCCTGGTGAACCAAAGCACTGGGCCCAGTTTTTCCATTGTTTTTCCACTGCTCTCTGCTTTTCACTGTCCCTCTACATGATTCCCCTAATCTCTCTGCCCCTCTCCCTCTCTCTCTCTCCGCCCCCCCCCCCCCCCCCCCCCCCCCCCCCATGTCCCTGCATCTCCCTGGGTCGTGGGAGAGGGACAGGTGTCCTGCTCCGGAGCTGTGGCCTCCGCAGGGGTCGCCGGGAAGACAGAGCAGCTGGTCTGGTCCGAGCTCCGTGCTCAGCTGTGGCAGAAAAACCGAGACAGGGCCGACATGACGTATGGATGTCGGGGCTCGGGGTACGTTCTGGGGGCGGAAGGTAAGAGAGGGCCCAGGGTTTGGAGACACGGCCAGCGTCGGACCTGATGGCCTGAGAAACAGCTGTGTGTAAATAAAGATGGGGAGTAATGAGGGAAGATGGGGCCTGAGTTGGGGCTGCTTGCAAATGTCCTCAGGGGATATTTCAAAATGCGTAGGCTTTATATTGGATTTTAAATAATCCAGCTCTAACGATGGCATAGCTCATGGGCTGGATGGCTGACGTGGATTGCTCCTGTAGTTGGAGGGATTTGTCTGGGAGCTTTGTGACTATGTGGTTAGTCATTGATGATCAAGGTGGATCTTAGGGCCAAGTCCTTTTTTTTCAAACAATGTCAGTAATGAGGTAATGTCTGCCTCTGTCACTGATTAAATCATTATTTATATGTCTGTTTAAAAGGTATACTTTTTATGCTAACATTAACATTTAAGGTATGAGACAGTAATATTGTAAAATTAAATACAGATCAATTGTATTGCAATATGTATTATAGTTACTATTATTACTGATGTTGTTTTGGATGTTGATATTTTGGTCGGGTCCGTACATTACCACAATCGTTTCAGGACTAACTTTTGTATAGTTTCAACAATGGACATGCTTGATTTAAATGGAAATCTGAAAAGGGACACGACATAATTCTCTTTATTTATTCCACCAAGCATGACGTGTGTTTGTCATCGCGAGTCAACATGCACAGCACGTAGGGGCCGGATGTGGAACCCATGAGGGCAGGTCAGGGGGCCGTCCACTGGGGAGGGACGGGAGTCGGCGTGGTGTCCCCCCGGTGGACCTGACAGGAGCCACCGCGCAGGGGGGGGGGGGGGGGGGCCGGAAGAAGGGCCTGCCACTCCGAGGGCTCAACTCTCCGAAAAGGCCGCTCTTAGAAACAGATGCAGATTTTCCCAGGCTCCGTGTCAGCGGGGACCGCCGCTCCACTGCTCGGGAACGGAATAAATCATGTGCCGGCTCGCTGTCACTTCAACCGGCGTCCCAACGGTGGCCTTGCCAGCCGGCGCGGGATCGACTCGCCGCCGCCGCCGCCGCCCTTCTCCAGATGAAGGCGCTGAGCGAGCGGGGAACATGGGGGAGATGGGAGGGGCATCGGCTAATTTTGAACAAAGCCTCGGTGGGTTCCTATGCATGGGCAATCTGGACCAATCCCGCTCACGCTGAGTGGATCTAAAGTGGGCTGCTCCTCTGATGCTGGCGGAACGAGAGAGATTGGCGTTGAAAGATGGCATTGAGTGAGTCTGTGCGCGTGTGTGCGTGTAACTGTGTCAGCGCGTGTGAATGGGAGTGGGTCTGTGGGTGTGTGTGTGTGTGTTTTAGTGAGTCTATGCCTGCCCGCCTGCTTGCTTGTCTCCCTCCCTGCTCTAATATAGGCGTATAGTATGTGTGTGTTTGTGGATGTTTCCAAGTGAGGATCTACGTGTGTATGTGTGTGTGTGTGTGTGTGTGTGTGTGTGTGTGTGTGGGTGTGTGTGTGTGTGTGTGTGTGTGTGTGTGTGTGTGTGTGTGTGTGTGTGTGTGATTGTATGTGTGTTTGTTCTTGGCACCTGTTAACAGTGCCAAGTAATGTGCTCCATTGAAATTTTAATCACCTGCAAGTGCAAAACAAGTGCAATGCAATCATGCTCTAATTAACACTGCAATTAACACCTCTCTCTTTTCTGGAGCTCACAGGTTCTGTGTGAGCTGGCAAGTTGAAAATGCATGAGTGCCTTGACTCAATACGCTGTACGTATCAACAAACGTTTGTCTTGTTTGTGGTTATAATGGTTGTTGTTTGTTTTCTCTGTCCATCAGCCTTTTTTTCCCCCAAGCAAACCAAATATGTTGATAGTTATATGGTGAGATTTTAGTTTTTTATTAATGGAGGGAACATTACTAGAACACTGTTAGATTTGCCGCTCAGACTGAAGCCGAAATGCTAGGGGAGTGTTAACTAACTACAGTAGCCTTTGCATAAAAAACCTGAAATGATTACATTCCGATTGGCACATGCAGCAATTGATCAGTGACCCCAGACACCATTGATTCTTTTTGACACCCTGTTGGTTATGTCATAAAAACAGCATACTTAGCAGAGTCAAGATGGATGTGGCTAACCCTGTGGAATAAATGGAAATTAGAAGGGTGTGCATGCACAGGTACACGCACATGCACACACACTCGAGCACGTGGGACACATGCGCACTCCTGCCCCCCCATGTGCCTTTTCTTTCAAACCCTCACACACACACGCATTCATGGGGGGTTAGTGTGGATTGACTGCTCAATTCGTGTATCACGGCATCGGGCAAAGTGATGGGCAAGTGAAAGAGGTCACTGATGACTATCGATCACACAGGCGGTCAGTCGGGCAGATCGGTTTGTCACTCAGGGAGGGGGATAGATTTCCGTGTTATTGTTTGGCCGGCTCTAGACTTCCTGGGGAGGAGTGTGCGTGCGGGGGGTGGGGGGGTGTCTGTGTGTTTGTGTGTGTGGGGTGTGTTTGTGTGTGTGTGTATGTGGGGGGGGCATTTGTATGAGAACTCGCACTAGGTTATTCATTGCAGTCTGTCCAGGAAACCAGTTAGGCCTCTTAACCTGAGAAATATTAACTTTTCTCTGGACAGCTAATTATAGACCTAGCATTGTCTGAAATCTCCATGTTTCTCTCGTTTAACACATAATGCCATGGGGCTGCTATTGTTGCTGAGGTCATCCAAACTGGGAAAACGCAATGCTGACGAAAATATGGAGTATGAGCAGAGGCTGAAGTTTCTCCTATTTAGGTATTTAGTCCAAATCCCAAATATCTCTGCAGTACAATTACAAAATCCTAAATCCAGTATTGCTTATGGACAACAGGGTGTTCTTTAAACGTTTATGCAACGAACACCGTTGGATAAATGAGTAGGGCAGGGCACACAGTATTCACCGCACACCCCCTTCATATAGTCTGGAACACAGTGACTTGAAACTTACCCAGCAGAGCAAAGAATCTTGTAAGCGCCCCCCTTTATCCTTCCAGACGCCAAAGTCTTTCTGTTAATGGCGACTGCGTCTTTGGTGGTATTTAAGGGGGATTTCGGGTAATTGAATGTGCCAGGGCGCCGCGGCTCTAATTCGATTTGGACAGATACAATTTTAGAGGGAGAGATGACAAAACTTCCTGTTCAAAGCGCATACTTGCGGCGCTGTGTCATCGGTTCATGTCTCTGCTCAACAGATGACTTATTGTGGCCCCTCGTGTCCGAGCTGAGAGGGGATACACTTAGGGTCAGTGGCCATTACTGTAATGTGCATGGAAATGCCACAGGACTGGGACGGCAGGGGCTTCTGAACGCGACCGTCACCATCGGTCTCTCTCCGCCTCCCGTTTGTCATTCCAACCTAGAGTGATGAATTGGGGGTGCACTTAAAACGTCCCTCCCCGAGACAGGAGACGGAGCCTCTCCTACTTGAATCAACCCCCCCCCCCCCCACACACACACACACACACGCACACGCGCGCCCAAAAAAACGCGTCCTCCTCAATCCATTATACCTTGAACACGTGACGAGCCGGGGATGGAGCTGCAGTTCCGACCTGCCAGCCGACGGGATGAAAGGGAAACCGGGGAAGAAAAAAAACAAAACGGAGGCAAACGTGCCGAGATGTTTACTTCGCCAACAGATATTGAATACAGTCCATTATGCAAGGCCATGCTTATTTTCAAAAAGATGGGAGGGAGGGAGGGAGGGAGGGAGGGAGCGGGGGAGGGGGGGAGGCAGGGAGTGCGTGGCACCAAGTCCCTTGGGGCGTCTTTTTCTTTTCAGAGGAGTCCAACACAGCGCGCCATATGACCATGACTCCTCATCGCTCGCTAGCCACGGTTCAAGACCAAGGGACGGATGTCTTTGATATGATTTTCTGTTCGGCTGTGACGACGAGTGAATGAAAAACACACTCTGTGTTTCTCCGTCTCGATGCATTATTGAACCCCTGCAGATGGTCATGTTAGCGGCGCGAGGCTAACGCACCCCCTCGACACCCACGCACCCCCACCCCGCCTGCACCCAGCCCCCAAACCAGAGCCCTCTAGACGGAGCGTGGGGAGAGGGCGACCGTGACGGCAATTCACTAACCCCATCAGATGGGTAAGCGCGGCGTGTGTGTGTGACGGCTACCCACCTAGGACTTTGTTTCATGTGTTCGAGGGTGAGACAGACTCTAAATGTTGTCAGTTTGTCTAAATGTAGAAGTTATCGTATACACCTACATTTCTTTTTATGTGTGTGTGTGTGTGTATATATATACATGTGCGTGCGTGTGTGTGTGTGTGTGTGTGTGCGCTTGTCTTTCTGCATGCAACTTCGCACCCTTCCCATGCAACCCACACTCAGGTATTCCCAGAGTGTGTGGGCGAATGCCAGTCTTTTTTGTGTGCATGTGTGTGTGTGTGTGTGTGTGTGTGTGTGTGTGTGTGTGTGTGTGTGTGTGTGTGTGTGTGTGTGTGTGTGTGTGTATGTGTGTATGTGTGTGTGTGTATCAAAATCGAGAATCTGGGTCATTAGCATCAGCACCAACATCTCCGGCCGAACACACACCGCCACTTGTGCGTGAGCCAGGGTTAATGTCTCTGAAGTTTGCTTCTTTAACATCTCTGACCGTCTGAATACAGGGGCCCTCTGTCTTCCATCGCGTTATCAGCTGTTCCTTTCAAAGCTCCTTGAAAGAGCGGACAGTTCGGGACGCAGGGCTAATTTGGTTTAGGCTTTCAGAGTAAACAGGAGAGGACTTTGAACAGGAGAGGTTATCTTCGCATTATAGCGGTGAAGTGAGAAACAGCATTGGCTGTGGTGCAGTTGAAAGGGCAAACAAGAATGTGCCGAACATTTGCATTAGCGTTAGCACAGGAAGCGCTGCTGGATGTACACTGTCAATCCATTCACTGAAGAATTGCCTTTGACTTGCCGTCAGATTTAGAGCCATGGCACCAGGGAGTCACTTTTTGATTTTAATTTGGAGCAAAGTTGCACTGGGGAAATTATGCTTCTTTATCTCATCCTCACAAGAGACACAGCTGTTCGCCTTTGAGTTTACAAACAGCCAAGTGGAAGTGGGCCTTTAGAGCTGCTGTCTTTTTAGGCAGGGGATGCCAGCAACCAATGAAATCAACGTATAAATCTGACCTGAGTTTGTCGGTTAACGGGTTCAAAGATGTTTATGCTAATCTGCGTACGTTTGGGTTTCAGCAAAGAGGCGTAAATAGTTGCTTTGTTAACTCTTTTTCTAAGTTGATACAATTGAAAAGGCGAGATGATCCTGTCTGATACTAACAACGATTTTCCCTTGATATTATTTTTCTTCCGTTTTTTTCAAAGTATTGTAACTAAGCATTTTGTTCCTTTTAGACGGTTACCTGCAGTGTTTTTTCTACTCCCATATTCTGCCATTCCCAGACCTGCCCATGTAATGCAGCATCAGCTATTATCAAAGCTTGATGAATTGGGGCTGAAAAATGGAATACAGCCCAGAGAGAGAATAAGATTTCCTTTGAGAGAAAGAAGCTGGCTAAGGTACTTGGTGTGGTGATCTCAACGCCGATGGAAACAAGCACGTGCATATACCAAACAACACCTTTTTTTCCCCCTCCCATTAAAGATCACTTCGCAATAGAACCTAAATACATTTAAATGACTCCACCTTCATCAATTGGTTCTGGCAATGTGTAAAATCTCCTCCTCGGTGTGATAATCCCCCCCCCCCCCCCCCAAAAAACGAAATGTGTCGAGTTTGTTTCGATGCCCCCCGTATCCCGCTCTCCCTCAGCTATCACCATTGGAGGTGGGTAATTAGAGGGGGGCTGTCCATAATCTTTTGCTGAGAGAGCACCTTGTCCTTTCCCCTGTTTATAACATCATCAAAGTTGTGCCTCTGGGGGCCCCCGGCTTCGTTAATAATTTAGGTGTGCGCTCCCTGGTTCTAGCAGGAAGCCCTTACTTATTGAGTTTGTAAACCATGTGATGATTTACGAGAACACCTTGCGTGCGTCACGCTCATTAAATAAAATACTCTCCAGTTTAATCAGGAACACGGAGGTAAACAGCAATCTCTTTTTCCCCTTCATCTCCTTTTTATATATTTTTGCCCCCCCCCCCCTTCTTTTCCTCTCTTTCTGTCTGTCTGTCTGTCTGTCTGTCTCTCTCTCTCTCTCTCTCTCTCTCTCTCTCTCTGTCTCTGTGTCTCTGTCATTCTCTCTCTCTCTCTCTGTTTCTGTCTCTTTCCCTCTCTCCCTCTTTCTCTCTCTGTCTCTCTGTGTCTCTGTCTCTCTCTCCGTTTCTTTCTCTCTCTCTCTTTCTCTGACCAGGCTGTGGGAGAGACAAGTGGGTGACGAGGTCTCGTGCTCGGCCTGCTTAGCTGTATCGGGCTTCACCGGGGCAGAGGGTAAGTGTTTCACGCTCAGGTGGAAGTCAAAGCCGACGGCCTGACCTTCACAGGCCACTTTGCACCCCGATTTAGCTTATGGAATTGATTGTGATATGCCTTGGCCGGCAGCAGGGCAGCAGAAATTGAATCTTATTTTTTTTTTCACCCGTGGGTTCAGAGCTTCAAAAATCGGGAAACCTGTGAATATGTGTGTGTGTGTGTGTGTGTGTGTGTGGGGGGGGGGGGGGGGGGGGGGGGGGGCGTATGTTTTCCACGTGTTTGTGGGTTTGGAGGGAGAGAGAGAGAGCGAGAGAGAGAGAAACGGAGGTTGAGCACAACAAAAAAAGGAAAGAAACGTCAATTGCGGGGTTTGTTTTCTTTCTCGCGGACATGCACCCACGAAGCCTCCTCTGGGTGCGGGGAACAGGCCGGTGCGTAACAACGCAGCAGCCGCCCCACACCGGGCGCTGAGTGACACCTCTCGTCTGCTATTACATGGGTCAGCAGGCCAAACAGAAGTGGTTCACTGAGGACCAAGGGTCAGCTCACTGATGAACTCTGGCAGGGAGAGAGAGGGGGGCGGGGAGTTCTTCTGAGTGTGTGTGTGTGTGTGTGTGCCTGTGTGTGTGTGGGTGGGTGAGGGAGGGAGGGAGGGAGGGCGAGACCAGCGAGGAGGGGAGGCTGTCTCTCTCCATGTGCAAATCTTTGACCTCTCTGGCCCCTAATCTGCCTATGACCCGGGGCCAAGTCTACATGTAAATGCAATTGCATAGTGCATAAGCACAATGAATCCTTCTCTCTCCCTCCTAAGGCACTGTTATGGACACCACCACAGCTACTCGACCGTGTCCCTCACCAATGAGCTTGAGGAAACAGGTTGGCCGCCAGTAGACAAACGCTCTATCTAGGTTGGTCAGTATTTATTTCTGCCCGTTTAGGAGTTTGGATTGTTTGAAGGGACACACAACCGGAGCAGGAAATGTGGAGCGAAGCGTTTGTTTTTCTGCTTTTCAAAGTTGTACAGTAACTTGGTTCCTCACACTGTTAAATCTCTCTCTCTCAACGACGCACAATGCAGCTAAACCGCGGATATCATGCTCGGATAATCTGGCCATAAACCCATCTATTACAGTGCATATACCAAACTGTTGAGAGCAAATATGTGTATCTCCTCCTGCAAAGTGCAGGGTGTGGTGTTTTTCTATTCTCTATCCTTTCACCCTCTCTCTCCTCCCATTTCTTATTCTCTCTCTCTCTCTCTCTCTCTCTCTCTCTCTCTCTCTCTCTCTCTCTCTCTCTCTCTCTCTCTCTCTCTCTCTTTGTGGATTTAGGGTGTCAGTCTAATGGGTTTTACAGTTTTAAAAGAGATTATGCTTTAGGATTACTACCTGAGCAGAGGGGGCTTGGAGAGGCTGAGAAATGCCTTTGATGTCCTCCAGTGTAAACAAAACCCGAGGCTACCTGAGAGGACGGGCCCTGTTTTGTTATTCAGAGCCGCGGCCCTGATTTGTGGCCGGCCAGGACAAAAGAAGGGGGGGAGGGGGCTCACTCCTCCCGAGACGGGGCGACGGACTTAGCCAGCGGTCGGGAGGTTGTCCACACGGCGGGAGGGACGCCGTCCTCCGTTAAATCAGCCACAACCAGCGGCGTCGTGGGGACTCGTTACCCGGGCTGTGAAAGAGCCGGGAAACCATTTCGGTCTGCTTAGCGATTGAAACCTACGGCTCCATTGAGTGCAGAGCCGAGCCCTTCTGTCGGGGTTATAGCCATGCAAATAGGCCTTAATGTGTCCACAAGGCCCTCTAAAGGCAGCCACAGGCCCTCAGTCACCGAGATGGGCCTCCCGGTGTGGTGTAGCGGCGGGCTCCGCTGCACAGCCCCACGCACGGCCTCTGTCTGGTGCCAATTACACCGATAGCCTCCTACATCGACAGAGAGAAAAAGAGAGAGGGCCAGGCAGAGAGTCGGAGAGAGAGAGAGACAAAAGAAAGAAAGAGAGAGAGGGAAAGAGAGTTACTGTGAATATTACCATGGATTTCTCTCTCGATATCTCCTCATCACGTTGGCCCGTATAGTGTCTCCTGCCTCAATCATGAGAGTGTGAGAAACACTTGCATCACACCAGGGGCAGAAACAGGAGAGAGGCAGTGAACGAAAACTGGGAGAGAAAATACACCGTGCGTTTTGACAGCTATGTCCCCCATTATCTTCGATCCCGACTTGCCGCCACTGTCAAAAAGAAAAGGCAAATCAATATTGTCATTCGCAACTTCAGATTAAACTTTCCTTTTTCCGCTGCCTTTATGTTCTTTTGGGGGCCCTTTTATCTGCAACGGTAGTGACAAATACGTCACAATCGATACCTGGTGAGATGAACAAATTAGCGAGGGGAATGTTTGGGTTTTTTCTTTCTTCAAAATGGCCGAGACGTTAAGCAATGGAGCAAAGCTCATAAAGCCTGCAGTCATCAACCAACACTATAAAATCCAGACTAGGAACAAGTTGCTGAGCAGGGGCCATTGCCGTGCAAATGTTCATGCAATTTGGAGCCAGTTGCCACAAACCATTAAACGGCCTTAAATAGTACCATGCATTTTACCAACATTTTTCACCGACAATGAAAAACCAGCGCAAGTGCTTTATGTGCTGGGAATTGGAATGTCTTAAAAGCTAAGAAAACAGACATGGATGAATATTGAAAATATTTGTAAAATGATTTAGAGTTGCACGTTTGTTTGAATGCTCTCAATTGTTCCCACTCGGCATTTGGAATTACACAAACAAAATGTAGCCATGTCAAAAGAATGAGAGTATCCACCTGTTTCTAAAATGCAACGTCAATGCAATGTTTACTGGCATTGCCAGTCATTTCCCGAAACACATAGCTTGCTTTGGTGTTCAAAGTCAACGAAAACTTGGCACACTCACCATTGTCTACGCGGACACCAACATAGATAATATTCTACCTGGGGTCTCAATGTGCCGCTACGATAGCCTTCAACGGTGCCGTTGCAAGTGTGAGGAGGACAGAATAGGGTCAGTGAGTCACATTCTGAACGGATCAGTGTCGCTGCGCACTCAAGTGCACTAATGCCCGTTTCACCTGGGTCTCTCTCGGCGTCCCGCCCCAAAATCCCCTCCTCAATGCTACTTAATGACTCCAAACACCCTCTGTGTGAGGAGGAGACTCGCCGTCTTAGGGAACAATGGGGGCATTAAAGTTACTCTAAGAGAAAAAATCCTAAGATGACTCAGATTCGAAAAAGAGGTGCTTGTCTGTGTGTGTGTGTGTGTGTGTGTGTGGGGGGGGGGGTTATGTATTTGTGTGTGTGTGCATGTGTGAGTGAATGGGCGGGATGATTTCACCTCATTTGGGACTACATTTCTTCTTCTTTCCACATAAGGACAAGGGTCAAACTTCAAAGCCCCCAGTGATAATTGAAGGGACCTGCCCCAACCTGCATCCCTGGTTTTCAGCATCTGGATCAAGACACTTGATCTACCTTCTATCTATCTATCTATCTATCTATCTATCTATCTATCTATCTATCTATCTATCTATCTATCTATCTATCTATCTATCTATCTATCTATCTATCTATCTATCTATCTATCTATCTATCTATCTATCTATCTATCTATCTATCTATCTATCTATCTAACCCACTTCAGCTCTCGAATCCTGTTGGCTTCTTATATTGTTCGGCTGTATGTCATAATGTGCACGACACCTTTTGGCATCACTCCTGCAAGTTTAAGAGATCCATAAACCACACAAACACACACACACACACACACACACACACACGCACACAAAAGTGTAAACAGAGAGAGCGAGATACCTACACATTTATACATGCATTATCCCTCCATCTATACTTACATGCATACATATCGTAGTCTTCATCATGTCCATCATACCTGAATTCTATCTTTTAACGTGCCGGAAGGTGTTGAAACACATGTCCTCGCTTTTCCCCCCCGCCTCAACCTCTGTCTCCACAATGCACATTACCTTTCCATGTCACTCCCAGGACAATACACAGGGACTGAATGGGAGGCATATGTGACTGTCAGTTGACAATTGCGGCTCCACAATGACAGGAGAGTGCAGCGCGGTGGGCCGGTCTCCGAGGGGACGGGTGGTGATATCATGGGAGAGGCTCATTGTAGCTGGCAGGTGCCCTGTGCGACCTTCGGGAAAAAGGGCAGAGGGAGGGAGTCTGGTTGCTGTTAAGTATCACCCAAAACTAAGCAGAACAAAAGAGGATCCGGTGTGGTTAGAGGATCAACTTGAGGCTCCCATACGCAGAGACACACAGACACACACACCCACAGAGGCACACACACACACACACACACACACACACACACACACACACACACACACACACGACACAAAATACCACTTAAAGACACGTAAGCAGGTAAGGCACACATCGTACAAGCATGCATCGCAGCACACAAGTAGGCAAGAAAACCATCCCACACTCACACTCACACACACACACACATACACGTACCGATGTGGGCTCAAGCCAGCACCCGTTACAAGGTGCGTTGTTAAAGAAACCAGGTATTTACGCTCTAACCTAGCTTATCAGATTTCAGCCAATCCCTGAGGCACAATGACACAAACGGATAACCATCCATGGATGACCTGAGAAGTTGCTGCTGGCCAGCAGCCCCCCCCCCCCCCCCCCCCACACACACACACACACACACACACGCACACACGCACATACACATATCCTCATCTGTGTGTGTGTGTGTGTGTGTGTGTGTGTGTGTGTGTGTGTGTGTGTGTGTGTGTGTGTGCATGTGTGTGTGTGTGTGTGTGTGTGTGTGTGTGGTGCAAGGCGGGGCTGCTGATTAGTGGCGGGGCTTTTGGTAGTGAATCAGGCAACAATTGACTATCAGTATCACAATGTGACCTAAAACAGGGTTATGCACAGTCGCTCTCTGCTTTTGGGTTCCGTTTTGGCAATCTGAGGACATATCTGCGGCCGACGAAAAATGGAGCTCTCCCAGATTGATCTTTTCAATTATGATAATCCTCCTCCGTATTGTGTGCGCTGATAGGTCCTAAAACTTGATCAGACTGAGCCGATCCGATAGCGGCAGGTGCGATTCGGGCGATGACATTCGGGTGGTTTTGTTTATCGCCTCGCTGTTTTACTTCCCAGGGAACGGAACCTCGCACTGTTCTTTTCAGGGGTTAAGAAATGTATGTAAATCCCGATAATTGAGCAGCGCACACAGCGATTCTTGTTGTCATGTGCCCCGGCTCACCTGGCAGATAGCATCTGATTTCATCAGCGCGCCTTCGGGCCCCGGGCCTTCGCGCTGTTTATTTAACTCTAATCGTTTTAAGGCATCTTCTTCTTTGCTGTTACTGGAGGATAAAAAAAAATAAACCGATGCAAATCTCAGGAGGGAGGGCACCCCTTCGGATCCTCCGACAATCATATTCTTGGCCACAGTTCCCCCTTTACTCCCTCCCCTCCCTTTTTTCTTTTCTCCTTCCCTCCATTTGAAGTTCCCAGGGAAAGGAGCTTTTTATGAATCTCACCTCGACACCTTATAACTAGTTACTGGGAATTGTATCAATGTCTACGTGGATCTGCATGTCCTGAACTCTGCAAATACTATAGGAAATACAAATTCATTCCAGAACGCCGTAATTCCATAATACCATATGAGATTCCGGGGTTGATTAGATGGGGTCAAAGGTCAAGTATTGACGGTGTGAGATTAGACTTTCATGTCGACCAGGTTCAGCTGCTACCCGCTTGGAGCTTCCTCTTGATTTAGCTGCCACCTTCAGGATCACGGTCTCTCATTCTCTCTGCCTCTTTCTCTCTTTTTTGTATCTCTCTCTCTTTCTCTGTCTCTCTCTCTCTCTCTGTCTCTCTCTTTCTTTCTCTCTGTCACTTTCTCTTTTTATCTCTTCCAGCGCATCGCTCTCTCTGCTCCCCGCGCTCATGCTAGTCGTGCATGAGTAGCTGACACGAGCTGTGTTTTGACAACTTTTCAAAGCAAAGTGCACGTGGAGAGCAGGAACAGTACAAGTGTAATAATAATAATCACTGATTCAGTGGAAATCAGTTGGTCAGAGTCTCTTTAAAAGGCACCAGTTTACAATCTTTCAAGTTTACAGCAATTAAAGAAAAAAAAAATAAAGCTTTCACACAAACTTACATTCTCTTCTGAATTTGGTTATTATGCCAGACGTAATGCATATGCATTCCTTCTTGGCCAGAGGAGCGTTTTCTTAATACATTCAACATGTTCTTTGTGCCCAAGGGATGGCACTGAGATGTGCGCTATGTCTGCCCCCCCCCCCCCCCCCCCCCCCCCACACACACACACACACCATCCCAAACACTTAAGCGCGCACATACACATGCACATACTCTAGCACAGACATCTCAGCCGCTAACACACACACTCACCGTTTGTACCCAGAGCGTTTGTACTTCAGATTCAGAGTAGAGTATTCTTCTTTTTCTTTTTTTTCTGATTTCTGTAGTGTCCCTAGAGTGTCTGCTCCCGTATCAAATCCGTCGTGTCACCCTCAAAGACGGCAATATTAACTATCACTGCAGCATTCTCCTTATGAGAAGTGGTGCCAACTCGTCCGTTTTCCCTGGGAGAGAGATACATTAGATAGGGAAAGAGAAAGAGACAAAAACCAGGAGGAAAGCCAAAGAACCAAAGACAGACACCCAGAAACACAAAAAGGAAACAAGGAAAGAGGAACCGAGAGATATAGGGGGGAAATAGTGCTGTCTGGGTGTCTTCAGACAAACTCCCTGTGGAGTACAGTACGTCTCTCTGCTAAAGTCAACTAGCACACATCTTGCTCCACATTTAGAATTCCTCCAGCACAGCCCCAGCATGCACTGGGGCATTCTTTACCAGGAGGACATAAACAGATCTTCTCCCGAGAAAGAGAGCGAGAGAGATAGACAGTGCAAATGGGAGCCTGCCCTGACTGAACAGAACTGAATGGGACGCTGTGGGGCAGATGCACGTACGCTAGAGAGCTCCGGGCAAACAGCGCCTTGGCCAGGCTGCGGAAAGAGCAGGCTGTGCCTTTTCATTTCATTTCCGTTGTACCAAAACCTGCAACTGATCGCGTAATCAGTGTATGTCACCACCCTCAACCGTAATTTGCGGCGCCCTGTTTAAAACAGCATTGGAGTGGGCCTCCCTTTATCTGTCATGGGACCGCCGACTCTCAGGATATGAAAGCACAAAGTTTGGCGATCATGAAACCGATATACTTGACTGTATTGATTCTTCTCATTTCCTTTATTTTACTCATTAGAATAACCAGTGTTACAACAGTTATTGTTGCTGCTATAAACTACATTCAGCCTGCTTTGTTTGATTTTTAATGAGTTGCTTGCTGTAACGCTTGGTGACTTCTTGTTCGCTCAATTGAAAAGAAAGTAGTTCTTGTGGCGAAAATTCTCTCAGCACGTCTCCTTGGCCTGTGTCTTCTTCTTGCTTGGATGACTGCTGCCATTCTTTCTGGAAGTTTCCCCTATGCAAGCATACGCACTACCTGGATTACACCTGCTTTTCAAAGGCGGGAAACTTTCACCGAAAAAAACAGACATGCACTCTCCCCTCCAACTCGCAGTTGTAATACACTCAACGGAATACGTAATCAATCTCTCCTTGCACATTTCCTCCCATGTTTTTGCGCAAAACTCCCATTTTCCCCTCCACACTCCCCGGAATGCATATGCATTAGTTGGAATAGCACCTGTCAAACTGCGCTCCTGCGGCAGGCAGAATGCGATTTTTGCCGTGTGCGGTCTGTTTGTACTTTGCAACTGAGTTACGCCTAAAACGGCCGCCAACACGTTAGTACATCTGCCCCAGTGTGTGATGGGTGTGTGTGTGTGTGTGTGTGTGTGTGTGTGTGTGTGTGTGTGTGTGTGTGTGTGTGTGTGTGTGTGTGTGTGTGTGTGTGTGTGTGTGTGTGTGTGAGCATTAGCTGCAGCAGCATAGGCACGAAGGTCTTGTAGAACCCGGGCAGGGGAGGAGAGCCCAGCCAGTGCACTCTCTCCTTCATTTGGCCCTCTCTCCTCACACTGTGCCTACTAATGGACAGATGGCAGCCTATTGTTTACTGAGCCAAGGTACAATGCCTTATCTGCCATTGCAGCGGAAACTGGGCTAGCGTTTCTGCTTGACCCAGCTTAAATCTGCCACCAAAAAAAAAGGAGGGAGGGAGGGAGGGAGGGAGGGAGGGGAGGGAGGGTGGATGGCTGAGTCGCACAGCTAATAAAGGTGAGTGCATGAAAAAAAAACATTGGTTTGATGTTCTTTTTTTAAACCATCTTTATAGTGTACACTCTCTCGGCCTCGGTCTCGCACACACACACACACAATTATACTAGAACGAAAGATACCCCTTCCTTCTCGTTCTGAATCTAGTGTGCTTCTGCTTGCTCATTGCACGCACACGCACACACACACACGCACGCAAACACACGCACACGCGCACACACGCCTTGAGGGCCAGAGGTGATTTCTTGACGGTGGGTTGCAATCATCTCAGACCCAATCAGTAATGAGGGTTAATCAGCTGATCGATTGCTGGCTGAGCTCAGCTCTGTGGCTGCAGTCCCGGCTCCTCTCCGACTGGGGGGCTAAGGGGAGGGGGGTGGGGGGGGGGTTGCCCAGGGCCCCCGTCCATGGGCCCCCGAGGGCGAAGGCTGGGGAACTTTTAATTATCTGCAGCTACCGCTCTACTCCACTAGCCACTGAATGGTCAATGGCTTTTTACTACCGAGGCATCAGCGCTTGAATAATAATAGAAAACAATGTGAGCGTGCAGGGTGAGCTGACCAAGGGGGTCCTGTACTAAGACACAGGGATAAGGGGTATCATTAGATAGCCCGCCGGTTAATTACCCTTCCAGGGAAGAGGGCCTCCCCTACCAGGAGAATGGCCATCAGGCATTAGTCGTGAATCCCTGTTTTTTACGTTCTGTGCGGACTCCACTGGATAGGTTGTTAAGCAGTATGGCGGCCATATGGTGGCAGGCTGGAACGCAAACGGCTGTCTTACAGTGATAGAGAAACAAAAAAATAAAGTTTTTATGAAGGCGGAAGGCGGGAAAGACGATGTCATGCTCCAGCTGCTTGTTAGGCACGGCCTTTAAAACTATTCCGTCAGCCATGGTGGCGTACACACCACTCTTTGTGGTGGGATGACCAACAAATGCAACCGGAACACAGCACCAATAATAGTGAGCACTGTATTGCAAAAGTGTGGCCTTCATCGCACAATGGCTAAACCTGGTCACAATACAGCACCATCCTACGTCACAAATTACTTCAAATAACGGAGAGTGTTTGTCTCCTGATGCCAAACGCATTGCTCACAATCTACTGAGCCACATGTTATTCAGTGGTGTAATTTACATTGGAATCAATAAGCAAGGGATCCTAAAGAGGCTTCCAAATATAGGATATTCAAAGAGAGGCCCAGAGAAATGATGCAAGATCATTAAATACAGTAGCAGCTAGGAGCTCTAGACAGCTCTTCCTTGTGATTTCACACACTTGCAGGCTATTTGCATGGTATTGTGTGGGATTCATTTGCTCTTCTATTACCATATACACAGGCTTTAGACCAGTCTATTCATAATTGTCAATTTGTTTGTAATTAATCACAAAAGATTTCTGTTTTGCCTGCAGGTGATTCGGGAAGTGACTCACAAGCCAGAGCCTGTGCAAAACACAAGTTTATTTGCATTTGTGTGTGTGTGTGCGTGCGTGTGTGTGTGTGTCTTTCTCTCTTTTTCTCACTCTTTTTCTCTCTCTCTCTTTCTCTCGCTGTCTCACTCATTTCGTTCTCCCCCGTCTCTCCCCCGTTGCCCACTCCCTCTGTCCCCTAGCCCCCCTTCCTCCTCTTACTCCTCATCTTTGTCCTTCCCTCCCTCCCTCCCTCCCCCCATCCCTCCCTCCCTCCATCCCTCCCTCCCTCCCAGGCCTCCGTGGCGACTGCGCGAGCCCAGGCCCCGGGGCAGAGGAGAAGCGCCCAGATCCGTCCTCCACCGTGTGACTTGTTATTTTTATCTGAAGCCACTCTCCAGACCCACACCAGCTCCTGGAGCTTTGCACCGCTCTCTTTACTTATTCATCTCGCCTTCCTTTTTTTTGCGTTGCTTTTCTCATTGTTCAGGAGCATTTCGGTTCTACTCTCTGTGCACTGTTTTGCATTACCGGCAGGAGGTCTGTGCACCCTGCTTACGTGTTTGTGTCGTGTGTGTGTGTGTGTGTGTGTGTGTGTGTGTGTGTGTGTGTGTGTGTGTGTGTGTGTGCGTTCATTTGTGTGTGTGCGGTAAACAAAGATGATTTAGCTTTGTCATTGATGTACACATGCATAAACAATAACCTGCTTTAGTCTGCGTAACTTTAGCTATACTGTAAATAATACAAAACCAAGCACCTAAAAAAAACACATCTTATTCATAGCAAGTGCATGATAGCACATGCGGTACTTTGGATGTAAAAATGCCTGATGCCAAACAGAATATTACGCACCAACAGACAGCAGAATTGTAATGTCATGACTGAAGTGTTTGCCCTTCTAATAGAGGCCCTACATATGTTGCTGTGAGAGAGGGCACACACAAACACACGGACACACGGGCAGACCCATCTGCTTTCGTTCCTGGGGAAGCTCATTCCACAGAGTGAAGATCCACATGAAGGTCAGCCTTTGTCTGCATTTCCCCCGCTACTGAAGACCTATTGACTGGTCACCACATTGTGCTTGGGTGCAGATTATCAACGCAGATAAATGCATCGCTCCGAACAAGGTTTGCCTTGGCTCGTTTCTGCTCGTGCTCAGAAGCGGATGGACCGCTCTGTCAAACAACTCCACCATCAAAGAACCGTTTGCTCCTTTATGCAGTGCTTCGATTTAAAAAGGCGAGATTCATCAGAAACTCTCCATGAACAGTGTTTCACATTCATTGAAGCGCCGTCAGTGCTGTTTCTTGTCAACCGAGGTTATTTTCGGATGCTAGTTTTATTGATAAGTGTGGGAACGGAGCTTATGGACAAATGTTAAAGTCCCCCCCCTCGACAATGGCCGTCTTTGTTCGACACCTCCTGCTTGAGCTCAGCACAGGGTCGGCATTGTGCTTAATAAAGTTACAGCCGCCGCCTCCACGGCCGGTCCTCCCGCCCGTATCAAAGGCCAGTATCCCTGTAGGAGGTGGAAGAGCCAGGGACAGGAGCGAGGCCGGGGTCGAGTCGCCGATGCTAACAAGGCCTTAGCCTCATTGAATTAACCGCCTGGCGGTCGCCTTATTGTCCCTCTCAACGTGGCGTGACCGAGGTAAGGGGAGCTGAAGCAGGGGGTCGACAGTGACGGAGAGGCTACGGGGGGGGGGGGAGCAGACGACTTTTGGCCGGGGCGACTTCTGCGACAGGACGTCTAACACATGACACGGGGGTGAGAGGTTGGCATGGGGGTGTCCAGGGGTAATAAAGGGCTAGGGGGCGGGCGGGGTGAGGCACAATGGTGGCCTTTACACGGGCCACAGCGGAGAGACAACTCCCTGCAACCAAACCAGCATGGGGATAACGAGAAGGCCGCGCTGACCACAAAGCACAATTGAAGGGCCTACTTCACCGACATGTCCTCCGTTTCCACAAACAATGTCTTCCTGTTTTAGGAGCTGGTGGCGGGACGGCGTCACCTTTTCGTTGACCTGTCGACCACCCGTTTTGTAAGCAAATTAGGCCTATTAACTTCTGCCAGGCTCAGCCCCTCTGGTCGCCCTACATGCACCCTAGTAGCCAGGCTACATGGCGACGGTTACAGCCAACCTAAAGTGCCACGTCATCGTCATAAGTGCGTTGGTTCGCTAGCGTGTGTCAAGGCTAGCGTCTGGAGCCTGACCGAGTGTGTGCTCTATTCTAAGCCAGTCCCCTGACAGTCTTATTTCTGCCCTGCCAGAACGCTCCCTCAGGGTGTCTTGGGTCGGCTGTGTGGCTACATTGTGCTGTATCTCCCCTATGCAGGTGGCTGGCCGTGACAGTTCACTCCACAGGTAATGCCCCGGCTGCCGCGTGAAGGACCCCCTCGGGAGCGAGCCAACAGAACCCCCCCAAGGGAAAGAGAGGTGGGGAATAAGGGGTAGAAGGGGGGATGGAAAGGGGGAGAGAGAGATCAGAGGTGGATAGGTCAACTTGCAAGGGAGTCTCTAAGCTAAAGTGGGTGAAATCCCCCCCCACACACACACACACACACACAGTCACCCTCCCCCACCCCTCCGTGGTCCCACTCAACTCCAGCCAACCCTTATTAAGAGAAGCACTGGAGTATACTTTTGCGTTTGTTTTCGAGGTTATGTTTGCGCTTGTCGGTGCATGTATTTGCCTGCGCGTCGTCGTGGAGTTGGTCTCTCCCTGAGTATGAGGCCGCTGAGCTTGCATTTAAGGGCTTCAGCATGCAGCGCACAGACATCTGGCAACCAATTGTATTGAGGTCAGGATCTGGAGAGTGCACCATGAATCGCTGCTCGATCCCCCCCGTTTTTTTCTACTCCAGTGATAGGTCTGTGTGTGGTTCAGTGGTTCGATGGAACACCGAGTGACTGCGCCTGACTCCTGGAGAAGTGGCCTGTGTGCATACAATCACTTGGAAGAGGTGGCAGAGCAAACAAAATAGCCTGGTTATCAAGAAAGGGCCCGTGGCCGAGACTAGCTCCACTATAGAACTCCATGTATGTGTTAAATTTTGCAATTTATAAGTACATTTCCAAAAACGTAACACAACAAAAAAACATGGCTTAGCGTGGATTGAACTGTATGAGAAAGGGACATTTTAAAAGGTGAAATCTCACTTAGAAACATGGTCTTTTCTTGTGTACACGTGTCCGTCAATGGTTATTAGTTGTAAAAAAAAGAAACATTGAGTCGATAAACTTAAAATCAATTCCTTTGAAATGATGTATGGACAGAAAAAAAACTTTTGCGATACAGCTGCAAAAGTGCTACTCCTCCCTCGATGCTCACACCAGTGTGCATGGCCAAGCAGAGACAGCAATGCCATTAATCCGAGAACGAGCAGGTGTTTGTGGGACGTTTAATGGATCGTATTTGTCTGAACACGCCGTGTAGACAGTAAGCATGCGTTCTCCGGATGGCTCAACGGGGATTCGTAGGTTGTTTCTGACTTTTTGGTAGCCAGGCAAGCAGTCTTAGAGGGAAAGAGAAGGAGTGGAAGGAATGATTGTGCTGTCTGTCCCTCTCACCACAGTGGAAGCAGGATTTGAGTCAGACAAGCAATGGAAACATTCCTGCTTGTGTGTCATAAGATAGCCAACCGCCCAATCTAGCTCTGAGCAGGGCATGAGTCTTAGCACAACTTTCCAACAGACAATGCAAACACAACTCAAGTCTCTTTCGATATGGCCTGTTGGGGTTGCCCTATGACCTTCTTTAGTTTTATGTGGAGCCCGTATCTTTGGAGATCATTTGACATCATGTACACATTCCTCTTACGCAGATGTTCCCTTGTGATATGCTGTGTGTTCCCCTCTCCACGCGACTCAATGGGCTGCTTTCTTTCCAAGTCGCCTCCCCTCTCCCTCCGCACACAAACATATAGGCCCATCCAGCCACACAGTCCATTCAGCTGACAGAAGCCGCTAGCTGTAAAAAAAAAAAAAAAAAAAGCCCCCACATGATTTCAGTTTCAGCCCTCACGAAGAACTACCTTTTCTATCTGAGGGGGAGAAACAGACAATGCATGGGTGTGTTATCTGGTGGGAGTCACCCTCATCTATTAAAGGGCACTGACACCCAGCTGCTTGAGCACGTCGGCTGAACCATAGGTCATTGTTCCATGCATGCCTGCTTTAGTCACATCCTTGCTCCTATCGGACACCGGTGAGGATCTATGGCTGGGCCCTGTTGGAGGGGCAGCGTCTCTGTGGCGTCCCGCAGGGCTCAATAGTTGATCCACTCACACTCTGACTGATGACCTGCCACCATGCCCCCTTCATTACACCTCTGGCCTGAAAGGGGCAAGAGGCACTCACTCGCCTGGGACACCCAATAGTATCCGCTCGATGAATACCTCCTCTCTCTACCATCTCCCGGATTTGTGAAGAGTATGCAGAAATGTTCTCTTTATTCGCTGCGCATCCATTTTATTGGCGCAGTTTGCTTGAGATAGGTGAACCATTCCTTATGTTTCCGTTCCTTCTCCTTTTACGATGGCTTTTAAAACCCTCCTAATGTCTGTCATCTCATCTGTTTGGTGCAATTAAATGCTTCTTTTAGAGGTGTTGCGAGTAGGACTTGGCTAGCACGTGTATCAGATGAAGGCTTTCATGGGAGACATGCTCAGTTAGGCTGTATGGCCGTAAAAGGTATATTAATGCTTTATGTACCCCACTGCAGCATTGTTAATGGCGAATGGCATTTACTGTGTGCTGCAGAAGAAGGCTATTCAATCCACTGTATGGTTTATCTATCATGTCAAGAGCTCAATAAAAAGCCCTCAGTAATATTAAGGGGGATTCTACACATAGATTACCCCTAGGCAAGGTTTTAAACCTCTCTTATATTCTCCAAAACAAAATGAATAGTTTATATTCTGAAATCCGGCGGAATTAATGCAATTCGATTTTTATTGTGTCCAGACATGGGGGAGAAAGACACATACACGCAGAAAACAATTCACAAAACCAAATCCAAGGCCTTTCGTGGGATTGTAGGCGTGTTTGGCAGTGCCGTACTAGTAGCTCCCATCTAAACTGTCTTCTGATTTGTTTGTTTGTTGCCTGGTGTTGCTTTGGGTTATCAAAACCATTGATGTCACCCCACTGACTCCTTCCTTCTACTGTTAACCATCGCCGCCGACATTGAGAGAATGTGGTGAAGATAACGATAATGATGATGGAGGTAATCATAGAGTAATTACTGCACGTGGAGGGACCACGGCGTGCGAATGAGTGCAACAACCAAGCAAGAGACGGAAAGATGGCAGGGAAGGGGGGGGTGCGGGGCATGTGTCTTTAAATGTGTCGCTTGATTGAAGTGTGAAAGGTTCTGGGCTAATTACATCCAGAACCGCAGCCTAGGAACAGATGCCACACTTGTGCATCAATAAATGCTTATAAGTAACTTATTTAGGGCTGCCTGCCATGAAGGGAAATGGCATGACTTAAAGCACTGGTGCCTGGGGCAATTCCCCCGCTCTTTGTCTTGTCATCCTGCATCTTTTAAATCTATTCACCGCTTCAAAACAACATGGCCTGACAGCACGAAGCAAAAAGACACACATTCTTACTTTAGAGGCAGCATTACGGTTACAATTTGGGATGTCTCATTTCAAAGTTATGTCTTCTCTTAGACTTAGATATGATTTGAACCTATATTTTTAAGACCAAGAAAGCTCCTGTTTGATGAAATAATGTTTGAATTTCAATAAAAATATATACACAGAATACAAACTCTATTTTCTGCTTAGAGGGTTGCGTATTGTCAGATTATCCAAGCCTTGTGGTAAAATATTATATCAATTTCAAGTAGTAAAAAAATCTATCTCACAATCATATGCAGGAGTTAAAATCCCTAGCAACTAATGTTTTGAAATGCCATGACTGTGACCAAATTGGTCTGACTTTTTATTGTATATTGCAGTTAGCTACAGTGAGGTAATACGCAATGCCGCAACTCAATAGGACAACCCTATAGCTGTGTAATGTAAGGGAGGCCTCCAGGGACAACAGCAACAATAGTTAGTTAACTTCAATCACCCTAGGAACTCAAGTGAGCTATCCTTCAATTTTAGTCTGAGTCATCCGCGCATCTCATGTGGCAGCACTCCCTCCAAAACACTCATGTAAATCCACCTCATTTTGATGTAAGTTCTGACGTGTGTTCACTTGCATTTGCCTTGGTCCAAAGTTACGCTCGGGATTGACTGTGATCTCTGGTGGAGCGCTGCACATATATCTGTTGTGTGTGCGTGTGTGTGCCCTGCTTCCAAAGCTATCTAGAGCGGCATAGCTGGGAAATCAACTGAGTGTTGCATTAGGCCGCACATTCCAGTGGATTTGCATACAGGGACAGCTTCTTCGCTCGTTACTGTCTCACTGCAACATGATGTAAGAGGACGAAAGTCCCAAGAAACACACGTTGGTTAGGGTGCATGGCCTACTATCGTTCAAAACAACTAAATTCCTCAACACCAAAGCGTATGCTAAGGTAGAAGTAAACACTTTCCGTACCAGATTTTTGAATGCAAGAAGCCGTTTTACAATGTATTATCTCAGAATAATTAGACAGGTTTGCATTTTTCATGAGATTAATTCATGGCTTACTAATGTGCGTTTTGTAAACTCATGTTGCACATATTCCCTGTCATATTAACATATTTGAAATATGTATGATCTTTAAGGAATATGCCAGATGTGTTATTAGTGATTTGGTGCTGTGAGTTCAACCATGTGTAGGAGAATATAAATGACCTACTTTGTTTTTAATATTTAGTGTAATATGCTTAGAAATTAAATTGGCCTGGAATGTTCCCATGTACTTGTCCGTTCTTATTGTATGGAGCGCATATTCATAATGTTATTCCCTGGCATCCCAGATGCATCTGCATTCTCCCTAATGTAACATAACAGGCACAAGCACATGAGCACGTACACACACACACACAAACAAACACGCACACGCACGCACACACGAGCACACCCACACGGACAGTACACTTAGCAGGTTAAGAACTTAGGTTTTAAAAATGTGAGGTTGATTAACCGATATTAAGCGAAACGCGTAAACATCCTCCTGGTATGTGTTTTATGTGTGCATGTGTGCGGCCGTGGTGTGCGTGCGTGAGTGTGTGCTCTGTAGACGCAGGCTACATCAACACCCCCCACAAGGCCAAATGAGGTGGTAGAGAGGCAGGAGGGTGTGTGTGCTGGGGCAGCAACTTTTCCATGACATCATCCGTTATGGTATTAACCCTATTAACACATATATTCGCTCCTGCCCTCGACTCCCCTTCACATGTGCCACCCAAAAAAAAAGAACAAAATCGTTGAGCGAGAAAGAGAGTTAAAGGTTGGAAATGTTCTGGTTTTATTGGGGTTCTGCAGTGTGTGGCTTCCTGCCAGACGCTCTGCTTTGCATTTCCTCCGAAAGGCTAATTTATCTCATCTCTGTTTAAGTTGATTTTGCAGGAGGAAGTGAGTGCTGCAGTCATTCTGAGGGTTAGTTTAATGTAGTGTCCAGTAACACGTGCTGAAATCATAATAGTAACCACTTGAAGTAATTAAGCCCCTAGTTACCAGGTCACCCTAAAGTAGTGCTTTCAGTCGAACCTATTAAAGTTAGTACATTTTCTAGTTTGCGGCTTAAACTGTATCTGTTCCTGACCCCTGCACTGGGTTGTAGACACGCATAATTATAGACACTTTCACAGTTTAGGGTTATGTATTTTGAAATTTGGCGATGATACATTTCTCCAAAGCATATCACATTTGGTATTCAGTAGTAACTCCATAAAACTAATCTGTGAATCACTTGTCAGATGAGATACAAAATACCACAGGATTTGTTACTTTTAAACGGGCTACAGTGCACTTTCTCACGGTGAAGAGTGAGTGTTTAAAACAATGCAGGCACACAATGAATATGAAAACAACTAATCCAAGGTGTCTACTTTCACCTCCGGGGCGAGAAAAAAGAGAATTTGTTGAAAGCACCATATTTGAATGTCTCCAAAATTACTGCTTGCCATTTGTTGACATGTCCGGGCATTGGACATACATACACTCACAGCCCATACATTTCCCCTCTTTCGTTTTGATCTAATTTACTTTACTTTATTTTTTTTGTCTTTTTTTTTGGTTTTGGCAGGAACAAGATCAACAGTAGGAATAGATTTCAATGGCATACTAGCTACAACCCGAGGCAAATGATTTGTCCAAACGTACAAATAAAATACTTAGGATGTATTGTAAGATGTAAACAGTAGTCGTAATAAAACACTGCAGGGGGTTAGGACTCCTTCAAGCTAGAATGTTGTCCTGTTCAGGTCGGTCTACACAACCCAAACCATTGGAAGAAACTATCCCTGCTTAGGCTGTCAATAAGTCATGTATACTCACTATTTGGAAAGAGTGTAATTTCTTAATAAGGCATTCATCCACAATACAACAGCAATGAATTTACTTTGTCTTGTTTTACTTAAGGTTGAGAGAAAAAATGTGTCCTGAAAAGATCTGAGGTAGAAATGATTCATTTTTCATATTTAAATAAAAGTTCATAAAAAACAATAGAGTAAGCATACAGTGTCAGGCAGATTACTTGGAAAAGGTAATCAGGCACTACTTACAAATTACATCATGACTTTAAGTGTAATATCAAAAAGAAAATCTTCTTGCCTTACTTCAAATGTGTATTTGACATTTGATTATTACTGGATTCATTCAACATTGGATGGATTGCATTGGTCATGGCACTGCTTTTCGACACCTCCACTGTATATACAAATAACTGATTAAGTATGTCAGTGTCTGCAATTATATTCTGACTGAGAACATGTGACTTCTTGTTAAAGATGGTGATATTTTGGTGTTTTTCTATTTATTAATGAATCCTATATGTAAATGTTAACTATTGTGATGTGGCTGTAATCAGATTACACGCAGAAATGTAAGTAACCAATCTTTTTACGTGTACTTGAAGTTACTTTACTAATTGCTTACTTCCTAACTCTGTCAATATGTCAACATGTCATTTGGTTATTGAGTTCATCAACTGGCCTTGCCTAAACACTCTCATATTGTGCTCTATTTAGCTTGTCAGTATCAGCACTGGCTAACACATGGATCCTTGTGACCAGGCCATAAAATCAAGATAATAGCTCTGGAAGATGTCAGCACAGATCAGCCCGCACCACAAAAGCTTCTAAAATTCATAACAGCTATTTTGACCCTGCTTCTTTCAGCAAATAGGGCAAAGCTAGACCCATAGCCGCCACACACAAAGACCTTGTTTACGGTTGATGCATAATGATATTTTTTTATACATTGTATCTCCGCTGATCGAATCCAACTTGTTATGACAGTGCTTTTTCACATCTGACACCAACATTGACATGCAGCTTTGATGGTGACACTGGAAAGGGACTCCAAAAGGCCCTTTTATAGTGGTGAAAGGTACGGAGAAAGAAAAAAAGGTAATGCAATTTGAGGGGGAGTGCAGGGCTGACTTGGGTAACACCTGTTAGTAGATTGGGGTTGAACGCATGGGTTCCTAATTGCCTGTCATAAATCGTTCACCCCCATTGTACTGTCATCAAGTTGTAGAGTCGCGCATTTCTGATCAGGACCTGAGAGGCAGAACTTAAGCCAGGGTAACAATGGTCCCGTTTCCCTTTCATTACAAGGACGTTAACGTTTGCAAAGCATGTTCATTGGGAACTTTTCAGTTACTCAACCTTTTGAAAGATATTTCAGAGCTGTGAACAAAAAAAACATGCAAAGCTTTTTTCAATATTTTATCCATAAATGGTTAATTTGGTTTACAAACCCAACATTCAAACTGTTATTTATTTAATATTTCAATATTCTTCAGATTTGAATAAAATATGTTGGTCATGTACTGTGTGGTACAGAGCATTGTAAAGAACAGTTTTTGTACAGAATTTAAAGTAAATGCGAGTAACACAATTGTTATCAGAATTCAACTTCTGTTGACCTCTCCATGACACCCACAGAAAAGGGGATCACTTTCTTAATCAGTCTTTTGATGACAAAAACAAGCTGTTCACTGATAAAGCGGTCTGGGCATGTATGTATGTGTGTGCTTGTTTGTGTGTATGTTTGTGTCTAAGTTTGTGTGTGTTTCCGATAATAGTTGTAGCAAATGCACAGCACAAAGCCTGTCTGCTTTTTAATATAAAAATATTCTCATTGATACACACACCGTGACAAGTCCCATCAACAAAAGTGTGGCCGGGAAAAAAAAGGAGCAGTCCACAGCAAGCCTGAGCTGGGCAGGTGGGAAACCTCGACCAGTTGGTTCTGAAGCAAACACGTTAGATGAGGGGTTTTGCTGACGGTAACATTCTGCACAATGGCAGAGGGAGGGGAAAGGGCGGAGATGAGGAGGAGGTATGGCTAGCACCTGAGATCAGATCAGCTGGGGTCCCTCCTCAAAAGAACTTAAGTCCATTACGAGGTAAAACATCAAGGGTTAAAAAAAAAGAAAGAATGAGGGAGGGGAGGGGGAGAGGGGGGGCGGCAGAAGGAACAAGGGCCACACTAGCTTTCCTGCATTCTCCGTCTAGTTAATGTTGGGAGGCTCTAATAAAAAGCCACCATGTGCCAATTGAGCGCCTACAATTAACAGATTAGAGTGATAAAGAGGTTGCATGCCTGTGAGGCACGGGGCCGCCTCTCCGGGCCCCCGGGGCTTGTTGGCTGGGCAGGGGGAGAGGGGCCTGCGCCGTTGATGAGGGGGCAAGATAATCTCTCTCTGCTCCCGCCTCTCCCTCCACTTCCCCCTCACCCCCACCCCTCAAACCCTGTGCCCCGGAGCACCTTTCGCAAATACCTGCTCAATATTCTAATTGCAGAGGGGTAGACGAGGAGGTGGGGGAGGTAAAAGGGGGAGGGGCCCGTGCATCTGCGGAGGGGAGATACAACACAAAAAAAGCCTCTTGAAACAAAAACCGGAACATCTGTTAAAGCGATTGCGGGGTAAATATGTTTGACAATTATTGTTTACAGTGACAGTGGTAACAGTTCACCAAATCAAAAGCCACCATTTCTCTGTTTGCAGGGAAACAGATGGGCCTACAGCGATCCATTAACAACCTGTCAAAAGCCCTTCCCATCGCACTTTTATGTATTTTCTTCACAATGTGAAGTAAGTACTATTTGAGCTTAATGAATATTATCAGTTTCTTGGGCTTGTATCAGATAAATACTGCTCATTGTTTTCGTTTCTGTTTAGCTGGTGTGCTGGTGCTTACTGTTAAAGGACCTATTGAGTCTATATTTGTTCATCTCCACTCAGTGTATTGCATTATTGATGATTTTTCTGTATGTATTCCTCAAAACAAACTATCTCTACCAATTCATTGGATCTGTTATTTTTATTTCTTTGGGTAGGCTCTGAAACCCTTCACAGTTGGGGCATATATACCTTTGATAGTTGTGTTATTCAATGCTCAAATTATTTTAAAATGATCCCTTTCCACACCCCAGCATTCTTCTCAAAGTAATCACCAGGCAAGCAAATTCAAATCAAAACTCCTGGTTTTGATTACCACCAGCAAAGCCATGGGGCTTGATCAAATGGCAGTGGTTTGGACATTTCAGAACAGAAAGGTGTTAGGTCGAACCATTTTATTGGGCCAACTATTTACAAGTGTTGAGGAAGGGCTGGAGGTTAGGGGGAAATACTGTTATCTACTCTTCCCCCCTCACCGGTCCTCCCCAACACTGTACACTGCACTAAACACACTCAATCAGAAATGTGTTTGGAAGCAATTAACCCCAGAGCCCCTGTCGCTCTAATTGGTGCTTGTTAGAGGGTCATGTGATTCTTTGATAAACAGGAGAGCAAGTGGCAGTAGTGGCGGAGGTTTGATTGGTAAGCAAAGTGTAGTGCCATGCATACTGGGGGTAACCAACATTTAATTATCAATGAGGTTTTCCCAACACTTTGGAGAACCCTCAGGCTCTGTTTCCCTCAGTAATAGCAATGGGCTTTTTTTTTTAATGGAACCTGCTTTAAACACAGGCATTCCTCTACAGCTCCCATTCGTCCCCACCACTTAAAGGGCTGGGATGCTACTAATCTGGCTTATTATAGAGAAAAAGGGCTTCTTTGTTGCTATATTTTATATAGTAGGCCTGTATAAAGCACAAGATCCCCAAGATGTATTACAGAGGGGCCGACCATAGCTATTGCCATCACCAAACAAAATAGTTCCCGGTGTTCAGAAAATGAGCATTGGGGCAGATAATGTTAGTGCAGTCATGCCAACATAACTATTATTATTGACAACACACAATTAGTCGACATGTATGGCCGTCCTCAGTGGCACAAAGATTTAAGTGCCTTTTTGGAGGTTTTAGCCCAGATAGACCAGAGCAAGCATCAGCCTGGATGGTATGGCTGGACCTGGTGTAGTGCCTGGGGCAAATCTTGATCTTAGGCGAGGGGGGGTGGGGGCCTTAGAATAAGCCAAGCCCAAGTTTGACCCACTTTGCCGGGAATACTGTCAGGAGGCGACTGGGTGTTTGAGGGAAATCCTCCATCAACACTGCCTGCTGTAATCTAAGCGAGCATGTGCCAATCAAGCCTAGCATGATGACAAGCTCACGATGACACTGCTACGGAGCTTTATTTGCTCCTTGCTGCCTTGATGTCTTAAACCGAAGAAAATGTCCCAAAGTCGATGGCATTTCAGTGCCAACTGGCATGTTGAGTTTAGCACAGACGATCAGATTGACAATTAAAAGACAACTTGTTTGTGAAGTTTGTGAAGTTGATTGGACAAGGTTGGGATTTTGTCACATAACTGTTGGGTTTTGTTAGACCAACCTCTATGTTGTACCGAGCTATCAGATCTCATTCGAATCCAGGAACTGGTAAATCGTGTGCTATGGTGCCATAATTATTTTATTGTTCAGGAATGGGTAATGTAGCTATTATTTGACTATCTCTAATAATTCAAGTCGACCACTATTTGTCACTTATTGCACAACCAGATAAATAAAAAGAGAGAAAATAGCATTGAATGATTAAGAAAATAATGGGGTGAAAACTCTCATACATTTTTGGTGTGTTTCTAAATGAATGTTAAATTACCTCCCAAATGCCTTTGCTGTCAGAGAAGTCTCTACTTGCCCAGATCCTCACAGATGAGAGGAAGAGCAGAAACACATCAGACCATCCACGGGCATGAAAGTGAGGCCCTCAAGCTAACAAATTCACAGAGAAAATTACAGTTTTGCACGTTTGTGTCAATATGCGTGTCAAAAGGTAACTGGGAAATTGTTCTGCAATGTGAAGTCCTGTTGGCAGTGTTTGGCCCGTGGTAAGATCAAACCCCTTTTCAAACTGAAAGTGGTCAGCAACCAAAGTGGTCAGCAATTGTGTCCAAATATAGTCCTTTCAAAGAAGGTAATCATGTAAAAGTTTGCTGTCTAATTGTGTTGTCGAATCAGAGGTACAGTTGAAAAAAAGACAACCATAAAATACTATGCAGTCTTTATTTTATATATATTTATATCCTATTCATGAGCAATTACATTACCTGAGTTTTTACATTAGTGGGCTTTTTTAAATAATGGTCAGAAATAGATCCCAATTACTCACCATAATAACATATAATAATAATAATAATAGTATAATAATAATAATAGTAATTCCATAGTCTTTGTTGAATTAGATATAATTACTACAGTATGTGAACAACCTTTAAAATGAATCACTTTATTTTATAATGCATGATGAACATTATGCCAAGGTTAGATTTGGCTAAACATAGGCTACCAAGAGTGGCATGAAATCCCCCAAGTTGGATGAGTGAAGGGCTGTGTCTATACCGTAAAAATAAATACCCCCAAAATCTACAAACCCCCAAAGTTGCAGTTTTATAGAACGAGACAAAACAAGGGAGAGAAAAAAACGAATCGTTAGGCCTATAGTCTGTGAGTTGATTATGTCTGGAGTGAAAGCTGCTCTCTTTCTTTTCACACAGAGTAAGTCCTTTATCGGGGGGTGGCACCGGCGTTGCCCCGAGCTATTGCTTGCCTGGAGCAAGGTGCTAGGATAGCAAACGGGATCCTATCATCAAACTTCATAATAACGCTGGGTTCGCCACAGCTGCGCTGTGACCCTTTTGTGATGGAACAGATAGCTGCTAGATGAAATAGTGTTCTTCTTTGGTGTGAAATTATCATGTCTATTAATTCAGTCAGACATCAGCGGCCCTCTCTCTCTCTCTTGCCATCTCTCTTCGCATTCCTTATCCGTGAAAAATATGCGATTTCCTAGCAAATGGTCCATTTTACTGGAGTAATTTTTCATCGTTGATTCAGAGAAAATAAGTCTAAGGGTGGTGAGCTTTAAAAGAGAAGGCTCTGTCACATAGTAACTGAGTCTCAGCTGTAACAAAACATATGATGTGCTCTGCCATTATCTTTTTGAATTTGACTCTGCAGCCCATGGTTAAACATTCATCTGAGGAAAATGGACAATGCAGTGCAGAATCAAAGCCCTTTCCTTTAGTGATAAAAGAGGTTTCACAACTTGTTCGACACGGCTTTTTCGCAAATGAACATATTGTTAAATAACGACACATCTATTAATTATATATAGGAAGCATGCTATATGTTCAACAACAAAATCGTTCTTTCCAATAATCACCAAATTCGTTTTCTGTAGGCCTATGTGTGTGGTGTGTACAAACAAAGTTTGTATTCGTTAATTTAATTTAATTTAAATATTGCTTTACCTAAGTGTATACAGCTCCGCTGCGATCAAATGTAGCCTACTATCGATATATTGCAATTAGGCCTACAAGAATTGTGAGAAAAAAAACAAGAAAGAAAACAAGAGAGCATGACCATGACATAATTACAGTTGTATAATCCATGTAAAACCTATTTTCTTTAAAAAAAAAAAAGATTCTTAGAAGTGTCATTCGTTGGGATTTTATACAGAAGTCATTTGGCAGTCTCTAACATACAGGAACTTCAGTCCATTCGTTGAGGGCTAACACATTCCTACCGACAAACTGCACCTCAATGGTAAACGAACATGTTAAGCTGACCTAAAGGAAGACATGCACATTCACTCCAACACAAGTACAAACGAAAGCATGAATTCGCCTGAACATGTGACTGATCAATAAATTATTGGTTGATGATTATTTGGTTTTTCCTTTTTACACTATTTTGAAGGTTTACAGTTTGATTTAAAAAAAGAGCTAGACAGTAGTGCTGAAAAGAGTTGATTGAAATGGCGTGTGCCTGGCTGACGGGAGCCAGTGAGGGACAAAGCCCTGTGAAGCCATGGCCACTCGAGCAATTATTCCTCCACGCTGAATGTGGATTAGTGCAATGGAAAGAAGCATATGTTTGGCCCGGGGCGACACTCCCCCCGGCTGGCTTCAGAGAATGCGAAGGGAGAGAGGGAGAAAGACGAAACGAGAATATGAGCTACATTAACCGAAAGGGGAAACATTAACACAAATTTAATCCCCCTTTTTTCTTATTTGTCATAGCCTCCCCTAAAAAACTCATAAAATAAATGTAACTCCCTACTAGATGCTATAGGTGATTGAGAAACAACAAAACCCATTATCACTGTATTCTTGTGCAACTTAATAGCAAGAATAACCTACATTCCTAACATGGGACTTGTTCTAGCGAATGTAAAAATATGAAGGCCTACATATAATATGTTGGCTTATAACTTAAAATGGATTTAAAATTGTAATTTACAACATTGTGCATTTCCTAGCCCAGATAGTAGCGGTCTAGAGTTTCAACAGATAGTTGAAGTTGAGAGTTTATTTTGCTTGTCACTGTCAATAATTGTTTACTTTTTTAAATTGGATAATTCAATCTTATCATAATCGGTTTTAACGGCTCCAGGCTTACTTCCACAACCAAATATTTAATTTAGAAAAGCGAGGGTCTAGGTTGGAGACCCTCAGACTAAAATCTGAAGTAAATATAGACTGCAATTAATAATTAAATAACAGTAATTTTTTCATAATATTTTCTATCAAAATGTGGACCTGACTTGTTTGTGTGTGTGTGTGCGCGCGCGCGCGTGTGTGTGTGTGTGTGTGTGTGTGTGTGTGTGTGTGTGTGTGTGTGTGTGCACGCTCGCGTTTGTGTTTGTGTGTGTGGTCCCTAACTGTCGACTCAAGAATAACCAAACACCTATGATTTCAATCAATGACACATACATGGTGCAATAATCGAACTTTTTCGCTCACTCAAGAGTCCATTTGTTTATTCAAAGTGAGCTCATATTTTCTAATCGATTATCTTATGTCTCAAATAATCAAGCACGATTTGGTGAAGTCATTGACCTCTCTTGCCTTTAGAGCGCCAGTTCACATTCTGGGTAGGGGTCAGTAATGTGGGTCACACCTATAAATTAGGGTTAATGTCATGTTTAAACGCGTATTCTTTTCGCTTAAATGTTTAGGTTCGTTTTGCCTGTTTTATAAGGTCAAATGTAAACACTACGCTACCACACACTAACCTATACTGACTATAGGGATTCCAACTTTGTCATTTTTTTATTAAGGGCTAGGTCTACACATTAGCCTACAACAATGTTGCGGAGCTATTGTCGTACACGCTATATGATTTTCCAAAATATGGCAAACAAACAAAGAATACTTTTGTCAGAAGTGTCAGCACGAATTTGCATTAGCCTTCTGTTCATATTTGCAAAACTTGTTTTACAGAGTAGTCATGCTTCAGTATAATTGTAATTTAAAGTAAACATTGGGTGAGATCTACTTCAAACAATTAACACGGGCAGCTTCATAGCAGGCTGCGCAGAGATTCGTGTATACCAGTAAAATAACAGCACAAATTGTATGTTGTATCTTTCAGGCCTTCTGTGATATTGCCAAAGGCTGATTAGGTCAGACAGGAGAAGGGCGATCTCGTGTAGACGATGTGGTTTTAGAGTAGGCCTAGTCACCAATCAGTCAAATACAGTTTTCTATGATTCCAAAGATTAAACATCAGCATTCCTACTTGTATGAAGCCTAAATGTATGCTTCATCACATGTTTGATAGAACCCTATAGCTTTAGGCTATGGATTACAAAACTCTGAACGGTGATTTTTTCAATCAAACTATTTGTACATTGCAACTCAACACAATATAGCAGAGGTATTTATAAGCTAACAGCAGCTAATGGTTTACTGTAATGATAATGTAATAGATTTGTAACTGATTTAGGCCTACCTAATTAGATCTTATTTTTGGAACAACAACAACTCAATTGCTTATGACAAATTATAACAACAACATAAACAAACATGGTGCACAATTAGATTTTTGGTTTTGATCATTAATCAATTTCCTTATTTATTAATATTTATTTCTTCATCCCTAGTAGGAATATACGTGCTTGTGAAATCCCATTGTCACATTTACCATTATTCATATTTCTTTTGTTTCACACTTAAAAATGTATCGTATAATACCCGACAGATTTATTAAATACCATTAACCTTAATAACACACGGAAGGGCTTCATTATATCAGTGAATAGTATTTAGAAGGATTGTTTTCCTTTAAAGTGACTATTTATGCCTTTCCCCCTCAGAAGGAGCAGCCGGGTATTTCTCTTCATGAGTGAGCTATTGTGCCCGAGGATAGGATCCCACACACAATCTGAGATGCAGCCAACAAAAACAGGGCCTGACAGACAATGCCTCGCTTCACCTGCTGCAGCACTGTGCATCACAATTATGCCAAGGACATGTACAGTTAGGCTTTATTCACCTTATTTGAAAACAACTGCTTTTGAGTTAAACAGACTGTCTGAGCAAAATCCCTTTGATAATAAATGACCGCTGTATTGAAGGTGATATTGAAAAGAAAACTCAATAGGTTACATTATTTAATGTCATAACAAGGCCCATACTAGCATGAAGCAGAATAGACCGAAATAATTTCCAAAGCTCAGGCCCATCAACAAAGCAGGTCTGATTTCAAAGTGGCATGCCATTATGTAACACATTGTTGTTTACATCCTCACACAAAATAAGTTGGATCTCATCCTGAGCAATTTAAACTTGAACATCTCAATGAGCCCACTGGAGGCTTTCAAGACAATATTAAGCAAACATATTATGGAAACTGCTCATTAAATCTTGATTTCTTTGTTTTGTTTTTTTACTTATTACTTATTAACTTGTAGGCATGCCATAATATTGTCAAACATATGACCCACTTATGGCTTGTAGATATAGGTTGCAAAAAGGGAGGCATATCTGTTTATAAAGTCAAAAAATAAATGATAAAAAACGGAGCTCGAGTATGGGGAAAAAAAAACACTAAACCGTTTTAAGCACCGTTTCGCTTGGGCGGTGGCGCTATACACGCGTCAAGTGCAAACGCATCATTTAGGATGTCATTTGACAATCTGAAAATGTACACCACGTTTTCGAATGCAGTTTGGATTTTTTTTATTATTAATGTAGCCTGTATTTTGAATGTGTACAGGCCTACTTGTGGGAAACCGTGACCTCCGCTGTTTATTGCAAGTAGCAATTGGGGGACAACTACACTCAATTAGGCCTATCACTGAAAACATCCAAGAACAAACTTCTGCCTGCATGTATCATCTGAATACAATTTTAAAGATATGAATAAAAATCGACATGAAGTGTATCAAATATTTATTTTTTTCTGGGCAACAAAGGACTATTATACATTGACAGGCATGGGAACTATTGCCAGCACAGGTCTATACAATACAGCTAAAACCGCCTCCAATTTGGACATTGGACATACAAGATATCAGGTGGTCCCAAACGTTTTGAATGTCTTCGAACATTAAAAAAGACAATATTCATTTATTGCTTTTATGGTGCTTCAAGGGAAGAACAAGAGGTGAAACGTATTCTGTATGACACAACACATAAAAGCTTGTATAAAAACAAGAAAATAGAAACACAAAACAGTTTTTCGTTAGGGTCGATCTCACCTATGCTCTTTCAATAAAAAACTGAATAAGGATGATATAGAGAGAAATTGAAGTTTATTTCTATTAAATTTGTTCACTTGCTTCAATGTCGCCTCAACATGCTACAAGAGGGTAGATTTGAAATATCCCAGAGAAAAATACCCCAAACTTTTGTTTTCTAAGAACCATAAAACCACATGAAGAACTAACCGAATATGCAAACCCACTAAAACAGGAGGCACCAGATAAATAAAAAAGAAGTTTCAACAAACGCACCATATTTACAATTCCCATTAAATTACACATAAATAAATATATACATACATGAACACAGATTCCCTTATATAACTGTGAATCGTGTTGAAATTCAAAGTTCAAGTTGGTCGCTGGAGTGAGAGTTTGCAACTTATGTCATGGCATGGAACTCTTGATTATTTTCAAGTTTTTTATTCACAATACTGATAAGAATTCATCTTCTTTTAGCTTCGTTTTTGTCATACGGCTACAATCGTAAATTGAGATATAGGGATCGCTGGAATTCAGTCAGACAAAGGTATGGCATAGACTTTTCCACCTCAGAGCTGTTCCTTTGTGGCTTTCAGTTCTTTTTTAATAATTCGTATTAGGACATCTTGCGTCGCTTCTGGAGAATCCAAAGTGGAATGATAGTAAAAACAAAAGTAAAGTTGTCAGATTGGGAAGTGGCACGTTTTCTAGATCAATAGTATTTATAGATATTTATAATATTTATATTGGCCAAGGGGAAATCACTTTCTGTGCTTCTCGTCTTTGTCCCCGCTTTTAGTGCCGCTGTCTGAGTGACTGTTAGGGTTGTTGTTGAGGTACATTTTGTCCATAGCTTTAATGGCCTCAGTGAGATAGTTCTGAAGGGCTGTGAGAGCTGCACACATGGCCGGGGTCCCGAATCCGTGTGAAATCAAACTGAAGTGTGTCAAACAGCTCTGAATGCCTGGCTCAAGAATCGGCTGTGGTCGAGAATTTCCCAAAGGCGAACGGTCCTGGGATAGGAGGTCTGTGAATTCTTTGATGATTTGCCTAAAACCATAAACATTGTGTTAACAATATATGATGCCAATTTAACTAATTGCATTTATACATTTTTATCAATAACAAGGTCTGGTGTATCAGCTAGTACGTTGAGAGTTGCATCAGTGATGCATATTTGACAATTAGAGCAAGGGAATGTAAGGTTTGCGAATACAACCACGTATGAGTACGATTTGTAGTGTTGGATAAGAATCAGCTATGTGTCAATGTATTTGCAATCACATGGAACAAAATGGTTGCATGTGGAGAATTTCCAAGTCTGCTCAATCAACCCAACAATGTAGGCATATTCCTTGTGTTTCGATCAGTGTTTATGTAACCTATACTGTGGGGTCTGAATGAAATGCAATTCAGAAGAAAACGAATCAGCTAATTGTTCAATATGTAAGCTTACTTATTATTACGTATTACTTATTTCAGGTTTTACGTACTGTATGCCTTCAAATACAAACGTATATCCACATCAATCATTGTCACGCGCACTAATGACATCCTACAGACATCAATTTGTAAAGGATTTTTTTTCTCACTTGAATTAAGTATAGCTATACGTGGATATACATTTTTAAAAACTTTTAAATTCACACATATGGAATATATCCTATGTTTTAATACCATGTATTAAGATATTAAAACCATATTCCTCTGTTTTTGGATGCACGCTTACTCCAAACTGTCACAAAATACAAATTTCGTTTGTAAGATGAGAAACGTGATATTAATAGAACTTACTTTGTTGCCAATAACATGTTTTTTCTTTGGACTTGTTCATTTGGGTCGGAATGCTGACGGTTTACATATTCAGCTACCGCCTTGGATGGGAACTCGGTCTCACATACATAACCAAAATCTCTGGCAAGATGCACAGCTTCGCCTGAGAGGGAAAAAGGGATTGAATGTATAAAATGTGGCTCTAAATATGTGAAATCCAATATAGACCCATTAACACTTCCACTTAGCACATTAGGATAATTATTCTAATCAACATTCAGTCTAAATAGAAGGACTCTACTTTGATGCAGAATATCAATTGAGACATTTTATCAATTCCATCGCTTCCATGTGATCAAAAAAGTAAAATTCGTTTTTAGGGGCCAAAATTAGTCAAGTCAAATACACCATTATAAAATGTCGATATTGGGTGACAAGTTGTGCAACACTAAGTTATGATTACAGACATGAACGTCGCTGATCATCAGCATCAATCACCTCCAAATTAAACATTAGTATCTTTAGGCTGACATAGACCTAATAGCAACTGAAGGTTTAAATCTCCCATACTTCAACCATGAGAATTTGAGGTTCGTTCCATTGAGGTTGGTTTTAATTTCCTGAAACAGTTGGGTTTTACTGCGGGGCTTCCTGCCCATAAGCCTCAGCTCCGGAAGAACGCATGCGCCAATTAGCTTCAAAGCTCAAGCCCAGTAAACTCGTTTCCATAAAATGGAGCGGATCATAAACAATAACAACACGTAATAGAAGCTGAGTGGATTCATCCACCTTCCCTTATATTTTCACAAAAAAATGTATTCTTCGGCCTCATTAGGCTTACCATGCAGCACCAAACAGCACTATGCAGTCTGCAATCGGTGCTCAGCTAGGACAATAGACTAATGATTAACAACTCCAATGAACCATCCCAAACTTTCACCTTTAAAATTCACATCCCACCAAATATCACCGCACTGAATAATAAGGTTAAACTTGCAAGCAAAACAGATTCAGTAGCAACATGATTCCAGTCAACCCACGATCATTGACTAATGTATTGTTTTATAGCCTCATAACATAATCCTAGCCAAGCCGGCTAATCAGTCAGTCGTCCTATATTCCAATAAAGGGTAAGAATGCAACAGGCCTACTAGTGTATAGTCTATACCTCAGTAGTCTACCCGTGTAGACTACCTGTGGACATGAATATATTATTTTAGGTTTATAATATATAATGGCCAAGGCTTAATGTTTCCTGTGTTTTAATATACAATTAGCATATATGTGTGTGTGTGTGTGTGTGTGTGTGTGTGTGTGTGTGTGTGTGTGTATATATATTTATATATATATATATATATATATATATATATATGGGATAAATACAGCGTGACATCAATTGATAATTAATTCACATAGTGAACATTGTGATTGTTTATTAATAAGGGTACAACTAGGCTACATCTCTCAGGCCTATACACATCATTAGGCCCACACAACAAAAGTGGATTTACTCTAGAGTACAGCATTGAAAATAGTCACCGTCATTGTTGCTTTATTTCCAACTCGCACAGCCTTCATGAACTGTTACTACAAAAGGCAAAGTCTATACAAATTACATGGATGAGCGCATACAATTTCAACGTTCGAGTCAGACTACTTGCTTTTGCAGAAAGCAATAAGTAAATACATTTATTGTGACTTACCTTCGACAAGTGACGTCAGTAGGGTAACATTTGCAGCCTTGCGTCTACCAGCAGGTAGATTCAATCCAATTTTATCCAATTTCTCCCTCAAGGACCTTCCACCGTTCTTAGACTTGGCTCTGGGATAACAAATCATAAAATATTATAAACTTATGTCCTTTGTAAATATCCCATGGATGGACATTTTTAAAATGAGCTCAGACATAGCATGATGGAATGATTACATGTCATTATATTTAAAAATATCATGTTTATTCTAGAATTAATTTCGCAGCAGATGGCCACTGGGGCAAAAGTATAGGCAAACATTGGTTAACAGGTTCGCCTATTGACTACGAAGTGTATAGACCTAATAATTCAATGGATCCATTTTTACGTAGGCCTATTTTAAATGCCTTGGAGACATACTGAACTGAGATTAAGACCAATATTCATTCGTTCTTATTAGTGAACTGCACTGAATAAAACCAAATTCAGTGTGTGAGAAGTTAATATGGAATTTAACATTCCGCCATTTCGACTGCTTAAAATGCAGGAGATGTCATGGTTGGTCGATTTTAATTATTCTTGGTGCAGCAAAGGAGACATTCATGTCCGGCTTACCTTCTCAGAACCCCGCCTAGAAGAGACGCGTTGAGGCACTCAGGCGGCGAGAGGCGTCTCTGCACTTCCGCCACCGTGACCTTGTACTTGGATGTCGAACTGAGCAGGGACAGGCGACCCGGAACAGAACAGAAAACTTCGTTGGGGTTTACAACACCACCAAAAAGACCATCTTTATTTATCGGGATGGCGGAGATGTTGTTATTCTTAGATAAAGAAACCGGACCTGGGGGGGAGGGGGGAGGGGGGAGGGGGGGGGGGGGGTGGAGAGAGAGTTAGCCTAATCACATAGGTGTCAGCAGTGTTTTTTATATATTTTTTATAGCATTTAGGCCTGCGGCCTGCTATCTCTCATCTCAATAGTGGCAGTTGGATAAAGTCCTTAAATAGTTCGATCGTTTATAGACCTAATAATAACACCTACAAAGATATCCATTAATATCATATACCTTTTTATGTATAATGGGGGTAGACTAAATATACTATACACTATGCATTAACTATACATTTAATAGGACTATACATATCAGAACGCAAACGTATTTTCTCCATAAAATCCAATTGAGTCAACACAATACGAATATGCACATCAGACGCACTGCTAAAACCAAGGCTTCAGTGTAGCTATTTTGACACAACCATATAGCATGTTAATATCCCAGAAAATAGTCACTCGCGTTATTTCATATTGCAGAGGCTGAACCCTTCTCTGTGTAGCAACCGGAGACGAAAAGAAAAGCGCTTTTGGATAGATCAGATGTGACATTAATTGCTCAGGGGTGGCTAATAGACAAAATAGGAGTTAAACGAACTCTAGAGATTATAAGATCCAATTGTCATGTTGATGCAGAAAGCGCATCGGTGGAGATTTATACTGCGCATCTAAATTGACCTGACAAAAGGCTCGAAAGGATTCGAAGTCTATGATCTGGGCATCTGCATGCATCATTGCAGTATAGCCCTACAAAATTTGATATATGACATCGCTTTAAATTTAAATTTAAGAGGATGTAAATTGCAGGTGCAAATTGCAAAAGCAAATATATTGGAACCAGCTACATTGTGTAAAACATAAACTACAGCAATATTTAGGCCAACCAACAGCCATTTATATTTTGTCCATCTTCCCAGTAGTCTGAAACTGAGATTTTTGTCTCCGTTGATTTAAGATCTGCTAATCGTTTCACCTTGAACAATAGGCATTACAGCATTAACAACTGCCATTTTAGATTTTGCCTTGGAGCGCAAGTGCGACGAATAGGCCTACGGTATTGAGCGAGAATAGCCTTATCTTCAACATCATAAAGGGTATGACACATTTCTGAATTCTAAAATAAAAAGATAGTGACAAGTGAAAAAAAAATGTATTTGAGGTTGATACCAGCTATATAGGCTACTATATATCATCTTTCTTAACTTTGGGTTAGCGCTCATTGATGAGACAAACATTGAACCTGAGTAGTGGTGGTGGGGAACTGGGCAACTTATGGAAACCTGTATGTCATTTCGGAGGAAATTGCCTACCTTTTTTAATGACAGTTTGGTCTGGGATGTGAATTCCTTGATCCTCAACATGCTGCAACACAAATGCAAAGTGCACATTTAATACGGAATACGATGACATTACACGTAGATATAGCATGCTGATCTACACAAGACTGGAATGCACCCATGCATAATTAACAAACGCGAATGGTACTTTTCTAAGACATAACAGTTCATATTTTTAGGTAAAGCATATTGAGCATACATTGGCTTGGTCAATTGACAAACAGCTTAAATTAATTAAAAAAAAAACTAGGCCATCCTGTAGTAGGACTATATAATCCTGACCTTTGAAAAATAAAACACTGCCTATTATCAGTAATTTTGCCAGAGTAAAGTCTATCTGGGGATCAGCCAAAAAGATTTGTTTTCATACAAAATATGAACCACTTAAAATATGCTTTATCAATTAAGTCTTTACTCATCGTTTGAGTCTGTATTCTGCATTAAAATATTGAGATTAGCCTACCTCCATGCATATTACATTCACAAAGCACGTAACAATATAAGCATTATATATGGCAGTAGGGCATAATGTCCAATTTCTACAAGCCACTTACATAGGATGATATTATTCGTTTGTAATTACATTTAAACAACTGAGCTACTTATTATTATTGCACAAATTGCATTTGAGCTATATTTAAATTATTTTAGTAATAGAAATCAAATTAGAATGATCAAAAAAAAGTAACAAAAAGTTTTCCAGATGGCCTATGATAAGGATATATTTTTTTGATCCCTCATATAAAGCCTAATAACGTTCTTTTTGTAAAGAATATGCTTGACAACATAGGCATAAAATATATAGTAAACATAGCCTTAATGATGCTAATAATTATAATAATAATAACAATAACAACAATAATCACAACAAGATAAAGTTATTAAAGGGTTATTACCACAAAATGTTGGATTACCTGAACGTCTTCTAAAGAGTGAGGTATTCCATGGATTGGGATAGAATCTGAGAGTCCGGTATCGATTCCGTGGCCCGACGGCAGAAGGACTTCTCTGCGGTACTCCCTACAGAGTTGGTGTGGCAAGCCACGGTGCTGGTGCAGCAAACTGCTTTCCTGACTCTGCCTCTGTCCGGGCCAACCCGGGTGCTGCTGCGGCTGGGCATGAAGGGAGTTGAGAGAGTATGGGTCGTTGACGTGCGAATACGGGTCCTGAGACTGGGGGTAGATGGGTTGGTAGGGTGGAGGAAAGTAAGGTGGCTGGAAGTCGGAGTTTGGGGTGTGGGAAAGCGGAGGGGCGCTTGTGTACGGACTCTGGCCCACTCCCCCCAGCTGAGGTAGCCTCGCTGTCCCATTGCTGGTACCGTCGTGACGATCCTGGAGGAGAAAAAATATATAAGAACTTTAAAAAAGCCACACATTAAACAGGTATCATTTTAACTGTTTGAAGCTTGGATGAAATGTGCCACTTCAACATTAAGGATTGTGTTGACCTAAAATCCAACTCGTTTTCCGAATCAGCTCAGCCTTTAGGCCTGCAGAATTTTAACCTAAAAGGATTAAGCAAATATGGCAATGATATGCTAATCATCGACGATGTTTAGTCTGTAAGCTATTAAGATATTGAGGGGGTTTCTAAAAATACAATTTAAAAAAATCAGTTACAGCTACACTAAATAATCCTATAAGGGTGGAAACAGCAAAGTTAAGATGAAATAAATCAATATAAATCAGCGACACGACTACATCTTCAGATTTGATAGAAAATGTGCTTCTTTTGTGTCTTTTAAGTGAAGAAAAAATGAATTAGCAATAGAACATCGACAATAAATGTTTTACTGCGGAGTAGAACTTACCATCGCGGAAAAACTGTGCACTAACATTTGTGAGGATTTTCGGGCGATTCAAAAAAATAATTTTAAGTCAAAAACGTTTAAAACAACGAGAATCTACAAACAACCAAATAAGCCCAATGATACTACTGCAAGATCACGGAGTCCAACGGTCAGTTATGCACAACCGGGGAACGATAATCCATCAGAATTTTGTTAGATTCCCACTGCCCTTCATTCGATTCTAAAAGCAGAATACTCTTGCGGATTTGTGTTCAAAGTTTCTTGGATCCTTTTACGTCCTGAGGTTCTATCGCTATGCGGTTCCCTGGTTCGAGCTCATATTAGGAAAGTGCTGCTTCTTCCTTCGGACTCCTAATAGTAGATATTCATGACTATTAATATTACACGAATTCTTAATAAGGAAAGAATGGTCGGAAATCGAGCGTGAAGCGAGGAAGCAACTCAAGGCAGAGTCTGCACTAAATGACGTCCATTGAATGAGGGATCAGTATATCTAATCAGAGATGGGGAGAGAAAGAGAGGGAGTGAGGAGGGGAGAGAGGGTGAGGGAGACAAAAAGAGGGACATTCTCTTGCGTCTGACGAATCAGAGAGAGGGGGGAACATTTTAAAAGGTTCGAGGGCAAGCAAAAGTGAAAGAAATACAGAATGAAGGGGGGACCAGAAGGAGGAAGAGCCAAGGAAGGAAACAATGTGCACCTCTGATTCGTGTGAAAATCCAGCAACCGCTGAGGGCAGCTCGGCTGGCACATTTTTACTGTTCAGAGGGCGGATGTCTACTTGCCGTGTCCCTTTG
>CM030174.1:14807800-14847800 GCA_017639675.1 Aplochiton taeniatus | reverse complement strand
TCTGCTACCTTGTATCTTTTAGTCATTTTGGCTTTTGTTACCAACGTAACATACCGTTGTTGAACACTACTGAATATATATTGCTCCTGTAAGACTAACAGACGTTAGGCTAGTGGACGGACTATGAATGTGCTTGATTATTTTTTTCAAGAGAAGCGTGCTTGTTCATTAGGTTTGTCACCATAACCCTTCACTGTTTTTAATTTCAACAGGAATCGAACATGTCTGTTGATTTGGTAGGGTATGGATATGCAGCACTTATTGCATCCGGTGGGGTCATGGGTTACGTCAAAGCAGGTAAGCTTTTTATTCTATACTATAAATACCTAATCTAATTAAGCATATATTTTAATGTTATAATTTATATACATGATATATATATATATATGGAAATGTGATGGAATTCTTATTCAGATATTAACTCATTAACACATGCCATGTAAAAATTATATGGAGGAAGAAAAGAGAAAAAGAAAAGACAGAATAGTTGGAAATAAAATCTACAGTTATCATATCAAGTAATCATATAGCGTTTTGAACCGATGACATTTGCTTGTAATTTTTTTCTTTTTTGTTTAACATGTTTTACCTAAAGTCCTCGTGTTTTCCAGAAATGGGCACATTTTCCAACTCCAAACAATATAAACTTGAAAGCTTATTGAATTGAATCCCTTGCAAGTGATATACATTTGTGTAATGTGATCTAAAGTGATTAACACTTTATATTAAGGTGTACAGAATTACTAGGCAACTAAATTACCTCAGGTTAGAAAGGGTTCAAAAAAAAAAAGTTTAGATAATTGACACTGAAAAGTCAGAAATGGTAACATGGCTCTCAAACAGATGCAACAGAGACGTGCTGAGAGACGTTGGCCAAGGTAAAGAAGGGTGAAACATGACCACCTCTGAATAAGATTCACAAGTTGAAGCGTCAAGATTGGGCCAAGAAATACACGAAGACAGATTGTTCAAAGGTTTTATGGACAGTTGGAATGAGAGTGACCCTTTATGGACCAGGTGGAACGACCCGTGGCTGGATCACTAGTGGACACAGGACACCACTTCAGTAAGGCGCCAGCCAGGTGGAGGAGGGGTACTGGTATAGGCTGCTATCGTAGAGGATGAGCTAGTTGGACCTTTTCAGGTTGAAGATGGACTGAAAATCCACTCCCCAAGCTACTGCCAGTTTCTGGAATCCACTTTCTTCAAGCAGTGGTACAGGACGAAGTCCGAAGCATTCAAGAAGGCCATGATCTTTATGCAGGACTATGTACTTGAAGCATTCATCTTAGTACTACAGTGCTTGGCTAGCCAGCAAATAATGACCTTGCCCCCTCCCTCACCTGATTTAAATCCTATTGAGAACATGTGGCCCCTTCTCCAATGTGAAATGTACAGGAAAGGGAAGACTATATAGCTCTTTGAACCGCATTTGGGAGGCTGTGGTTGCTGCTTCAGCGAAAGTTGATTGTGAACAGATCAAGAAACTGACAAGAGTCCATGGACTCATGCAAGTTATTCAAAAGAAGATTTTGAAAGGCCCCAAAATGTGTTCAATTGTCATGATGTGTTACTTATTTGTTACACTTACGCAAAAAAAAATTGAGAATGAACAAGTGAGTTGGGAAAACATATTTTGGGGAATTTAGTTTAGCTAATAATTCTGTACACCTTAATATAAAGTGTTAATCACATTAAGCCACACCCTCCCTCATTACGCAAATACATAAAACCTGGAAATTATTAAATAATAATAAATAATAGAGATAATAAGATAAGAATATTCAATTGCCTAATAATTGTGCATAGTGTATAAAGCCTGATGGTTTGGTCTTATTCACCTACATGAAGTCAGTGCCCGTAAAAATTCTTTACCGTGAGAGCCTTTCCAGAATGTATTTTCCATAGATATATATGTTGTGTTGAAGAATTAAGGTTGAGTCCTTAACATGCCCACAGCTAGGTGTTACAACCATGTCCATGTTGATTTAACATGTCCAGGGATGACGAGCAGAGACATTGTGGACACAATCTAGAAACCCATTTTCTTTCATGATTAACCGCTTGGATGAGCGATTTAATTGATGATATTCTTATACCGTCCATGCAGAGACCATGTAAAGAGGCCCGTCCCCTGCTAATCATGGAGCATTTTGATTTTTCAGGCAGTGTTCCCTCCTTGGCAGCAGGTCTCGTCTTTGGTGGCCTAGCTGGGTTTGGTGCCTATCAGATCTCCAACGATCCCAAAAACATATGGGTATCTTTAGGTCAGTAAATTTTGGTCCATTCACCCTTTACGTAGACGTACAGCATGGATTTGTCTGAACTGTTGCGAATGTGTCCCACAGCTACATCAGGAGCCCTGGCAGGCGTAATGGGAAAGCGGTTCTATGGCTCAAGAAAGTTTATGCCTGCTGGGTTAATGGCCGGAGCAAGGTAATCCCCTAGGCAACCCGGTGGCTTGAAACTGTTTTGTTGTTGTAATGAAATGTATCTCATCAAACAAATCTACCATTTTGTGTGACTTAGCAAACTGTTTTGTTTGCATGTACCTCATGGCCTCTAGTCTCCTGATGTTGGGGAAGCTGGGTATTGGACTACTACAGAGACCCCAGGAGACATAAACAAGGGAGGGTTTCTACAAGCCTTGGTGTTAAATAATCAATGTACTTATTCTAGTAAGAGCCTGTGGTCACAATGTTTTGAATGTTGCTATTTTGTATATGAAATACAATTATGAAAGAACTGTGTGGTTTTTCTGTCAATTTGTCATTAAATACATTAATATGAGCCTGTGAGCTTTGTAAAATATAGATATAGACATATCCTTCAGCATTGTATGAAATAACGGTAAGAAGTTCATATGCAATAATCAGTCCGTGTTTTTGCCACCACCATTAAGGTGTCACAAGTTATCTCATTATAAGTTTCCATGATTGCGACGAGAACTATATATTTTATTATTTCGTCATGTAAACAATAGACTTATAATTTTACAGGATGACATATCTTACTTTTCAACATACAAACATACAAAAGTATTACTAGTTCTAGGTTCATAACAAAAAGCAACATAATATTAAGTGACAGTACTAATCTTGGTCGAGAAATGCAGTCTTTCCATGTTCACCACTTAGTGCATTTATTCATTATTTTTTAAAATGACACCCGTATTATTGGCATTAAGATTTTATACTGTTCATACCTAATTATGCCAAATAAGGACGGCTTGAAAATGTCTGTCCTTCAACTTTTAAAAAGTCATGTCAGAATGTGATGCACATATCCCATAAGTTCTTATCACAGTCACTGCTACTCAAGTGCGGTGGGGGGGGGGGGGGGGGGGGAAGGAGGCAACCTTAGTTAGATTCAAAGAGGAACTACCGGTTGCCTCCGTATTTTGTAGCCCAGTCCACCCTCCCATGGACTGGCTGTACAGGTGGAGCTCTTGACAGGAGGTTGCCTGAGTTTTTCCCCAGTGCGGAATAGTTTGTCCCCTTAACTTGACCTCTGTCCTCTTTCCTCCTCCAGCCATCATAATCTGCAAGAAGAACAAGAGAAAATCACTGGAATCACATTTCCACAAAATGACGACTTGCCAAACATTTTTAGATAACATGGACAGTAGGGGAAAAAAGAACAGTAGGGAAGGAAACACATTGAGGATAGGACTTGTTTTTAGGTCTGCAGCATTGCTTTACCTTCACTTTCACTCAAAGGCAAGGTGGATGTTAGCTTGGCCGATTTATGTTTGTCTTTTTTGTTTTCGGGAGAGGGGGAAAGATCAACTGAAAAGATTTAGACAGAGAAAGAAGTAGATGGAACCGTAGTGCAGTTATGAAAACAAAGGAGGAAATAAGTCCAAATCATAAGAGGGCGCCCAATCATCATCGAGTCTTCAACTCTAGTTTGGGGAGCATTCTGAAGAAAGTTATTAAAAGTTTGGTGAATAGAAATGTATTACTTGTGCGCTGGCCTGCAATGGGAGCGAGCTGAATCCTCTGTCCCACGGAGCCCACTTCTTTCTTCTGGAACGAGGGGATGTAGCCGCCTGACAGGTTGTACTTTGTACTCACAAAGTTCCCTGAGGGGAGATAACAAGAACACTGATTGGTTGTTAAACGACACAAGGAACCTTGTTTATTTCATCTACGACGAGCAGAGTTGTCTCTCCAGTCATTAGTGTAATGTTCTTTGTTTTCTCATGAAAGGTGGCTCTCGTGGCATTTGCCATCTCTGAAACTACTTGGACCTTGCTCTCGGGGGTCAGAGTGTATTGGGCCTTTAATCCATCTGTAGGGTAATTGGCTTGGCTCATTTACATGTTAACTCTTAGTACATGCTGCCTGTTATATAACAAACATGCTGATTGTAGGTTTTCCTCAATCTAGCCTAAATCCATTCTACCAACAGCAAACAACATGTTTACCAACAAATGACATGAAAACAATTTGTTTTCATTTGTATCGCACAATAAATGTATATACATCTAGATTTTTAGACAGTTCTATCTACCGGATACCTTTGGAAGGATCGATTTTCTCCAGTATTCTCTCCTTAACTAGTGACTTATCTGAAGGATTATCTGTGGATTTGGAGGCACTCTCCTCTGCTCTCACATGTAAGAGATGGAATTGAAGAGGCAAAAGATAAAACAAGCAAAGGAGAAATGAAGAACAAAAACAAATTATATATATGGGGGGGGGGGAGCAGCATTCAAGAGAGTCATTTGATCTTAAACCAACAGTCTTAATCTCATGAATAAGGAATTGAGAGATTGAGACAAAACAGGAGACAGAGGGAGAAGGAGAGGGAGACAACACAGTTGGCCACACATTGTGTCCCTGTCTACATGACAAATGAATAATGGAGTGCTCTGCCTCCAAAGCGGCCCTGCAGCCACTTAAGTCACCCCAAACAGGGCTTTGTCCCTGGCCTCAAAACTGCAGATCAGTTGCATCAAGACACGGCCATTTACATTTGGTGCCTTCTAGGGGCACATTGACTAAGCGACCGCAATTACCTGGATTGGCTCTTGTGACCGACATGCCAACTCCAATAGGTGCAAGAGGTTTATTTATAGTTGTCGAGCTATCCCAGAGATCTCGTAATGTTGTCCCACTCATCTCTTTCTCTCCTACCGGGTTCTTTCCAATTAACCCTAAAGGCAGGAATAGGTGCAAGGAAAAGCAAAAGCTAATAATCAAAGATTCCAGAAACAAAGCCAGCCTCACTAATTAGTGGAAAGCCTCATGCTTCTTTTTGTATCGTCACAGTTTGTCCTTACCGGGGATATATCGTGATTGGCTGAGATAGTGTTGTCTAGCGGAGGATCCTGGCAGGCAGGAATCCATTTGGCTCATCTTCACATTGCTGGGTAACTTTGTAACCGTGCTGAAGGTATAGAGTGGTTTTTGCTCTTTGGATCTGAGAGATGGAGGAGAAAATGTGTTACGTTCAAACTGTAGCAAATCTTTTCCATCAATATGATTGAATAACCAGCTACATTCACATTTGAAATTCAACTATTTAGAGTTGCTGATTTTCGGTGTGTGCTTGGCATCAATTTGACCTTTGTGTTTAGACACGAGCCATGCTCCATCCTTAAAGGCAGCTGCAAAGACGCTGAAAGGACTGTAATCACTAGTATGCGTTTTTATTTTGCGCTAAGGAAATGAACAACAATGACAGTAGCTTAGTCCAGTGATGGCTCTTACTGAAGGATGGGCTCTTTGGCTCCCTTCTCCTCCTCCGAGGCTCCCAGGCTGGGCTTTTTAGAGTGGGACTCTGCCGTCTCCAAAAGGTCCGACTCCCAGCTGTCGGAGGTCTTTAATGTCTGTCCCCAGCGCCGCCGTCCCCCCTTCATACCAGCTGCACTGTTCTCACTGCCCACCGAGACGGACTTCTGCAAAGGACAACCCATCACCTCTCTTAATAAAACATACACCAGCACGCCAGTCTGTTCCGTATGCAAATGGTGGCGGGTTGACGTCATTCATCCCATACACGGCCGATACCTAGTCCTATAAGAATCGCCAGCAGGCTTCTACGTAGCGGAGCAGTCTACCCACACGTGAGGGAATATGCCTCTCACCCCGATGCCCTTTGTGGACGTATGGTTGGGTTTGCCCTCCGTCTGGGGAAGGGGGATCTGCTGGAGGGGCTGCGGAACGTTCTTTTGGGACTGCCTGCTGGCGCTGGAGGCCTTGGACTCGGAGGAGGACTGCTGAGGTTCCGCCCGGGGTTCTGGGGCCGGGGGTTTGGCCTGAACCTTCCTGATCTCCTGGCTCTGTGGGCGAGGTCCCAACACTTGACCCACCTGGAAGTATGGGTACCGCAGGGCCTGCGGGACAACAAGATAGGGAGGGACTTAATTAGAAACCCAAACAGGCATCAGGATCCATTTTAACACGTGTTATGTCTCATGGGGTGGATGGCAAATGGTGCGATGTTTGGCAAAGGGTCAATGGATATCAAACCAAGCAGTAGCATAGAAAAGCACAATTAGGAGCTTAATTAACTTAGGAATCTGGTCCAATGGAGAAAATCAACACCTCATTGAATTGAGACTAATTACAGCCCTGTGAGGGAGTTCCTGATATGACTCAGCAAACATTGAGCAGATCTACAAAGCATAGTGGGACTCAACTGTCCACTGGGGCATAGTTGGAGGAGTGCCAATATAACTAGAATCTATATGGTCCCCTTATGAATGACCTATACTTACAGCTGTATTCTGCTATGGCCTACCGATTTTTTTATAACGATAACACAAAACTAGTGAGAGGCGGATACATACAAACCAGCGATACATAAAGGCAAGATAATCTAATCAAACTATTTACTAATGTCATTTTTATAGGCCAATCTATGGTTCTGGTACCTGAACAGCAGTGGGTCTTTTCTTGGGGTCCCATTGCAGCAGGTCCTTCATCAGGGCGATGGCCTCGTTGCTGGCGTTGGGGATGAGCGTCTTCAGATGGGTGGGCACACACTGGGGGAAACGGAAGTTCATGGCAGAGGATAACTGGTAGCCCTCTGGCCAGTCGTTCTGAAAGAGACAACGCCATCACATCAGAATCCGTGAAGTAAATCCCTAGGAAACGTTTTCCTCATAGCCGTAAATGTGTTCTTTAATGGAAGACAAGGCATTTCAAAGTGGGAAACTAAAAATACAAAAAACATATCAATTCCAGGGTGTCACATTGCGACCTGAAATAGAGCATGTGACTGGAGAGAATGGCAAGAGGTAGTGCAAGTGGTGAAACTGATACAAATACATGAAGAATATCATACCATCACTTAGCTACACTGAACAGCTGATTTAATATCCATCTAAATAACTACACAAATTATGCCAAACCTCTACCTGTAGCCATGTAAAACATAAAGTTATCCTCTTTGGTAAATGTGTTTGTAAAAAAAAAAGTTGAGAAGGAAATATTCCAGTTGTCTATGTATAATAAATCAGGTTGGGAAGTTCTCACCTTTTTGACCGTGCCTAGAACTTGGCAGATCTTGAAGATCTCGTCAACTTCACTGTTGCCGGGGAACAGGGGTCTGAGGGTGTACAGCTCGGCCATGATGCAGCCGACCGCCCACATGTCTATTGGAGAGCTGTAGGTGGAGGACCGGAGCAGCACCTCGGGAGCCCGGTACCTGCACACAGAGGCTCATGGTCAGAGGGGATGGAACGTCCACTAGTGACGGGGAAGTTGCTGAGCTGACTGGCAAACACCTGACAGGAACGTGGTGAGAGAAGCTCTCCCACGCGGTATGCCAGAGACCGAGAGACAGAGACGCACACAATTGTCCTTGTCAACTCGCTTTGATTCACCTAGGAAGCCCCGAATGGGTTTTGTTGTGGCACAGGAAATCATGAACAAACACAAGTCCTGGGAAAGAGATTCCTCCTCACCATCTAGTGGACACGTAGTCTGTGTATGGGGGCCGAGAGCGGATCTCTCTGGCCAGTCCAAAGTCTGCTATCTTGACCAACTCGGGACCCATGCAGAGCAGATTCTCTGGTTTCATATCCCGGTGGAAGAATCCTGAGGAAAAGGAAACGCATGTATGCATAAACCTATCCATGTACAACAACAACTTATCAAATATAGGTATGGCATTATCGTGTGTGCGTACAAACAAATTTAGATTTACAAGATATACAGTATTTTTCAGTATATAAAGGTTTGTAAAGGTTAATAATATGAATACCTGTATGTTATTTATTTGTAAACATAGTGCATGTGAACATTGCTGATATTGTTTAAATGATGGAGACAGGAGTTAGTATTTCAAACCATGCAAAAGCCACACAAATAAGCTGGAACAAAGTAAAAGAGGGTAAACCATCTTACCATGCTTGTGAACAAAAGCCAAACCAGACAGTACTTGGAACATGATGTTCCTTATTTCATTCTCACTGAACATCTTATTCTCCCTTGCAGCAGAAGAGACAGACAAAAGGAAACAGAAGTGAAAATGAATGAAATGAAGGGAGGACAGTAACCAGAGGACTGCATGAAACCCATGGGAGGGGTGGAACCACGGTGATGTAGCAGTGTTTCAGTGGGAGCACTGAACACATTTGCTCACAGAAGTCCACACATTCTTTCACCAAAACAAGAAGAGAAGAGCGGGTTGTCCGCGAGAGTTTGGATGTTCAGATAAGAGAGTTGCTTTCAGGGCATAGGAGGCAGTGCACCTACCATGCTTATGTATAAAGGATAACCCTTGTAAAATCTGAAAGTTTATGTTTCTGAGCACTGACTCGGGAAACAACTTGTTTCTGTAAATGAAGAATTAACACATTTGTCAAATGTCAGACTGCTACAACAAACTGAAACTTGAAATCCTATTTGATTGTTCTAGAACCACTGTGTGTATTTAAGTATTCTTTACAGACAAACACCTTTTTTGTGTTTTGAAAGATTCGTCTCACCTGTCTTTCATGAGCTGGTAGAGATTTTCCTTCATGTACTCAAAGACAAAGTAGAGATGGTCATTTTCCCTGATAACTTCTTTCAGTTTCACAACATTGGCATGATTAAGTTTCTTCAAAGACTTAAACAAAAACAAATAAAAGGAGATAATTGTCAATTACAAATATATTATACTTTCATTCCACTTCCAATGATTAGTAACTCTTAACTAAAGTAAATATCATGTATGCATACCAAACTTTCCTAAACATTTGAGTGCACAAAGAGCAAACAGAAACGTATCACTCTTACCTTGACTTCTCTCAAGTTCATACACTCTTCCCACGAATAAAACTTTCTCTTCATTCTGTGATAAATGAAGACCAAGATGTTTAATTGAATCTCCATCGATACCTACGCTAAGGAAACGTGAGAGGTAAAGCATGTGCTTTTTTTGGAGGAGAAACAGCAAAATAAATAGTTTAGTGTTCCTTCTGTGGGAATCCTACCATCCATGAACATTTTGATACACAACAGTACGAGGGGCTCACATTTCCATTTGTGCAAGACGCTTCACAGCCTGGAGTCCTCTTTGTAATATGATCCAGTGATCCTTTTCTTCAAATGCTTTTTCTACATGAATGTTGTAATTGCAATGTATGGTTTTTAATCATTTGGACACAGCCACGTGATGCGGTATCACAACCAGCGCTATCCATGAACGGAAGTGCTTTTGAAACCAACGACATTTGGGTACAGCAAACACAACAGCGGCAAAACAAGAACACACCACCGGGTTTCCAGGCCTGGACGATCTGTTGGGAAAACTACTCCTCTGAGGCAGAGCGTAAGAGATATGGTTCTCCTCTTACCGGAACACCTATCAGCACGTGGGCCCCAGAAACGCAACACAACACACAGCCATGCTCACACTGCACTTTCACTCCCTTTCACCGTCACCACGGCTATCGGCTTGCACCGTAACCAACGGATCCGCCAGCGCCGGCATCTCCCCCTCATCTCATTCATTATTGAACCCAGCCACGCTGTTGAAAGGATGTCTTGTAAGCTGGTTTGTTTGCCTCGGTCGATGAGCAAGCCAGCAGGAAAGCCTCGGCTTGATTGTTTTACCGCCCGGGCTAATGAGACAGTTGAACAAACTGAACCAGTGCAATTTAACTAGCATGCAATAGGTTTCATATTTGAATAATACTCAAATACTCTCTTCCACAAAAGAATCTCAAATGAGCCTTTAAGAAGCTCTCTAAATCCGGCCTGAGCATCACAAACAAAATGTGTCGATGGGAAGGCCTAATCCAAAATATTGAGTTCAGTATGACTGCCATACCTCTTGATGGCCACCAGTTCTCCAGACTCGTTGCTCTTCCCCATCAGCACACTGCCGTAGGTGCCATCCCCCAACTGCCTCAATTGGGTGTAGCGGTTCATCTTCTCAGAGGCATCCGTCACCTTCCCAGTGACTGCTGTCTTTCAATAGAGGCTAGGATCCTCGAGGGGAGGTTGGCGCCGGGCTTGCCGTAGTACGATGTCGTTTTAGTTCTTGGCCAGTCGAGAAGGGTAGATGACTGTCGAGGTCCGCCAATGGGTCTCACGCCAGCCGATGCACGTCTGGCACTGGGTGTTTCCCAACACAAGAGTTCAGCCAAAGCTTATGTTCTGTCCTCGCAAACTTCTAAGAACAAATGCGAGAGAGAAAAAAACTAAACGTAGTAAGCCTAGCTTATCAAGTCAAACAGACAAATACATAGCACAGAGGGTGCAATTCAGCTACATCATGTCACTCACTCCCAAAGGTAAGACTTAAGAGAGAGAGAGCTGTTGAAAATACAGGGATGTCCGCCGTCTCTTTTGTGTGAACGAGGGATTGAGCTACAGGAGGATTAGGTGTGTGATAACCGGAGGAGCCTGCGACATGGCCGCCCGCGGGAGATGACACAGCTAGGAAAGATTAGATCCACTGGGATGCAAATAGGATGTTACATCACCGTCACACTCACCAGCACCTATTCTGACCCAAGTGTCCTGGCCTAGCCATTGGGTCCGAGGCCACATGCTACAGTGCTACATACTTGTGTTGTTTACTGTAAGCTCCTGTAGATACAGCCTCAGTCTACGTTTGGTAATGTTGAGGTCATTTTTAGTCAAAATGTTTTATGAGCACTTCTGATCTGAGTCTTCAACCATGCTGTGATTGGGATTGTCTAATGGTTACATTTGGTCAGACTGTACATGTTGAAATAACCAATGTAAACCTTGTGTCAAAGTAATGACTCAGTAATGACTGATTACTCAGTGGATGTTTTCCTTGTTTGAAAGTGGCACGTGAGTAAAATGTGAATAACGTTTTATTGCTAGATGAACTCGATTATAATTCAACAGTAGGCTCTTCATCTTGCAACTCACTGAGGGGAAAAACAGTGAGACCTTGAGTCTCCAGATTGCCTGCACTTAGCTTTCTTTACCCCCATTGTAATCTGTTGGAGAAGGATTAAGGAATTACACAGATGTATAAAGGCCACATGCCCTACTAGGCTACTCAAGGTCAGTGAAGCCAAAATTATCACACACACACACACACACACACACACACACACACACACACACACACACACACACACACGTTAAAATGTAACACTGATGAAAAAGTTAAAACAAAATGAATAACTGATATTTTTGCAGTTTTATTGCTAGGATTGGGTATTGTGTTTCTGCTTTTTAATTTCATTGGTAACAGGATCAGAGGATTGTTTTAATAAAATTAGACAAACTGATCATTTATCAGAATGCTGACCCAAGTAGCTCCCACCTGTTACTTTGATTGAATTGTATTATCATATCCTACCTAACTACAGTAATATGACATTTAACTGGGGCTATACCAATGTGCCTTAACAAGGCTACAATTGTTATATTTGTTTTTGCTTCGAGACCCCCAGTTCCAACACAACTACAATTTCACTCATTTTTAAATTATCTTAAACATACCATTTTGGGGTGTAGTCCCTCCCCCCGACCGTTGTCTGAGTTCAGAGATAGTGTAAAAGTTCATAAAAGAACTTAGTAGCGTACCCTGCAACAAAATGATAAGGTGTGTGTGCGTGTATCAATTCTCCTTGGAAACGTACACACACAACCAGAAGTAGGAAAGATACCATGTGACATATGTGAAGCGCAATGTTTGGTGGGATTTGTTGTACTTACAACGTTGAATGAATTGAGCCATTATAGTATAACTAACAGTAGATGGTGCTGCTGTTCAAGTGGACACTACTACCAAAGGACCACGACTCTGAAAAAAGAGGCTACTTTCTCATCCACAGTTTGTCATCATGCCTGTATCTTTGTCAATTGTTTACAAATACGTAAATTAACTTCTACATCAACATATGTTTTGAACCTTTTTTTAAGGGTCAAGTCAAATGTATTTGTACAGCACATTTTATACACATGGGCAATTCAATGTGCTTTACATAATGCATTAAGTAGAAGAAAAACATACAAAGCAAGAAATAACATACTAAGAAGTAAATAAAAACAACTATAATAGCAGAAATAAAATAGCCAAGAGGGAACATTTCAGCAAGAAGCAATCGAGAACACATACTGTAGCCTACGTTTTTAATCTGGGTCAGGCTTGGAGCTTGTCTGATCTTCTGAAAGTTAGTTTCAGCTATTTGTTGTGATTAAATCACCCATTTCGAATGTTATCACTCGATTGAATGGGCGTTATCAGCGGTTATCACCCTCATAGATATGGGTCAACCATGTGAATAGATAATAACGGCCTTCTGAACCTACTAGTAGGTGTACAGGCCCCTTCTGACCCATATCTATGAGGGTGATAACCACTGATAACGCCGATGCAATCGAGTGATAACATTCGAAACGGCTGAGTAAATGCCGCTGCACCCGTTTAATAACTCTAACACTGTCTCTAGAGTTCGAGTTTCACATTAAATTGTTACCTCTCAAATCAAAGCTCTGTTTGCAGTGTCACGACTCTTCAGTGGCAATTTTTTCGTTTTAAACAGGCCACTAAGGCCGTGAATAGTTCAGTGCATGTGTCACTTGTGTGTGCAGTGTCAATGCATGTCGCGCGCCAGAAAGAGGTGTGGGAGATAGAGGTAGATCCCAAGGTGCGGGTCAATCCACTCGATTCGGGGTTTAAACCCTTAGCTTGGAAAAGGCGGGGATAACGTGTGTAGTTTCAGGATAAGACGATTATCCCCCGTCATTAGCCATTCGTTGGCTGCCCAATGGCATAGCCGCGCAAGTAAACGCTGCCACTAGTGTCCGAAGGAATGTTCAGCGCAAGGGCAAGGACACTAAGGGGTACTCTCAAGATGCCTTGCAGCTCAGGTGAGCCGGCAACCAATGTGTATCTCATACCCTAACGCGGCTCTAGTTGCTGAGTTCGGAAAACTGATTGCTGGGGCCGAGGGCGGTAAAGCACCGGTGTCATGAAGACGCGACCTGCGGGAATCGGTAACTCCAATGCCGACTGGATGGGCTCCCTATCACCCACCCTCTCAGCCATGCCTCTCAAGTATCTAGCTGTGCCTGGTAAGGAACTTTTGCAGTAAAGTATTGTTCATGCGATTTGCATTATTGTTTTGACAGCTGTTTTTTAAACCTCACCTACTGCTATCAAATAATTTTTAGACAGTGGTGAGATGAGCCACACAGGCTTGTGAGTGAAAACTCTGAAGCAACACCTCCAACCAGATCAACTTGATTCTCCTGTATGAAAGAAGGCAGCCACTATGTCCCGATGAGCTACAGGCCACTTAGGTGGTGCTTGTTGTTAATGTGCGTCAATAGACTTGTTTACGGATGGAACAGGATTTCAGGACAAGAATTTCTGAAGAATCTGTGTTTCTGTTGAGTGTTGGAAAGGGAGAGGGCATAGGGGGAGTTAATGAGTTAATGGCGAAAGAGACGATTTTTCTTTTTTTTATTCATAAATATCACACAAGTTATTTCATTTTCACAACAGCTTATCCCACTCCACACACTGAACAATTCTACAGCTCGCTAGACCATCTTCCTCTCTATAGCTCCATTTTTCAATTCTCCACCTTCTGCATAATTTATTGCTCTCCCTCAATATCTCACTCTCTTGCTCTGTCTCTTCTCTCTCTGTCTCTTTGTCTCCGTCTCTATTCTTCCCCTTAGGATCACATGATTCCTTTAGTTTCTGGGTGGATGAGCATGCACCTGTTGGCCCTGACCAGAAGGCGTTTGTCAAGTACCTGGCCTCTGTGTTTCGCCACATGGCCAAGAAGGTCATGAAGAAGTGGTCCATGACCCAGGTGGGCTTACAATGTGTTGTAAGAGTGGTGTGACCCCTTGAAGGAAGAGGACAGTGCGTAAGGTGTGCGCATGGTGTGTGTGTGTGTGTGTGTGTGTGTGTGTGTGTGTGTGTGTGTGTGTGTGTGTGTGTGTGTGTGTGTTGTGTACGTGGAGAAGAGAGAGACAGAGAGAGAGAGAGCGAGCAGGCGAATGGCACGGTCAATGATAGCTTAGCATAGAAAGAAAAGTTAGCAGTTGTTCTGTAAAAAGAAATGCTACAGCTTCTTGAGTTAAAAACAAAAAGTATCGTCCGTTGTTTTGGTTAACTACTGGAGAGTTGAAGGGGGTTAGCCCTGAAGTAGATCTTCAGCCCTGGAGGAAAGCAGACATCTCCCCAGTGCTTCCTGACTAGGGTCTGTACGCTGAACAGGAAAGGTTAACAAATGCCTATAGCATGCCTCAAGCTTATAGGCAACGAAAGGGAAACGGTGCACCGTTTATTTATCTACTGGAGTGGTTAATCTGACTTTCTCTTGGACACTTGCTAATCATGGACTGTAAATAACCTGGGTCGGTTTGATAATTCATTGTAACACAGTTGTTGTCGTCCCCTGCAGAACCTCACGTTTAAGGAGCAGCTGGATGCAGGAATTCGCTACTTTGACCTGCGGGTGTCCTCCAAGCCGGGTGAGCCCGGCACTGAGATTTACTTCATCCACGGACTGTTTGGCCACAAGGTGGGCAGGACAACTGCTTGTAATGGATTTCCTACCAAGCAACACTTTGTACACTTTGAAATAATATTTGTAGTTGTTTACCCGTGACCTACTGTGAGGGAACTTTCAATAAAATGTGTTACCTTCTGTTGCATGTGTAGGACAGGGATTCAGGCATGCATGTGGCCATGTTTATATCAGCCCGTGATGGAACTACCTCAACCTCCGTCTTTGCCCTGCACCCAACTAGGTACGTGACGGCCTGTCGGACATCAACTCCTTCCTGGATGCCCACGGCAAGGAAGTGGTGTTCCTCGACTTCAACCATCACTACGCCATGGGGCCGGCGCACCACGCCTACCTCATCGGCATGCTGCAGGACGTGTTTGGGCGCAAGCTGTGCTGCATCAGCGTGGTGGAGGACATCACTCTGGACTACCTGTGGGAGAAGAAGTACCAGGTCAGACATGTGGCACAGCCGCCTTCGTCTGTCTGTGCTCAACGGAAGCGTTTCCACGCACTCACAGAGCTAGCGGGACCGTGATTCAGATTCAAGGGGTGGCTAAAAGATGCCAAATAATGACCGATGTTCGGTCACCTCGTGAGAATTCAGAACTTGCCTTTAGCTTGCAACTTGCTGGTCCTGACTGACGTTTTGGGCCTATTCATGCGTTTGTTTGTGTGTGTCCGCGTGGGTAGGGTGCAGTCTCGGTATTTGAGATGAAGCTCAAAGGGACTGATCACTGAATGATGTGTCAGCTAATGTGTTCTAACCCACCTTGGTGTCAATTGAGGATCTGACCGTCAGACCAATGCCAACCATTTCACCCTGGCTACCTGTCACTCGACTAATCCCCTATCCACCTTCCCCTAAAACATGCAAATTGCCAGCTTACCGACAATGATACTCATTAGTTAAACGCGTGTTAAACCACTTGGAGGTGCAGCCACACACTCGCGGACACACACTCACCCACTGGTCTATTCCTGGCAGTAAGCTGGCAATTTGCATGTTTTAGGGGAAGGTGTTTCGGGGATTAGGCGAGTGACCGGTAGTGAGAGAGAAATTGTTGGCACTGCTCACTGTTTTGACTTGCTCACCCATGCTTGTCCAGGTGCTCGTGTGTGTTTGTTTGTGGAGAGGCCGGGTTTATGTTTAACTATGTGTGTGTGCCGTTCTGCGTCCGTGTGTGTTCATGTGTGAAAGAGCATGCATGTGTGTATGTGGTCACGTGATTCATTATTCCATACCATACCATACCATACCGACTAGAAACTAACTCTGTGATTTTTTGGGTTAATGCGCATTGTTCTCTCTATTTCCCATTCAAAACTCAGTCTAGATTTTTGTTTGTGTGTGTGTGTGTGTGTGTGTGTGTGTGTGTATGCGGGTGTGTGGGTTTTCTATGTACAATTTGGGCCCACCCGTCCTCACAGCTCCATAACTCCATGGACAATCTGCATAATTTATATACACCTTTTATAAAAGACAAGCTACGTGGCTGGGCCCTAATCTGTGTGTCTGTTTGTGTTTGTGTAAGTTCTGCAAATACTATCAAGTGAGTTCCTGTGTCCTTAATCTGGGTCGCAGATTATCTGGCAAAGGAGACTGAAGACACCAAGCAGACACAGGAGAGAGGGAGGACACAAATAGTAGAGGGGGGAGGTGAGGAGAGACAAAGGAGACAGAGAGAGAGAGAGAGAGAGAGAGAGAGAGAGAGAGAGAGAGAGAGAGAGAGAGAGAGAGAGAGAGAGAGAGAGAGAGAGAGAGAGAGAGAGAGAGAGAGAGGGAGAGGGAGAGGGAGAGAGGGAGAGAGAGAGAGAGAGAGAACAGGGAAAATGGAAAACGCAAATAGTAGAGGGGGGAGGTGAGGAGAGGCAAAGGAGACAGAGAGAGAGAGAGAGAGAGAGAGAGAGAGAGAGAGAGAGAGAGAGAGAGGGAGAGGGAGAGGGAGAGAGGGAGAGAGAGAGAGAGAGAGAGGGGGGGGGGGGGGGTGAGGAGGCCAGCAGAGAAAAAAGGGAAAGGGGGAAAAGGGAGAGAAGGAGCATGGGCGGCGGGTAACGTAGGCTAGGGAATGCTAAGCTTTCCCAAACATTTTGTGGTAATATTCTATAAAAAAAAATGTTCACGATATGAATTACATTTGTCAAATATTATCCAGTAGTCGGTCTATACTTTTACTGTGTTGCATTAGCTGTGTGACAACCTATTGTTTGCGGTCAGTGCATATATTTGCTGTTATGAACGTAATTAATGTGGTCGTTAACCTTTATGATGGTTGGTCCAATATTAGCCTTCCCAAACCTCAGCCTCACCCACCGCCTATGGAGGAGAGGAAAAGGTGGACGCGAAGGACGTCAGTGTGGTAAAGCCTGACGTGAGTCATATCATGAGAGCAGACACACAAGGCTAAGACAAGGAAGGTGACACGTGAGAGGCTTAGAGCTAATACAGAGATAAAGGAGATGAGAGGGAAACTGATTGTAGGGGTCAGTGATGACAGGTTTATGAGCCGATAGCTGGAGGTAAGCTATGGTGGATGCACGCCATACCTGCCGTATGTTGTCTTCTTTACTGTGTGTAGCTGTGGTCGAAATAGACAAGGTCCGCTCGAATGGGTCAAATCTTCAGCTGAAACGAGACCCCTCTCAGTACTTTTCTCTGTAACGTTGTCCGCTCATTCCTTCTCCCTCTTCCTTCGCCCTTTGCTCTGGCGCCCAGGTGCTGGTGTTCTACCACCATCCGTCGGCCGCGGCTTGTCCTCTCATGTGGCCCGGAAACAAGATGCCGGCGCCCTGGGCCAACACCACGGACGCCACCAAGCTGATCATGGTCCGTCGCAGTAATACGCGCACCATCACACTCGACTAACTGTCGTCTGTCGTTTGAACGTAAGAAAATACATATTTGCCACGAACAGACCGTTGATGCCGTCGGAGGCTCATGAAGTTTGCCGTCCACAGTTCCTGGAGACCACGCTGAGAGAGCGGTCCAAGCATGGGGCCTTTCACGTGTCCCAGGCTATTCTCACACCCAAGGTCAAGACCGTGGTCAAGGGCCTGGCCAAGGGACTGCGCAAGCACCTGGTGGAGAGGTCAGCATGCTTTGTTTCTGTCCTGTTTCTGTGTGTGTGTTAGAGAGAGAGAGAGAGAGAGAGAGAGAGAGAGAGAGAGAGAGAGAGAGAGAGAGAGAGAGAGAGAGAGAGAGAGAGAGTGTGTGAGAGAAGGAGACGGAGAGGGAAAGGGAGAGAAAGGTATACATATTCTTCTGTAGCCAGTAGAGGGCAGTGAATACTTTGAATTCCATCTCTAAAGGAGAGGTTGTGTAATTTTAGCACACACTTAGGATCAGCTTAACCTCTCGGATGGCTTGGTTAAAGTATGGAGGACAGACTGTAAATCTGACTAGACAAAACTATACCTTAGCAAGCCACTTTAATGGATAGGGACATTATTGTGAGACAGTGGACTGGGGGGAAGTGGCCTAATTGTTTCTTTACAATGCAACTGGACTGCTTATTACTGGTGGATAAACAGTCGTGGTTATGTTTAACCGTCTGCCGGGGCATAATTGAGGCTTGAGGGTGTTTTAGCTGGTATGACCCTTCTAGCCATCTACTCATAACCAAAAGTGAAAATGACAGTTTGACAATGAAGAAGTCTGACTCCTGTTGTTTTTCCTCAGAATAGTAAGCACATCGATCTTGGCTTTGACTTCCCCTTTGTCTGGTCATCTCTGTCTACCTTTTCTCCTCCCATCCCCTTCCCTCCCTTCACCACTCTGCACCACACCACTCGCCGCACGGCCTCTTCCTCTCCCTCCCTTCTCCTCTGTCATGCACCCTCTCTATCCAACAGGAACCTGCCCACCATCCTGACCTGGGTGGAGGTCCAGAAGCCAGGGGTGAATGGGGTTAACATCATCACCTCTGACTTTGTGGAGCTGACAGACTTTGCCAACACGGTCATCAACCTCAACAACCATCTGCTGGCGGAACGTGACCGCAAACGGACGTGACCCCTGAAACACAAGCCGAAGAATTAATGGTGACTTAATGTGGAAAATGACAACTGGATTCCAAAATGGCTTCCAGGTTGCCAGTGTTATCTATTGGTCAGTGCCAGTCCCATCTGACTGCAATGGAAAACGTTCTACAACTTCCTATCCAGTAGCAGCTAGAGCACGGATCATGTGACCAGAGGCTCGCAGAGACACCTTATCATGTGACCGTCAAACAGATCCAGATCATGTGACTATCTATGATGCCGTACCATCGAGCAGGATAATTCTGGACTCTGGTATTTGAACCCAAAAGTAAAGAGAAAATGTGGCTCGCATTTTAAATCTGAACATTTAATTCCATGCGTCTTCTATTTTTCATATCATGTTTTTTTTTATATGTCTGTTCAGGTACAGTAGACAATCAAAATAATGTAGGCAGTTGGCAATATTTCTGACCATAAAGGCAGGACTATGAATCTTCACCTGTGCGCTTGAAATAGTGGATGCAAAAGAAAAAAAGGCGGCAGACATTTTCAAAGGAATTTTAAGGAAACTCGCCTGTGGGTGCCTTTGCACTTTTAAATCTATTTTGACACGCTGCACTTATGCATGGGTGATTAGAGGCATGGGACAAAACAGCTCACAGACAGTGTCAGTGGAAAGAAAGCTGCAGGAATGTAAATATGGGACCTGCAGAGGTAGTCTTTTTCTTCTTTCTGTGTATCCTGTCCTGTATATATTTAATTAAATGATGTCTCCTCCAGGTAGACCATAGTACTGTTGTCCTGAGTTATAACCATTGGCACACATTAAATACTGGATATCATGGTCACAAATGCCTGATTTTGTGGGTCCGTGTGTGTGCCTGTGTAAGTGTGTGCATGTGTGCACGTGTGTGTGGCTGGTGGCAGTCCACTAACTATCCTTCTGACACGGAAAACGCCTCTTCGTCTTGACCAGTCTCCCGGCATTCCTGTGGGCCCTAGACAGTTCAGTAAAAATCAAGAAAGAAAGAATCAGGAGAGCAAAGACAAAAAGATAAGAGTAAAGTTGATGAAGATAAAGATTATGATTATGATGCCTGATCCACTGGTTGGAAAAGGCTTTTCTCCTCATCCTCTTCTCTGTCTAAATGAAAAAGAGATTTTTATTCCTGTCTTTTTTTTTGTCGCTAGTCTGAGTTCAGAAGCTCAAGCCAGGCCACATTGTTGACACTGTCTAGTGTGGTCACCGCGCACCGAGACACATAAAGCACGGAAACACACATACAAACACACACACAGACACACAGACACACACACACACACACACACACACACACACACACACACAGGGACAAGCGACAGCGTAGTTTAGTTGCCTGCACATACCATGGAAGGCATTTGGGCCAGGAGTTGCTGGAGGAGTTGGCCAGGCTGCTCTTGGTGTTTATTTGGTGCTCTCCCTTTTCCTCTGCCTGTCAAACTCCCTCCCTCTCTCTCTCCCCTTCCCTTTGTCTTGCCAAGACTGTCCTTGTACTATGGATGGCTCCCCGGGTTTCTAAAGAGAAAGTGGACTGTTTGTTTGTCCGTGAATGTTTGCTTCTATGAAAAGAGACAACTGTTTATGCATCTCCACATGAGTGAACTTACCCAGACTTACCCAGACACCACACCATTAAAGTCCATTTTATGACTTATTCTATGAATAATTCATATTCATGTTTTATAGACTGAATCAGCTCAGAGTTCTCCTTTCAAGTGGATGATGGCTAATCTAAATACACTGAACAGTCACTCTGCCTCAACGCCAATGCCCTCCTAATTCCAGACTGCCATCAGTATATATGGAGTCACTTGGTGGTTGTGGAATTTGTCGGGGAACGCTGTCAAACATTCCAAGACTTTCTCAACATTCAGGCTTGCTGTTTTAACTATGATGTAATGTGGGGCAGTTAAGTACAACTTAATCATGTCTTGTGAAGCTTCAATTGTATGGCAATTGCCCATGTAAAAGATGAACTAAGACAAATAAGCTACTCCTCCATATTGGTGAAAATGTCACATATTTTATACCTACAACAACTGTAAAAACGTAATTGAACCGTTATTATAGACTGCCTGCTTTGTGGAAAGTGGATCAGGGCTGGGCACAGGTTTCCTGTTTACAGAGTCATCCTAAACCGGTGCTCACTAGATAACCCTTTTGGTATGAAGCCAAATGGACTTTCCCGCGGATCTACAAATTACTTTTGGGCGGGACGTCCTTGAAAGAGGTGGTGTGGTGAGGTTCGGTTTGTCAGTCGGTTTGTAAATAGGAGGTTCATGCTGTCACAAAAAAGTCTCAAGAATTGCCATGCATTCCGAGTAGCTATGTTGAGGCCAGGTTGAGGTAGGTCTACTTGGAAGCCAGAAGAGCCAATAACTTCTCTTAGAAAGCTGTATGCTGGTATGCAACGAAACGATTCGCTCCTCTCGTGTACATAGGCATGAGGCATCCCCCACAGCCAAAGACAAATGAACACCACTGCGAGGTGTAGTTTTTGGTCCATAGGTATGTCCATCTTATATAAATCCATAGGTATGTCCACACCCCCACCCCCTAAAGTAACAGGTCATTCTCTAAAGACAATATCCTAACTAAACAAAAAGTCTGAGTTAAGTGCAGAAAATACAACGCAGTAAATCTGTTTGATTTACAGTAAGTGCTAATACCATGCTCCCGGATTCAATTATCAAGCGGTGGGATTAATTTAAAGTGTCGGTTGCTCTCTATTTCGGAATGTAACAGACACTTTGAAGAGAATAATACACTCACACAACTCAAACACACCGACCGCCCCTTGTATTCCTGATCAAATTTTGTCCGGTCATTTTCCAACTGTGGAGCATTCTTGTGCTGTCAGTCGCCGTTGGATGGGGTCGGTATCGCTCAAACAGTCCCGTATTTGTTGTGCGGAGCTAGCCGGTTGAACTTCAACTGTAAGCTATTGGCTGCTGTCACTGAATGCGTTTGGGTTAGAGAGAAAAAGCGAAAGTCAACTTCTGTCCCTTCTGAACTTTAAAGAGGAAAACTGGTTGCATTTGTCATGACAGAAGTTGCTTGTCACGCCTCAATTATGGTAAGAATATTTTCAAGTTAAATTCAATTGATTACGTATATGATAAGAGTAAATCTAAGTATTTCTTATTTATAGGATTTGTATGCACCTTAGGGCAGGACAGCAGCTGAGCATTATTTATCACTAAAAGGTGCTTTGAAAAATATTTTGTCGTCGTCAAATTTCGAGAGTTTCACCGTTAAAGGTAGTGAACAATTAAGTCCAACATCCACGTCCACCTTAAACTAAACTAGCTGTTGATCAAGGGTGTACCATCGAACTAGGGGTAGACTAATATTTTGTTCTTACCAAAACACTGGCCAATTAATAATTCAGTGAGCTTTCGACGTATACCTGCAGACATTTCTGATATTGTCTAGATTTGATGTTCTGTTGCGTGGTCTAGACTGGAAAGGACGGGATTCCTAACCGTTGATGGTACCAGCAACACCTGATGCAGCCAGGTAAAACGACGGAAGTAAATTTGCATTTATATTGGGTTTAAATCAACCTATATCAGGTGTGATGGGGCATCTAGGTCATGGTTTATGGAAGGTTTGCTGATCCAGGTACTAAAATACTGTTATAATTAAATGGTAGATTTGGTAAGATTATTCACGGCAATTTCAAGCGTACAATGTTGGTGAACAAAATCTTGTTCCAAACCTTTCTGGCCGAAATTCCTTGAGGACTTGATTAAAAATTAATTCTTTCAAGGAGTTTATTGGTATTTTTCCTCCTCAAGAATTTGACCTAAATAGGAAATCAGGGGTTAATGTCAAGGGGATGACACCAACATTGGGGACGTTGTTGGTTTTATGAATGAATAAAAAAAGAATCACTTGGTGTTATTTTATTGCCTATAGTCCCTCATGTCTATAATTAAGTTGAGCTAGTTGTGCTGATGCTGGGTTGAAACCTTTTCAGGGCAGTGTAATTGGCTGTATGAAAAAATAAAACCCTGGTCACATTTTCTACGCCATTTAAATGCTCCTAATTGCTGTTTATTTAGGTATTACATCCGTGTTTAATTATGGGGTTATGTTCTCTGAGAACAACAACAAACTGTCACAAACTGTTAGGCAGGCTAATCCTCTGACATTATAGGCTGCCCTTTGTAAACGGGGGATTTGGAGTTGCAAGCCCATGCCTGTACCATATGAACCCTGCATGACTGACTGGAGGGACTGCAGATTGTCATCTGGCTACCCAGTGCCATCCAGTGTTGGTATTGTAAGATAAGCTAGGTCCCGCTCTGTTAATCACACGATTGCATCCATTGGACATGTTCAGGTCAACGTACACATCCCAACAGGCCTCAGGGAGGGAATGAGTGTGGGGTAAAGGTGCATGACGCCAAACACCTTAACCACAAGTATATCACTTTGTTTTTCATCCAACAAAATCCTCCATTAACCAATTAAAGGTACATATTGGAGATGCGTTGTGTGTGTGTGTGTGTGTGTGTGTGTGTGTGTGTGTGTGTGTGTGTGTTTTAAGACTAAGTACTTGTTTTCCATTCTCCACTCATTTCCCCCTTTCTCTCAGTCTGTAACAATGTGTCTTTACATGCGAGAGGTCTCCGTAATGGGGGTCAGATGACCCTGTACTAATTATTTTTCCCTGTCATGTCCGGCCTATAGTATGCCAAAACACTAGTTGATCCCTTACAGATGGACATTAAGGCGATCATATTTTTTCCAAAGCACCCTCAGCTGGGACAACAACGGCCACATTTTACCGGTGTATTTTTTGGATGTCTGCTGGGTTCGTGATTCTGTGTTGGGTGTTTGCAGAGATGATGGTCTTTCCATGGGTGTGTGAGAGGTTCCGTTAGTGCTGAGTATGTACTGTATATCATGAGCCTGAAATTATAGTCCGAGATTTCTTTTGTCCGGCATACTTTTGAGGACAGAGACGGGTTTGTGTTTAAAGGCCAGTGTGTGTGTGTGTGTGTGTGTGTGTGTCTGCGCACGCGTGTGTGTACATGTGTGTGTGCGTTGAAGGTGGTCGGGGTGATGATCAAGACTAAACGCCGCTGCTTCGCCCAGCAGAAATACACAAACCAGTGTTGTCATTTCCTTCTCCTGAAGCAAAGTAAACAGTGCTGATGCTCTTTCGATTGGAGGCTGAAGCGGAGTATGCCATTGAGTGAGGCAGGAGAACGGAGCCTTAATAAGAAGGAGGCAAGAGAGAGGAGGTGTCGGGGAGGTGTCGGGGAAAGAGGAGGTGTTGAGGCCTGCGTGCCATAGCCAGGGTCATCCCATTGTCCCTGGGAAGGAGCCCTCTATGATAGTGACACTCGGAGGGGGGCTCCATATTAAACAGCGACGTGGAGAGGGACACAATGCCGCCTTTGTCAGGTGGGAGGAGACAGGACTGGAATGTAAGGCGCAACCAGAGAGGGGGAGAGACAGAGACAGACAGAGAGAGAGAGAGAGGGAGAGAGAGTGAGCGAGAGAGAGACAGACAGACAGACAGACAGACAGACAGACAGACAGACAGACAGACAGACAGACAGACAGACAGACAGACAGACAGACAGACAGACAGACAGACAGAGATCCACGGAAGTCAACATCAAACATCCTTGTGTGTTTGATTTCCGAAAGCACTCATTCCGTGTCCTTACATGATCAGGGATGATGGATTCATGTTGTTTCTTGAGCATGCCTACTCTTTCATGCCTTCCAATTTGGCACCTCAAGCACCTCCTCTAACCCCCAATAGGCCCGACCCAGCGCTGATGCATGTTTTCATCAGGAGCGAGGCTTTTCCAAAACAACACACATAAAAACACAAAAAAAGAACAAGTCCTACACACACACTGATCTCATTTGTAAAACAGCTGAGAGTTTCCCTAAATACTGACCGAACCAGGCATCTGGAAGAAGGGAAAAGAGCAGCGAGAGATATGGGGTAGCTGAGAGAGAGAGGACCAAAAACTCATAAAAGAGAATGAACAACAGACGGCAATCCTCCATCCAGAAGGTTCCTCTTAGTAACAGCTCAGGCCTGCTTCTTTCATTTTGTCCCTTCATCATTTGTTTTTTCATCCCTCCCAGACGTCCCTTTGTCTGATCCTCCTCCTCCATAATTTCCTTCCTTCCTTGTTTTCTCTCGACGGTTTCTCGATGTCGTCCTCTTACAATGCGTTTTTGTCTCTCCATCCCCCCCCCCCTCCCCCCCGCTACCTTTCATCTTGTTTGTCTTCAACGTGATCTGTGTGGAACAACCTCAACTGTTCAGTGCACATGTGTATGTGGGGCATGTTTTAGGATTAGTGTTCCGTTGACAGGAACCCTAACCGCCACTGTCGCCTGACTGGCCGCCCGTCCGTCCGTTTCGAGAATCTTGGAATGTAGTGCGGCATGTCCTTGCCTCTTTGTGAACCCTGGGGGGGTTCACGACGCACCTGAGCTCCCCTCTAAGCTAAATCATAAAGAGGCCTAAAACGTGTCTGGGCTCGTCCTTTGCTCACCTGAAGGGGGGTGGAGGGGGGGAGGTAAAGGGCGAGAAACCGTGTTCCTGAGATTTTGGAGGAGAGTTCCACTTCAACTTAAAAGACTCAGTATACCCAACTCGAGGCCAAGAATGTTTCGTGGGTTGAGTGGCCTGCGACACGGCACACTGTGGCTTTACAGTTTCTATAAGCATACCGTATTATAGTCCAAAGGTTTACGGCAACAAATCCATGGACATATTTTGTCTGAGGCATTGTCTTTTGGTTCATAATTTAGTTCGTTCCACTGATCAAATTTAAACTTCCTCTACCCTGTAATTAGTATTCAATGCCCTGCACAGCAATGCTAAGCAAAACAAACAACAAAACGCCTTGCTCCAAAACCAATGCTTTGTACAATGTGCAGCTGTGCAGCTTTTGAATACACCAAAGTGTAGAACATTTTATGATTGATTGATGTGGTACCGCAAAGCTTAATTGTACATTACACAACAAAACTCTCAAATTCTGAGAGCAATCCTGGGACATATTCCAGAGACTAATCGCACACCGTAATCCGGGTGCTCATTTCTCAATGTGTGCAGTTTTGTAATGTGGATGTAACAAAAAATACCTATGTGGGATTTTGTATTTGTGTGTGTGTTTGTGTGTATGCTCGTTCATTGCTCATTGGGGTGTCAAGAGCGGTACAGGATACGGATCGCAGACAGGAAGTCGGGCTTGAATGAGAGGAAGTGGCCGGGAGCTGACTGTGATTTGTGCTTCCTTTATGGGAGAGGAGAGGGAAGAGAAGGGAATGACTAAGAGGAGACAATATGAGAGGTTGAGGTTTTCTGTATTAATGAGAAGTGGGAGAGACAGCAAGAATAAATAAGGAAAAAAAAGAGATGAGCAAGAAAGGAAGGAAGGAGGAAGATTGAGGGGTTTGATAAAAGTGTAATGAGGAGCAGGAGGAAGACAGGGGCAGAACACAGGGGAAGAAGGTGGAGAGAAAGGATCGAAAAGTGAGGAGATGTGGTGTACCCGGTGTTGTTTCTCCCGGGCTCCAACCATCTCTGGTGGGGTGAGGTCTTCTCTCATCTCTATGTATGTGAGTGTCTCTCTCTCTATTTGTGTGTGTGTGTGTGTGTGTGTGTGTGTGTGTGTGTGTGTGTATGTGTGCGCGCGTGCGTGCGTGCGTGTGTATACTTATCTGCTCATTTGCTAGAAAAAAAATCGAAGAATCGATGAATTGCTGAGATTATGGCCAGTGCACATTCAGTGTTATGGAAAATCTTGCGAGTTAGGATTTCTACGGTTAGGAAATGACTTTGTTTACGTTTTATTGATGTGCTGGGTTGGCTTTGGCAGTGGATCTGAGTAATTGTGCATGCACAAACACACGCGCACGCACACACACAAACGCATAGTGCAAGGACTCTCTTGTTGGCTGTATATATTTCTACTGCATATATATATTGTTCTCTCTCATTTCCTTTTACTTCTTATCTTTCCTTCTCTAACAGCCTATCTACATTTTTCATTGCATGGCTGAGCTGTTCACAGCTCCCAACATGCAGTTAGATCTGAACACTGTTTGAAGACTGTAGTCTAGAGTCGGTGCCTTAGCTCAGTTTAAAGTCAGTAACCCTATCTTAAAACCTGTTGCCATTTTACACATGGCTGTGTGGAAAACACAAGCTGGGCAGCATAACAAGAGCGTCTCAACACAGCAATAGCCTTATTCCATCCCCCTGGTCTTCAAGGAGCTCCAAGGCTTCATTTTAATGTGGACATCGTTGGGTATTTCAAGGCTGGTGGACAAAAGGCTACAGGTTTAGTCACTCACAAACAATTACCCCCCTCCTCCCCCCCTCATTCAAATGACTCGTGTGAAATCTGCTTTCATGAACATTCCTGCCAATTCTTCCCACTGCAGGCTTGCAAGTGTAAGTGCATAAAGTATGCGGTGTGTGTAATTCCTGTGCCCCTGGTGAAGGCAGATTTTCCCTCGGGAAGACTTTCGCATGGACTTTCCTTCTAATGTGGCAGCTGTGTGTGCAGGACAGGGTGTTTCTGTGTGTGTGTGTGTGTGTGTGCGTGCGTGCGTGCGTGCGTGCGTGCGTGCGTGCGTGCGTGCGTGCGTGCGTGTGTTCATACCAAAGCTGTTATCAGCCAGCTGTGGTCTCCCTTTGACTTTTGCATCCACACCAGCAGCTAGTGTATGAGTGTGTCCGTTTGTTTGTTTGTTTGCAGCCTGCTGCATTTAAGGCATAGCCATTTTTTCTTCCCCTTCCTTGCTGTAGGACTCGGAGATGATGTTCCAGCCAGAGTCCGATCAGAGGAGTCCGGACGAGCACAGGGTGAGCCAGGAACTCTTCGCACAGTCCGAAACCAAGCGGCTGCCTTTTAGATACAGACGATTCTTCACTCTAATGAAATTGTGAAAGGCATTCCTTGCGTTACTGTTGTGGAATTGACTGTTTATATTACGAAAAGCAAATAGGAAGCTATCTAAAAGCAAGTACGTGTGTTGTTTGCGTTTGGCCTTTCACGCTCTTCCCCTAGTCTCCCCCCATGGACTTCATCGACACGGGGAAAGGGCTGAAGCTGCAGACAGCCACACCCCACCTGGTCAGCCTGGGGAGTGGGAGGCTAAGCGTGGCCATCACTGTCCTGCCTCTGAATGAAGGTAACATGCATGTGCATGCACACACACAAGCACACACACACACACACACACACACACACACACACACACACATACACAGGAGCACACATACAAAGACACACGCACACACACAAAGGCAGAAAAACCTTAGATTCACATCTATATAGGGGGAGGCTATATGATACCTCTCCCTTTGCTTACAATGCCCCTGTCTCGGTCCCGACCCTGTCTGTTACCATAGCGATAGGTGAGGCGACAGTGGTAGGGCTGGAAACAGGATACTGTGCGAGGATACAATAGCTCTGGGACCACTTCTACCCACAGGGGGATAACACAGATGTAAACATACACACAGTAATACACACACACACACACACACACACACACACACCTCACACATGGAAATACCCCCTACTTTTTTGCAAGCACAAAACACAAAAGTGTTCTGATGAAACCAACAAAAGTTATTTATACTACAGTGAGATAATTGCAGCAGCTGTGTTTATAGCCCTCTCAGTCATCAGCAGCCCACAGGTGTTTCTGGGTTATTCTTATTCCCGTCATCAAGGCCATCAGGCACATAGAAGCTAAGAGGACAAAGATTGGAAATATAGATACAGAAATGTACACATGGACCTACTGCTGAGTCACTCTGCCACAGATTCATTAACAGTCTCTAGCCTGCGAGGAAGTGTGAAAGACATGGGTGGATGCTAAATAAAGCCTAGCAGAGGCTAGCTTTTTGAAGCGCCTTTTTAAGAAACCCCTCTTTGGCTCATGCCGCGGACGCCGTGCGGTGTGTTCCAGGGGTGACCCGTATCGGACGAGAGGACGCCCCGGTTCCACAGGACATCCTCGTCCAGGGCCCAGGCATCGAGGCGCAGCACTGCCTCATCCTCAACTCGGCCGGGGTGGTCACCCTGGACCCCTGTGGCCACCTCTGCAGCCTGGATGGAGTACCTGTCACCGTGCCAACCCCGCTCACACAAGGTGACGCACCCACATACACAATCGCACAATCACGCACAAGTGGGTGGGCACACAATCACCAATGTAGTCAAAAATACACAAATACACAAAGAATATGTCAGTAACAGCACAGACTAAGCAAGAAATAACACTTACATCACTGAAAGAAAGGTCACACTTAAAATCCTGCTGCCATCTACTGGTCAATGTTGGTTGGTGTCGTGGAGAGTGAATTTCTGGTATATGAGATAAGGTATTTATTGTTTAGCTTGTGTTGTGTGTGAATCATGTAAGCAGAGCTTGATTTAGCTCTGAATATTTACTGTGTGTGTCTGTGGTTGCGTGGTTATGTTTGTTTCTTCAGTTTGGCCGCGAGTACTAGCACAATAAGTAATGGTTTGGAATTGGCTAGCCGACTGCTGTGCAAAAGTCACTTTTTCCACCAACTAGAGAACACACACACATATACACACATAGACCCCCCCCCCCATACACACACACACATACACACACTCGAACAAATACACACCAAAAACATCCTCCAACTTTTAGATTCTTTGTCTTTCTTTTCCCACACGTTTCCTTTATCTTTCCCTCTACCCTCTTCAGAGTAAAGTGAAGAGATGAGGACATGAGGAAACATTTATTTACACTCACTCTCTTTTTATGAGCCTGATTAATAACATAGGCCCCTGCCTCTAGCACAGGGACATTTTAGTCTCTCACTGACCCTTATTGGGAAAATCCTGGGTGTGCTCCAGGTGGAGCAAAATCTTGGATTCATAATTATTTGAAAAAAACACAGCTGAAATAATAGGCCTGCTGGATACTTAGAGCCGGCTCCTACGTGGCTAGCATGGCACTTTCCCCCAAAGAGGTTTCTCTCTTGTTTCTTTCAGGGCTCTCTTTTTTGACTTGCCCTCTCTCTTTGTGTGGCCACATCATGATCCATATGGACTGCCCTATTTGGGCTCCCATTGTAGCTGGCTGATTCAATATTGACAATGTCTCGTTATGCATGTGTACTCTGTGGAAGGACATTCTGTGTGAGGGGTAGAAGGCAAGAAAGGTTAAAAATGAGGCCGGGTCAAAGTTCAACATGAATGGGAATGAAGAGGGGTTGCCAATCGTCAGGATTATTTAGAGTGGTTCAGGGTGTTGAATTGGATGCTTGCACATTGCAATCGCTTGATGTTCTCCAAGTGATAGCGGTCTACCACGTTTGACTTCAGATCAATCGTCTAATCTCCACACTAGAGACAGGTCTAACATTTAGATTGTTCATCTCCTGCACAAAGGTCTTCAGGCTGAACACACAGCACAGAACACGTAGCAGTTGTTTGGGAGAAAGTCCTCCTCTGGTCGTTCAAACATAACGTAACGTATTCCTTTTTGATTTAGCAAATGGTTATCTGTCAATGTCACTTATGAAGACCATGTTTGAAACTAAATCCTTCTAAATTCCCTCCTGCCCGAGGCTGATGAGGAATGGATAAAACAGCACAGCTCTAATAGCCACACTTAATAACACTTTCACATGCATGCCTTGGATGGAACACATGCGTAGCATGGTAACACATGTACTCACTCTTGCTTAAACAAACATACACATACAAATCTGGAGGCGAGAACAAGTTATATGCATTATCCCTGTCCACACAGATCCCTAGTCTAATAGCTAAGAATAATTAAAAACACCAGGGTCTTCCCAAAATCAGACAGTACTTAGGACAACCCAAATTGAATGGTTGACTCAACTTGGCCGTAGGCTCTGATAAACAGATAACAGTCAGACAGACAATCGGCATACATACTTTCATCAGTCACAAGTTCTGAGAAATGTGAATGTTTTCCTCATCAACATTCAACTCTTTTTCCTATTCTTTTTAGTGTAGTATTTTGATTTATTCTCTTCAGTCGGCTTCCAATTGTATTCAATTAATTATCCTTGTCACATCTTTTCTTGATTGAACCTAAGGACCTGTTTTAAATAAGTTATGTAATTTTGTACTATTGTAAACTCCACTTTGTAAAACTATAATAATGTTACTTTCTGGGTAATATTATTTCCCATGTAATTTTAGGGTTTGTGTTTAAAATTAAATATATTAGTTTTAGTCTTGCATACTTCTAAGCTTTCGTGGTTAAGCTAGCTAAACCTTTGAACGTTTTATTATAGCTTAGAGTCACATAGGTATTATTATTGCATTAGAATGATACAGTATATCGTCTATTTAGTCTGTGGACAACACTTTTATCCTTAACTAAATACTTCAACAAACTGATTTATGGTATTCGTTTTAATCTAGATGGTAACAGTTTAGGGGTTTTAGACCAGAGAAAGGGTAGTCGAATAGTTTTAGTGACTCTATAACTACTGTTAGCTATGGTATGGTACGTGGTAACCTGGGTATACGACTCCCTCTTTGGCAAGTCTGACGGTGTTCCTCAGGGAAAAGAGTTACCCGAGCAAGAGGCAGTGTAGGCTACTTTCGAGTTGCACCGATTGTAGCGCAACTGATAAGGTGAATGTAAAACATGAAGACAGATTTTATTTGCCAACTACGCCAACCTAGCCAGGCTTTCAGATGAGAATGTTCCCATTGCAATTTCGGACCAGGTACGTGGAAAAAGAGAGAACGGGGGTGGTTACCAAATACCTCAGTGTCTGAACCAACCAACCGAGGGGACGACTCAAAAGAAATAAGAATGCGCTTTTGTTATATTTTTTGCTATTGAATGAGTTAGTACGATGGATTAGAATGGAATTATGCTGTTTGGCAACTGCTGTTCTGTCATAATTTCTGGATTGATTTAGGAGCCATTAGGTTATCTCTATTTTAAAATCTGCGCGGACAGTCCCCCGCAATAGTTAAACGTTAGTGCATTCTTTACCTAGCTGCTCAAACCCCTGTGGATCATGCAAATCAAGCAACCTGGGACGGTGTGAAGTCCTGAGATTTTAGACCTGGGATAGGGAAATTATTTAAAATCAAATCCGATGAGTCGAGTGATTGTTTACTTTGCTCAATGCTGGGCTAAACCATTTTAAGGGTGATATACCCAAAATAGGGCAAATAACGGGTTTCGCATGACTTGCGTTTTCTCCGAATTGGATTCAATAAAAAGGTTAGTAAATCAGTGGTTGTGGTTCTCGTCTCACCCTACAAACAGTTGTGTTGGGCCACGTGCCTTAGTCTTTTTTATTCTCAATTGTTTACGTATTTATTTCTTGCCAGACAGAAGCAGGTAGGGAAAGTACATTGGTTTGTGTTTTGTATACTAAATATTAATACGATAAATATGAATACGAATATATAAATAACCTTATGTCCTATTGATCCTTTCACGTTTGAACATGTAGGCAAGTCTAAAAGTTGCCAACGTGTTTTGCAAGATAACTGTTTTCCAGCTGTTATTGAATTTTTTTATATCAATAGACTACGTCACTATTTTCTTTCGCAATACAATTTCTTTAGCAATTTTGTCTACACTAGAGAAACAAAACATAGATTGGAAGTATAGCCCTGATATGTTCATTGTCTAAACAAAGATCATCCGAGTAGCGCGCGCACACACCTCTGTGCCGGGTGTCTTCGCAGAAGTTCACAGACAAGTGTAATTTCAGGTGAGAAAGAGGAATAGCCAACTGCACGCGGTGAGTTCCGAATTGGTTTTGACCCAATTCCAGTCAGAGAAAATGTACCTATCGATCTATTATAATTGGCGTGTACTTAATCTAGCAGATACAAAGTTAGACCTTTGTTAACTCTTATCTTTAAATTAAAAAAATGATCGGGTCGGTCAGTCTCCACTTGCGGAGCATGGCCGTTTTAATTACTAACCACAGAATGCGCCACTCATAATATTGAACAGCCTTGTTGAAAAAGCATCTAAGAGCTTTAAGTGTTGTTAGCCAAAGGGAGAAGTGGGAGAACTTCCCATGCCTTTGTCATGTGCGTTTTTAGAGCCAGAGACTAGCCACACCAGTCCAATGTACTGGAATGATAAGCATATCTACTCCACCAGACCCCATGGCAGGAGACAGATTGTTTTCTCATGGCATCACGTGCCCTCCTGTCCCCCCCTGAAGGGTTAATGGGTGGTTTTAAGGCCAATTACACCCATTGAACCCCTCACCCTTAGAACCATAACTGATCAGCCTACTGTGCGTGTGTGTATGCGAGTGTGTGCATGCAAGTGTGTGTCTTAACGGAGGGGCTGTGTAATAGGTACATAATGGGTTTATTTTCCATTCTAATTGAATGGCCCAATTTGGCCCTTTCCCTCCTCGTAGCCAAACACGGAGCTGTTCTCCCCTCCCATAACATTGCGGTCAGAGTGTAGAGAGCTAAATGAGATCCATCCCCAGCAATTGGTACCAGATCGTGGAATACTGCTCCATCTGGGTTCATCAAAGGCTGCGAGGTTTGTCTTTGTAGTGGCCAAATTCGAAATGCTCTAAATCGGACACAAGCACCCAGATGTGAGAGAGCAGGGGCTTCATGGGAAAATGAGTGTGGCTATGAGAGGCAGACGCCATGGCCTGGTGTGCGTATGTGAACGAGAGAAAGAGACAAATAGGCGGACTGGGTTCATCCCGCCATGTGGGCTGTGAGCGGTCTGCTGGCGTTAGTTTGCACATGGTCTTGAAAGCAGAAAATAAGCTAGTCGCTGTTGTTATTAATTAGCCCAGGGAACGAGGGAACAGGACGTAAAAAAAGAGTGGAAAGAGCAAATAATTTGAAATGAAAAAAAACAAGAGCACTTTCCCCTTATTAAGCTGACACATGGAAATCCTATTGAGACCGGGGGATTAAGCTTTACAAGGAAAGCCAGAGTAAAAGTGTGTGTGCTTTTTGTTGGTTTCTCTATGTGGTTGAAAGTCTCTCGAGCCAGCGTAAAAAGTCCGCCGGGAGGACGGCTAGAGTTGGTGAATTGTACCCGTTGGCGTACCCGGCCATGGAATAACAGTTGGCCGTGTTCTTACCTCTGTCTCACCCCCAGTGTCTCACCCCCAGTGTCTCACCCCCAGTGTGAGATGGGGAGATTGTTTCACCCGTCCGCCAAAACCTGCGGGACGGTGTTTGTGTGTGCTGGTGATGGGACGATCTCTGTCCAGCTGTGTAGACTAAACATTCCGTAGAAGTGTTTTGGTGTGTGTGTGTGTGTGTGTGTGTGTGTGTGTGTGTGTGTGTGTGTGTGTGTGTGTGTATGTGTATGTATGTAATAGGAGTCATTCCGCAGCTGTAACCACAAAAACGCACATGCGCACACACTTTTCAAACAAAGTCAATCACCTGTAGCGCTCCCTAGAAAGAGGGAAGCATGCCAGAAAAAACACAGACGCTCAAACGAGGAGGGGAGTTCGCATCCACGCAGCACACACATCAACGTTTCTAAACAAATTAAGTGTATTATGTGTGCAAACTAAGGCTTACACAACTATAGTAGTGTTCCATAAAAAAAACACAAGCACTCCCCTCCTCTCTGTCCCGGCTTTCGGGTTTCTGGAACAGAGGAAGAAGCAAGAGAAAGAACATGCGCTCAGACATTCTTTCCATGCTGTCGTTTTCCATTTTCCCTGTTCTCTCTCTCTCTCTCTCTCTCTCTCTCTCTCTCTCTCTCCCCCCCCCCCCCCCCCCCGGCCTTAATAGCAGTATCAGAGTTAGGGCCAAGGTGTCGGGTGTCACAGGAATGGAACTTTTCCTTTTTGTAAACTGAACGGCTCATCAGAGCTGCGGAGGACAGAGCAAGAGATAGACTCGAGGAATCGGTGCCATACGGAACCGGTATGAGGACCTGCGTGAACAAGAGGCCGGAAAGAAATCTTTTGAAATATTAAGAGATACTGTAATTGATGAAAGGCATGCGGAGAGAGAGAGGTGCATGTCATGTGTCGGCCCCTCCGCCCCTGTCGGCCTCTCCTTGGGAGGTATTTGGACAGCTGTGGCCCTCTGCGTTTGTCAGGCAGGTCGTGACCCCTGTGTCATAATCAATGCCTGGATTTCCCATTCCAACTGACCACCAGAGCAAACACCGAGGTCCAAGCTGGCTCTGAGTGTGTGTGTGTGTGTGTGTTGTGCTGTGTATTTGCATCTTTCTCAGCCTGTGTTTGATGTGTGTGTGTGTGTGTGTGTGTGTGTGTGTGTGTGTGTATTTCCCCCAGGTTACTCTCTGTGTTTGGGTAAATCCTACTACTTCCGCTTCAACCACCCTGAGGAGGCCAGCCGAATGAAGAGCATGCTGCCTCAGAAGAGTTCCATGTCATCGCTGGCCTACAGCACTGGTAACCCACTACAACACATACAACACATGCACATGCACACACACACACACACACACACACACAAACTCAGACAATTCTCAATAAGCGTAACTTCAACAAAACTGCCTAGCCTCTCTCTCCTCAACCAAACTGGTCCTCCATCCCCTCTTCACTGTGTGTATTCTCCTATACTCTATCCTCTTCTATATAAATATGTTTTACATTTGTTGCTTATATGTGTGTGTGTGTGTGTGTGTGTGTATGCGTATGCTGATATATCTACATGTGCATATACATGTTCATCTAGTTCAAACACACCTTTAACTCATAGCACAAGAAAGGATTGCACATCTGGTGCTTCTCGTGATCATGGCAGCCAGGCTTTATCCCACTGTCTCTCTGGTGATTGATGGTGGTTGGACCAAGGTGTGTGTGTGTTTGTGTTGAAGGGGGGCTCTGCCGTATATCACTGCTCCTCGCTCGCTGAGACACTAACACTGGAGACTAAGAGGAATGTACGTGTTGCAAGGGTTCCCTTTAACCCCAAGCACTCGCTACACACACACACACACACACACACACACACACCTCTTTGCTCAACAGGCTTACAGAATACATCTCAAGGCCTGCTTTTACCTCTGTGAGTACCGTTTGATAGAGAGAGAGAGCGAGCAGACACCAGGTATAAGCCAGGCCTCAAAGAAGAGTTATGCCCATGTATGGAATCAAAGTGCGTGTGTGTGTGTGTCCGTGTGTGTGTCCGTGTGTTTGACAGCGTCTCCCAAACCTTGTGATGTCTTCGTTTTTTTGCCCCATTTCACCCTTCCATACAAGGCCAGGACTCTCCCTAGCATACCGAACCCCTCCGTCCCACACAGACTCTTTCATACAAACAGTCCCGTAACCAGGGGATTCTCCCGTCCTAGCCATGCATCATGTGTGCTTGGAACACACACATGTCAGAGAGCCATGTGGGGAGGTGGTAGTCATACAGAGTGGCTGGTCCTAGCCAGCACGCCTTCATGGCCGTCTTTGCCACATGGACATATTGTGAGGTGAAGGATCTTGGTAGGACTCCCTTAAAGGTTCTTAGTAACAATAGTACAGCCGCTCTTCCTGTCCCGGCAAAAGCAATGCAAATCTCTGTAATGAGTTAGGGGGCCGTTTGCCGGGGGTGGGAACAGCGGTGGGAATTCAAAACATCGTTTGCGGTCCTTTTTCCTCTGGCCCAAAATAAGGAAGTCCACTCCAGTGAAACGTTAAATGGTACGTCTCTGTTTGTTTTGGATTCGAGAATGGTACTGTGTGCACGGTGTGTGTGTGTGTGTGTGTGTGTGTGTGTGTGTGTGTGTGTGTGTGTGCTGGCTCCAATTCCTCCAGTTTGTTTAGTTTGGGTGGCTCTGCCGAGCCCGGTCGCCTATGAATAGCCCCCGCTCAGGTGCACTCACCCAGGTCACCCACTCTTCCCTCTTTTCTCCCCCCTTTCTCCCTCCTCCCTCCTCTTCAGCTTACTGCCGTGGCACTCTTAACCGTCACACCACATGTAAATACTTCGCTTTTTTTGCCCCTCTCTTCCTCTCATGCCTGCCATAAACTCTCCCCGGGCGTCGGCTTTGCCCCCGGCAGACTACCTGAAGTTCAGCAGCGACTACGGCCATGCAGTGGCGGGGGGGGCCAACAGCTCCCGGGGCATGCGCTCGGCCTCCGAGCTCCGCGACCTGATGGACACCCTGCAGCGCAAGAAGATCGCCTTGGAGACCAGCCTCAGGGCCAACGGGGAGGCCAGCCCCTCCTACTTCAGCATGACCCAGGTGAGAGCGCCGGCTGGCCCGGCAGGGGGTTGACGCGCGGCGCGTCGACGTCCGCACGCGAGGTGTTGGCGAGGTAACGTGACCAGACCCGTGGCGTCCTGTTTGAGCCGAGCGAGCCGACGTGACTTCACGTCATCGTAAGATCAGCCGTCCCTCGCCGTTTGCTGTGCTCGACGTCAAGGCCGCCGCTTGACAGGAAATGGACACGGCAAGGCGTTGGCGCAGCATGCGGCCCCTGAACGCAATGACTGACCCGTCTCCCTGTCTTCTCTTTCAGTCCCCGCCCACCACTCCCCTCCCCTCGCCGGCCGCCCTCTCCTTATCCTATCAGGAGCAAGCCAGGCGTTTCTACAGCTCGGACCGCCCCCCCCTTTCTGGCAAAGCCTCCGCCCCTCCCTCCCCCTCGCCTCGCTCGGAGCCGTCTTCGTCCGTGCCCTCCCGGTCGCCCGCCTCTCGCCACCAGTCCCAGGACAGCCTGCTGCAGGCCTCCCTGGAGGGCCGACGGCCGCACAACTCCGGCTCCTCCGCCCTGGGCTCCATGTGGAACGGCGGGGGCTCGTCGCTGTCCGTCGCCAGTAGCGACGGCCTCCTTCTGTCCCCCCCCCCGTCCTCCGCCTCGTCTCACGGGCCGGGGGGCGTGGCCAGCATGCCCTCCAGCCCCCGCCTCGGGCGCCGCGGCCACGAGCCGGCCCCCGGCAGCCGGACCAGGAAGTTCTCGGCGGGCTCGCTGGGGGGGATGAGCGGGGGGAACAGCCGCTCGCTGCCCCGCCTCTGCCCCTCGCCGCGCGGCCAGGACGGCGGGGCGTTCGCCCTCTCCATGGTTCCCCCGCGGCAGTCGGAAGCCAGCGGCTACAGTCACGGCCCGACCCACTGCAACGCAAACGCCGGCCAGAACTACAACCACAACTCCAACGCTGGCCGTGCCTTCAATGGCGGGCCGAGCCAGAGACTGGCCCAGGGCGAGGGGGTGGTGTCCATCGCCCTCTCCCCCAAGACCCCCACCTCTCCCGCGCCCCCCGACGTGACCGTCCCCTCCCGAACCGGGGGCTCCTCCTCCCCCCGAATCGCCAAGAAGCTCAGCCTGACCTCCACCAGCTCCACCGGCTCGGCCTCCCACCCCCCAGAGCCGGACCGACCCGACAGAAGCCACGTCTCCCCCGGAACGGACCTCTGCGCGGGGGATAGAGAGACGGAGCATCGGGGGATAGCCATGGAGACTGGCCTGGAACTGGGGCTGGGGGAGAGGAGGTCTTCCTTCGGCAAGGGCGGCCTCGATCCCGGCGCCGGTCTGGGAGAGAGGAGGCAGTCGTTTGGGAAGGCAGGGATCACCCCGCCGGGGGGGCCCTTCAGAGAGAGGAGGGGGAGCATCAGCTCCCTGAGCGGGAAGGAGGAACTCACCGACTACCACCTGCGGCAGAGGGACGAGAGACTCAGAGAGCAGGAGGTGGAGAGACTGGTGAGTGTGAGAGTCCTGGAAATTGAATGAAGTTTACTGACAAGGGAATCCTTATAATCTGCTAGTGTAGTGGTTTCTCATATGGTTCTAACATTGGATCATAAGTGTGGGCCATGCTTTGGAGGGAAAAGGTGAGGGAAGGTAATGCACTGTCTCCTTTCCTTCCATCCATCCTTGTCCTCCCGAACATACTCTCACTGGGAGCTTCTCTAACCCTGGCAGCTAGCCCAGGCTGACAGAACTATTCTTAACCCGACACTGGTTTGGGTGTGTGTGTGTGTGTGTGTGTGTGTGTGTGTGTGTGTGTGTGTGTGTGTGTGTGTGTGTGTGTGTGTGTGTTTTTTTTTCTCCAAGCCAAACCTTCTAGAGTTCCGCCTAGTTGGTTCTGAATGTTTCTCAGAACGTAAGTAGCTTCCAGATGTGGGACGGTACCAGAGTAGATTAGAGAGGGCAGTTATGCTGCAGGTGGATAAAAAAAAACACACACACACACGAAAACTCTATAACATGCACTACAGTGCTTCACCTAGAACAGCCATTGATTTCTTGATGAACTATGCCCCCTAGAGGTTAGATGTAAAAACGACACCCTTGCCTCACGGTACTGTATGTCGTGTGCTGCGTTACCCAAAGTTATTCTCCACTCACGGGCCCTCAATCCTTCCCTTTCCCAGATCATGAAGTAAATACATACGCATGTAAATAAACATACAGGAAGATGGAACTATCGGAACAGTGGCGTGTTGCACAGATGTTGCTGTTTTGCTGAGTGTGCGCGAGCATCCTTCCGGGGAATATCTGCTTAAAGTAAGAATAAAATAGTCATAAGCAAGTCAGGTGGAGGGAAGGAAGTAAAAAGAGACAGTTAATAATAAGCTAACAAGAGATTCAAAAGGGACTCCCAAACAAGGGGGCAGAGAGAGAGAGAGAGAGAGAGAGAGAGAGAGAGAGAGAGAGAGAGAGAGAGAGAGAGAGAGAGAGAGAGAGAGAGAGAGAGAGAGAGAGAGAGAGAGAGAGAGAGAGAGAGAGAGAGAGAGAGAGAGAGAGAGAGAGAGAGAGAGAGAGAGAGAGAGAGAGAGAGAGAGAGAGAGAGAGAGAGAGAGAGAGAGAGAGAGAGAGAGAGAGAGAGAGAGAGAGAGAGAGAGAGAGGATGCGGACTAGAGACTTTGATCTCTATCATCCTATATTTATCCGTAGTCCCAAATTAGTCTCTTGTTTACCCGAGTTTCAAGAGGAAACACGCTCATGTTTGTCCAATAGCGCCCCCACCCCCAACACACACACGCACATGCACACACACGCCAACACACAAATTCTATAGTTGATATAACAGCCGTAGAGAGGCTTG
>CM030174.1:14747800-14802800 GCA_017639675.1 Aplochiton taeniatus | reverse complement strand
TGTTTTCTATTTCTGTATGAAATCTAATATCCCTCTGTTTGTCTGCCCTGCTTTGGTTTTGTGTTAGGAGAAAGAGAACCTGTCGACCGTGGAGAGGAGCTACGCTGACCTCACTGGTGGCCAGGGATTCCATCTCAGCCCGGTCACTCTAAAGGAGGTACGTTTTATTGACAGGTGCCTCCACAGAAAGACCCCCCTTCACTCTTCTTGAGCCCCCCCCCCCCCCCCCCCCCCTGCTTTTATGGCAGTGGTTCACATCTACTGCTACCCTTAAGGTTCTAGTTCATTACGTTAGGTCGAGTGTTTTGGGCAATATGGTGAGCCATGCTATTTTAGCGGGCGGGGCTTGTTTCCTTGTTGTCTCCCAGGATGCGGCCTCGCTGGCGGACGTGTGTCCGTCTGCTAGCGAATGTCCCTGCGACGCCGCCTCCTCCGCTCTCCCTGTCTGTCCCGCTCAAGTGCTGCCCTCCTCCTCATCCCTCCTTTCTTCTCTTTCTCTCAGGAGTGCTGAGGTATTCTCTTTTCTCTCCACTCTTGCATTTTTTTTTTCTTCTCTTTGCTTTCCCTGCTCTCGTCCTCATCTTTGAAGATGCAGGTGAACAAATTTGGACAGGGCCCATTCTTTACTAAATCATATCTTTTCTCTATAAATGCATTTCATTTTTACATAACAAGCAGGTAATGAATAGCCTCAGGTTTTGTTTGATGCGTAACCTGCTCAGTGGTAACAAATTTGTCTCCCACCGCTATTGGTAATTACGCTCTGTCATATTTTCACATCTTTTGTGGTGATTCTAATCTGAGCTTGTGTTGTCTGCAATCATGATCAAACTAATGACATGTTTCTCTCACAGTGCTAATAACATGTTTTAACCTGGCTGAATGTCTCTATTCTGTACTTCTTACCTATCCCCCCCCCCCCCCTTTTTCTATCATGGTATGTTCCAGGGATATGTCACAATCAGTGAGATCAATGAACTTTACTCACAGCTGGGGGGCACCTCTAACCCTGCCCCTGCCCCTGCTCTGACCAATCTCTGCCCAGTGCCTGGGTCTAGCCCCTCCCCTGAAGACAGCAACCCAAAACCAGCGGAGGATGAGGTGTGTGTGTGTGTGTGTAGGGAGTGTGTATCGTTAGGCGGGTTGGTTTGTTGGGTGGCTTCCTGGGCTACCCTGTGGTTGATGCGTGCATGCTACCGAGGTGAAAAAGGGAATACCGTTCTTTCATATTACCCTTTATCTTTCTGACTCTCCATCTGTTTCCTTCTCACTCCCAATTCTGTGTCTGCCTTTCTCTTGTCTTCTTTTTGAAGCTCAGTCCCTCCCCTCCTCGCGCCTACGCTCCCCCTTCTTCTTCCTCTTCCCATCACCGTCCTCTCCCCAAAACGCCCTCTGTTCATTGGCCAGAGGACATGGTGACTTACCGAGACCCGTCCCCTCTCCCTGACTCTCCTCCTCCTCCCCCCATTCCTGTCAAAAAGCGCAGCCGCCACAGGCAGGTAAAGGGTGTGTGTCTGCCTTATATTTGTGTGTGGGTGTGTGTGGGTGTGGTCCCAAAAGCCCCCTGTCTCTGTTTGAACTCTCCTGGTGTTTTGTCCCGACTCAGCACTTCCATCTGCTGGAGCAGAGGAAGAGGGCAGGGAGAGAGGGCGGAACTCACTTGAGCGACACACTACCCAGGAAGAGAACCACGCCCACTGTCACCCCTCAGTTCTCCTGTGCTACCCTTGGACGCAGCTTCCCTACCAAGGTACTAACACTCTCTCTCTCACATACACATTGAAATCATACAAACTGACAAATATACTTGAGGCATAAAAATTGCACAATATTATCAATTCAAGATAATGATTAACACAAAAGGCCTTACTCTGTCTTTTTTCCAGTCCCACCAGCCTCTGGCCCAGAGCTCAAGCTGTGGGAGTATGATGCCCAGGGCCCTCTCTGTGTCAAGCAGAGAGATAGACGCCAGCCGCCTGCCAAAAGGTAAAAGCACAAGAACAGACAGACAGACAGACAGACAGACAGACAGACAGACAGACAGACAGACAGACAGACAGACAGACAGACAGACAGACAGACAGACAGACAGACAGACAGACAGACAGACAGACAGACAGACAGACAGACAGACAGACAGACAGACACAGAGGAAGGCAGGCAGACACTAACTGGGCTCCTACACATAGCTTTTGAAGTCACCAACATCACAGAGTGCGCGACCACACCATACAAGGTCAGCTCTTCAACTGTCCACATGGATTTGTGTGTGCATGTGTTTGTGTAGAAGAGCTGGGATTTGTTTATTTGTCAGCAGAGATATCTAAATAATGCTAGTGAGTGAAATTGGACAGGACATGATTTTTTCTCCTTTCGGTCTCTCTTCATGTCGGCATTGATCAACCAGTGCACGTTATAGGGGATCTAATTCAACATTTCTGAGATGCTTTGGGTTTGTGTGGTTTAGTTGAATAAAAATCATTGGGGAAGAGTGAATTGTTCTGCCAGTCCCTTGAGGCAGGTCATCAGAGGGGTGTGTCCCCTGTCCACAGAAGATTGTATCCTGTGTGTGTGTCCTTCCTGTCCCTATCAGATAAGCTTCTCTCAGAGTGCAGTCCAGTGTCGTTAGTTGGAGGAACACTGGTGCACCGGGAGCTGCCTTTCCTTCATGAAACAATATTTTAGTTTCAGGACATTGTTATTCTCTACCGTTATTTCGTTTCTTTTCTCCTCGTGTTTATTGTTCACCTGAACTTGGGTTTTAGAACCTTTGGATACTTTGTTTGCATTTGGAACAGCTACGGATCCCTGCTTTCCTGATCAGAGGTAGTCTGTTGTTTGGGTTGTGGGACAGCGTTAGGTTACGGTTTTGCGCGTGTTTCACGGTGGCTGGGCATTGTGACCAGAGAGAGGGGCAGCAGGTAGCGCCCCATGCCCAGCCTGGACTATCTGAGACTGGGAGCGGTCAGGCCAACCATGGTAAGGCTCACAAAGGGGACAGTTGCGCACACACGCATTGCAGCACACCTATCGATTCTCACTTCCGTGTGTGTGTGTGTGTGTGTGTGTGTGTGTGTGTGTGTGTGTGTGTGTGTCTAGGCCCAGCCCAGCCCAGCTCCAGGGCCGCCTCCCAGACCAACGTCTACCTGGACACCTTTGTTTACCGCGACAACGGACAGGCCTTCGACACCATCAGTGTGGACAGCTCCGACTCCATCGACACCAGCATCTCGGCCTGCTCCCCTGACAACGTCTCCAGGTGTGTGTGTGTGTGTGTGTGTGTGTGTGTGTGGTCAGTGTGGGTTCATATGTAACTATCACAGTTTATATGAAGACACTGGTTTTGGTGTGTGAGAAACTCTGCATTCCGATACGATGAGCTCATGCCCCTCTTATCTGAAGCTTTCTGTCCCTAATGTGAAACATGTACGGAGAGCTCAAAAGAGAAGGAGAGAGAAAGGAAAAAGAAGGAGAGGGAGGGAAATGAACGGGGGGTCTAATGTGAAGAGTGGGTGGGACGGCAGACCAGAGGTTTCCCGCCTTTCGCGATCTATCCTGAGGGAGTGGGGTGGGGGTGGGAGGGGGGGAGGGAGAGAGAGGGGGGGTGGGGGTCTCTTGATTAGGGTTCTTGAGATCGAGTTACAGAAAGAGGAAACCTTGGATTTGTGTGTGTGTGTGTGTGTGTGTGTTTGTGTGTGCGCGCGCACTCATGCGTGCATACATGTGCGTGTGTCTGTGTTTGCGTGTGCAGCCCCTAGGGATCTGGTTTCAGCCAGAGGGCCGGGCAGAGGTAGACTCGTGGGGTCCACCCCCCCACCCCCACCCCCATCTGGATTCAAATCCCACTGTCTGTTACCAATAGCTCAGTGCATTTCTGCTCTCTGCTTGGACGGTCTGTCTGTGGCACTGAGGCTTTTCCTGGTCCAGACCCCTTATGCTGGTCCTGCATAGTCTGGCCTTCTTTGGAGAGTGTGGTGTTGTTTGTCTTGGTCTAGCTCGGCGTTTGGTTGCTTCTTGGATTGGCTATGGCCATGAGGGCGATGCCCGCTCACCTGACCAGGTAAGAAGAGGGCAGTGACTGTGGAGAAGGTGTGTGTGTGTGTGTGTGTGTGTGTGTGTGTGTGTGTCGTGTAGCCGTCCATGGTAGAAGCAGGGATGGCGTGTTCTCTGGCATTCTTGAAAGAGACGAGTGAGAGGATCTATAAAGATGTCGGACTAGGTGTTTGAAGAGCGGGAAAAGTGTCTGTGTTTGTGTGCACAGGAGAAAAGTGCGCGTAAAGTGTGGTTTGTTTAGACGGGGCTTAACGTGTACCATTCATCCCAGCAATGTTGTGACACCAGCAGAAACAAACAATGGATCCGATAACCGGAGCGAGGGCGACGGAGAGTGGAAGAAAAAAATGGCGTCTGTTTTTTTGTTTTTTTTCCCTCCTCTCTGACAGGACACAACATCCGGATATTTCCTCTCAGCTTAATCAATTCAGAATGGGGTGGAACGCGGAAACCTGACTACAAGCAAAGAGGAGAATATTACAGGGAGGGAGGGAGGGGAGGGGGGATGGGAAGGAAAGGAAAGGAAACAGAGGGATGAGGAGGCTACACTTGACTCATTCCAGGTGGGAAATGAAAGCAGCGGCTATCCTGACTGTACTGCATGAACGTGTGTGTCTAGTGTGCACACAGACAGACCCGGACAGTCCTCTAACCTGCTCCAGCAGCCTGTGCAGGGCTTCCTGAAAGCCCATAGTCGATAGTTGTCTTTCTTCTTTTCATCAGAGTATGCAGTGGGCTTGAGGAGGATTCTGGCGAAGTGCTTTCATAATGAACCCCACTTGAAGTTTGATTGTGTGTGTGTGTGTGTGTGTGTGTGTGTGTGTGTGTGTGTGTGTGTGTGTGTGTGTGTGTGTGTGTGTGTGTGTGTGTGTTGTTGCAGTGCCAGCACGTCTAACGTGACTAAGCTGGAGGAGATGGAACGCCTGCTGAGAGAGGCCCATGCAGACAAGAACCGCCTCCTAGAACACAGGGTAACACAAACACACACACATACAAGGGTGCGCACACACACACACACACACACACACACACACACACACACACACTGTGAACTTAACCCGCTGATTGCCCGGTTCCTGTGTACATTGTGTAGTTTACGTTACGCGCGTTTAAAGCGTGGGCTTGCTGTGCGTACCTCAGGAGCGAGAGATGGAGGTGCGTCGACAGGCCCTGGACGAAGAGAGGAGGAGGAGGGAGGATCTGGAGAAGCGGCTGCAGGAGGAGACCACGAGGCGACAGAAGCTGATCGACCGGGAGGTGAAGCTAAGGGAGAAACAGAGAGCCCAGGTGAGGGACTGTCTGCATTCTAATATAGGAGTCCATTTCCGCCATCGTACCAACCATCGATAAACAAACAAGTTGCCCTGCATATATTTTTTGTGCGGTAAACAAATGTATTAGTGGGTTTCTTTGACCTGTACTAACCTTTGGATAATTGACTACTGTAGACTGGACAATTTGAATACGTTGATGTCAACATAACTGTTCACCTCTCCACTGCCTCGGTCTCTGACACCATACTCCACCTCCGTCCTCTCCATTTAACCCTTTAACCTCCGCCCCCCCCCCCCCCCCCCCCCCCCCCCCACAGTCCCGGCCCCTGACGCGCTACCTGCCGGTGCGCAAGGACGACTTTGACCTGAGGGCCCACATCGACTCGGCGGGCCACAGCGCCGACACCTGCTTCCACCTGTCCATCACGGAGAAGACGTGCCGCGGCTACCTGGTCAAGATGGGCGGCAAGATCAAGACGTGGAAGAAGCGCTGGTTCGTCTTCGACCGCAACCGACGCACCCTCTCTTACTACTCTGGTAAGAGGCCGGCTCGGAAAACGCCTCTGGCACGAAACCCCACGGATTTCCACACCGGCGTTGGAATCACGTTTCACTTTAAACCTTCCTTTTGAAATGTACATATGTTTTTTGGTTTGTTTTTAAATGCAGATAAGCACGAGGCCAAGATGAAAGGGGTCATCTACTTCCAAGCCATAGAGGAAGTCTACTACGACCACTTGAAGAACGCCCACAAGGTGTGTTCCCTCGGACTGGGTTGCCACTTACGGCTGATATTCCGTCCGCTTGTCTCTCATGCTGACCCTCTCTTTAACCCAACCTCTCTCTCTCTCTCTCTCTCTCTCTCTCTCTCTCTCTCTCTCTCTCTCTCTCTCTCTCTGTCTCTAGAGCCCCAACCCCTCCCTGACCTTCAGTGTGAAGACCCATGACAGGGTCTACTACATGGTAGCCCCCTCCCCAGAGGCCATGAGGATCTGGATGGATGTCATCGTCACCGGCGCTGAAGGATACACACAGTTCATGGTTTAGCTGGTAGTGATGCGTCCAAGTCGGAGGGATACAGCAGACGCAAAAATAACGGAACAAGTGCCTTTACCTTCTTTTTTTTTTTTGTGACTTCGCGTTTGTATTATTTGTAAATGTCATGTTCTTTTACAGGACATTAATGCTGGATATGACAGTGATTTCACTGATTGGTAAATTGATATATCACATTTTAGCAATAAAGGAGCTGCAGACTGAAAAGCAAAACAGAGGTGGATAGGAGAGTTACAACATCCTCAGGTCTTAAACGGGTGTTTGGTTGTCTGTCTGTCTCTATCTCTCTGTCTACTTGCCTGTATGTCTCTCTGTCTACTTGTCTGTATGTCTCTGTCTGCTTGTCTGTATGTCTCTCTGTGTCTCGAGTGTGTGCATGTCTCTCATATTTCCAAAAATGTGCATTGTGACTCTGCATGTGTGCACATACCATATGTAATGTGCGCCATTGCAGGAATCGGTTCACATAAGTGTCTTAATGTGTGTACACACATACAATTTTGAGGTGCTAACCATCCATAGTGAAAAAGACAATGAAAGCCAATGTTGCCTTACTTTGTTGGCATGTGCCTTATGTCTAAACATGTACAAATCTCAGCTAAAACGACCGACTAGTGTGTTTCGGTCCTTTGTGTGTATTCATTATCTTCTTATCTTGTAGTTTTTTACTGCATTGATAATCATGTGCTAACCAAATAGTATTAGACAAAAATATATTTATCAAATGCCTTGTTTGTATATTATGAAAATGCTTGGAATTTTGGATTATTGTTTATTTTTGTGTGTTTCTACATCAGCCATTTTAAAAAGAATTTCGTTTAGAACAAGGGAATGATGATCAAGTATGATAGTGTGTGTGTCCCATGTTTTGCTTACTGACCAAACCAATAGACACATGAATATATCCCCCTTTCTTCCCAAAACAAAATGATCTATTTTAGAGTAATTTACCTCATCGCTGTATTGGGCTTGCCTTCTCTCTTAATTGCAGACATATTAAGAAATGAAACGTTATGAAATATGCAGCTTTGTAACGTGCATGTTTATTTCAAGCAAAAAGCTTCTGTTGCCCATTGCATGTCATGTGTCTTTACTTCATCTAACCAATAGAGGGCAACATTACTCTTATTACCTAATGTTGACTTTTGCAGCAAGTTTGCCCAGTTTCCAACGCTGTCCATACATATGTATGTGCCTAGAAATTCTCACACTTTTTATCACTATTGTACTCTCTATATGCAATCTATGATTAATGCATGTACCCTTTATTTTTGTATATGGAAAATAAATGTGGATATTTTAGCCCACCTTTGTGTCAGTTGTTTTGGTATAAATGAGCTCTGTTCAAGAATAATTTCTTGATGTTGTAAAGACTGTCTTATTAGACAAAGCTACTGGGCTCTTATGTTAGCACAACACTAGCTCCTGAATCGTTCAAGTGTAAGAAAAATCCTGAAAAGAAGAGAATAGTAATCAAAATATAATCGGATTACCAGGGGGTGCTAGAACTTTACCCTGTACGTTTGACAACAAGGTATATAACATATATAAATTGGACTATCCAGGATGCACAAAACGTTTGATCCTGAGACAGGTTTAAAACCTGAGTAATCCCACTTCAAATTTGACAGATTCAAAACAACTCATGTTAATAGTTGGCTATAGCTCACAGGCAGTCTATAACTCTACTGGTGTAGAAGGCCCAAGTTCTATACTTGGTGCCCCCTGGCTTATGCCAAGGAATCTTTGTCTGTCGAGTCATTTTGATAGCCAACATAATTTCAGCGTTTCAAATTATTATTATTATTAAGAACGTCATACACAGAGAAAGAAGTACATAAGAAATGTCTGCTATGCTGCATTTGATTTATTAATGTTTCAAAGAGCCACATTCATGTGACACCAGTCTTAGTGTGACACCGCACAGTATACTGTGCAGCACGCCATCAATGTTGGCGACCCGGATCACTGGAACAACACAGCATAACAAAAGGCAGTAGACATGGACAACGCAATCTTAACGGACAAATGGATTCTGAAAGGTTCATCATTACTCACACAAACCCCTTCCAATTACGCTGAACAGACTCTGAACATGATATTACAAAGAGTATCTTAGTATTGGGTCTTTAGTGCTGCAGCAGAAACTACTTAATGGCATTGTTTCTTGTGGGCAGGAAGACGCTTCTAATAACAGCTGTTAATGGCTATAATGTCCGAACGAAATCAGACCTAACTGCTCAACAAATCACACATTGTCCAATCTGTAAAAAAGAAATCGGACAGAAAATAGGCTTCCTATTTTATTACCTCCTGTATCTGCATATTCAACCTTTTCTGCATATTCTGCGGAGCAATCAACACGTTATTGGAAAAAGTGCTTTAGGTTAAGCTACATAGTAATTCATGGGTTAAAGAAAATACTGTATACTTGGTGGGTGAAAAGTAGTGCAAAGTTAATAGTCGAGCACGGCCTCTTCCATGTAAAATGTCATAAGTAGTTCACAGGTCTTTTCCCATCAGGTACCACTTAGCTAAACAAAACTCACAAAATCCACGTTTGCCAGGGGCCTTGCTCTGGGCAGTGCAGAGAGGAACATTAGCGTTGGCCTTCCTGACCAAGCTTTGTGTTTACCAAGTTTCTGAACTCAAAACCTGCATGGTGGTAAAAAGCAGGGGGGCGCGACTCCACTCCCCTCGTAGCCCAGTCTAATATATTCAATCTTCCCTTCTGACATTTTGTCCCTTCCAGGCGATCACAGGGCGAATGGTCCGAGGAGGTTAGCATCGTGTCGTTTCCACCCACCTTCCCCTTCGACGTCCAATCAGTAGCACGGAGGGAAACGTGGACAGGGTGAGAGGCCTTTCGAGACAGGTGGAACACAACTCCAGAGAGTAGCTGCACCTGTCGTTCCTGTCGTTCAGGCCACAGGCAGAATCTTTTGTTTGGTTTTGGTTAGGGTTAGCCGACAAAGGTGGAATAGCTGGGGGATAGGCGATAAGACGCCCAGGGCCAGACGGAAGCTGAGAAGACGGACGAGACCAGCAGGTGGAGTGCAGAGTCGTCCCCTCGGCCTAGTCGACATTCAGCTGCCCCCAGCTTTTCCCTCCTCCTCGTCTTTGGCTGGAGACCCCTGACTCTTCCCAATGTCACTTCCCTCCTCTTCTGAGTGAGGGACAGAGAGAAAAAGAGAGAGAGGAAATGGGAAGGCGGTAAAAAAAAAAAAAAAAAAACACATTAGTAAGTCAAGTTAACGCCCAGGGTGACGTGCTGAGAAAAGGGATTTACTGTATGGAGAAAAAGTAAGGAGGTCGAGTGAGTCGTTTAGGCGGAAGTTCAGTGGCGTCACCGTGAGCAAACTAACAGCAACTTCTATTTCCAATGACTCAAGCAGAATACAGCCAGCTAACTTGTTGAGCAAGTCTGATCTCTTTTAATGAAACAGCACAGCAACTCTTCTCACCTGATTTGTGGATGTTGAGCTGATCCAGGTCCTGTGGCTGTCCGCTGGGACCCTGCGCACCGGGGGCTGCTGGGAGGTCGTGGACGGCGTTTCGGCGACCCGTTCGTCGGGAAGCGATGAAGTCTTCATACGTCGCCTCCACATCCGTCATAGTGGACACACCTCACCATAGCAGGGCCTGGGAGGCCCAACATAACACACAGAGCATTAGCTAAGGGAAAACCGGGAAACCTCTCCCTGCGTCCAAATAAACTTGAAGCGGACGCAGACTCGCTCCACTAGTCAATCACTCCTGCATTAGTTGTCATCGACAACCTCAGCTCGATGGCTGCACTTGGAATGACAAAAAAATGAAACAACAATGTCCTTTCCAATCTTTCTTTTATCTCATGATATATAGGCTAATCCCTGTTTATCCATTTTAATCTCAGGCCAGGTTACTGGTTACTGTAGCAGTGAGATAAGGAAATATATAAACATATAGAATGGACAAATATATATTTGATATTATATATAATAGCTATTAAACAGAAACAATAATTCTTAAATGTATAGAAGGACCAGAAGGCTAAATTCAATTCAGAGGAATCAATAATTTGGTGGTACATGCAAGTAAGATTTGAATTACTGGGTGTGTACGATCAGGCTAAGCCATTGGGCCTGCTGTAATACAACGGGGCCAGACACCCAAACAAAGGTGTTGTCTCTAAATACACTACACAGCTATATCCTCTCTGTGGTGCTCTGGGTCAAACAAGGATCATGCGCTCTTCCCACTGGTTGACTGATACCCAAGAAAGCGAGAAAACTATAAACTTTTAATTTGAATAAACTACTCAGCTGTATAGAAAAATTAGGTTGGATAAGTGATTACACTTTTTTTAATAGCTAATAGAGGAGGCTAATAGAGGCCTATGAACATAGCAATGCCTAAACCACTGACTCTCCTCTCACATCGAAATAGGCCAATGTGACGCATCTTTCCTTCACCCCTCTTTGTGCCATTCCAGGATGCACTGCCAAGTCCTGATTGCTGACTCTAAATTTGGCCCATTCTCTCTCATCATCTCAACATGCTCTTGCTCAGCTGTCCCTTTCAAAATGGTGTCACTCTGGCATGGACACTTGGCAGAACAGATGGTAAACTCAAGAACTGTGAGTCTCAACATAGGGCAGGCAGGCAGGCAGGCAGGCAGGCAGGCAAGCAGGCAGGCAGGCAGGCACAAAGAGAGATTATGTCTCTCAACAACAAGAAGAGGATTCAAAAAATACTGATGCTGGTCATGGTTGAGCAATACACTCTGAAATGGTATTCATAAATGGCGCTGATGGATGCAAATCCCCCATGTTTATCTTAAATAAAACATATTACAAATCAACGATGCTTCTTAACGTTTTTAAACTTGCTTTGTTTTTATACGCTGCTTAACGTTAATATGCTAGTTGGTAGCCTATTATTCAAATTCAATTTATTATGCGCTGAATGTTTCCTGTGTTCTGCTAGCCTACATACGTTGTTTAGCCAAAATAGCCTAACACACATCGAGCATGCCAAAGCCAACTGCTGCCAATTGCAATGATCTTCACAAAAATATTTTAAAGATTGCACGATTTAAGATACCTAACAAAGGAAATACATATATGCAAGAACAGACATCAACCAAATATACAGGGTCAATTAGTGAGTTTTAGGCATATACAAAGCAAACCACCAACATCCTTTTGTCTTAGGGTAAATCTAACTATGTGCATAGGCTAGATGTGTTGTATTTTGAGGGCCTTGAGAAGCAGACGATCTATCGAGATTTTTTTTATCAATATAATGATTGGTAACGTAATGAGCTACAGATGAGGTATATTGTCCTCAGTATCATGAAGGTAATACTCATAGGGTTACAATGCACCCGCCACATCAATTAGCTGTATTATTATAGAGTAGCCTACAAATTGTCGATAACTGATATTATAATGGGGTCATGGGCCTAGAGAATGTGCGATCCATGCAAATGATGTATGCTTTAACTATATAAAAAAATCTATTTGCATGCCACACGAAATGTTTCAGTCCAGAGTGCTGTTTGTTTATCAAATAACACCACAAAAACGAAGAGACGGACCAAGCCGAGTATAAAAGGCTTTTGACTTGGTGCTATATGTCGAAACTAGCCAATTAGGCCTATATCTCCAGACTATAGCCTCCTCATAATCATACCTTGAGATTCGACCCACCGATAAGGACTTTCAGGCAGCAGGGTCAAAGAGTCAGAGCCGCGCCAAATCAGCATGCAAACAGAAACGTCCAGTAGGGCACTGTCACCGACGTTATGTCCAAATAAACTGAGGAGTTGATCTGATGGAACCCAGCGTGCAAGAACACTGCGTGACGTTTGCGTAAAATAGGGGAGTGGGCATGCAATAGCGCCAGCGCACAGTTTTTCCCTCCCCTGGACAAATTCAAGACACGTTTATACAAGCAAACAAATGTATAGGCAAGTCTGGGAGCATATTGCATGAATACAGTAAGATTATACAATATTTTACTATAGCCTATGCTGTTAATTGATTTGAAACATTAGGTTTTTAGCTATCAAATAACCCTAAACGTGACTGGAATAAGAAGGAAGACATGCTGTTTAAAAAGTATGTAAGCTAAATTGAATGTTTAGCCTACTTTATAGAAAGGACAACAAAAATGTATCTGATTTATGTAGGCATAATCGACTGAAGAGAAGATTTGCAAGAACCACCTTAGTGAAAAAATAGGGACTTTAAAGTTATTTTTGTATTCTGAATGGGCTACATTTAATAGTATTAGTCTAGTGATTTATTGTATGTTAACAAAAGCATGTGTTGCCTTTTGTTAAAATGTTTTTGGCCAGACTTTTGTATTTTTAGTAGCTTGAAGTTGATGGCAGACTACCCTATATGAATTGAATAGCCACCTCGATCGCATAAATCGTTCTGTTAGTGTGCAAGGTTGGTTTGTGTAGGTATATTTTATTATTTCTGTGTCTGGAGTTTGGAAATCCAAACCTAATTATGTTAATAACCCCCAAAAGACTAATGTTCCATTGAGAGCAAAATTAGAAACCTTATCACTGCAATTTATTAGTCTATCTGTGGTCATTTTTTAATTGTCTTTATTTATTTATTTATTTTTGTCTCCTTTTGGATTAAGACTTGCATATTTTCTACAAGTTAGTCTAGCTGTAGTTTAGGTTAGTGTTTCAGTCTTGCATATTATATTCTGATAATAGCTCAGATTTGAGTTGTCAGATTGATATGTCTTATTTGGTTGAATGTGTTGATTGATACAGTGGTGAAGCACAGTAGACAAGACGTAGAGACCCAAGAGGCTCCTGTTAAACATAATGCTGCTTTCAACCCTCAGTGTCCAAGGTAAATTCGGTAATTGCTTTCCAACCAAGTCTAAACAATTTAGATTGACAGTAGGCATGCTGTTTGTACATTTCCATTCCGTTTATTAATTCTGTTCGCAATGTCCCTAGACCAATTTTGAACTAATATATGCTCAACAGTAATAATTTCTAGTAGCAAGTGATCTGCTCTCAAATGATAAGTGTTTTTGCAATAGCCAATTTTTACAATGCAGATGGGTATCTGCATCTTTCTTTATTTCTACAATTAGGTTACCTGATCAAGATGTAAATTCCTTTTATTTCTGAAAGATAAAACGTTTTTTTTTTTGTTTGTATATCCTTTGTCCAGACCAGGCAAAAGTTGCCTCCCACCTGCTGTTCAAATAAAATAATGCACTATGTCTATGAGGTGCAAATGAATAGCCAATGAAATGCTTGTATATTGGCAAATGAGGCGTCTACCTAACACTGCAGTTGCTAGTGGCAGCATCAGCTACGCCCAGAGTCCCAGACAGACAAGGAAGACAAGGGAACTACCCAGCTAGCTAGATTGATGATGGACGAATTTGAGGGTGAGCCATGTTTTTTCTAGGCATCGTAAGGATAGCAAGCTAATAAATATGTTATTTAACGTTCTCTACGATCTATTTTGACGTTACCGTCTTATATGCATCAATGAATGCTAGCTAACGGTGCTAGCTAGCTAACCTACAGCAGTTGTACAGCTGAGTGCTATTCCACCTTTAGTGGGTGTCCCAAAAGAGCGGAGAAGGATGCTATGGCGTCCGATCTCGGGAGCTAGTCATCAGCCTAGCTGATGGCATATCATGACTTAAGTAACGTTAACATCTCACTTTTTTTAAACCAGGGTTATGCTTCACATAACGTGGGCGTGTCATTATTCAACCTAATCACTGCACTTTTTCCTCTTTTGTGTAGATGGCGAGGCTCCGCCAGGCGAGGAGTTAAATCCCTGTCAAATCTGTGGAAGACGGTTCTTCCCTAAAGTATTGGTAAGATTCATATCATAAACTTAAATTTGAATGCCTCGTTTAGGTTGCTATGATTGTACCAAGATCAGAAAGAGTTCAGACAAGATATGAATACCAGTTCATGTCGACTTTAATGCTGTTATTTATTTTTTATTTTTATTTTTTACAAAAGTACTACACTCTAAAGCTGAATGAAGTATATCTTTGGTAGTCGCACTCTATGAAAATAAGAAGAGGGACCATGTTGCTTTGCAGTCAGACCTGGCTAACCTAACCCACTTGCCTACAGCTAACCTACATTACTGCTGTATTTATGAACATTGTTGCTTAGTAGCAGTGTGATAACACTATTCCCTAGGCCTAGTTATTGATAAGCTGTTGGTTTACATTTAGGCTTATTGACTCCATACCCTCTGTGATAAGGCCAGATAGAGCATGGTTTTGGTCGCACATCGCTCACAGTCAAAAAATACACGTGCAGGAGAAGAGATCACGTTGCAAAGTAGGCCGCGAGTTGGAGTGTGACATCATTAACCGCCATGCTCTTTGTTTCTCCCTCAATGTAGAAGAAGCATATTCCCATATGCCAGAAAGCAGCTGCGAAGAAAAGGAAAGTGTTCGACTCCAGTAGGCAGAGAGCAGAGGGCACTGACATATCAACTGTCAAACCCATCAAACCAAAGGTAAGGCTCAGGAATGGTCACCTCTCTAGGGACTTTCTCTAACTTGTCTTGGCCTTTATGGTCATGCTTGTTAAGTGGAACCCCCTGCTCAAACACAAACTACCTTAGTTAACGGCACCATGCAGTGTGCCGAAAATAGTGAAGGCAACAGACTATTATTTTGCTTAGCAGAAGGGTCACTCAAAGCGTTCACGTGCATTTGTAACACATTGTTTCTACCATATTTGGACAGAGTTTTGTAAAACCATTTTGCCTTTTCTGGACTGTTAAACCGACTAAACTAATTTGTGTTTTGTAGGCAGTGCTCTGAGTGTGACCCCTCGCATTTCTGTTGCCAAATTATTTGTTATACTCTGTAAACCACTTTCAATTTCATTTCAGTCAGGTGGTTCCATCACTGCTAGGGCTGAGAAAGTAAGTTGAACCATCCTTATTGTTTAAATATTCACATCAATATTCACACTATAATGTTATGAAGCAAAGGCTCTGGGAGGTAGGGTTTCTTGCTTTCTGAACTCAACTGTCACATCAACTTTGATTGTCCAGATACACTGTACATGGTTGTGCATCTTAGGCCCACATTTGCATCCATTTTCTAGACTTTCTTAACCACTTCCGCAGAGCTTCTTAGTTGATTTCTCTTGGTAAAGTTTGCCATTTAGCTAGGCTATAAGTGTTTTTTAAATTTCTATTGTATCCCTCCATATTGTTGTATGAATGGGTTTCATTGCAGTCCTTGAATGCCTCTTAGCATATGCATGAAGCTTTCACTAATGTATTGTATTAGGCCTAGGAAAACCAGGAATAGCCGTCTCCTTCTAACTATGCTTTGAGCCACATGCCCTTACGCATTTGAATGGCAACAGTAAAAAGAAACAATGCTTTGTTCTTTTTCTTCTTGTTCTCTGTTCTCTCTCTCTCTCTCCCTCTCTCTCTCTCTCTCTCTCTCTCTCTCTCTCTCTCTCTCTCGCTCTCTCTGTGTTGATGTCTCGTTTCCTTTTTCTTTTCTGACTGTCCTCTACAGGAGTGCTAATGTTATAAATAAATCAATGGGTCTCATTGTTCCTTACTGTCATGGAATGAGTGTTTTCTGCATACCAAAATTACTTTTTACATTTTAATGCCATTTTATGATAAATCTTATTGATTAACTGTACAAATTAGGCAATGAGAAGGCGGAAGTTACTCAAATCTAAATGATACTTGATGTTTTAAAGAAATGAGTGTGCTGGGAATTCAAAACACTTATTGTTATTGCAGCTATCATGGGTCTATCATGTGATCACCACTCCATCTTTTACGAGTGAACTACTTCTGTCAAATCCAGTTATCCTCAGAGACTAAGAAAAATGCTCCAGGACAATAATGCACCATAATATGAATTTACTTAGAATCATTTTCCGGACTGTAGACATTAAATTTACATGGATACGAAAAAAAAAAAAGAGTAAAACACTTCAAATTTAGGGCTTACATTAGCTAAGCTACCACATCCAGCCCATATCTGACAAATCCTAACTGACCAATATGATATATAATTCCCAAGATATGTAGTATGTGTTGAATCAAAGTTGGTTGACATGAGGACTTTGTGAAACGGTTATAGTATGGTGTTAGACATGAGGCGGGCTGCTCTATCCACCAATGAATAACATGCGTCTAATATGCTCATCATTGGAGGGGGAGGGGGAGGGGGGGGGGGGGGGCAGCGTACCTTCAGGGGCTGTGAGGTAATAGTGAGCTCCGTTGTCCTCCCCCTGCCAGGTGGGGCCCCCTAAGAAGCCCTCCAACTGGCGCAGAAAGCACGAGGACTTTATCGCCACCATCCGAGCAGCCAAGGGCCTCACCCAGGTCATGAAGGATGGCGGGCCCTTGCCCCCTCCTCCGCCTCCCTCCTATGACCCAGGTAAGACTTCAAAGGTCCGCCCATGGAGGGTCCTTGAAGGTCCACTAACGTTGTCATGCTGCGCCCGTGCTTCCTCTTTCAGACTACATCCAATGTCCGTACTGTCAGAGGAGGTTCAGTGAGAACGCAGCGGACAGACACATCAAGTTCTGTCGGGAGCAGGCAGCCCGCATTCCCAATAAGGGCAAGCTGGCTGCAGCCGAGCCCAAGAAACCCCCCGCTCGATCCCAGGTAGGAGGACGGCGTCTCATGCCCAAACTCTTGACTAAAAACATGAATGTGAACACAGAAGAGATTATCAGCAGAGCCCAAACACACATTAACTGTTAGTAACAAACAAACAAAAAGTTACCAGAATACGGTGTGTCTGTGAAGAGTTTATTTTAAAAATGACATATCCTCCTTTTATGAAAAAGGACAACGGCTGATGACACAATGGCCCCGCTATAATAAATGTATTTTGGAAAGGATTCCTTCTGAGTCTTTTTTCCCCCTCAGCTCAAGCCGCCGTCGAAAAAGTCCAACTCTCCCACGGTGTCGTCCATCCCCTCGGCTTCCTCCCGTCTACCTCAGAGGTCCTCCCCTGGCCAGACCGCTGGTGAGACCTGTCCCCTCACACCCCTAGTGGCTCATAGTCCGATGTAATGGCCTGCTTGGCCTCTTTGTCTATCACTAACCAGCCGTGTGCCGAACACACAATGATTCTGGTCCCGGGGGTACGGAATAGCGCTAAGCCGGCTTATCTTTGCTCGGGCATGAAAAGCAGTTGGGAACGTCTTGTACAATAAATGGCTCGTGTGTTGCTAGGTGTCCCGTCCAGTAAGGCTTCCTCAGCAAACTTAGGGAGGAACACCTCTTCGGGCTACCTGCCGAACCGCAACCCCCCGTCTGGCCTGGCCAGCCCTCCGTCAGGGTCAGGACCACCCACACCTCCACCGTCACCACGCGTACATACATCGAATGGTTGCTGCATTTGTTAGTCGCCTAACGCTATTGTGTGACTGAACAGATTCTCTCTCTTGGAATGTTTCCAGTGTCGGATTGAAGAACAATCCCGTCGGCTCCTATGGGTCTGTAAAGAGTCCCCAGACTGGAGTGGGGGCCCTGAACAAGAAGAACGTCTACAACGCGGACAACTACAACTCCAGGTAAACTTGCTCTTGCATGCTTTTGGCGTGTGTCTCAATATAACATGTGGGGACCCGCGTAGGAACCGGATTTGAATACCGAACCTCTGCCAGTGAGTGAGCCAGTTTGCTGTCAAGAACTGTTGTGGTCCTCTGGAAAACAAATCTAGACCTGTTTTTTTTGTCAAAGAGTACGCTTTGGCGTAAATAGTCTTTTTTTCTTTTTCTTTCTAATTACACCAACAGTAAACTGCTGAGAGCCATTGAAAGTATATTCATTTACTATGACCCAAGGCAAAGACTAGGAGAGGAGGACCGACTCTTTGAGAGGGAATGTGGCCAGGAGCTTGACAGTGGGGATCCCATGAGAGTTCTAGTAGAGGCTTTCTGTAGTTCATTATATGTTGACATCTTGTGGGCAGTCATGGTAGTGCACCCGCAGGTCATTAGAACGTTGAATGTGATTGTAACGTTAGTCCCCACTTTCCTCCCATCTGGCGTTGTCTCTTGCTCCCTCGTGTATAATCTCTTTCATCGCCTCAGAAATGATGCCAAAAGCGGGAGCGAGGTTGACAACGGCGCAACGCAGAGCAAGTTCTGCCACGATTGCGGAACCAAATTCCCCGTGGAGTGGGCCAAGTTCTGCTGCGAGTGTGGGGTCAAGAGGATGTGCATGTAGACGGGATGGGAAGTGAAAGACGGAATGGAAGAGAGGAGGGTGAGAGTACGGATGGTTTGGAAGTAGAGGACAGTGGGAAGCCAGAGAAGAATGGAAAAAGGAAAACGTAGAAACGAAATCGTTAGGGAAAACATTTAACCTGCAAATTCCCAATCCAAATGATCCCTGTATGATAACCGCTCTCCTCGAGAGAAATGATTCCCTAGCTCTTTTCTGTCGCTTCCTTGCCTCCTGTGTTAATACTGAAGTGCATATGATGAACTACTGTACAGAGAAATTGTGATTTCTAAGAGAGGTTGATACAAGGTGTGCTCCAAGCCCACATTGGTCCTTTCATGGACACATGCAGAAGGTGAAGTAGTCAATCATTAGTAACTGTAACCGTATTATTTCAAGCAGATAATTTCTCTTGGATTTCAAAGAAAGCAAAAGTTTGCTTGTTAATATTTTCAGACACTTTTTCATGATGTGATATACCAATCACCTACATTAAAGCCTATCAATTAATCAATCCAAATGATGAAGGAGGCTATTTTTTTTAAATACCTGCTAGACACAATCTATGTACTCTGTCTAAGGTGAACGTTTACACAGATAAAGCATTTACACAAGGAAACCATGGCCTTAGGACTATTTTAATTATAATAACCTTTCCACACGTTGGCTTTAAAATGTAGCAACACTATTTATTTTCTATGCGTCACCTTAGATTGTTACTTTAGAGAAATTAGTTGATGTATTTTTTTATCTTGTTTTTTTTTCTTGGTTTCTCAACACCACCATTATGTTCAGTTTGTGTTTGTTAAATCAGTATTGCATAGGTAGGAAGTTCTTGACGTTCTGTCAGTTCCTACTTCAACACTTTATGCTGTATAATCAATGTCATTTTAATGTGTGTATTCAACATCAACATGACATGCACGACTTTGTTCCCACCCAAGTCTAGCAGGTGCAGCAAGCTACTGCTTTACATCTCACATCTCCATCGAGGGACAACACAGATTAAATCCAGCCACAACATCAGGGGACTGCTTTCTTTCAGTGGTCTGATGTGCAGGGCTAAATCCAGAAACCGCATGAGTCTTGTCATGGAAAACTGGCTGGTTAGACTTGAGGTGTGGGACAAAGTCAAACTTTAACATTACAATGTACTTTTATGATGTTTTGTCAACAATGACCACAAACCTCTTGAGTTATTGCCTTCTAGTACCAACTACACCATTTGGGTAACGATCATTAAGGACTTTAGTTAATGGAAATGTGTGTTGGTTGGTTAATGTTGTTACTCTGCTATGGAATCTCAAACTCTTTCACTTGTAGAACTGGGTGCAATTACTATTCATTATTACTAGAATGGTTTTGTTATGCAAACTGTGTACTGTCCGATTGACTTTAATTTACCGATGACCTGGGTCCTTGTTTCAAAGTGTTATCCCATCTATATACATTTCATGCCATGTATGTCTGCCATCAATACACATCTGTAAAGAAAACTGTGGTCCTTGCATATCTGTCGTGTTTTTTTCTGTGTGAGAGAAACAATTGAATAATGTTCAGGCTACAAATCAAAGAAAAGGCACAAAATAGTTGTAATATTAAAATGGGAAGGTTGCTGTTGACAAATCTCAAAACATAATCATTTCGAATAATATCAAAATAGTGATTAACATTTTTTGTACATTATAATTGTGAACATTGGAAATACATATGTAGTAAATTAACTTAAACATGAATTAACCAGTTCTGAATCTTACAATTGCAACTTTGCTAGAACGAGATGTGAGGTTGCTGTAGTAATCTATCAAAGTTGGCAGAAGTGTCAGATTCAAGCAGCTTCAGAGTTTTCAGTTTCAAATCGTAGTAAATTAGAAGGATCCTTGCTGGTATACAAGTGTGTTAAATACGCATACGAAATTAAAGTCACCGATTTAGCTCCACACTAAACCTACAGATGGCGCTCCGTCCTCGCATATTAACGCGTTATATATGCGGGTTGTATGTATTTGCGCGCAGGCGCGGTGCGTGAAGATGGATCCGTGGAGTTGCCCAATGCCTGCATCCTCAGTTCTGTTGCCTCCCGTTGCTGTGCGCTGCAGTGCTTTGCTTCACTGTCTTGCTTTGTACCACTGCTTTGCCGCCTCCTCCTCTTTCCCCACTGATGCTTCAGCCTCGCCTCGCCAGCACCGAATGGTCTTTTCATCCCTGAAAACTTCGACAGGACACGGGGAAAGCCGTGCTTTGATCTGAGCACATTGCTGGAACCAGGCAAGAGGGCGAGGATAGTAATTGACATTTCCCTAGGAGTAATTTGGTAAGTGCAAAGTCATCTTCCTTTACCGTCGGTATATTGTACTCTATATCAACTCAGCTAAATTAAGATGCACCGGTATTTTCGTGAAGGGTCCTGAAGTGAACAGATGTCATGGAATTTGCAGGTGGGCTGGGACCTCACATTTCAGAGGAATAAGTGATTAGACCATGTAACAAAGATGTCTCGTGTGAATAAAAGGTTTTGCGTGGCTTGATAGGAACAAATTTGAACCGATACAAATGATCAGTGTGCTGACTGCGCTCACTCTCCCCAGGACGCGCCTCTCCCGGAGAATATTTAGATGTCGTTTATTTTTGGGCTATACACCTTACGGTCCAAATGTACGTTTGGCGGGACTATTTAGAAAGAAAAAAGTGAACAGAAAGTGCAGGGTTAGCTTACTGATATTTAACTAAGATGTTGCCACTATAGTGTACCTCCTAACGAGGTGTAATGTCATCAACCGGGATTGAAGGTTTTAAACATTGCCTTTGAAATGCTCTGTTAACACCACAGAAGCGCAAGTTGTTAAATATTTGGACACAATTTAATTCGTTTGCGTTCCAGGACTTGTTTGATGCCGAGTAATTGTCTATTTTATTTGCCTCTATACTGCCATGCATATTATTGGTAACCTATGTGTATGCTTTGCTTTTTTTGTTTCGACAAAAAGCCCAATATTTAGACTAAAAGCTAAGCACTTAAACACCGCAACCACATTTGTGAAAATACTTCTCCTTTGTCAGGGAAGCAGATTATGTTTGTTCACAGCAAGCACTATGCCTTTCTTCGCCAATTATTATTGATCAGTCCAAGGTTACTGGCACCCTCCCATCTGACTGCAGACTCTGTTACAGAGACAGGGAGTTTCACAGATGTCTCATGTTACATACTGGGCAGTTTATTGCATTTGACTGTTGCTTTATTTGAATGAATGACTACGCCTTCGTTACTTCTACATATTGACACACTCAGATAGCTCATCAATCAATTATTTCCGTCGATGCCTATATGCCAGGTGTTTATGAGTCCAGTTAACAACACAAATGCACTGGCGTGCTTTCTCTAATGGCCAATCCCAACAAATCCAATACATTTATTACACGTTATGAGAGTAGAATTGACTTCATGTTATGGATCATTAAACCTTACATTTCTCCCGTCCTCCCCCTACGGTTGACTCCACCAGAGTTCAAGTCGCCAAGAATTGACTAATGTCAGCGGTTAACGGTCATACCCGAGACGTGGACTCGAGCAGCAACAACGCAAGGCCATCTTTGTGACGCCGTTTTCCCCCCAACTCCTGCATTGTCTGCCTGCCGCGCACAGTTCAACTGACAGTTCAAAAGTAGTGCTGCTCAAGCCTCATTTGGTATCACCTACAATGAGACATCTTCAATGGCCATGCTGTTGGCTTCCAGGTGCTTTTCATTTCGCCCCACCTATCTGGGTGGGAGTGCCGCATCAATCCACCTCCCTTTAATCGACTTAGATCTGCTGTGCCGTCGCACCCTGACGAGCGAGAACCTTGGGCTCCTCGTCTCGACTCCTCACTCGCGAGGCGCCGTCCCGTGTTGGTGGTGATTTCAGCGGGAAGCCGTGAGTCAGTGTTGGAACGTGTCCAGTTGTCAGCTCTTCCTAGTCGCTGGCTGGAGGGGGAATCTGTCGCCTTTCTCCTCTTTTAGTCTGCTAATGAGCGTGCTGCAGATGGGGCTCCCTCTGCCATCGCACCCTCTCCATTCTTGTAAGGGGAGATTGGCTGTGGGAGAGAGAGAGCGAGGGGGGGGGGGGGGGGGGGGGGGGGGCAGGGTGGTAGGTAGGGGAATGGAGCCATGATGAAACACGAGATGGAAGATGGTGAGATAGAGCGGGAGCGAGATGACAGGAGAGGAAGGGAGAAGGAGACCGGATAGACGGCTTGGGAGGGGAAATGCATGGCAGGAGATGAAGACGAGAGCCGACAGACAGAGAGGGTGAACAATGGACGGACCAACGGAGAGAGGAGGAGAAAACACTGGCCCAGGGAACAGTGCCTGGTTTTACATCGTCCGTTCAAATGTGTGTTTGTCTCCAAATAGGAGACGTTCCTCTACTGGCGAGGGACAAAGGGTGAGGAGAGAGGCCTGTCCCTGGTCGTCATGGCAAAACGCCGTCGTCTGTCAAGCTCTCGGCTTCATGCGTTAGATTAATAATTGGTTCGGCTAGCAAGGTCTTCCACAGCTAATTGTGCATCAAAGAGAAGGCGCGCCTTGTGAGCGCTGATCGTGATTTGATTTCCCCCGGCACAAATAATCCAGCCCCGTGGGGTTGGTGTGGTTGGGAAGGGAGAGAGACAGAGAGAGAGAGAGACAGACAGACAGAGAGAGAGAGAGAGAGAGAGAGAGAGAGAGAGAGAGAGAGAGAGAGACAGAGAGACAGAGAGAGAGAGAGAGAGAGAGAGAGAGAGAGAGAGAGAGAGAGAGAGAGAGAGAGAGAGAGAGAGAGAGAGAGAGAGAGATAGGGTGTGTCCATCTCAGATGTCAATGTATTTTGTGTTTGCTTTCAGCACCAAACACCAGATTTGCCCACCACATGTTGAAATTAACAACACCAAACCAGTGTAAAGACATAATCTAGCATAATATATGCATGTCAATTTAAAAGTGCTGTGCAAATATGCAAAGTTTTTTCACCATATGGATGCCATAATTGTCTCTGCCGTGTGTGTGAGTGGACTAAGGTAAGGTGTTGCCTAGGTGTGGCAGTCACACGTGCAATGACAGACAAGGAAGCGCGAGTTCACATTTGACATCCCAATGTCTTCACTGTGTATCACGCTTGTAACATTTTGGGGAGGAAGACACATCTTTGTTTGGTTTAACTGCTTAACAGCCTCAGACATGACATCATTTTGTGCCATGTACGCCGTCAACCCAATAAATCCTCCGTTGTCTTGAAACACTAGACGTACAGTATGTGTGGCACAGCGAAAGACAAAACCAAACAAAAGCCTACGGCAAAGCCACCCATCCCAGTAGATTAGCCGCTTGTCACGGGATTCTTTGCTTTTGTAAACAAGAACGATGCGCATGCAGATTCTGGGCTCTTTCAGAAAAGAACGCGGCTTGGCAGAAAATTGCCGGGCTGAGGAGCATCCGTATAATGATCTCTTCAGGAGTAGGGAGGTGTATTGTTGCTGGTTTAGTCTAGCCTGTTTGCACGGCAACATGGTATTATCCCTTTGACTGGTCAAGTGGGAAATGGCGTGTCGATGTGTGAGAGGGATGGGATAACCACCTGCACCGCCAAGATGCTTTTCTCTTACGTGGGTTTGTGTGTGTGTGTGTGTGTGTGTGTGTGTGTGTGTGTGTGTGTTTGTTTGTTTGTGTGTGTGTGTGTGTGTGTGTGTTTTAAAGAAAGTGTATTGAGTGCTGTGTGGTTGTGTGGGTTTGTCCGTCGCAGACTTGGCTGTTATTTTGAATTTGATTAAAAATGAACACTCGACATGATATCACATCAAGTGGTTATTTTGAGCTTCCGGAGAAACCAGGGTATCCCCCCCCTCATCTATTATTTATTTATGACCAGATATTATTCAGGTACAAAAAGGTAGGAAATGAAATGCAAATAGCTAAGCAGCCAGATTTGCGGGCTTGTGTCCTTCTCCTCGAATCCCGTATCAGGTGAATAAGCCCTTTGTTGTTTATGGTGAAACACGTCCTTTCACGTCCCTGTAATATCTTTTCACATCTGAAAAGACTGCGGTCAGCACAAAGGCACGACACCCGGTGTAATTCCTGTCATCGTCCAAAGGGTTTAGAGTCTACGCGCAGATCCTTATCGGCTGCGGAATGTTGCCGGGGTTAACGTTTGACTACAAACGGGGGGAGGTTGCTTCTTTACAAGACAATTATTCCAAGAAAAGGAATGAAGAAAAACTGTTGCAACAATTTGACTTTGAGGTCTGGTGTGTCAAAGTGTGTGTGTGGGGTTGGAGTGTTTGAGCAGGCTCAGAGTCGACGCGGATAGCACGGGGGAGAGGTGGACATGGCCTGCTGCTTTGACATTCGATGTTGAGCCGCTGGTTCGAGCCGACACACCTGACAAGTAGCTGAGGCCCAAAGACTCCGCCTAAACCACAGAAGACCTGCAGCTGAAACAGGTCTGCATGCATATACATAGTGGACTGACGCTCTGACTGGAGATCTTAGAAATACCCACCGCAGATACCTCAATCCACAGTCACAGTGCTAGTCGGGCAGACGTTTCAGTCGAAAACGTTGCTAATATATACGTACATCATACATCTGTGTTTTATGTTGCCGTTATCATTTCTTCCCACGGCGACCGTTTTGGTTTGGTTTAGCTCAACTCTATATGTAACTGCAATGCATTGTATTGCTACGGTGTGGTGTATATAGGACATTTCATCTTCAGGGGGCTTACAGAACAAATTCGCATTACGTCTGCCATGTACTGCTTTGTTGCAACAATGCCCTCCCGTTCATCCTATGCACGCTGTGAACGTGGCGTTATGAATAATAAACAAGAGACAGCCGAACGAGAAGTGTCTCATGTCACATAAGCATCCCCCCCTCAGGCTGCGCCTCCTCTGCGCGGAGAGTCAACCAAGGGTCGCCCATACCCTGATGGCATCGATGGCTCATAAACAAAAGCCTGCCTCCCAACCTTTGTTAGTTTAGAACAACGTTCTGTAACAACCATCTGTCCCCTGTCATTGGACGTTAATGATTCATGATATTGCTTTGTAGACTAGTTTCAGCGGGAATCTCCCGACTTTCCTATGGTGTTTCAGACGCTGGTCACGGACCGGAAAGTGGCCGCATGATTTGTAGTGCGATGTTTCAGAGCAAATTGCGACAAAAGTGACCCGCAGTCTGGACCTAATGAGGCATGGCTCTGCTAAGCTAGCCCTCTGCCCTGTAAGGTCCAGTGAAGAGAGACTCTGCTGCGTCCCTGCAAACTCACTGCTGGATTCATGGAAGCAACGGAGAAAGATTGGGCTTGGCGTAATCTGTAAAACACACACACACACACACACACACACACACACACACACACACACACACACACACACACGCACACACACACAAACAACGTGGGCAGCTGTGAATCGAGGCTAGACCCATCCTGAAATAGACGATTGATTGGTTCCCTCGCTGTTTTTTTTTACTTTTCCCTAAATGCCCTCTTGGCACGCACACGCGCACACGCCCTTCCGCACGCTCACCTCCACACAAGCGAGCTCAGGCACGGGTGCACGAATGCCAAAAGGCTGCATTGCACTGTCCGTTTAGGTAACACCTGTTGGTCATTTTCGTGGCGTCTCAGCCGTTCTCTGGCCAGCCCCGGTCACACAGTACAGGAACCGTTGGCCCAGCCTGCTTTTCAAAGAAGGCTACGAGGGCGCGAGGCCCATCGTTAAAAGAAAGCTCGGAGGTGCGCCAGGGAAAAACTGCGTACCTCTGCTACCTCACGCCAGGTGGGACTGGCGGTGACGCCATCGCGGGGCTGACAGGAAGCTTCAGGGACACCAAAGGGGAAGGGACGCGTCCTTCCTTTGATCTTCTAGATGCTGTTAGCCCATAGCTGCTGAGCTCCAAACTATTATGACTGTTAGGGTTGTCCTCACAGCGGGTTACTTTGCGTTACATCATGAATTCCAATTCTTCCGGAGATCACTGCACATTAATGTTGCATTAGGTACCTTCCCCATTTGCATCGGCAGCGTATTCTTTTTTTGAAATCCTTGATAAAAAAATTAAATCCAAAAGGAACAAGGAAGGTTTAGGGTGCTCTACATGCAGCATGCTTGAGGAGATGCGCGTGCACGTGGCGTGCACCCACCACAGGACCACACGCAAACGCGCGGCCGCACATTTCTGCTCTTCTTTCTGGAGGCTATTGGAGCAGCAGTGCAGCGAATTGACATCTATGCCAGCGTGCTATTCAGGCCCTAGTTATTCTGCCTCTGTTACAGTGCATTCGCTTTCCCAGCAGGAGACCGGAGCAAGAGGGAGGTTCTCGGCTTCTCAAGAGGAAACCCCCTCCCTCGGCCACAGGCCTAATGGAGGAGGCCTTTTTTGGGCTAACTCAGTGGGAGACTCCTGGTGTCCTCTGCACTCTGATGTGACCATACACACACACACACACACACACATACACACACACACACACACACACACACACACACACACACACACACACACACACACACACACACACACACGCAGCACTCGCACAGCCAGCTGGGGAGAAGCGAGGGTCAGTGGGTACCAATGAGGTCCGGTCACCGAGCAACCATGGCAACGGTTAGCCAGGGCAGCGCGGTTGCCATGGCAGCGTATAGATCCCGGTGGCTCACCGCTGGGGTGGGGGTCAGGGGTGGGAGCATACAGTAGCAGATGCAAAGACGGTGTCAGACGGCACCACTTTATAAGATCCTGGAGGAGCATGGCAAAGGAAAGAGCAGCCGGGGATGGAGAGTTATGGGGCTGTGCCCACCAGGATACTGGTTGAGGGTGGTATGCATTGGGCCCTCTGTAGACGTGGTGAGCAGGAAGGACTCGTATATGTGACCAAAGGGTGGGGGTTTAATCACAAGTGGGTCGATTGAAGTAGTGAGGGCAGTCTCCATCCATCCATCCATCCATCCATCCATCCATCCATCCATGCCGTCAGGACAATAAAACCCCAGGGGTGGAGTGTGAAGAGGCTTGGTTCGCCTACATGTTCATCCATCCATACATACATGCATACATACATACATGCATGTGTTTGTAAAGTGCCTGTTAGCGGTTTCAGTGTCTCCCGGCAGCCTGGGAGATTCATCTTATTTTAGCTCTCACAATCTCACCCTCCCGTCTGGATCTGACTAACCCAAAAAACAGTCAGCGCCAATCAATGCCCCTCGAAGGGCATTAAAACTGGGCATAGCTGGCTCCAATTATGCCCATTTGAAGTCGATTCCCGCGTGGCTCTGGATTTTCCCCGAGGCGGCTACATAGCCGAAGCTATTACCGGTTCTTTGAGATGACTAAGGGAACTACCTCCATGGGAATCTTCTCCCGAGCAGTGTCAATGGGTCAACCCTGGCCGCCACCATGGGGGATAATGATATGTATCGCTTCCCTTCTAACACCGTGCCCCTGTGCACGCCATCTCTACCTTTGATTGGCTGTCTCTTTTTCCACCTCTTTCTCTCTCTCTTGCTCTCCCGCTCTCTCTCTCTCCCGCTCCCCCTCCCGCTTTCTCTTTATTTATACATATTAATCTCCTCCTTTCTCTCTCTCTCTCTCTCTCTCTGTTCCGTTCACGCACACCCACCCAGAGGGAGGTCAGCGAGATGGCAGGAGGTTAACTGGCCCAGATGCCTGCCGCAGCAGCAGGGCCGACCGCGGGGGGGGGTGGGCTTGATCGCCCCTCTGAGGGCTGACTCCGATCGGGGCGGGGCGGGGCGGGGCGGGAAGGGCGGGCGGAGGATGGCTGGGAGCTAGCGTGTTGTCCAAGCCTTTTTAAAGAGCCACTTTGGAGGAGCAGGGCCGCTGACAGATGATACTTCCCAATCAGTTAGGGGTGTCCATCACCCGCGCTGACCTTCTCTCCTCCTTCAGACCATTTTCGTAACGCCGTGCCACAATTTTGGAGGGGGGAGTAATCAACCTCAAGTATTATTTCTGTGGCTTCATGTCATCAGAAAAGACAGGGTGTTCTGTTCCTGACTTCTGGTCTACTGTGACACACGCAATCACACAAACAGATGCACACAGACACTTGGTGACACTGACAAACCAACTGCCCCAAGGGGCTCATGGCTGCTGAAAAAGAAAGCTTCATTGTTTTCTTGGTGATTCAGTCATTACACAGCGATTACTCCTGAATGTGTCTCCTCCACTGTGGCTCCCCAGCCTCTGAGCAGAGAGAGACTCTGGGATGTAGACCCAGGCAGCCTCCCTTTGTACCCATTTTTCGCACTCTTATCCATCTTCCGCCTTGTCTTTTCACACACACAGACACACACACACACACACACACACACACGCAACCATGCAAATGTAAGTGCATGTTCACACAAAAAGAGACAAACTGTCCACGCTTTTGTCTGGAAAAAGTGTGCTCAGACCCTGATAAGGAGGAGAATGGGGTCGCAGAGGATACAAAGAGGCCGGTTCTGGGACAGAACTATTACACACACACACACACACGCACCACAGGTCAAAGTTGAATACTGCTTTTGTAATTATCTGGTAGCCAATGACATTAATTGGAATACAGAATTTAGATCAATTTTGGTGTGTTTTTTTTTCAATTATTATCCTTATTTGGGTGACTACTTTTGCAAATGAACATGCACTTTCTCCGGAAAGACATGTCAAATTAAAACTGGTAGAAATAAATGAGAGAGAGAGAGAGAGAGAGAGAGAGAGAGAGAGAGAGAGAGAGAGAGAGAGAGAGAGAGAGAGAGAGAGAGAAAAAGAAACACTTCATAGGCAAGAGCCAGCATCCCTGTGGGATTCCCCTCTACAGATGTATAGGATCTCAGAGGGATCAAACAGAGCTGCCAGGACTACGTCAAGCCTTATGGGAGGAAATCATACTAAAGCTGGTGTGTGTGTGTGTGTGTTTGTCTTTGACTGCTTACGTCTGGTTTTCCACTGTAACTTCCTACAGCATATATAGATTTAATTTTGTTGTGGCACCTTACATTTGGATGATCAATCGTCACTCGGAAGATATACTTTTCTCTTTTTACAGTGTCGTTTGTGTGTTTATGAAAATAGTATTGGGATTCAGATTAACTGAATTATTTAGGGCTACTAATCAACCAAGTCAGCTGATGCATCACCAGAACTGATTTAGATCTACTAGAGCAGGCTTATGCGTTAAATATAAATGAAGCAATGTGTTGCTGTTGTTTTAGTGCTCACTGCCATCGTGTGTGGTTTTAACGTCTTTAATTACCAACCTTAATTTGTAACGACCCACTGCATTGTGGTGATGGCAGCTCCTCTGGTTGTGTGCGTGTGTGTGCGTGTGTGTGTGTGAGCTCGCAGAAGAGAAAGTCTCAACTGCTAACAGACACAGCCCTCTCATATGCTGAGCGTGGGCAAGATCAGGCTGTCTCAGCCAACCTACTAACACACACACGCACACACACAAACACACACACACACACACACACACACACACACACACACACACACACACACATATATACGCGCGCAACGACTGTATCCTCTGAAAGCTTTCATTTGCATTAAATACATACATGAATCTTGCTTTTTATCAGAGTGGAGGAAAGCATTTATAATATCCATCAACGTAGTTTAACCTAAACCATACCTTTGCCTCCCAATGCTACTCTACCAAGTGGTTAGAATGTTGAAACTTTGCCTCACACCAAACCGCGGTGGACGGCGCTCGTAGAAACCCGCGTGAGGAACAGACCAAGACATGGGTGGCTTGCAGTATCAGGCGTGAGTTGGTTAAGATCAGGCACTCTGTCGGCTTCAACCGGGTAGCCTTTGTAGCTGATGCATTTGATAGAGCAGTCATCTAGCCGTACACTGTTGCAGCGCCGTGTGTGTGTGTGTGTGTGTGTGTGTGTGTGTGTGTGCGTGTGTGTGTGTACGTGGGTGTGTTTAATATTGATGGCTGAAGGCAGCGAGTGTTTGTGGTAATCAGGCCCTCCGCGGCTCAGAGGATCAGCAGGGGGAGTTGTGATGGACAGTAGGGAGTCTGTGAAGTATCTCTCCTTTTTGCTCTCGCATTTGACTCTCCTCTCATTCTCTGGCTCCTTTGTGTTCGCTCATTCACTCTTGTTCTCTCCATTTTCAACCCCACCCCACCAACCCCACCAACCCCACCCCACCCCCCCACCCGCCCACCCCACCATCTCCTCTCCCTCGTTCGCGCTTCACGGCCCCCGTCTCTCCCTTTCCTTTGATGTCACCGAGTATCTGAGTTGATCCGTCAGCTTCCAGCCCCCAAATTCCCAGTGGCTTGTCCTACTTTGGCAGGAGCAGGAGAACACGGGTGGGGCGAAGGATGGCACGGACTGACGAGTGGACGACGACCGAGCGACTGGAATATTAAGGAATGGACAAATATGACCAATTATGTTTTTGGAGGAGGATGTTTAAAACACAGAGAGAGAGAGAGAGAGAGAGAGAGATAGGGTGTGTCCATCTCAGATGTCAATGTATTTTGTGTTTACTTTCAGCACCAAACACCAGATTTGCCCACCACATGTTGAAATAAACAACACCAAACCAGTGTAAAGACATAATCTAGCATAATATATGCATGTCAATTTAAAAGTGCTGTGAGAGAGAGAGAGAGAGAGAGAGAGAGAGAGAGAGAGAGAGAGAGAGAGAGAGAGAGAGAGAGAGAGAGAGAGAGAGAGAGAGAGAGAGAGAGAATGTTGAATTGACGCGCAAAAATAAAAAAGTGAGACGGATGATATTGTTATTCCAGATGAGACCTTTGCGGGCCCAGCCCTAGACAGCTTATTGGTGCTGAACAGATTCCTTCCACGCCAGGCTGGGCCCAGTATTGCCTTGGATCACAGCCTAACCTTTCTCCCTGGCTCCCTCCTGATAACGGAGGAGGTGCGCACGGCCTGAACGCTTTCCTTCCCACTTTGAACGTGGACCCCGTCTTCAAACGGGCGACAGCGTGTGATCCGACGGCCGGCGCTTTTATCAATCGGAGTCCGCTAATCGGCGCTTTCTCCTTCCCCGCCCCACCTCTCACCCGGGCGGCGAGGCCGCGTGTTGGAGGCTGGAGGTTCCCCTCCCTTTTTGGGGGAGATCCGGCGCGCCTGTTTAAATCGCGTCACGCCTTCCGAGCGTCCGTCGGAGGGGCCGTCTGCCGTGGCAGATGGCTACGTGATAGCGACCCGCCGGGGATGGTTATCAGACGGACACAGGCCACTGAGTGATGGCCCGGCCCGGTCTGGGGAGTGTGATCAGCAGCCGTGCACTCCCCTCACTGGGTGGCCAAGCAGAGAGACAGATGTGCTCCAGCCTGGACCGGGCCCTACGGTCTTATGCTCCGTTAGACTTTTCAGTGGCACGCATCGCATTTGGGCGCCCCCCCCCCCCCCCCCCGTTCAGAACGCAGCAAACGGAATGGGGGGACGTCCTTCTTCAAATGCGTTGTGCCGATCCGCCGCCACCTCGCAGCGCTGCCGGCTGCCGTGTTGATGCACGTGTTTTCATGGGAGGAGACGCTGGCTGCAGGCATTTTCGGTAACAGAGCGGAGAGAGAGCAAAAGGAACTTCGTTTTCAGCACCACGGCCAGCTCCCTCCCTCTGGCTGCGCGAGAGCTCGGGAACCCAGGCTCCCTCTGTCTCTCGTCTCCCTGCAAGGGCCAAAGGGACGGTGCCAAAACCACAGACAGTGTAGTCGCCTGGTTACCGGGCAGCAGATTGATCGATGGCCGCCAGTGATGAGATGTGGTTCTAGCGCCTTCTAACTGGCCCCCAGTAGAAGTCCAATGAGAGTCCGGCCAAATGAAAACCATCAGCCTAGATTAAAACATTTGAAATGTGGCGTTTGCATAACAAGTGTTGTTGTGCTAGCCTCACCTCTGGTAGCTACACAAACCCCTGCGTCTCGCCAGTCCACAAAGCCGGGTTTTATCCGAGGGTAGGTTTTCGGGGGTTGATACGAATCAACAGCTTTGCGCTAGACTGCCAGGGGGAATATTTATAAATGTGCCGGCAACACATTGTCTGTAGGGTGTTTTTTTCCCCCGGGAAGCATATTGCTCTGACGTGTGTGAGGACGTGGTAAGGGGGCGAAGAAGGCGGAACAGAACAACGGGCCTCGGCGACGCCACCTCGGCCTGTCCTCCTAGGGCGTTGGCTGTGGCTCGTCGGCACCGCCATTTTGAAAGGCTGTTCCTTCACTCAGGAACATCCCCTCCTCCTCCGTCGGTGTCACGCTGACACTCGGGACCGTTTTTTTTTTTTTAAACTGCCATTAGGATTCGAGACAGGCCCGTTAGTCAACGAATGACAGGCACTATTTTTTGCCTCGGCGGCATAATTCCAGGGTGACTATTAGTGTGCCAATCACCGGTGGGAAACTGGCTATTGAAATGATAAGACGTGCAATTAAATGGCATCTTAGAGGATGTCTTTTCCAGGGAAGGGATTGGTGATTGCTGTCAGATGTGACACATTCGTGGATTTTAAATCGGTATATGTTTGTGAAGGTGTGTGTGTCTGTGTTTTCAGTGTGCGCACGTGTGTGTTTGTGTCTCTCTGTATGTACAGAATTCTATTCTTTGTGGGTTTATATATTCAGAGGCCAAAGTAAATAAAGAGTATATCTTGGCCTGTACAGATATAAAACCCAAGACCGTAGGGGAGAACACGTTGTAAAAATATCCAGAGGGTTCCATATCATGATTTGTTTCTCTGTACAAAATCATCTGGTTGTTGTCTAGATCTGTTGTCTTCCCCATATTTATCACGCGCCATTGGAGAGTTATTTGAGTGCTTAGACCATTGGAATACAATGTGAAGGCAACGATACGCTCCCCTTCCCTGCTTCCTTTACCGTACTCCCTCTGTCTCCCATCTCTCTAGGAGCATGGATATAAATATCTGACTTTGTATGCAGATCGTCTCTCCTGCATGTCTTCAAACCCAACACTCCATCTAGGTCAACCATCTCGCTACCCTCTGGCTGCCTCCTGGAAGTGTGTGTGTGTGTGTGTGTGTGTGTGTGTGCGTGCGTGTGTGTGTTTGTGTCTGTGTTTGTGTCTGTGTGTGTGTGTGTGTGTGTGTGTGTGTGTGTGTGTGTGTGTGTGTGTGTGTGTGTGTGCCACAGGACGTTTAGTGTGTACCTTACTGTAGTTCTCGGGATTCTGTCTTCTTTCCTGACAAGTCCCCTTGACCAGGTCCATATGGAGTGCATCTGTTAACGGAGTCTGCTGTGCCCTGAATGCTGATCAAGTCTCGTGACCTTTGAACCTGACTACACATTCAAAACTGAAAAACCTGACTACACATTCAAAACAAGACACCTTTCAAACACTTGAGTAGTTGGCCATTAAATCCATCCATAAATATGTGAAGTCTTTTTTGATTAAAGAATCGCGTTCCCAACATAGCAGTTATATACACTTCGAGATAGTTGTTGTACAATTAGTATGTGCCAGTCAATTCATAGAAATTTGGTAAATCATAGAATTATTGGCTGAACCGATACAAAACAAATTGTCGTGAAACTCTAAGCCAAAGCCTATCAACACGTCTCTGATATGATTGAAACCACTTTCACAGAAACCCGAATAAAGAATGTTTATGACTGCTTGCAGGTAGTCAGCAACAAGACGGTGAAAAAAAACCCTCCAAAAAGTGAATACATCGATCTTTATAAGACACTCTAACGAAGGTTTTTATTTAGCAAGGTCAGAATGGCAGTGGCAACAGAGTTGGAACTCAACTGTTACCCCGTTCAGTGCCCTGCAATGGTAAGGTGAATTTGGTCTGGGCAGAGAATAGGCAACTGAACATTCTCTACTCGACAACAACAGTGTCCTTGAGCAAGACATTTGACCCCAGAACTGCTCCTCTGGCCAACAGGGCATTACTGTTGTAGTACTCGGCAGCTTCCCGGCGTGCGTGCGTGCGTGCGTGCGTGCGTGCCTGCGTGCGTGCGTCCGTGCGTGCGTGCGTGCGTCCGTGCGTGCGTGCGTGCGTGCGTGTGTGTGCGTGCGTGCATGCATGCTTGTGTGTGTGTTTGTTTGTTTGTGCTAGTGTGTGTGAGTGTGCAGGCAGTTTTTCCTCCAGGCATTGGTGAAAACGAGAACTGAGTTGTCCGTTGACCTCTCCTGAGTGAAATAAAGGATAAAATATTCAGAAAAACCAACAAACAAATGATCAGTAATGGATGGGGGTCAGCGAACAATTCTCTACCTGTAGACTAAGCATTGAAACAAGATGGCAGAGGTTCGTCTTTACTAGTAAGTTAAATACAGTCCATTAGAAAAGGAATAGAATAACTGTAAAATAGCGTGCATGTATGTGTGCGTGCGCGGTTGAAAGCATCTTACCTCTGTCCAAAACCATTTTCAACTGTGTTGTTTGCATTATGCAGAGATTAATAATGGACATTATGAGGGAGAAAATTAAAGTCATCAATCATAAGAGACATTTCTCTCTGAAATGTGGATCTGCAAGACTTAGAGGATAATTTTCAGAAGGCAAAACAAGTCTCAGAAGTAGAGAGGCAGACTGATTGTCTCAGGAAATTGGCGGTGGAAATTACAATGATTATCATTTTCCTTTCGATGACATCATGATTTCTATAAGCCGTGCGTTTCGATTGGTGTCATTATATGGCTCCCACAAATACACTGGAAGAATTTGATGACATTTTAGTTAGCCATCCAAATATAGGCTTATGCTGCGGGAATCCAATTAAGTTAACATGCTTCAATATTTGTAATTTTATTCCAAAGCTTTCAGCTTGCGTTGAGGCAGATCATTTTGAGTCTGTGTGCTGTTAAGGAGTAAGTTGTCATACTGCGTACTTTCACACTCACCAGTCACACTGTTCCATATTAATGAGGAGGTCTATTTGAGTAGCTGAGCTCATCTCACCAATGTACTGTATTGGATTTATGTATGTGGGTAAAAAAATAAATAAAAAGAAAACTCCAGCTGCCATCTTGCTGCTATGTGACATTAGGATGACTCATGCTGGTGCTCCATGTCTCTGAGTGTGGATGCCCATCAATGTGAGGTCAGGGAGCCCGCGAAAGTAAGCAGATCAGCCATGTCAACATTAACGGTCTCTGACATCATCTAATTTACATTTCGCTCGTTGTGGAGGATTTCAAATGTGACATTTTATTCTGAAACACCCGCCTTCATAAAAAAATGTGCACATTTACTGATATCCGAGATACACTGGATTGTTTAGTAAGCATTTGTTTTGGGAAAGTGACTGTCTTAACTAAGCTCACTAAGGCCTTAATGACGGCAGCATATCCAATGCCAGAGAAGGGATTGGATTTAGACACGTTTTCAAATGGGGTTTGATTGAAGTCCACATTGCCTTTGCGTAATTGATTCTGACACTTGTTTCACCATGGTTTGGAATGCCAAATAAATGACCAAACAATGGACAGAAGCCCCTTTCAAACCTACCTAAACAATCAGTATATGAAACCTGTTGTTTATCAGTTGTTTATATGGTATCCCATTTAAATGTGACGGCACTATTGCATTCACTAAAGACCGCGGTGGTCAAAAAAAGAAATACAAATACACAGCATACATGGATCCTTACCTCGTGATTTAACACTTAGCATAGCGATATAAATGTTGACATCTTTGAATCCCTCTGCTGGAAAGTCACTCCGTAGCTGGGGTTGCCGTGTCTTATCTCCTGGGTGGAGCTCTTTTCCTCGACATTCAGCCCCTTTCAACCTGAAATTCACTCAATGGCATGTTGTCGGCCCGTAAATATTTCAGTGCGGCCGTTCGCACGGACGGAAGAAGCGTGCTTTAGATTGCTTTGTACGGAGGACTCACTCTCTCCCCCATGCGCTATGACAAGGACACATACCAACATCTCTGGGCTCCAGATGACGGATGAAGTCTGTCCTCCATCTCGAGTCCAACAGGAGAGAGTGAAGGGTCAGAGAGACAGTGTAGCAGAGGCAACAAGGCATGGATTTGGACACCTTAGGGATCAGGGGATGCGAAAAAAGAAAACAATATTCACTGCTCCTAAGACGTGACTGTGTGTGTTAGTGCGCACACGTGTGTGTGTGTGTGTGTCTGTGTGTCTGTGTGTGTGTGTGTGTGTCTGTGTGTCTGTGTGTGTGTGTGTGTGTGTGTGTGTGTGTGTGTGTGTGTCTGTGTGTGTGTGTGTGTGTGTCTGTGTGTGTGTGTGTGTGTTTTGTGCTTTTTGGGAGGCTCAAGGGTCTCAAACATGTGCATGGCTTACAAACTGGCATCCTTCCTTGTCAGACTCTCTGGCTATTTGATTGACAGTGATTCTTTTATATTTCTGTGTTTGGGAATGCATTTGTGTGTGAGTGTGTTTGTGTGGGTGTGATGAGTACTCAAAGGTAAAGGTAGTAAGCACAATAGTATGTATACTGACGGTCGTTTTCTGCATTGGAATTGTTAAGGTAAGACTTGCGGTATCATACTGTCAGCTAATAAAACCCAAGTTACCATACGACCTTCCCTCAACATTCACAAAATAGTTCAAGACTGTTCATATAGTAGACAGGGAGTATAGGAAAATATAGGAACGGTTGGATGGCTAACTGACAGACTATACAAAATGAATGGAAGGATGGGAACACAGCCTGAGGAAAATGCTTCTAGCTCTTGGAAAGGGAGGAATTCTACCCACAAGGTTCGTAATACTGCAATTTTCACTTTTGTCTTCTCTCCTCTTGCCAACTTCTGAGGACGTGGATTAGGCAGGAACTTTCAGTCTGAAGTGCAAGAGCGGAGGCTGAGCGGGGGTGTGTGGGTGTGTGTGTGTGTGTGTGTGTGGGGGGGGGGGGGGCTGGGGGGTGTCTTTTGTGTTGTTTACTTCTCGGCTCTCCCGGGTAATTCTCCTAAATGCTGGGGCTACTCCCGCGCTGTCAGAAACTGAGGGCTTTGTCGGAGCTTTTCATGTCTTATCTCTGTCCCGGGAATGAAATGTCAGGCCTTCACTCTCCCCAGCCAAATAGGAAATAGCGCACAGCTCAAATCTACCAGAATGCGCCACAATTAAATGCGCTCCCAAAGCAACGAATGCCCCCTAAGCCGTGGTTCCTGGGACATTGCATCCTTGGGGACAATGTCCCCCCAATGTCAGCTTAGCGTCGCCCCTCCACATTGGTCCTGTAAAGGTATTGTGACATTTTGACGACAGTGGCATTGGCAACTTCACAGCCGGAAAAAACAACCTGTGTACTCCCTGTGCGTTGCACCTGTCAGTAGGAATGAAATGGATGGGAATAGAAGCCCTGAACGCTTTCCATAGTAGCAATATGGTCATGGATAATTGAATCAACACTTAAAAGAGTGGGTTGAAGTGAGTGCTTGGGATAAGGTCATTATTTATTTGAGCGATTAACCGGGCGGAAACTGTCAACTTACTGCTCAGTAACGAACAGGGCCGGATCAGTTAATTGTATGTCAGTGTAACGTATGCTTCAGGCCCGTCCTCTGTCTATGCAACCGATGTGAGTGGACTCCGTTGTGTATCCCACTTGTTACTGAGGTTGACGAGCCTTCCTCCAGCCCATCATGCCAAAGCCTCGAGCCTCAGGAGCCTCAGGAGCCAGCGATGGATGCTGCTTATCTAATCAGGCCAGTTTCTCCAGTCTGAGTTGTGCTCGGGGCATTGTTTTGATTTGCCTCAGGGGAAAAGGCAGCGTGTACGTGTTACACCGTGACAGCTCCTTTTACGTGCTGGCATTGCCCCCAAATGAGAATGACAACAGGTTGCACACAGGGATGCACTGATCGCTAGCTACCTGCTTATAAATGAATAGCATATCCGAGTTGAATCATACACAAATTGCAGGCATAGAGATGTTTACCTTTTAGGCAGTGCTAAATCTAAATCCCATCAAGCAACACCCTAATATGTCTTTGTGCCCTCCTCACACAAAAGCAGATCAAGTTAACCCGATTTTCTCCTTTCTAAGATACTGTTAGGTTGTTTGGAAAGGCAAAGTAATGTGATTACCTCATGTGATTCACGTGGTTCATTCAAATGGGTTAACGTGGGCAGCGAGCGCAAATATGGGGTTGAACGACTTCCACGCTCGACTTTGGTGGGGTACTTGGGTTCTGGGAGAGAGGTGTGCCTCTTTCTTAGGGGGTTTGCCAACCTCCCTCAAGGGTTTGTTCTTGCCGGCCAAGCGATGTCCAGTGTCTACTGTAAGACGGGCCTTTGTTCTGCGGGCTGCTAGACGGCAGCGTCTGATGAGTCACAACCACTCAGGACTTGAGATGCTAGACACGGTACCAAGAGAGGGGGTTGCAAGAACCATCTGCACACGGTTCGCCTAGCATCTTTTATTTACAAACACCACACCGGCTGGCTCGCTAGCTGGCCGTCCCAACAGCCAATTTGTGATAATACGCTGGTATTTCAAAGTGGTGCCCAACTGAGAATGATGGAAATATGACTCTTTCTGTTTAACTTGAGGACGGCCGGCGAAAGAGCACACTTTGAATCGTAAAAACGAGCCCTTGGACTGAAAGGCGTTGACAGTCAAAACTGAAGATGACTTTCAGGCCCAACTTGTAATTACTGAATATTACTTTTTTGAATGAGAAAGTGACATCGATCTTATCTGCAAGATTATCCCCCTTGAACTTTATTGCCTTGAAGCCCTCTGATTAAGATGTAGGTGTTACTCTGGGTCCCATGGTTTCCCCGTATTCTCCCCATGTTTCATTTCATTCACAGGCCACCCGTACGTCGTCCCTCTCCCTTCGTGCTTGCACGAAGGTTCAAACGGAGTTTTGAGAAACTCATTGAGTTTCATTGAAACTCATTGAGTTTCATTGAAACTCATAGTTGGTGTAAGCTTTGGCTTTCGAGTTATCTTTTCACATGGTCCTCCCTGGAGACACACAGCCGATTGTCAGTCCAATGACTTCATTATCTGACCCGTTTACGAAGGCTTTCATGTGGACATAATCTCATCCTAGTGGCCTGGGGCCCCATTTAGAAACGTTGCGTCCGCGCAAAAGAAGGCGTATGCCACTTTCTACTCAAACTTTGGGATTTATAAAAACACAAACTTGACGGGAAAATGTCCAGTTCCATCACTCAGGACCCATGCACACGCACATAAACTGGGGAAATGAGAAAGTGGGACTCTGATGGCAGAAGGATGAGTTGCAAGACAGGATTTGAGATTGGGACTGTTGTGTAAAATGTATATGTATCCCTGGAGCACACACACAAGAAAAACATTATAGGATAACAAATACAAACAGAGATATAGTTTTTTTTGCAAAATGACCCCTGATATATGATATACAGTTTAATTGGGAATCATATTTAATTGGATTGTAATTAAAAAATAATACTTGCTCGTTATGAAATGTATTCTCATAAATAATAAGGTGAACAGTAGAACAAATTACGTTTAAACTGATGCGTTTTCGATGCTTTAGTCAGGCAGATAGGTGCACAGTTTCATATGTTTTTATTACATGTTCGTTTCACAGAACTCTCAGTGTGATAAGGGCCCTGTCGGTTAGGACAGGGAGAGAGAAGAGAGAGGGAGAGAGAAGAGAGAGGGAGTGAAAAGAGAGAGAAGAGAGAGGGGAATCAGTGTAATTAACACACCCGAAGATGTCACGCAGTTGGGCAGTCAGTATGGATGAATATGAATATTAATTACAGGCGTTTCACTGACTATTTATACACAACTATGGGCGTTAAAAGAGGTGGAAAGGACTCGCGTTTAGGTGCACCAAATGTCCAAGTGTTTGTGATTTATAAAGGGAAACCGGTGTAAGACATGCATACGCACTGTTTTATGAATCAGAATATGTTTATGTCCATACACTTTCTGTGTTTTGTCCGTACGAAACCTTTTGACTTGAATCCTGGTTTGGAATACGAGGCCCCTGGCTTCTGTCCCTCACTCTCTCCCCCATTCTGTCTCTCTCGTTCTCATCCCACAGTCAAAAGAAGATGTGCTTTCATTGTGCTTTCATTGTGCTTTCATTGTGCTTTCATTGTGCTTTCATTGTGCTTTTCACATTTGAATGCACAGAACAGTTGTACCACACGCGCTAGTTTGAAAACCCAAGGCATTGATTAGAATACGAGACGTGGCACCTCCTAACCGAGATCGTGTTCTGTTTTGTCGTTGGTCAGTTTGCCACAGGGACAAACAGTACGTCGCATTTTGCCAAGCCTACCCAGGAGCCCCGGGTAATACAACACACCATCAGCATAGACAGCGCTGGGAGGTCTGTGGCATGACTGTTTACACACAGTTTACAAGGTGTGTTTTTACCAGCCTGCGACTGCTTTGCATTACGGGATCTCACAGCCTAAAGGGGTTTTATCTAAGTCAGTATGGCGATTAGACCGCTTTTCATGGATCATTTTCAGTGACCGGCGGAAGATCACTTCCGCCTGGCCATGGGCACAGCCTATCTCCCATTTATATTTGCAATGCTTCTCGCTTGCTTTGACCCGAGACAGATTTGCCTGGCCAGTGCGGGTGTAGCTTTCGATGGGCACTCTCTTCAACACTGAGTATGAACTGTCACACTGCGGGCTGACAGGCCTCACGAGGGTCACACACTCCCGGTTGGTCCGTCCTGCTCAAACGCTAACGGTCTCTGTCTCTGTGCAGGAGCCATGCCTGTGCCGGACCAGCCTGCCGAGGGGGAGAAAGGGGCCATGGTGCCCCCCGTGATGCCGGCCTCCAACGGAGACGGGTCGGAGACGGAGACCACCTCCTCCATCCTGGCCTCGGTCAAAGAACAGGTACCAAGGCTCCCGTGTGGCGATGTTTATGTGTGAGAGTCTGTCCTTTCAATTGGGTCAAATTTGACTGGCTTTGGGCCTGAATATCTCACCTCCTCTAAAACCTGTTTTTCACAGAGCTGGACCTACTAATCACAATCAAATTCAAAAGGTATACAATTACGATGAGTTGCGTTTAAAACACGGGGGTGACTGTTTTTATACCTTAAGATCCTTCAGGCTTATCAACGCTCAGTGGCTTAGCGAGTCACAGATGTCACTATGACTTACGTAAGCTTTCAAGCCTGCACTTCCCTGAACACATCATTATGGATACTTATAGTCATTCGCATAGTGGTCTTCTCTGAACAACAGGTGTGGAAGTAAGGAGTTACTAAAAATTGATTTCCAAAATCGATTTTAACAAAAGAGCTATTGTCAGCTCAAAGCCCTAACATAACCTGAGCTTTTTGAATTATTCCTTGATTACATCACTCACTCAGTGCTGTCATCTGCAGGCTTACAGCCCAGTAGCTATGTTGGTGCACTATACTAAAAACATGTGCAGTACTTACCACTGGGCTGATGGTTTAAGCCTAATGTAAAACTTGGAACAAACTTGAACTAAAACAAACTGAGAGTGTGCACGCTCCCCACCAACAGTGGTATCACACATGTTCTAATATTTTATTAACAGTCCTCAAATGAATGTTATGGACTACCTTTTCAAAAGGAAATTAATCATTTATATATTTTTTTGGAAGTAAGTTCTTAATTCACCATGCTTTGACGTCTCCCAAAAAGAGGATGTAGGTCTTAACGGTCTACATCCCGGTGGATGCACTAAGGGAAGCACAAAGGCGAAAACAAAATGGATCATGAAGACCGCTGGGATCACTTCCAGCTTCATACGGCACACCCCGAGGCATCACAAAGACAAGTGTCATGTCTCAGCCAGCGTGCCGCTTGCTAACATTAGCAACCACTAAACGAAAAGGCAAACATCCAGATCCCTCCGCATGGTTTCTATTGAAATACCAAAGCAACGGCTGGTGCGGGCCTTGACTGGGAACATGCAGTCGAATCATTAAATAGTCACCCGTAAGTTAACAATTGTTACGCAATGGCTCGTTCACGCAAAAGGCCCGCTGATTGGGTTTCATAATCCTTGCATAACTGGAGCCAGAGGAGGCGAATAGTGTTCCATTTATTAGCGTGTGACTTTTTTTTTGTGGGCCTGCTCAGTCAGAGTTAATGCACTGGAGCGTTAACATTTGCTTTGTGAATTTGAGGCGAAAGGCATATGCCTGCCTGGAGGGATGTTGAGTAATGTAGAAATGCCTCAACGATGTAATGGGGTACATTTATTAAGTTTATAAAACGTATGAAAGTACAATGTGCAATTACAGTGAGCAGTGTCTGCCTTAAATTGAAGGTGGCCTGCATGGAGTAGGCCTAGTGATTTCCATTCCTCATCTGGCTTTCTTTCCCAGCACAATGAAAATTATTCTGACAGTCAGTTTTATTATGATGATATTTTTTTTGTATTATCGTTGGCTCTATTATTCTACTATGGTTGATTGCCAATATTATCTAAATGTATCAAACTTGTTATTGTCAAGTGTAACAACCCTTTTCATTTCCTTTGTGGCAACACCTGCTTCATAGTTAAGCTAACCAAGTTTCTATAGTTCCCATAAAACCTCTGTGTTAATGCACCTTCACAGTAAACGAAGTTGAGCAGTAGTAGCACCCAGGTGTACCTTTGGTTAAGGGAAATAAAACGTGTGGCCTTAGGTGGACACCACCACTTTTAGTAGTTTCCTCCAGCGTAAAGTAGCTACTAAGTTAGCATCCATTATAACGAAAGATAAAAAAAAAATAAGTGAACCGCGATGGTTAAGTTAGAAGGAACCCTATGTTCTTTCATATAGCCAGTGATGCCCCAAACGATGTTCTTACAGTCCGTGCTGGTAAGCAACTTTGCAGTTAGAAATGCCTCGCGGAATGGATGACTAGTGAAAAATAGGATTGGTTAAGAACTTGGCCGAGAGCTAACATGAGTCTGGGGCTGACCTAGCATTAGGGGGGAACAGATTTTAGCTACTAGATTGACATAATACTGAGTACTCGACGGACAGATAACGCAACTTTCAATGGGACTGCGGTGCTGAATATTAACTATAGCATGACACAGAATTATGCACGTTGTTATGGTGTCGATGCTGATCCAATCGACCCTTTCACTGTGATAGATTTTGTTACTCAGATGACTTTTGCTACTCAAGGTTCATATTTTTCGTAACCAGTCTTTACTGTAGAACACACTGTTGACCTGGTTCAGGATTTCCTTCTCAGGTAACGTAATGTTTTTTGAAGCCTGCTGCTATTGTGGGCCTTTACAGGGCTGGAAACCTCATGCTTTTTAAGTGTTTAAAGAGGCCAAAGATTGATATGTGCCAAGGGAGTGAGAGCCTAATGCATAGAAATTAGGCAGAGTATGTGGCGAGAGCTGGAGCCAATTAGACGTCATTGCAAAAGTTATTAAAACCCAATGCAATTACTCACCAGGGAGCGTGGCGAGGTAGCGTCTGCATGTAGCACTGCTTGGGGACGTGGGTGGGGGGAGGTTGGAGTGGGAGCGGGAGAGGGAGGGAATGGAGAGGTGGAGGGAGAAGAAAAGAGACCTCTGTGAGCTAGATTTAATATTGCTCCACTGTCAGTGTCTGAGGGAGGGAGGGAGGCTGAAGACAGAAACATTTTAAATCAATAAAATAGCTCGGGGACCGTGTGTGTGTGTGTGTGTGCGTGCGTGCGTGCGCGCGCGTGCGTACATACGCGTTCATACGTGCGTGTTTTTCACTGTATGTGAGAGATTCTGTCACACTCCATGTGAAAGCCTCTACAATTATTCATGGCCTCTGGGATGAAAAGGCTTTTTCAGCTTTTGATTCGTGTGAAAATACCTCACACTCATGTTAATTGAAACGGGTGATTTGTTTTAGCCATGGCCCTTTTCTTTTTGTAATGAAATGTTGTTTCATCATGGCTCGGGTCATTAGGGGCCAGATGCATCACACTTTCATTGTAGAACATTCTTTTTGGTTTTCCAGGTGAAGGACAAGGGCTGCGTGGGTATTCAATTGGTTCTGAATGGTTCGTCATGTTCCTTTTTCTTTCTGTCTTTTATTACGAGCACCAAATGCTTTATAAATGTTTAGCATGGTGTCGTAGCTCAACGTTTGATTGGTGACACCAGGGGTAAGTTTCTACTTCACTTTTTAATTCCGGAATAATCGATGCAAGAACTTAACAAACTGCAAACCTAAACCATCCACCTCTGACTATAGACCAATGAATCCTCCTCTGTTTTAAAGCCTTCTTAACCTACGGAAATGTCACATTGTTGACTCAAGTTATTCGGTGCAATGTCTTGTGCTTGGGGAAGCTGCACGGTTATACAAAGTGAAATTCAGTATCCTGTCTGCCCAAAGCACACACACACACACACACACACACACACACACACACACACACACACACTAGGTCATTCAGTTGGCGTGATGAGGTCCTGGCCGCGTCGCGCCATCGGTATCCACCCCTAAAACATCTGTGTCTCCTCCGTCCACCTCCGATCTTGTCTCCACCCGGCCCATGGTGGCAGGAGAGCGAGGGAGTGAGAGCGAGGTCGAAAATCAGTTCCTGCCAGACGTCGGGATCAAAGGCAGATGGGAACGTACCTCCATCTTTTCCCCCTGCCTCCAGCGGTGCGTGCAGTAGTGTCGTTAGTCTCGCTCTGTGGACGGATGTTGCTCCAGCGACGCAGCAGGCTGTCTCTTCCGGGAGACTGTCAACATGCTGAACACGCGCCTGAAGCGTTGACGCCGCGGTGACCGCCCCTGCCAGGATACAGCCCGGTTCACTTTAAGGAAGACACCGTCTGTCGGCACGCGAGTGCGGGGGTTTAATGTGCTTGTGCGTGTGTGTGTGTGCGCGCGCGTGTGTGTGTGTGCGTGTGTGTGGAGAAATGGTGGAGGTAATAACAACATGTTGTGCGTGCATGTCAGTTAAATAGCTTTTTATCACTGTATACCCAGCAGGTTAACGCATCTCAATGTTAATCACCGTCTCACCTGACTGGAGGCACACACACACACACGCACACATGCACACACGCACCCACACACACACGCACACACACACACACACACACCTACTAAGCACACTATATACAAGCCTGCAAACACACAAAAACGGCATCAAAAATCTGTCCGACTTATTTTCATCTGGAGGACGGTGCCAGTTGTCCTAGATTCTTCCATAAAGTGTAAACTGCCACCGAGATGGATGTTTAATAAGTCCTATATTTTTGCCAGGATATAATGTTCAAGAGCGACAAATTACTAATCTGTCCCCAATTTGTCAAGGCTATAAAGTAATAACACTGGAAACAAACGGGGGGGGGGGGGGAGGGGGGCAATCTGACACGGAGCCATTTGGGAAGCCGACAGCAATGTAATAATTAGCGTGAAGGATTAAGTCGCGTGACGTCTTCCCCTCCTATAATTGGGAAAGATAATCACCTTGATTAGGTCAAATGAACAGCGAATAGGAATTTGGATCGGATCGAAATATCCTAGTACAGTAGTTTGCAAAGATTGAAGTGGCACCTCTGTGGAAGTGCCACCGTTGGACAGTAGATACGTTTATCCAACCAACACCGGAGATAAGGTGGAGGACTCCACTTTTTATGGATATTATTATTATGATATATTATTATGTTCCCTCTATTATTATTGTTTGCTCCCTGATGTTATCTCGCGCCTGATATCCCCACTTTCGGCCCATGCACCAATGTGTGTGGGTGCGTCTGCCACACCAGGGTTTACAGCCCCGCATGCCCGTTGACGTTTTTGTGTTGGTGTTTCTCTGGCGGCGTTCGTTCACATATCAGCCCTTCCAACCGCCCTGGTTCTTTATTCATGCGGCCTGTGCTGGTCATCTGGAGCATTCGTAAACGGGAAGTATTGACTCGGCAGCAGCAGGGCTGAACGGTGATGGTGAAAGACGTGCGGATCTATGTATCTGGATTCCCTCGCCAGGTCTGAAAGATTTGTCTGCTCCGCCTTGCTTTGTTGGATCTCATTTTTGAATCGCGGAGATGGACGTAGGGGAAAAACATCTATTTTCCTCTTTGGTCTCCCAGTCAAGTGGAAAGTTAAGCCCGGGCCAGCTTAACCTACCGAGGAGCCAGTATCACCGTGAACATCATCAATAGCAAACTCCACGCTCTTTGGAGACAATGCCAAGACTGGAATTATTAACAAAAGTAGATTATTTTGTTATGATAGTGAGCAGGCAGAAGCTATTCTTCGCCAGCTGAACCAAGTGGAGTCCAGATCCAATGCTGGAAGAAATTATGTATTTACAGACCACATTAAATTTTCAGGACCATTGCACCTCCTCCAGACTAGACAATTTTGAGCGTGGTTGTGTGTGTGTGTGTGTGTGTGTGTGTGTCTGAATGTATGTGTGTGTGTGTGTGTGTGTGTGTGTGTGTGTGTGTGTGTGTGCGTACGTGCGTGCATGAAAACGAAGCCATACATCAGGAATCAGAGAGGGAGCTGGTGATGGATCTGTCCGTGTCTCAGGCTCCCCTACCATCCCCATCGATAGCCTGTCGAGGGAACGTCAGGCGGGAGGACAGCCCTGATTTGCAGCCGGGCGAAATTAATTCCGTCTCAGGGTCAGAGGAGGAAGGGAGGAATGAAAGCATGGCCAGCCAACATGGAGGGCTCCCCTGTAGCCTGCTTCGAGTTGGTATGATCCGAATATTCCGAAAGAATGTAACAAATGACCCCGGCGTGATACTGTGTTTCAGCTGGGACGCAACGCCGGAAACCCGGGGGTTATGTATCGAAAGCCATTGTTCCTCGAAAGTTCTAGTCAGCGGTTTTACTCCGTAGGAATTGAGTTGAGTTGTCCTCTCCCCGTCCTTCAGCATTCGCTCTGCGAGTCCTTCAGCCGGCAGGCACACATTCTGTGCGCTCCCCGATATGTGGCTGCGTGCACGTTTTGTGCGCCGTGCGTGCTTTTGAATGGGTGTGTGCGTTGTTGTGTGTGGCATGTGTATGTGTGCATTTGTGTGCGTGCACTTGTAAAAGCGTGTAGGACTAGTGTCAGCGTCTACATTGTGACTTCTGGAAGAACGCAATGTATGCGTTTGTGTGTGTGTGTGTGTGTGTGTGTGTGTGTGTGTGTGTGTGTGTGTGTGTGTGCGCGCGCGCTTGCGGGTGTGTACGACTTATCCTAGTGTCAGTGTGTGGTTGAATGCGATTTAATCCTGTCTATGGCCTCCTGTTAGTTTGGGGGGAAATCCCTGGGCCCTGCCAGTAAACACACCCAGCAGGAGAGGCAGGGAGACAGGGTTCAGGAAAACGGCACGCACACACGCACACACGCACACACACCCACACACACAAACCCACACACTGACATTGCGGCAGAATGCACAGTGACTTTGCAGCTATACACGGATTGCATATGTTTATATTTACACAAACACACTCATACACACACGCACACACTCACCCACTCACACCACATATCCGATTACCCTGTCTGCCGTAAACCTTCTCACTGCAGCAGAGCAGTATCGCAGATACCCCAGCCTCCCTCATTCAGGATTATAGCTGGATGTCTGTAAGCTTCTGGAAAACTGTGTCTTGGACAGTTACACAGTTACTTTTTCCAAAATCGTGTTTCAAATGAAGAAAAAAAACGTTTTTTTTTTTAACTGCAAGTTAGTAGAAATGGCTGCTGGCATGAGTTTTTAGTGCTGGCTGCCACTGTATCACTGTGGCACACTCAGTGGTAGTATTTCCATGCATAAAGAGTGTCTGCAGACAGAGTTTTGGTCGAAGGGGGGTGGGCAGTGTAGGGGTAGGTTTCCCCGCGTCGCAACCCAGCAAGCGAGCACTGGCTGGGGCAGAGCTATTAGAGGTTGGCCTCAGGGCTGCGGTGCTCTTTGAGGCTGGCCACGGAGTCGACAACTCACAGCCAGCCACCCCACTGACACCATCGTCGCCCCCCCCGCCGCTGCCCCACTGGCAGCTGGCAGTCTGCTCTCACGGCTGCTCCCCCCTGGGGGTGAGAGACGAAGGGTGAGAGGGAGAGAGACGTTGGAGCGGAAGGGGGTGGAGGTGGCCGCGTGAGAGAGATACATGTTACAGACTGTAGCATCCAGCGTTTTTATGAGCATATTTATGAAGCGCAGCGACATTCTTTTTATGAGCCAACGAGAGCCAAGGAAGGCTTGAACAAGTTGGTAATGTGTTTCCGATTTTGATGCGAACTTATTTGACCCACAGCCCCAGCCAACCATGCAGCTTAGAACTGGGGCGCACACCTTAAGTTGAAACTTTTTCAGGAAGCTTTTGACGAGCCGAGCCGATATTAATGTGTTCATTCATTATCTGTCCGCCATCTCCTCCCAGAATTATACCTGGTCATTTTGGAACATTTCGCGACCTGTGCAACCTGATAGAACAAGGACATCGTTAGACAGGTAGTGTAATGAGGCGTGAAATCAATATGTACAATCCCCCATCACCTGCGGCATGCTGGGTAATGGAGTGTCAGAAGTGCTTTGGTGCTGTTTTAATCATGGAGACCTTGGAGCATCCCCACATAAACAACCCACTTACCACCGCGGCCCCAGACCCACCAAAGATGGCGGAAGGCAGGCGTTACAGACAGGAAGTGACGCAAAACCAAAGAGATGTAGAGACGCATTTATTTTGAAAAACCGCCATCGGCAACGTCCTGATTCCCCGAGACTTCCTTTGAAGAAATGTGGGCCGCTCGCCAGCGCTGCACAAGCGGGAGGATGTCGTGGGGCTTTTAGTGTCCGAGTCTTTGTCGCCGCCCGATCTTTTCCTTGGAAAAGGATCTCAGGGGTCGGATCGGGACATTGCTCTGCCTCCCTTGCACTCGCTCTCCTGCCAGTTCTGTTTCGTTAACCCCAAACCCTGCGATGGTGGCCAAACCTAGCCGTGCGCCTGAAGCAGATGAGCCTTAGCCTCTAATGACTTAGCCTGCCCCCCTCGGCCTGCCTTGCTAATGCTAGCGGAGGCTACACGGCTGCAGACTGAAGGCCACACAGTCGTTGACGCGGCCGAAGATACCTACGGTAGGCTGACGAAGACCCAGTTGGCCGAAACGGTGTCAACCTTTTTACGCGTCAACGAATACACTTACAGAGCAGACCGGAGTTGCGGACATTTTCTCCTTCGAGAGTTTATAGTGCCTCACCTAGATCGCCATCCCAAGCTTTCACAACGCCGACATGTACAGTCTGTGCCACCACGGGTGGAAGTGAACGTAAGGACCAGCCTAGCCGTCGTGATCTGAACCCTCGGCCGACGGAGGAAGAGTCGGGTCCGAGTCGGGGCCGAGTTCTGTTTCCGTTATTTGCCAACTCTTACCAGGACCAACGGTGAGAACGCCGTCCTCTGGTGCTCCCAGCGCCGCTGAGTTGGTGGGCGTTAATGCGTCGTGCTGTAGCACCCCTTAGGCTACGGCACACAGGAGAGCCCGGCCTGGGGAAAACCGGCTGTGAGTGAAGCCTTGATTCATCGAACATGTCTGCCGGAGCTCTTTGCTTACAGGCATCAGGGGCAGACGCTGGGAGGGGGGAGAGGCTCCAGCTGGTTAAAAAGGCTTGGAGCTTTGTCTCCCCCCCCCCAACTCCAATGCCTTTGATGGATCCATCCATCCATCCATCCATCCATCCATCCATCCATCCATCCACAGTGCCCCCACACCCTCTATCTGAAGTATTCATATATCTGTTTGATATAGATGACGTGATTCAGATCCTATGCTGTTCAATCCGCCTTTCGATCCCGCCTCCTAATGTAATGTTTGCTTAGCCCCGCTATTAATCTGAATATGACGGCATGCTTCTTTTCTTAATCAATATACTCCCAACCGCATTTTGTTTATGAAGATTGCATCGCCCCACTGCATAAGCCGCACATATTTTTCTCTCAAACAATTATTTTCAAATAGATTTTCAATGATCTGTTATCCCCCATCTCCGAGAGCTGGATAAGCCTGCCGTCTAGACGCCCTGGTTTGAAAACACCCGACACCTTCTCGGTGGCTAAGCTCCAGAGGAAATAGGCCTTTCATTCCCCGCCGGCCCCTATCGATCAGACCACGAGAGAATGGAAAGATTACTCCGAGATGGACAGCACCATTAACGGGCCAGGGTGGGGGCGGGGAGAGACGGAGCACTCGGCCCCCTGCCCCTAGTGTCTGTCACTCGGGTGGGCGGGCGGGCCCTTTCGCCGGCCGGCGTTTTATTGGCTTGGTAGGCAGAGCAGGGTGGATGAAAGGCGGCGTCGCCGTGGTCCGGAGCCTGGCCATCTCCCGTGCGGAAGCATCCGTCTCCGGGGCGTTCGGAGCAGGTGAGTTATGACGGCGCCGTCCCACGCCTGCCCCGGGCCCCCGGGGGCTGACACAGATTACGCAGGGATTCTGGAATGACAAACACGGCGCCGCTGTTAAGACTTTGAAACATCTCTCTCCCTCTCTTTCGCTACATCACTTTCTCTCTCTTTCTGAATAGCCCCCCCCCCAATCGCTCTCTATATATCTCTGAATCTCTCTCTCTAAATCTCTCTCTCTCTATGTCTCTGGCTGTCTGCTGCTCTCTGTCTCTCAGACTCTCTCTGGCTCTCTTTCTGTCTCTTCTTCTTTCTTTCCCTCTCTCTCTCTCTCTCTCTCTCTCTCTCTCTCTGACTTTCTATCTCTCTGCCTCTTTCCCTCGTTCTCTCTCTCTCTCTTTCTCTTTTGTCCCTTACTTGTCCTCCCTGGTGTCGTTCTCGTCCCTTCACGTTGTCTGTTCCAAACAGACGAGGCTCCAGTGCCTCCTCTCCGTGGCCCATGGTGCATTGCGGCAGTCGAGGGATGTGCATAACCAGCACTAATGAGCGTCTCCGGCTGCTGTGGTTGTTTACGCTATGGTAATATGTTGTTGCCATAGAAATTGTCTCTCTAAATGCACCCGTCATTACGCCACACTTAGATTCATCATTGCTAGCAGCTTTGTGGCTCCCGGGCAAAGGAAATTTGATTCATCTCATTTGTTATCAATCTTCCGTTAGCTTTCACAGGAGTCGGATGACGGATGTTCCAGGGGCGTCCATTAGCGTGTTCTCCACGGTCCAAAGTTTACTTAGACATAAACAAAGGCATTGGCTTAACCTTTTTCCCGTGGGCACCCCGTGTGTACCCGCGTCTTAAAAGCGGAGTTTGATTGTCCCCGCAATTGGTAGGCACGTGCGGTATTGTACGCGGAGAGATCGCAGGCGGGGGAATACAAGTGTTCATTATTTTGCTGCTTTTGGGACGAAATATGATAGCCTGTTTGGATGCCCTTGGACCAGGCCCGGTCCCACGTCTCCCTGTCAGAAGGGGTTTAGTGAACGTTGCCTTGACGCCCGGCGTTTCTCTCCCCTCTCAGTGTCACCCGTCTCCCCCGGCCCCTCCCCGCCCCTCCTCCGTGAGCCTGTTCCACCAGAGTCTGGAACCTGCCTGTCAGTTTACTCTTCTTTCTCTTCCCCTTTTCCCCCTAAGTAGCCCCATGTGTTTTCTAAGAGTACCCCCATGGGATTCTAAAAGCCTCTTTTACCGCAACTCCCCTACATCTCTCTCTTTCTCCGTCTGTGTCTCTCTCTCTCTCTCTCTCTCTCTCTCTCTCTCTCTCTCTCCCCCTCCATGCCTCCCCCCCCCCCCCCCCCCCCCTTGGGACGAGGCGTCCTCCATCCAGTGAGTCGGAGCGAGACTCCCCTTGACACCCCTCCACTTTTTCTTCTCTTGCCCTGCTTCCCCGGCTGCTTTGCTGTCGCTCTCACTTCCTGCCTCAGATCCCCCTTTCTCTCTCTTCTCCTGCCGTGGCCCTCCGGGCGGCCCCTGGCTTCCTGGCCTTAGCCGCCCCCCACCCCCAACCCCAACCCCAACCCCCCTCCCCTGCCCCTGCTGGTCTCTGTGTGGGGTTTGACGCTGGCACAGGGAGCACCTCCCGTGGGCCTGTGTTAGCTTTGGTGCCCGCCTGCCTGCAGTGTGGGGCTCCAGGGGCCTGGCTGGCCCGGGTTGGCCCCTCTCTCTATCTCTCTCTCTGGCTCCTGGCCAGGAGCTGCACCTCCACATTAAACATTCAAGGCTCATTCTGAGAGTCGCCCAGAGCCTGGGCATGAGGCCTGGCTCCTAAAAAAGGACAGAAAGAAAGAGAGAGGGAGAGGGAAAGGGAGAAATGAGAGATAAGAGGAGCAGAGCCCGTGAGACGGCATGTGCCTATCACCGGGGACAGAGAGCAGAGAGAGAGAGAGCGAGAGAGAGAGAGAGAGAGAGACGGGGAAAATAGCTCGTCAGAGCAGCGTCGAACAGGTGTGACAGCCCATTGTACTGTAGCAGACGGATCTCACTTACTGCAGCAGAGGCGTGCTAAACACATCTGTGAGGGTGTTCGGAAGTCTTTACGTCCTAGGTGCCTCATTGGCACCACTTACCTCCTTCTCCAGGTCTTTGCCAGGGGTTGTGTTAAGGGCCTCGAATCAAGCAAAAGCAAACGTTTCCTGTTCGCTATGTTCTTTTCCCGCATGTTCGCCGAGCTGTGATCGTATCCATGTTCGTTTCTGATTTGAGTTTGCGGCAGCAACATTTGGCTGTCCTTGTGATCTGGCTTGGACGAGTTATAAATGCGCACGTGCTTTTCTAACTCCTTCCGCTGAGCTGATCTCAAAGGTATTCGTCGTTCATGTTCAAATTGCAAACTTTGTGAAGCGAGTGCTGCTGTGAACAAAACGGAACGTTCAAAGGCTCTACCCCGGAAACCACACGCAGCCATTCAAACCTCTCATCACAGCTAGGCTACCTCCATTTATTTGGAGAAGTCACATAGGCGGGGTTGGCTTTTGCTCGTTCGCCGAGCTAGAAGAAATGGGCTGCGCAGCGGCTCTCGAACGAATAACCAAAGCGACGTCTTTTTGCTTCCCCCCGTTGAAATCAAACTATTTCACAAGCGCTTGAAGCATACTGGGACCTTTAGCAATGGGAGAAGCTTGGAGAAATACTGGCAAAGACATATTCAGTTCAAGCTTCCTTTGCTTAGTTCCGTTGCCGCCGTTTCATTTAGGTAAAATACCCCCTCTATTTTATAGTGTCGCGGCGGCTTTTAACCACGCTAAACTGACGTCGCATTCAGTCCAATTCACATAGCGATAGTGTTAAGACAGCATATTAGCATGGGCACTCTTGTTGATGTGTAACACATTCGTTGGGGAGAGAGACGGAGCGGGTGTTTAGTGAGTTGAACTGATTCATACTACTACTCATTATTTGCTTACCCCCGTGACCCGTGCACAGGAAGAGTTGCTTCCCACACAGAGAGCTAGCTTGGCTTCGTTTATGCAAGTCATACGGGGGACTGCTTATTCAGATCACATCCCTCACTGATAAACCGGTGTAATTGGTGGCCCGTCACTGATCAACCAACGATTATTAACTCCAGCCTACAATTAACGCCGGCGTTCGCCCGTTCAAACGTCCAATCACTGCAAATTAAAGAGGTAGACAAATCAATTCTGTTTACCCTCACAAACACCTTTATTTATACCGTGCCAAGCACACACACACACACACACACACAAAGACTCCCACTCGAACCCACACACCCGGGCACCAACCCACACACACACACACACACACACACACACAACTCTCTGTAGACGCGGAAAGAAAAACAAAGCAAGTCTGACTGGAACAAAACACTGGAAAAGCCTCCTCGCCTCTAAACCCAACGGACGCGCCGCTCTCCTTGTGTCAAAAACTCCGACTCCCAGCAAGCCTCGATTCTCCGCTTCCCCTCCGCCGTCGCTGTCCCATGCAATCGAGCCGCTTTTGTCACAAACGCTGGCGCGGCGCGCTAAACATCTTTATAAATAAAACTCTTCACCTAGCTCATGGCTCGTTATGGCGGGGGCACGGTTGACAGCCGTGGCGGTAATAGCCGGCTGTGTAGGCTAATGGAACCCGGGCCCCCTGGGTGAAATAAAAACAGCCGACCCACACAGGCCCCATGTATATTAGTGAATGTAGAGCATGAACTCATACTTAATCATACTGTCACCTAGACGGAGGGAGGGAGGGAGGGAGAGAAGGAGGGAGGGAGGAGACAACGCAGAGAGAACTGACAGAGAAAGGGGAGAGGGAGCGGGGCGTAGAGGGAGGCGGGAGGCCAGCGAGAGAGCGCGAGGCGGAGAGAAAGAGACGTACAGTCCGTGCTGAGCGGTTGGCCCCAAGGGCTCTGCTCTTTTGAGGAAAAACCAGCGGCGTTGGAGAAGCCTCTCTTTTGCCTCGCTGGCGGCCATTGGAGAAGGTTACTTTGTGTCGGCTCGTCTCGGGAGCTGAGGCTACCGTGTGTGTGTGCGTGCGTGCGTGCGCGTGTGTGTGCGCGTGTGTGTTAACAATGGCTCATCTTGCTGACTGAGGTTGCTTCTAAAATGGACCGCTCTTAAGAGTGAGT
>CM030174.1:14727800-14732800 GCA_017639675.1 Aplochiton taeniatus | reverse complement strand
CTCTATCACTGTCTCTCTGTCCTTCTCTCTCTCTTATCACTGTCTCTCTGTCCTTCTCTCTCTCTATCACTGTTTCTCTGTCCTTCTCTCTCTCCATCACTGTCTCTCTGTCCTTCTCTCTCTCCATCACTGTCTCTCTGTACTTCTCTCTCTCTATCACTGTCTCTCTATCCTTCTCTTTCTATCACTGTCTCTCTGTCCTTCTCTCTCTCTATCACTGCCTCTGTATCCTTCTCTTTCTCTCTCGCCATCTCTCTCCGTCTCTCTGACCTTCTCTCTCTCTCCGGCTCTCTCTTTCTCAAGAACGCCATTCACCTCGAGCCGCTTGCCTTTGAAACCCGGCCGACGTCACGCGTCGAGGTTCAATGGCGGCCGGACGCGCATGCTGCCGCTCGCCTCCCCCGCCCCCGCCCCTGCCGGGCTACGGAGCGGCCAACGGGACTCGTTCCCGCGGCCACGCTGTCCTCCCGCGGCCACGCTGTCCTCCCGCGGCCACGCTGTCCTCCCGCGGCCACTGCGCGGCGGACGGGGCGAGCGTTCCTCACGGGAGAGGCTCATCAAGCTCACTTCGATCCCGCGTGACCGGTCCGGCCTTCATCGGCCCGCCGCCGTCAGGTCCGCTGGCCTCGGCCCCTCGCGCGCCGACGCCGGCTTTGATATCCCAGCGGACGCGGTCGCTCGGGCAACGGTGGGGTCCGACAGGGGGCGGTCTGGCGAGCAGGGCCTCCAAATCAACTACAAAGGGCCGGGCCGGGGGGGGGGTCTCATTGATCCAGGGGGGTTCGATACCTGCCGTTTATTTTGGGCCCCGTCAGAGGCCCTCCACTCTTCCCGGCCGGTCCATTAGATTGCGGGGATGAGAAGCGCTGTGCGGCCGGGGCCGTATTGATGGCTTATAGAGTGAGGCGCCATCGATTGGGGAGTCGTTTCTCGCTGGCCTATAGCTCCCTCACACCACCTTTAACGGGCGATCGGCACGCTGTTAACGACCAGACGATAGAGAGAGAGAGAGAGAGAGAGAGAGAGAGAGAGAGAGAGAGAGAGAGAGAGAGAGAGAGAGAGAGAGAGAGAGGGAGAGAGGGAGAGAGAGAGAGAGAGAGAGAGAGAGAGAGAGACAGGGAGAGGGAGAGAGAGAGAGGGAGAGCGAAATTGGGGAATAATACCTTCCCTCTGCCGCGGACCTAATTAGACGATTCATCATAGGGAAGTGGGAGGGGGGGGGGGGGAGAGAGAGTGAGAGAGAGAGGGAGAGAGAGAGAGGGGGAGAGAGAGAGAGTGAGAGAGAGAGGGAGAGAGAGAGAGAGAGAGGGGGGGGGGGAGAGAGAGAGTGAGAGAGAGAGAGAGAGAGAGAGAGAGAGAGAGAGAGAGGTGGGTGGAGAGAGAGAGAGAGAGAGAGAGAGAGAGAGAGGGGGAGAGAGAGAGAGTGAGAGAGAGAGGGAGAGAGAGAGAGAGAGAGGGGGGGGGAGGAGAGAGAGTGAGAGAGATGAGAGAGAGAGAGAGATGAGAGAGAGAGAGAGAGAGAGAGAGAGGTGGGTGGAGAGAGAGAGAGAGAGAGAGAGAGAGAGAGAGAGAGAGAGAGAGAGAGGGGGGGAGAGAGAGAGAGAGAGAGAGAGAGAGAGAGAGAGAGAGAGAGAGAGGTGGGTGGAGAGAAAGAGAGAGAGAGAGAGAGAGGTGGGTGGAGAGAGAGAGACGGAGAGAGGGAGACAGAATGAATGAACGGAAGGAGGTGGAGAAAGGGAAAGGTAGGTTGAAGGGCGAGCGGGGTGTGTGTGTACGGTGAGTCAGCGTGCAAACACACGGTGAAGTGGCCGGCGACGAGGGAGCCCCCCCCCCAGCACGACCTCTGAACGGGTGTTTCATCACGCTGAAGAGAATCGTTAGTGTTTTGATGAGGACAGGGAGTGCGTTAATGGAGAGGAAGGAGAGGAGGGCAGAGTGAAAGTAGGGGCAGGGAGAGAGAGAGAGAGAGAGAGAGAGAGAGAGAGAGAGAGAGAGAGAGAGAGAGAGAGAGAGAGAGAGAGAGAGAGAGAGAGAGAAGGGGACCGTGGGATGGGAGCAAAGAGAGTGGGCAAATAAATTGCCGCCATTACTACGTGGCAGACACAGAACAGGCTCATTGATTTATTTCTTTGGATTTTTTCGCTCACTCATTTTCTCTTCTCTTTTCCTGATTCCCACTCCAGCAAAATAGGCTTTGACATTAGGACTACTCGGCCATCAAATCCATTCACACCCTCCCCGTTCACCACTAACTTTCTCAGGCCACAGATAAAGATTCCGGCGCCCAGACGGCCAGACTAGTCACTTCCTGTGTGCGTTGTCCATACGGGTCACTTCCTGTGTGCGGGGCCCAGACTGATAACTTCCTGTGTGCGGGGCCCAGACTGATAACTTACTGTGTGCGGGGCCCAGACTAGTCACTTCCTATGTGCGGGGTCCAGACTGATAACTTCCTGTGTGTGGGGCCCAGACTAGTCACTTCCTGTGTGCGGGGCCCAGACTGATAACTTACTGTGTGCGGGGCCCAGACTAGTCACTTCCTGTGTGCGGGGTCCAGACTGATAACTTCCTGTGTGCGGGGCCCAGACTGATAACTTCCTGTGTGCGGGGCCCAGACTGATAACTTACTGTGTGCGGGGCCCAGACTAGTCACTTCCTATGTGCGGGGTCCAGACTGATAACTTCCTGTGTGCGGGGCCCAGACTGATAACTTCCTATGTGCGGGGCCCAGACTGATAACTTCCTGTGTGCGGGGCCCAGACTGATAACTTCCTGTGTGCGGGGCCCAGACTGATAACTTCCTATGTGCGGGGCCCAGACTGATAACTTCCTGTGTGCGGGGCCCAGACTAGTCACTTCCTGTGTGCGGGGCCCAGACTGATAACCTCCTGTGTGCGGGGCCCAGACGGGTCACTTCCTGTGTGCGGGGTCCAGACTGATAACTTCCTATGTGCGGGGCCCAGACTGATAACTTCCTGTGTGCGGGGCCCAGACTGATAACTTCCTGTGTGCGGGGCCCAGACTGATAACTTCCTGTGTGCGGGGCCCAGACTAGTCACTTCCTTTGTGCGGGGTCCAGACTGATAACTTCCTGTGTGCGGGGCCCAGACTGATAACTTCCTGTGTGCGGGGCCCAGACTAGTCACTTCCTGTGTGTGGGGCCCAGACTGATAACTTCCTGTGTGCGGGGCCCAGACTGATAACTTCCTGTGTGCGGGGGCCCAGACTAGTCACTTCCTGTGTGCGGGGCCCAGACTGATAACTTCCTGTGTGCGGGGCCCAGACGGGTCACTTCCTGTTTGCGGGGGCCATACTAGTCACTGCTCGTGTGCGGGGCCACTAATCGTGTGCAGGGTCCAGACCGTTTATCCCGCCTGAAGGGATCCATGCGACAAAGGTCCATGTGTGGAAGGGCTCCTAATGAATATGGCTGGGCACAGAAGAGCCCGCCGCTTAGTATGCAGGGCACGCGTCTCACGCCGGACGCCGTGCCAACTCCAGGGATTTGTTCACGGACCCGGCCCCCCCCCCCCACACACACACACACGCACACACACACACACACACACACACACACACACACACAAGCAGGTGCGCACAGACAGAGGCACAGGCATTCTCTCTCTCGCACACACAGACTCCCTTATAGCAGGGCTTGCCAGGATCCACAGGATCCTGTTAATTGAATCATTTTCATTATTTTGCCAACTCTAGCCACAGGCGTGTTCCTAGCTTTTCATTATAGAATAAGCATAACACCGTTTCACTTTAAGGACTGCGCTACTGTAAACTGCATGTGACAAGAATGAATCAGAAATGTAGCAATTTGCTTCAACATCCTTGATTTTTTCTATATCTTTGCATGTTGCATCTTGCATTTACTTTTGAACAGAAAAATAGTTGAAACAAAAATGAATTCCTGAAATTCCAGGGCTGCAATACCTAACAAATATCAGCCTCAAAACATCAACAACACGTATAGTATAATGCCTGAATAATAATAATAATAATAATAATAAGACAGCACATCTTATGTCTTCTCTGTCCATGCGTGGTTGGAAAGTATCTTCTGCAATGTTTAATCCAACCTGCCTTCTCGGTCCATGTTCCCAAACCAAATCATTCCGTCCCGTTTTGTCCGTTCGGTAAAGAGGCTGGAAACAGGACAACTGGTTAGGCTTTCAGCTGAAACTGCTGAAAGTTTGAAACCATTGTTTTTTCATTTTATTGCAAATATTCTGGTAAGATTTCCTATTTACTTCAACATGGTTTCTGCAGAAATGCACGGAATTTGCCATCATTCTGTTCTGAATGTGTTTGAACTGTTTTGAAAACAGTGTGCTAGCATTTGAAAAATGTCCCGCAAATACAAAGTGTTTTTTCAGGTGGTGGAGTATGAATGAGAAAAGAGTTCATGGATTTTGGAAAGTGTAGTCATTGAATGCATTTTGTTTGAGAACAATGAAAAATAATTCACAGTTTGGTCCTCACAGAATTCTGCATCGCCGCCTGTGTGAACAGTTTCGACAATGGGACTTCAATTTTCACCGACGCATGTTAGCAATCGAAAGGAAAAAAACCTGTAAATGCAAGAATATGTATTTTAAACGTGAATCATTTCCTGTCTTCGATTTGTTTGGCTGCGGTGGGAATGTGTGTCGCTGATGCACCAGGGTTGATTTTACATGCTGGTTGCCCCTTCCCCTGATAGTTTCAGGAGGGCAAGAAGAAAGGCCCTGTGCGTCGAGTGGCCAATCGGGACGTTAGCCTAGCGTGTTAGCCTGGCCCAGCCGAGTGTGTTGTCCTCACAGAGATATACTGGGCCTGGAGGACTCTGGCCAGAGGGGGAGGAGGGCGAGGCAGACGTCCAGTTGTCCTCGGCGCAACGATCTGTTCCTGAGGCACGGACACGCCACTAATTAGCTCCGAAATCACTCGCAGAGTCCTAGAGAACCCCCCTGGGTAGGTCAAAGTAAGGTAATGTGTGTGTGTCTGGGTCC
>CM030174.1:14697800-14722800 GCA_017639675.1 Aplochiton taeniatus | reverse complement strand
CATCATCGGGCGCGAGCTGTCATCCCGACGACGAGCACTGTGAGTGGCGCGGGGTTGCTGTGACAACCGTCGGCGGGGCTGACGCGCAACCCGAGGATGATGGTTCCGCAAGACAGCGGCGGGTTTTCATTTTGCCTTATCAGACAAACACGGCGCGCTCTGTTGCCACGCGGTACAATGGCGTAGCATATTGATCTGTGGTGATAAATAAAAACCCGTTTTGTCAGGAATTCAATTCCATAGCGGGAGGCGCCTGAGGCTAAATGGGGGGGGGGGGGAAATACTCCCAGCAGTGCGGGGAGACTGAATGACTCACGGGGCCAGCGCGATCTAAAAAGCACCACGAGGAAGCGTGCACTTCAGGCCTGCTTGATACTTTTTACAAATACAGTAATTAGAGTCATCATTGCCAATGAAAGTAGACATACTTTGCGGTGGTAACGAGAATGACAGTGTTTATCCCTCCCGTTGTCTTCCAAGTTAACAACATCTTTCATCCTTGAGGGGGCAATTTGATGCCAGCACTTTAAACCTGAAGAAAGTGATTGCTATAGAAATTGTTACCAGAGCACCAACCTTGTCTCTGTTGACTTTAAATGAACGCCCCCGTCCCCCCTTATACAATGTCAAAGTGCTTGTAGGAGTGATGTTTTCCCCTATCCCATGAGTTCTGCACTATCAGGAGCTCTCTCTCTGCTGCAGGCATGGCTATGTTCGGCTAGGGCCCCAAAGCACAGGGAAGTACTGTGCAGATTATATAATTACAGTTTCATAGTGACCATTTCATGTCTGCTACAACAACCAAAACGAACGTGTCCATAATGTTCCTATTCCACATATTGGTTTTCGCAAAGTCCAAAACAGCCTTGGGTCGAATGAACTCCAAAGAACACAGATGCCTACAAAATGGGTAACAGGGCGCTAAAAACATATCCTCAGTTTTCGACATTCAATCAGGAAAAGTAATTAAACATGAAGCAAATGTCAATCATTCATTTCGAGAAATGTAAACATTCATTTTACTTCTGCGCCAACATGTCCATCCCTCCCGGTCGGTAAACTGAGCGCACACGTAAACCGTGTCTGTGCGTGTTGGCGAGACTGCGGCGCCTGGACAACGTGCGCTGCCTGACTCCGACCCGCTCGGTGGCGGCGCTCCTTATCGGAACCGGAGAGCCGTCCTAACGACTGCTATCTCGAAGGGAAGACAGCCGGAGGAATGGAACTGCGTTTTCTGTGGCAGCATGGAACCCTTTTTAGAGTAAAGTCCCTCCACAGAGGAGCAATGACTTATTTACCCACGTTTCCCTGCGGTGAGAAGGTCAGGTATCTGTGTGTATCTGCTTGACAATTCGACCGTTTAGCTGGCATACAGCGGTGGACGTGAGCCTTCGCTTTTTTGTTGTTGTTCTTGAGCACAGTGACACTCGTTGTAAACTAGAAAAAAAACGATACTATTGATGTAACATCTTCCCTTGTGCTTGTTTTTTTCCCTTTCATCTCATGAATTAGGTTTCGGACATTCATTGTGTTATGTGAAATGGCGCCGGTCAGCACAGCACACACCGCTTTCTTAGTGGTGAGCCAGTTAAGACGCAGTGTGTAACTGTCTAAGGTTTGTTTGAGGTTTGTTTGAGGGCTGGTGCAGAGGTACCAGTGTTTGTTTGTTGGAGATAGCTCAAATATGAGGTCCTAGCCCCTGCCTTGCGGTCGCGACGCTCCAGAGATCACTCGTTGACTTCCAAGCCGCTCCTCGCGATACACGTGTTGACACATGAAATGTGTGCTCGGGCCGCAGCGAGGCCGTTGCCATGGCGATGCACGCACGGTGAAAAGTTGCTACTGTACGGCAGCCGGTGATTCATCTCCTTCCTTATGTCTCTTGGTCCCTGTGCTCGGCTGTGACTTGAAAGCGCCAATCAGTTGTCACCTCTCCCCCACCCTCCTCGCTAGGCCTGCAACCGTGTCAGGGCACGTGATGTGTGTGGTTTCTAAAACGGGCCTCCATCACTCCTTTGTCATCATAGTGAGGCTCCTTGGTGGTGGTGGGGGGGGGGGGCAATTGTGGGGGCACCCTGCTGTGCAATCAGAGAGTGCAATACAGAGGGGTTCTCATTAAGCCATGGGTGGCGAGAGCTGTGCGTACCTGTGTGGACCGGTTCACTCCCTCACGCAGTTAAATATGTCAGGCGACGCTCTAGCGGAAAGATGGCTGGACAGTTAGAACGACCAACAGAGGGGCAAGGGCCAGAAATCACAGCCGACGGACAGAAAAAAATATACCGAAAGACACACATCTGTCTGTATGGGTCTTAATGTGGTCTCTTTCTGTCTGTCTGTCTGTCTGTCTGTCTGTCTGTCTGTCTGTCTGTCTGACTGACTGACTGACTGTCTGTGCCTTTGTTTATCTGTCTGCCTGACTATCTCTACCTTTGTATGTCTTTCTGCCTGACTGTCTCTGCCTTTGTCTATCTGTCTGTCCAATTGTCTCTACCTTTGTATGTCTTCTTTCTGTCTCTACCTTTCTATGTCTTTCTGCCTGACTGTCTCTGTCTTTGTCTCTCTGTCCGTCGGCCTGGGTTGGCATCGATCCCACGGCGGGCGGCTCGATACTCCTCCGCTGTGCCGTTGACGGGCTCTAATGTTAGCATCAGGGCTTCTCCACAGGAAATCACTCTGCTAATGATGCTCTGTGACTACACTGGGTGTCAGCGTGCCTGGCTTAGGGTAAAGAGACTGTCCATCAGCCATGGAGAGTTCGGACAGCGAAATCCCCTTCTGCCTCCAACACACATGCGTCAGAGGAAACATGACATTGCATTTATTTATTCATCATGCTAGGGTGCTAGTTTTTTTTTTGTTTTGTTTGTGGGGGTATTCCATTTGCGAGGCTTGCATTTGATAGCAGACTTGGAATGTAGGGTAACCAATTAACCTTAACCAATTGTCAACAGATTCCAGAGACGCGCCGAATGAATTTCTGTCGCTGACCAAAACTCTTCTGTTTCCTTTGCAGTTCGGCCGACGAGCAGTTTCGCTGGAACGCTCAAGGTAAATGCCAACGAGTCTCCTCCCATTTCCGCAGTGCGTGTGGGTAGCCACCTCCCCAAGGCGTGCGAGAGCGCCCGTGGCGATGGCCGCGCCTCAAACGCCGATGCCGTATCCAGCACAAGGATCCTCCCATGAGACTGGAAGGGGGCCGACGCTGGTGTCCCCCACTGCATCGCGTGTTTATCTGGCTTTAGATTCCATAAGTGCTGATCACCAAAAAACAAACCAATAATCGTTGTTCACCCCTGGAAGTCAAGGGAGCGCCATGGCACAGGCGACTGGCTGGCGGACGGTATTGGGAACGTCTCCCGCATCAGTGACGGATTAGGTGTCGACGCCGTGCCGGGAGAGGCAGACTTCAATTTAACACATATTAAAGTCTCTTTTAGGACGCGCCACCTGGCAATTTCCAGAACTACACAAGACCGTTGAATACTAACGATGAGCCGCGCAAACAAATGCGCACACCTTTCCATCTTCACACACACACATTTGCACTGAACATATTCTTTGGATTTCTGTCTAACACTGCAATACTCACGCAAAGGTTGGATTTATTTGCGCACGTTGTGTTTTGAAATACCAGTAGTTTGTCAGAGTTCGTTTTTATATCTGATCAAGTAGTATTGACTGTGCACACTACAGTGTGACAAACAAAATCAATATTGGGGTTAGTGCGTGTCTTTGCGATCACCGGTCGTTTTGAACAGCAAAGGACCCACGTGATGAATCTCCGAAGCACACCAAGACCAAACCAGAGTCTCATATTTCTAGGAACATACGCAAAGAGACACTCCCACGCACGCACTAAAAGTAATGTCACAGTGGTGTTAATAGCCCGCAATGGGTTAAATCGACGTCTTAACCTCCCTCTGAAAGACCCTTATCATTAAACAGACAGGCAGAAAAACAACCCCCCACCCTTCGGCCCCTACCCACACACACACACACACACACACACACACACACACATACACACACACACATTTACATCAAACATTTGCATCTTGCACCGTACCCTCGGCCAAGACTTCACACACTGTATCGTCAACCGCCAACCATGTCCCCGCCTAGGTTTCCACCCAGCTGCGTTTTAAGCTGTATCTACGGGGGGAAGGTCACCTGGAGAATGTCAAGGCTAGCCATGGCCCTAATTCCCTCTTTCCTTTTCTCTTGACCTCTCCAGGGGACGGACAGAAGGACATCGAGGACGAGCTGACCACCGGTCTCGAGCTGGTGGACTCCTGCATCCGCTCCCTCCAGGAGTCGGGCATCCTCGACAGCGGAGAACGTAAGCCCTGCCGCCGGTCTCCTGTCTCCCCACCGTGGCCCCATCTCAGTTGTCTAAAGTGGCTTCCTTTGTCCGGGCTCTTAACCTGCTGTAGGGGGTTTGCCGTGCGCCTTTTGTGTTTGGCTTCAGTCAGGGGGATAGGGTTTGGCGGGGGTCATTAAAGGCTGCTTACATGCACTGTGGTACCTTCAGTAGAAGGCCACGCTGAATATTGTTTGGCATTTGGATCATAGGTCATGGCTATTGGAACCCTGCGCTCTTAATAAACCTAATGCTTCCTGACCTTTTCGCATAAACGACGCCAAGGCAAAGGATGGCATTTAGGAAAACCGTTTGTGGATTTTATTCAGCGCCGAGATAAGTGGGCACGACGTTGAGTTAATTCCCAAAGCGCCACGCCCCCCCCCCCCCCCCCCCCCCCCCCCCCCACACACACACACACACACACACACACTCACTGTTTAGATCCTGGCAGTGGGATCTCAGCGCTGTGTTCTAAATGAGAGCAGAGTGGTCACAGCAAATATTGATTTGATTTAGATTGTTCATTTGTTCATTCACTCTGCATTTAGTTAATTGATAAAAACAAACTATTAACACTTTTTTTTAAGGGTTTTGAAAGCATTCTTACTTAACACACCTGCCTAAAATCTTTGCACAGTACTGTATATTGGCAAAATGGCCCACAAGCAAACAGGTATCGTTTCTAAAACGTTATGAACACAGATTTTCTAAAACAACATTTCCCAAACAACATTACATTGCTGTAGTCTATTTCAGTCCAGCCATGTAACCAGTGGTTAGTAGACACCCAGAACAGATGAAAACGGTTGTAGTCTACAAGGAACAATATGCACAAACGTTAGGCTACATTTTATGTTATGTCCAATCACGTACTAACTAAGTGGTTTCCAATATTTTCATTTCAACCACATAGCTTAAACATATTTAATGACTCTGTCATCCCCAGACAGTGGACTTCAGGAAATACTGATAGTTGGTAATAAAGCCTCCGAAACTAGGCGTCCTGGCCCTTTAAAAGACCGGTCAATGGAAATAAATCCCCGTGGACCGTTCATTTCTGCAGTGTGTCGGTCTGCTGACCAGTGCAACTCGGATGATTTACATACCTCTGATGCAGAGAGTTGGCTAAAGTCCAAACTGAGCAAGCGCGTTATCTTGGCCAAATCATTGTTGGAAAACGAAATATGTGATGGAATGCAGCAGGACAAAAGCCGTTCTCGAGGGGGTAGGACCGAGGTATCACATGAGCCAGCGTAACATTTCTCATTGTCTCGGTCCACGGAATTCATGTTTTTGCCCAATCTAGCACTAGGATATGCTTTTCTATAATTATTTCCATTGCACTAAAATAGAAAAGATTTGGATCAGGATGATTCCTAAAAAGAGGCAGGCCTATAAACATTTGTTTCTAACAGGAGAAAAATCGGAGTTCTTGAACACCTGTGTTGAAGTCAAAACCCTTGTAATATCTTTGAGATGTCGTTGGAAAACAACAACATACTCCAGTGTGCATTTGTTTGGCTGGATTGCATTTCCCCCGCAACTTCTCATCTCACAAAAATGTTTGTGTAAAAACGATTGTGCAAGCTAGGTTAACGTCAAATGTCTCAAGTAGCACTCTCTCTGTAATTGCCCTCGTAGAAGCACTCCTATTCTACAGTTCGTACTTCTGCATGGCAATATGCCCGATTATTTGACCCGTTTTATCGCAATCTTCTGGTGCAGTGGTTTTTCATCACAACTCAAACACAAACGTCGTTCATCGCAAATGCAATCATTTTGTAAATATCCTCTCGCAAGGACGTCTCACTGCAAGGCTCTATGGTTAAAGTCTACGAGCACTTAACATGTCTATTTGAGGCTGGACTAAATGGCTCTGTAAAAGCTGGAATACGGACGTAATTCAATTTAATATGAGCATACTATCAAGTTGAAAGCGTTAAGGGTTTTAATATATATTTTTTCCCTTTTCTCAAAGGCGGAGAACGTCAAATTGTATCCCGTTACATAATGGGAAAAAAATAATCATTAAATGGGACCAAAAGTTCTTGTAGGAAAGCAGCATGCTTTTGTGACACTTAGCGCTATGCATATTCCAAGATACATTAAAGGCAAGCAAGGTCCTCGTTTTTTTTCCTTTTCAGCAAGAAAAAACCCTCAGCCTTAGAAAGTGTCAGCTGGTTTATGGGCCCAGATCGCCAGAACTAGTAACAAGTTGACCAATTTGAAAGGGCTCCTGTTGAAATATTCATGCTTTAATATGAGAACCTGAGACTGCCAATTGCCTTAATAGGAGAGACAAGGAAGATGCAAGATGTGGTGATTGCCATTGCAGTTGGGGGATCTCACATGCGGAAACAAACACGCACACATGCACGCGCGCTCACACACAAACGCAGGCACACGTGCACCCTCTCCAGCGCGCATCTTACCTCTCTCTTGCACCCACAGATACCCTTATAGGGTCACCGATATAAAGCGTGTTGGAGAGTGATAAGTTTACAGTCCCCGCATTCACACTGGGAAACACAAAGTGCTGCTTAATAATTCATAGCTCAGAAATTCAAAGTGGAGAGAAGATGGGCGCGCCCGTGTTGTTCTTTTTTTGCATTCGCATAGCAGAGGGAGACAGAGTAGACTGGAGAGAGGGGGCGAGGGGGTGGGGGTGGGGGGATACGATAGGCGGAGAGAGAAGTGAGGAGGCGAGAGAGCCGCCGACGCTGGAACGCCAGCCTTTTCTAAACTTTGGGTGAAAGACTAACAGTAATCACTATGCTCTTGGGAGAACGCTGGTGTAGACTTGGCAGAAGCCGCTTTCATTAAGGAACTTAAATTAGAAGGACAAAGAGAGGAAGAGAGGAGCCAGACAAATGGAGAGGAAGGCAGGCTCACTTTTTTTTTCTTTCTCACACAAAAGGCGAGTTTAAGAATAGCCTCGCGATGAAATATTTACAGACAGCCAAGACACTGCGCCGGTCACAGATCTAACAGTGGCTCGCGACAATCGCTGCACATGCATGATGGGCCCGTGTGCGCTCCCTCTGGAACCCGCAAGCAGACGCCGCAATGGGAAACAGCACTGCGAGATGTCATAATTACTAGGCGCATTTACACCCTAGGTCACGCGAGCGCACACCCGTGACACGCACTCCAACGACTGAGGGCCGCGCAAGCCTGGGGGTGCGGACCACTTTGGAATCCACTTAGGTTAGTCTCAGGACGAGCCAGCTGGCCTCAAACGCCTTCGTACGCCATCTGATGGAAACTCCATTTAATGACTCGAAAATGACACATTTCCATTTCGAGCGAACTTTTTATGTGCTCGGATGGAAGATACTGAACTCAATCGAAACCTTTGTGCTGGGCAAATTAGTTTTTGATCGTTTTCAAAGCCAAGAAACTCGCACAGTTCAGCAGTAGGCTGGATGGCGTTTTTGTGTGTGTGTGTGTGTGTGTGTGTGTGTGTGTGTGTGTGTGTGTGTGTGTGTGTGTGTGTGTGTGTGTGCGCGTGTGCGCGTGTGTATGAGTGTGTGCGTGCGCGCATGTGGGTGTGTGACCAAGTAAACATGCTGCATTTCAGAGCAACATTGCTTCATGCATACCCAATGATGAATTAATATTGCGCTGATTAAATCAACATGCCACAACAACTCAGAAACAGGAGAGGAAGAGAGAGAGAGAGCTAGAGAGAAAGAGAGAGAGAGAGAGAGAGAGAGAAATGAGAGAGAATGATAAATGTGTCCCCCCTCAACCTTTTTAAATCCCCCCCCCCTCTTTTTACTCTGCATCCCCATTCAACTTCTACTATCATTCTCTGTTCCTTCTTCTCATTCCTCCATCTTCCCTCAATCTCCCTGTTGCTCTCTCCTCCCCCTCTCCCCCTCTTCTCTCGGTACTCATAAATTATGGATGCTATGTGAAACTCAACAAGGGCTGCACTGCTGCACTGCCTGCTCTAAATCTCTCTCTCTCTCTCTCTCTCTCTCTGTCTCTCTCTCTCTCTTTCTCTCTCTCTTCTTGCTCTCTCGCTCTTGACTTCTCACGCTGTCTTTCTATTACGCTCTCTGTTGCTATCTATTGCTCTTCTACTTTCTCTCTCCCTCTCTCTCTCTCTCTCTCTCTCTCTCTCTCTCTCTCTCTCTCTCTCTCTCTCTCTCTCTCTCTCTCTCTCTCTCTCTCTCTCCCACTCGCTCTCTCTCTCTGTCTCTCACTTTCGCCTTCACTCTGTCTTTCTATCGCTCTCTCTCCCTCTCTGTCTCTCATTCGCTCTCTCTCTCTTTCTCTCTTCTCTCTCTTTGGTGTAGGACCAGCTCTTCTCTCCCAGAGTTCCTTGCAGCTAAACTCCACCCCAGAGGCTTCGCTCCAGTACTCTGCGAGCTACCATAGCAACCAGACCCTCGCCCTTAGCGACAGATGTGCTGCAGCAACCCCACTGCGTGGGCAAGTCGGCGGGGCCGTGCACAGTTACAACCAGGTAGGTACCGCCAGCTGGGAGGATGATGAAGGCAATGATGATGGTGGGGTTAGCGATGATTACTTTACAATAAAGAAGACCATGGGGATGATGATGATGATGATGATGATGATGATGATGACTGTGGTGGTACTAGTGATGACTATTAAGATGATGATGATTATGACGATGCCGATGATGAGGAAGAGGCCGGCGGGTGCTACCGGCCATGGTGATGAAGAGGGGGAAGAGGATTCTTTTGATCACTTCAAGAGCGTACAGCTCGACGTTCGAAGTCCAAGCTGCCGTAGCGTTTCTTTTTTCTTCTCTCGGAGTAAGCGAACGCGCCGGAGCAGCGAGCGTAGCCGCTCCACTCCCTGCCGAGGCTGAGCCCGGCTTTTTCTGCCGTCTCCGGACTGGCCGTCGACGGGAGCGCTGGTTCCCGCGTCTCTGTCCCGCCGCCTCTCCCTGTCTGGGCACGCCGTCCCTCCATCTTCTCCCCTCGGCTCCTCTGCTCGTCGCCCCGCGTGTAGGCAACAGGGTGTGATGTTTGACATTAGGGAAAAAGCTCCGTTCCCGTTTTTCAGTTCATTTTCAATTCAGCAATGCAAGTGCAGTGGGTTTCATAGGGCGGAATTGAAGTTGGGAAAAGTCTCTATTGGAGAGAAAAAAAACGACTTCCTACGATTTGCCTTGAGACGGAATTTATTTCGCAAGGGGTTATTAAGTGTTATCGGTGCTTGACTATCAACACATTCACACGAACACGCTGTCTGAGATGCAAATATTCACTCAAATATGTTACCTGCTTCCATAGCGAAGGCATTTTTCGAGCCCTCCATATGGCTATGAATAATAGAGTGGACATCTAAGAAACTAGCAAATAAAAGTACCTAATTAAAACACCATAATGTAAAAGTAGCTAATCAGCAACGTATTTAGGCCGAGGTGTTTAACAGCCCTTTCCCATATACCTTTTTACCCTCTTTCCCTCTCTCTCTTTCTCTCTCTGTTATCCACCCTAAATCGCTTTTTCTCGCTCAAATATTGATTCAACATCTATCCCTTTTTTCAAAATTCAGTCTAACAGCGAAGTAGAAAAACAGTACCGATGCTTTGCATCTCTGCGCTTATGCATGTGTGTGCCGGTGTGAGTGCGTGCGCGTGTGTGTGTGTCTGTGTGTGTGTGTGTGTGTGTGTGTGTGTGTGTGTGTGCGTGCGCGCGCGCGCGCGTGCGTGCCTGCGTGAGCGTGTGTGGGAGTCAAGCAGAAGATATCGCCAGACATGTTCTTCTCCTCTATAAAAGAAACCGGAAAACTTTCTCTCTCTCAAAAAACAAGCTAAAAACAGAGTAGCTATTCTTTTGCTCGGAATTCTATTTACTCGCTCCATTTCCCTTGCATTACAATACCAACGGCCTGTATTTTTCCTTTTTTCATCCCTTCCTCCTGTACCCATCCCCCCCTCGTCCCTGTTCTGTCCTGTCCCCTCTCCATCCTCGCCCGGGTTTCCCTGCGATGTTTGTGGCCTGTCGGAGCGATGAGCCCACCGCACTGAGTGGGGGCCGAACTCTCCTGGATGGTTTTATGTAAGCCGGCCCCAGCCAGCGAGGGGCTCTTCTGCCCGGCTATTTATAAGAGCGAGAGCTCAGGTCCTCTCCATAATGCATAGCGTTTTACGCTACCTGAAACACGGAGACACCTCCGTCCACCGCCCATGGTTTGGGGAGCGCGCGCAGGCACGGAGAGGCCCGGCCCGGGATCGGACTTTACCCGCTAACGAGGCGCGCCGTTCGGGGGCGGTCGTCTCGCTTCAGGGGCTCTGTTGACGGGGGCCTCCGGGTGCTCTCCGTCCGCCTGTCCGGAGGTCAGGTCCAGAGCCTTGTGAGTACACGACAGAGCGGGCCTCCAGCTGGCCTCCCGCGGCGGCCGGGTGTCGGGCAGTATCGGGGGGGGGGGGGGGGACGTTTAAGAATTCACGGCCATCTGCCGCCTGGAAGCGTTCGCCATGGTGACTGGCGAGAGCCGGCTTTGCTTCAAATGCCCCCCCCCACCCCCTCAACTCTGTCTCGCTTTCTTTCTCGCTGTCTTTCACTCTCTCTGTCCGTCTTTCTCTCTCTCTGTCTGTCGTTCTCTCTCTCTCCCTATCTCTCTCTCAATCACCTCCACTTGCAAATGTGCCTGTTTCGGCTCTCAAGAGCCGAGGCTTTTCAAGGAACGGTGCTTCTCTCTCGCTTGCCGACCTGTGAGGGCCTGTGTTTGTCTCCCTCTCTCTCCGTCAACCCATATTTAAGCTCAAAGGTGTCAAATTGTCTGAGTGCCTTTCCGAGTCCAGAGAGCGGGGTCGAGATGGAGTAATCCGTCCGTCTGTCTGTTGATGATTAATCAGTTTTCATGCCTCCTTTGCAAATGAGTAGCAGTGGAACCAAAGCCCTCTCGTAATCAGCAGGCTAGCTTTGGCTTATTATAGAGGCAATATAATGCCACAAACTGCCTGAGGGTATGAGGAGTGTGTGTGTGTGTGTGTGTGTGTGTGTGTGTGTGCGTGTGTGTGTGTGTGCGTGTATGCGTGTGTGCGTGTGTGCGTGTGTGTGTGTGTGTGTGCGCACACCCCAAGTCAAATAGGCACGCTCCTGTGTGTGTGTGTGTGTGTGCACTCGCATGCCTATTTGCATTGGCGTGTGCGCTTGAGTGAGCGACCAAGCCTTCCCGAGCTAGCACCGTGCATGTGTGTGTGTGCTAATGTGTCTGAGGGTGCGTGTTTTTGTGTCTGAGTACGTGTGTGAGTGTGTGTGAGTGTGTGTGTGCGGCTCAGGGACCAGTGCGGGGGACTGTGTAAGCAGGGCTCACCTTCGGAGCGGCTGTCATCAGCACTGGGGGGTGGGGGTATGGGGGGGTGATGCTGGGCGGACGGCTGACATATGTTCTCCCTCCGCTCTCTGCGGCTCTGCCCCGATGCACCAGGACAGGCGGCCATGTGCCGCAGGAGGAGCCGCCTCACACTTGTTTACCGTCAGGCGGCAGGGACAGACTGGGGGTCGTCGCCGCTCCCACTTACCATTAGCATCACGCCCACGCACACGCACACAAGCAAGCACACACACACACACACACACACACAAGCACACACACACGGCGGTGGCAAACACACGCACACAAGCACACACACAAGCACACACGTCGGCAAACGTACACACTCACAAGCACACACACGTCGGCAAACACACACAGGCATCAGCAAACACACGCACGCACGCTCTAGAAAACCCACATTTTAATTGGAATGCAGTTTTTCTGTAGAACCAATTAATCAGCGTGTTTTCCTTTGGCTGCCCTACCAGCCGGCCTTCTCTGATCAGCTCCATGTTGACGTTTTCTTCGCTTTGTAACGCCTCTAACCTCCTGCTCAATATTTACCGGTTTCTTCTTCCTCCTCTTCTTCCCCCTCCCCTTCCTCTGTCCTCGGCTTTTCCTCAGGTGACGTCCAGCCGTGGGGCCCAGCCGCAGCAGCAGAGCGGAGCCGGACCAGGTGAGCCCTCCGTTTCCACTGTTTCCTCTCTGTTCTCTTCCTGCTTCCTTTCTGTTCTCTTCCTGTTTCCTCTCTGTTGTCTTCCTGCTTCCTCTCTGTTGTCTTCCTGTTTCCTCTCTGTTGTCTTCCTGCTTCCTCTCTGTTCTCTTCCTGCTTCCTCTCTGTTCTCTTCCTGTTTCCTCTCTGTTCTCTTCCTGTTTCCTCTCTGTTGTCTTCCTGCTTCCTCTCTGTTCTCTTCCTGCTTCCTCTCTGTTCTCTTCCTGCTTCCTCTCTGTTCTCTTCCTGTTTCCTCTCTGTTGTCTTCCTGCTTCCTCTCTGTTGTCTTCCTGCTTCCTCTCTGTTGTCTTCCTGCTTCCTCTCTGTTCTCTTCCTGCTTCCTCTCTGTTCTCTTCCTGTTTCGTCTCTGTTCTCTTCCTGCTCTCTCTCTCTGTTCTCTTCCTGCTTCCTCTCTGTTCTCTTCCTGCTTCCTCTCTGTTCTCTTCCTGCTTCCTCTCTGTTCTCTTCCTGTTTCCTCTCTGTTCTCTTCCTGCTCTCTCTCTCTGTTCTCTTCCTGCTTCCTCTCTGTTCTCTTCCTGCTTCCTCTTTGTTCTCTTCCTGCTTCCTCTCTGTTCTCTTCCTGCTTCCTCTCTGTTCTCTTCCTGTTTCCTCTCTGTTCTCTTCCTGCTTTCTCTCTCTGTTCTCTTCCTGCTTCCTCTCTGTTCTCTTCCTGCCTCCTCTTTGTTCTCTTCCTGCTTCCTCTCTGTTCTCTTCCTGCTTCCTCTCTGTTCTCTTCCTGCTTCCTCTCTGTTCTCTCCCTGCTTCCTCTCGGTTCTCTTCCTCTGCTGTATCGTCTGTATCTCATAGAGGTTGATTGGCCGTTTCAAGTGTAAAGTTATTGAGGCGTTACCGAGGAGTTATCATGAAGGTATTGATGAGGTTTTGAGGAACTGTTCAAGAATGTATTGAGGAGGTGTCGAGGGGGGATTGCGGAAATATTCCGGAGGTATGGAGGAGTTATTAGGGAGGCATTGAGGGGTGGGGTATTGAGGAGGTATTGAGGAGGTATTGAGGAGGTATTGCCGGGTGTGGTATTGAGGAAGTGTTCAGAAGATATTGGGAAAGTCTTCAGTGCAGTGGTGAGGGCCCTTGGCCCTTGGCCCTTGGCCACCCAACCCTAACCCGTCTGCGGTCTCTGTAGGGATCTACTACTCCAGCTCCACGCTCCCCAGCCAGCGGGTGAGCTCTCCTCTGTCGGGAGGGGGCTCCGGCTCCGGCTCCCCCAGCAAGCTCCAGCGCCTGGGCTCCTCCTCAGAGACGCCGGGCTACGCCACCACCCAGCGCCTGCCTTCCTCCTCCTCTTCCCCCAGCAAGCAGTCCGCTAACCGCCTGGCCAAGTCCTACAGGTAGGCACAGCACGTGGCTCTTAACGTTCTCCAAAGGACCGGAGGGCAATGTGTGTGTGTGGGGGGGAGGGAGGGGTGTTCAGCCTCGTAAAATGGCCGACTCGCATTCCACGGTGATATTTGGTGCATGCTTGCACTTTTTGGAAGCACAGCATTTCGCCCCCCGGGCCGGTATCGGCACTAACGGCAACACCCTCCCTGTTCCAGCACCTCCGTTGCCGTGACGACCGGCGGAGGGGCGGGGTCTCCCCTGAGGGTGGTGTCTCCTCCTCACACGGCTGCCGGGGGAGGGGCCAGCGCATCGTCCTCCCCACTGCATCAGGTGTGTAACCGGGCGTCGCCATGGGAGATCCTGTGCGGCGTTTCCTTCTTTATTTATGTGAACAGATTGATGATTAAAGTTAATTGGGAGATGATTTGCTGCAGCCTTCTACCGAGGCCCTCTGGGCTATATATAGCCGTGTGGGCAGCAGGTGTTTGGATGTGGCCGTGGGTAAGGAACTGTGCCTTGTGTCGAACCCCCCCCCCCCTTCCCCAGATGAGTTCGGGCATAGGGAGCTATGCCACCCTGTCCCCCAAGCGCCTGGCCGCCCACCACGCCTCTGACCAGTACAAGATCTCCCACGAGCTGTATGCCACCGCGACGCTGCAAAGACCTGGCAGCCTGGCCGGTAGGACCTCTCTCTATTACTCTGTCTTCCGAATCTTTTCTGTTCTCCTACTCTCTCTTTCTCTCTCAGACCTCTCTCTGTCTTTCTCTTTCTCTCTCTGTCTCTCTGTCTTTCTCTGTGTCTCTCAGACCTCTCTCAGACCTCTCTCAGAGAGCTCTATCTTTCTCTTTCTCTCTCTGTCTCTCTGTCTTTCTCTGTGTCTCTCTTTCTCTCTCAGACCTCTCTCTGTCTTTCTCTCTCCGACTCCCTGTCTCACTCTCTCTCTCTCTCTCTCTCTCCCTCTCTCTCTGTCTCTGTCTCTCTCTCTCTCATACACAAGGCACACACTATGTATCTTTTTTTGTGGCCCTGTAGAATTCTAGTTTCTCTGAGAAAAAAAACTACAGTTTTTGTGCTCCCTTAGTGAAATTGTAGCTCCAGCAATTTCTCCTTTTTGGCCAAGCTCTCCGAGTAAAAGGGGAATGACGTGCAGGCACTCCTTTTTCCACCTCTGCCCAGCCTGAAAACAGAAAGAGTCTTGAAATGGTGAACAGTAACTAACACAAAAAGATCTGTTAAAACGTCCGATGCAAAGGTTTTCCCAGAACGTTTTTGCACCTCTGTAAATTGAGAGTTGTCAAGATTTCATGTTCGAAGCCTTGGCCTTCTCCAGGACTCCCAATTCCTCAGCGTCTCCTTGTGAACTTCCGCGGCCCCTCTAAAAGGGTGTTTGTGTGCGGCTGACATCCAGCCTCCGGATCAAGGGGAAGCCCCGGTGCTCCAGAGACTCACTGTGAGCGGGTCAAGAGTCTGGGCACGGTGCAGAGCTCTTCCTCGGCTCCGTTCGGCCATTTTCTTTTAAACTTTTGTTTTTTTTGAAGAGGATGACTCTTGAGAGGATGACTCATCGGAGTTCAACCTTGTCGCCGGTGCACAGGTTGGAAGCAGCCATTTTAACAATTTTAACGACTTTTCTGATAGTTCTATAGGCCTCGACAACAAAGTTACTGAGTAAAGAAGCCAAAATGGCCTCTCGGAAGTAGGAGGGAGAATCCCGTGTGTTAAAAGTCTTAACGAGTTGTCTTTGAAGGTATGCATATCTCTTATTATTCCTATGTTTTCTGTTTAGATGTTTACCTTGTTTCCTGTTTACCCCGCCGACAGGATGTTACGAGTAGCATGGAGCTACCAGGGGACCGGCTTTATTTTTACATATTTATTTTCTCTCTCCTTTTCTTTTCGGACTGAATGAAATGTCAGGGGAGAGCAGCGCTGGCTCCGTCTGTGAGCGTTCCCCTCTCCGTTTGAAAGGGAACGTGCAGCGCTTTGATTTCTGTGGGCGTCGGTGGCTCCCTGCAACTATCTCTGAGACTTCAAAGAAAGGGACGGGAGAAGAGAGAGGAGGAAGAGCGAGCGAGGGTGGGAGGGAGGAAGGGAGGGAAGGAGGCCAGGATGGAGAGACGGGCTGAGTCTCACGGCTGTGGAGGTTGTCAATGGCTCTAATTAGCACTCCACCTCCTTCCGCGCGCCTAACACTCCCTCCCACGCCCCCGCGGCCTCTCCCCCACTGGCAAGCCCCAATTGAATGCAGGGAGGCTGGGAGGGGATGGAGGGAGGCGAGCCCGCCTATCAAAGAGGCTGGGTGCCTTTTAGAAAAGGAAAACACTCCACCTTTTAATGGGCTCTTTTAAACCACCGTAGTTTGATCTGGTCAATCGTTTGTCCGATGTGTCTAATAAACACGCCCGCTCGCTCTCTCTCGCTCTCTCTCTCTCTCTCTCTCTCTCTCTCTCTCTCGCTCTCTCTCTCTCTCTCTCTCTCTCTCTCTCTCTCTCTCTCTCTCTCTCTCTCTCTCTCTCTCTCTCTCATTGATGTTTTTAGTCTCACGCTTCTCTCTCTGTCGTGGCGTCTGTCATTCACGTACCCCCGTGGCACACCCGCACACAGAGCGAGAGAGAGGGCACCCCCAGACAAAGCCGTGATTCGAGCCCCGTGGTTTATTGATCCGTCCCTTCACTCCGCACGCTCAGCGAACGCTTAATCAAAATAATGGGAAGCAGAGAGAGAGAGAGAGAGAGAGAGAGAGAGAGAGAGAGAGAGAGAGAGAGAGAGAGAGAGACAGAGAGAGAGAGAGAGAGAGAGAAGTGGTGGCGACCACAGAGGAGGCCCGCCTGTGCTCCTGCTCCTCCCTCCACGTCCGTCTGTCTCTCTCCCGTCCCTGCGCCCCGGTCTGTCTCTCTGTCTCCGCCCTCTCCGGCGTCGCTGGCACGGGGGACATTTGACTTGCTGTCTAATGAACAAATGGCTGTCGCCGCCTTGTTCCTGCGGGACCGCAGCCGACACCGACGCACTGGGGGAATGCCTTTCATTATTCTATTGCCGACGTGAGAGCAGTGTGCTTCGCGGAGATTAAACTGAAACGTCCCCCCTCTCTCTCTCTCTCTCTCTCTCTCTCTCTCTCTCTCTCTCTCTCTCTCCCTCCTTTACAAACAGACACGCTCAAACGCACACAAACACACCCTGTTACTTTTCACCACAATTACCCTCTCCATAACTTTCCATCCGTCATAAATAAGTCATGCCAGCAAAACGTCGACAGTCGGGGACAATATTTGCGGTGGAGGTTGAAACGGCGCTGGAGGGAGGTGTGTGTGTGTGTGTGTGTGTGTGTGTGTGTGTGTGTGTGTGTGTGTGTGTGTGTGTGTGTCGGGAACGGGTTGTTGATGCCTGAGCGATACAGGGAGCCTCTGAAAACGCTGCTTCGCCCGCTAACGCTAATCTGTATTCTCTCTCTCGGCTCCTCTCTCTCCTCCCCCCCCCTCCATTCTTCCTCTCCGCTCCGCCCCCCTCCCTGTGTGCCCTCAGGCTCGCGGGGCTCCTACAGCAGTCAGCACAGCCAGTGTGCGGCAGAGCCGAGGCCCCTGGGCTCGCCCGAGCACCACGTAGACCCCGTGTACGAGGAGCGGGCCTACCACAAGGGCCCCATGAGGAGCCTGAGCCAGAGCCAGGCCGACGCGGGCCCCTACCGCAACAGCACCGGTGAGAGGGGCACACACACGCACACGCACACACACACACACACACACACACACGCACACGCACACACACGCACACGCACACACACACACACACACACACACACACACACACAGACCTCTGGTGTATCTGCTTGGTTCCTCTCTTCGTCTAACAGCAAACTCACCACCATAAACTGTGGTGGTGGCCCCACAGAGCACTTTCGTAAGTTCTGAGGTTGCTGTGCGCTGGAAGGGAACACAGAGGGGTTAAAGAGTCCTACTACGCGTACATGGACAAGCAGACGGAGAGACAGACAAGATAGATGGATGGATGGATGGATAGATAGATAGATAGATAGATAGATAGCTAGATAGATGGGAGAGAGGGAGAGACACAGAGAGACACTTAGAGAGAGAGAGCGCGCGCGAAAGAGAGAGATTGACGTGCCCTCCTGTGGTGTTTTCGGTGTGGCAGCCCAGCAGTCCCACCACCAAGGCCCGACCCGGAGACACCAAGAGAGGCCTGGAGTCTCCCTCCCCTCTCCCTCTGCAGGAGCCAGCCTCCACCGCCCTGCTGTCCCCTCGGGGGACAGCCCGTTTAGCTTATCTAGATGCGGGTCTAGGTGCGGAGCCTTAATCCCATCACGGGGACACGCCACATGAAAACAGCCACGCCCGGTCACGGCGCGGCCCAGCGCCGCTCATTAACCGGCCTGGCGTGGAACGCTATCAGCAGCACGTGGGGGCGGAGGGCCGCAGGTGAAACGCAACAAGACGGGCGGCTGTCGGGATCCACAGGGGGGCGGTCGACGTTCAAACCCGGGGGAGCAGGCGCGCGGCGGAACCCTGGGGAACGTGGGGCTTGTCGTCGACGGACGCCGGGCTGGCTGCCATGGGATTCGAAGAACCCTTCGAGGAAGGGGAAAGGGATGCGTTAAGAAGATCGCTGGCCGCAGCAAAACGAAATATTACTGGGAGACAACCTTTATGGTTTTGGACAGAGCAGCTGTAATTACGCTTTCTGATTTTATTTAGGCGGTATTTGAACACCAACGAAAACAGTTTGTGAAAGGTGCGGTATGTAAGTTGTATGTCGTTTTCTAGCAAACAATACCATGTTTGGTTTTTCTTCTACGTTTATTACCTACCTCCTGACAGATACAGTATCTATAAATGAAATGCTCTGAGAGAAGAAACTATTATATTATTATTATTATTATTATTATTATCTCTATGAGTGCCCGGGGCCTTTTTTTCCGCCTCTCAAAAAGCATTGGAAGAGACTCTGGAAGTTGTCTTTTTAGGGCCGTTGTGATTCAAATTCTTGCACATTTTCACCCAATACTTCAGACTTACATACTGCACCTTTATGCGGCATACCACGTTTATTAGCTGTGCTTAAGTTTCCGAACAAGCGCTCCGAACCGCTCCCACAACGTTCATTAAATCCCGCTGCATCTAGGCCGAGCATATTTCCCCACGCCGCCTCGGATCAATGCCGTCCAGACGTTTTTACAACTTGAAACAAAGGCTCGGCCTAACGTTAGTTTTATCCCCCCCCCCCACCCCCCCACCCCCCTCCGACAGAGCGAAAGCTATTTAGCGGGCATTAAGTGATCGATCGCGGAATTATCACCCCCACTGAATGCCGCCGGCCTCTCGAACAATGTGTATCAAAAGGCCTTTGAACGAGAGCCGTCCGGGCCGGGAGAGCGGCGTAATGAGGATCCATAATGCCTGTGCGATGGCCCATAATGAAGTGATAAGGATTGTGCTGACACAGAGAGCTGTAAGTCATTAATTGTGCCGTGGGCTCGCGCACCGAGGACGGCGGCGCCACATTAGCGTTTCATTAGACTGCCACGCGTCAGAGTGATTACCGCCATAAGTCACTTCCCCCCCGAAAAGAGGGCGGCCGCCCCTCGCGTCGAGAAGCCGAGCTGGTGTTTCAGCGGGGCGCCCTGGGTTCCGTGGATGTCGTAGGGGTGGGGGGGGGGGGGCTGGGTGGGCGACGCGTGGCGGGTGTTTTTGTTTTGGATTTGTGGCTGGGCTCTGGGGGGGTCAGCGTCGGGATTAGGTCTGGGATTACCCAGGCCGCCCCCCCCCCCCCCCCCCCCCCGGCGGACTCAGGGCGAGGCTCCTCCCCCTGGCCCCGCCCCCTCCTCTTCCCTCTCGTTGGTCTCCGCTGTGGCTCGCCGTCTCCCTCCTCCCCTCCGCGTCCCGTCCTCTCCTCCTTCTTCTCTAACCTCCGCGCCGCATCTCGCCCGCCCCCCACTTTACATCCTGGCAGCCCGAGTCACACGCCCACACACGTTGTGAACCGTGTTGTGTGTGTGTGTGTGTCCCGTCTGTGTGTAAGTGTGTGTGTGTGTGTGTGTGTTTTGCAGTGACGCAACGATCCTTCCTGGATTCAATCAGGTCAGTGCCTCAGAGTACAGCAGGTTAATGTGGCCTATTTCATCGTATTATTCCTGCATGCTCAAGTGCCACACGCACGCGCCTGCACACACTTAGACATGCGCGCGCACACAAACACACACACAAATAGAAGCTCCTAGGCAACAGTGCAGTAGGAGAATCAGGGATTGGCATCCAGCCAGCTCCCGTCAAGCCCTCCCCGTCTCTCTGACCCCCCCCCTCCCGTTCAGACCACCTTCACTCTCTCCTCTACGACGTCTATCTCTCCCCTGTCTTCTTCTCATATTCCCTGATTTCTCTCATCCAACCCCCCACCCCCCCTCCCTCCTCTGTTCCTTCCTTCCAAACTCTGCCCCCGAGTTCACGCCTGCATATCCGTCCGCCCGGAACCTTGAACTCAGGACCGCGTCCCTCCTCCTTCCCACTGTTGACGGAGGTGGAGGACAGAGAGGGTCCGGGGGCCCCTCTGGCCCACGGCAGTGGGTCTCCGCTGCGCCCCCGCCTGGCCGGCGTCTCCGAGTCGGCGTTCCCGTTAACACCGTTCCTCGACGTTCCTTCAAAATAAGGAACGCCAGGGCCAGGCTACGAGCCGGTTGGCTAGTTGACGACTAAAACGGGCGTGACAAACCGATCAGGCTTGCACTCATTGGACGACCCGGGGCAGTAAGTGCTGTAGACACAGGGTGGCCTTTGACCTGTCCTAACGACGCAGGAGCGTGGACCTGACTTGGTGTGGGACACCTTCGCTCCCGCCGGGCCGGCTGCTCGGAGCTCCCCTCCTCGTCTTCATCTTTGCTGAGCGTCTCCCCAGAGCACGAGCTCTATTAACTCCGTCCATCCAATTAAGCATAACATTGTGTTTGTGTGCGTGCGTGTGTGCGTGCGTGCGTGTGTGCGCGTGTGCGTGTGTGTGTGTGTATGAGACGGTAGAGAGTGAATTAACCGGGTGTTTCTAGAAAAATAGACAGGATTATCTGTTGCCCTCAGGATGAGTTTTATGGCGCCGTTCCCTCTCTCTGTCTCTCTCCCTCCCCATCTTTCTCTCTGTCTCTCTCCCTCCCCATCTTTCTCTCTGTCTCTCTCCCTCCCCATCTTTCTCTCTGTCTCTCTCCCTCCCCATCTTTCTCTCTGCATCTCTCCCTCCCCATCTTTCTCTCTGCCTCTCTCCCTCCCCATCTTTCTCTCTGTCTCTCTCCCTCCCCATCTTTCTCTCTGTCTCTCTCCCTCCCCATCTTTCTCTCTGCCTCTCTCCCTCCCCATCTTTCTCTCTGTCTCTCTCCCTCCCCATCTTTCTCTCTGCCTCTCTCCCTCCCCATCTTTCTCTCTGTCCGCTACCTCCCCATCTTTCTCTCTGCCTCTCTCCGCCTCTCCCTCTTTCTCCCCCTCTCTCTTTCTCCCCATCTCCCTCTGTCTGTTTTCGCTCTTTTCCTTGTATTCCCCATCTCTACAGGGTGCTCTCCTTCTTCTCCCTTCACTCTCCCCCTTTTGTGTCGCTCTCTTTCTCTCTCTCTCCCCATTGTCTGTCTGTCTCTCTCTCTCTCTCTCTCTCTCTCTCTCTCTCTCTCTCTCTCTCTCTCTCTCTCTCTCTCTCTCTCACTATCTCTTTCTCTCCCACTCTCTCTTTCTCTCACTCTGCTTCTCTCTCGCTCTCTCTCTGTCACCCCGACGCGCACACACAAGCTGTGAGGAAGCAGCAAGGCTGCTCTGTGTAAACAGGGTTCTCGTTGGAGCGCTGCCTACACCAAACACTGGGCCGGGGCCGTTTGGCTAAACGCTCATCAAAGCTGTCTAATTTGACACCGAGACCTTTCCCTCGCACACGCGGCTCACGCACACCCACACACACACGCGCGGCACTGAGCCGGGCTGCTTTGCATAAAACCATTAAACCAATCTTCTCCCCCTTCTTCTATCGGTTGCATGCCGTCTATAATGAGATCTGACATTCTAATGAGCGGCGGCGAGAGAGGAGGAGGGGGGAGAGCGAGAGCGAGCGAGACAAAGTGAGGGAGACGTCAAGCCGGGAGTGCCCCCCCGCCCCCCACACACCACCACCCCCACCCCCCCACCCCCCCCACCCCCCCTCCTCAGGGCGAGGGGTATTTTTAGAGCACCCGCTCACACGAGAGCGTTACGCCGCGTCAACGGAGGCGATTCAAAATGGAGGTCCCCCTCTCACCTGGCCCCCGTCGGCAAAACCAAGGCTGAAGTGCTTCCATCCGTCTTAGCCTAGTGAGGATGATAGATTCGTAGCTTCTCACGGCTCATTCCAAGCCTTGGACCAACCAATATGCGATCGTATCAATACATCGTAATACAATACAATACAACGCACACTCCTTGATCTCCTTGGTAGTGCCGTCTAGCTGGGTTTCTAGAAGCTTCCTTGGGTGGACGACGCCCTGTGGGGGGCTAAATAACAGGTCTGGAGATATGGAGGGGGGACGTGGCTTCCTGACCTAGGTAACCACGGAGACCGGTGTTCCCGAACTCCCACGCTTGGGGGAAATATTTCAGCCGTGATGCTGGGGCTAGGGGCTCGCTGGGCAAGCATGAAGGACACGCTCTCACCTTCATCTCAGCGTGTGTGTGTGTCTCTCTCTCTCTCTCTCTCTCTCTCTGTCTCTCTCTCTCTCTCTCTCTCTGTCTCTCTCTCTCTCTCTCTCTCTCCTCTCCCTCTGTCTCTTTCTGTGTTTCTGCCTGTCTCTGTCTCGCTCTTTCCCACCACTCTCACATTCTCTCGCTACCTTTCACTCTCCGTGCGCTGAAATGATTGATGATGTTAAAAGGCTGTGGGCGATGACCAGATGTGTGGGTGTGTGGGTGTGTGTGTGTGTGTGTGTCTGTTACGGTTGGAAGTTTAGTCAAAGACACACACACGCACTGTCAGACACGCATGCACGCCGTCACACGGGCTTGCATGTGCACGCATGGCCGTCCACACGTGAATACACAGACAAGCTCTCAGTGCGGCTGGGCCAGCGTGTTCACCAGTCAGACACTGTTGTGCCTCTGTGGGCTCCCACATGTCAGTATGAACACTAATTACCCAGAGCATCAAGGCAAACACGTGTGTGTTTGACATGAGATCACAAGGACGCGCTATCAACTCTGTGTGTGTGTGTGTGTGTGTCGGGAAGTGTGTGTGTGTGTGTGTGTGTGTGTGTGTGAGAGTGTGTCTATAGGGATGTGTGTTGGTGTGTGTGTGTGTGTGTGGGTGACTTTGATCTCGATTTGTTCCTCTCCCTACAAGCTCTCCTCCCAGAGCTCCCAGGAAATCCGATACCCCCCGGGGTCTCCGCTCAAAAGCCTCTCCCCTCTCAGTCCGAGGCGGTGCGCGGCCACGCAGTTTTTTCCTCGCCCGACGGACGCCCGCGCCTGCCTGCCTGTTGTGGTGGTGGTGCGGCGGGGGGGGGGCGTCTAAGAGCAGGGGGCTGGAGTGCGGCGGCGCCGTCATGATTGCGGCGGAGGGGGCTTTTCGTAATCACGCCGGGGCCGCTGCAGCGTGGCCGGGGAGAGGGACCTGCTCTCAGCGCTGATCACCCACTCCGGAACGGGGGGTAGGAGGGATGGAGGGATGGAGGGGGTGGGGGGGGGGGGGGTACTCGAAAGGCTACTGGGGATTCGGGGCTGGAGAGTGAAGAGTGTCCATCTGTAGGGGAGGGATAAAGGGACAGTGACAAAGGGAGGAGAGAAGGGGACTGAGGGGGTCCTGCTTTGTTTTAGATTTTCCAGGAAACATCCTTTATGTTCTCTACCAAGACGCACACACGCGCGTACGCACGCGCACACACACACACACACACACATACACACACACACGCACACTCGCACAATGCCTCGCCTAATTGGATAGATGGAGTTGAAAGAGCTGGTCTGTTTAGGAAGTCGAAGGCCAGGAGAGGAAGGAGTGGGACTGGGGACAGACAGACACTCGTCTCCCTCACCCCCAGGCAGCCATGTGACCTTTCAGCTGTAACCGTGGAGACGGAGGGGGAAGACGGATGTGGGGACATTAGGCGCTGGCACGGAGAGGCTCACGGGAAGACGTCGTCTTTCCTCCGTGTGTGCGGCCCGTCGCTGTGTTCCCGATCCCTCCTTCTCCGTGTCAGCGCCCCTCCTTTCTATCTTTCGGTTCCCTCCGTCTCTCCCTCTACCTCCTCTCAAGTCACTCCGTCTCCCCTCTCCTCTCCTCCCCTGCCTTGCCCCCCCCCCACCCACCCATCTCCATAGCCAGAGGGGGAAGGTTCCTCTTCCTATAGCTGACATGGCGGCTCTCTAATTGCTAACGAATGGTTGTGAGCCCCTTGCCCGGCTGGTGTCGGTGTTTTAAGCATGTCCAATTACAGCATCCACACCGCGCAACTTGGAACGCTAAGAGGCTATTGCAAGGGGGTGTTTGAGTGTGTGGGTGTAATGTGTGTGTGTGTGTGTGTGTGTGTGTGTGTGTGTGTGTGTGTGTGTGTGTGTGTGTGTGTAGTGTGTGGGTGTGTGGGTGTGTGTGTGGGGGGGGTTTATGTATGACATGTTTTATTACTCAACACGGGACCACCTTGAGCACAGCCCTTTTTATCTTCAGTAAACACACACACGCGCGCACGCATACACACACACGTGTACACGCACACACACACACACACACACACACACACACACACACACACACACGTACACACCAGCGCACCCTTTCCTAGGCCAGAAAGCATTGGCTCCAAAAGGTCAGCTCATCGCACAGAACAGGCTATTATCCCAGCAAATGAAAAACTGGCCACCACTCGGTTTACCTGTAAGAAGCAGGTATATATATATATATATATATATATATATATATATATATATATATATATATATATATATATATATATATAGAGAGAGAGAGAGAGAGAGAGAGAGAGAGAGAGAGAGAGAGAGAGAGAGAGAGAGAAAGAGAGAGAGAGAAAGAATAGGCAGGGAGAGGGGAAGAGGCAGAGAGGAGGAACGGAATCAAGGAAGGGGAAGGGAAACCCGAGGCAGAGAGAAAGCCGTCAGAGAGTGACATTGCGGCGTCAGGCCGGCGTCCTAGAGCACTGATTAGCCGTGTTTAGGGAGAGAGAGAGAGAGAGAGATAGGGAGAGAGAGATAGGGAGAGAGAGATAGGGAGAGAGAGAGAGAGATAGGGAGAGAGAGATAGGAGCGGCCGGGACGGT
>CM030174.1:14682800-14692800 GCA_017639675.1 Aplochiton taeniatus | reverse complement strand
AGAGGAGAAGTGGGAAGGAAGACGTGATGGAGGAACATGCTGGCGGCGTGAGGCGGAGGAGATAAGGTGATGACAGGCGGAGGGAGGGAGGGAGGGAGGGAGGAGAAAATAGGTGGAGAGGTGTTGATGGTGCTTCATTGATCTTCCACGAGAGCACACGCTGTCTGTCTCTGGCGCGCTGCCACACACACTCTCTCTCTCTCTCTCTCTCTCTCTCTCTCTCTCTCTCCCTCCCTCCCTGCCTCACTCCCTCTCTCAATCTCTCTCTCTCTCTCTCTCTCTCTCTCTCTCTCCCTCCCTCTCTCTCTCTTTGACACTGATTGGTGGACGTCTCCAAGCCGAGGAGGGAGAAAGTGGGGCCAGAGTCCCGGACTGTGAACTACGCGTAGTGGTAGCCTAGCAACCGTGGGCAGGACCAGCATGGCCGGGTGGAACCGACTGGGTGGAATTAGCGGAGTGGGTGGGTTCAACCAATGGGGGTCTTTTGTGCAATCAACCTGGTTGGGTGGAACCAAGGTGGTGGTGGGGGTGGGGTGGGGTGGGGGGGGGTAATGGACGGGTCGAGTCCCAAACACGGGTGGGTGAAGCCTACGGTCCGCGTCACAGCATTGGCCGCCTTGGCCGCGCAGCTCATCCTAATTGGACCTTGCGCTGAATGCTCAGAGGTGCGTCTGTGTGTATTGTGTGTGTTTTTATTTATGACATGGGGTTACGTCCGTGCGTCAGTTCAGAGAGAGGGCAGAGCGCCGCGGCGGATAACGTGTGTGTTGTTCTGCAAGAGAAACAGAGACACCGTTAAGGAGCGATGCCTTGGCCTCCAGTCACGCTTGAGAGATTTCAAAAAAAGAAGGGGCAAGGGTGAGAGGGAGAGAGTCAAACAAGAGCAAGGAGGAGAGAATTGAAAGGTAGATGAATAAACAAAAGGGACAGAACAGGAACGGGGGCAGGCGAGCAATGGGGATTGGAAAAAAAAACTCCAAAAAAGAGAGGAAGAAAGAACAAGAGAGATTGACGGGGGAGGGGGGGGCAGAGAAGGAAAGGTTGAAATAGACGGAGGCAGTAAAGCAAGAGGGATTTGGGAAAAAAGAGAAAAGGTTGAGAAAGAGAGATGGAGGGTCGGCGAGGGAGAAACGGGGAGTGAGGAGAAAAGGACACACTCTGTTGGCTCTCAGCACGGCCCCAGGGTAATTTCCTCTCCACAAGAGAGATGCATGCTGGGATACGGAATCACCTCCAAGGGAGGGTAATGATGCATCGCCAGAACCTTGGCCTTCAGGCACAGCTGAGTGTGCCTGTTGGTGTGTGTGTGTGTGTGTGTGTGTGTGTGTGTGTGTGTGTGTGTGTGTGTGTCTGGGCCATCATCCCTGCCTTTTCTAGGTAAATTGCACATTGTAGTTATTTCCCCATTAGACTGAGAGGCCTTATCTTTGTGTGTGTGTGTGTGTGTGTGTGTGTGTGTGTGTGTGTGTGTGTGTGTGTGTGTGTGTGTGCGGGCGTGGGCGGGCGTGTGTGTGCGTGTGTCTGCCTGTTTGTGCTATTGTGAGTGTCTGAGTGACCTTGAGATTTGAAGGAGCCAATGTGTTAGCCATCGGCTGCGCTACGATGCCTCGGAGGTCAACCCTGAGTCCATGGCCAGGTACGCAGACGGATACCGTGGAGGAGAGGGGGGCACATGGGTGGGCAATAAAACACAATTGGACACGCACATACACACACACACACACACACACACACACACACATAGGAAAACACAGACACACACACACACACAGGAAAACACAGACACACACACACACACACACACACACACACACAGGAAAACACAGACACACACACACAGGAAAACACAGACACACACACCACACACGGCTAAGAGAAACGGTCACACATGGAACGAGGAGAACACAGAGGTATATAAATGTCAACGTCAACGGCTGTGATGTGTTTCCGCGGGGGTCTGTAGAAAGGCCGTCCGGAACAGTTTTGTTGGTGTTGTTATCGAGGGAAGAGCGGAGGTGAGAATGGGATAAGTGATCGGAAAATGCCGGCAATTAGGCGGGAACAACAACGTGGAACGGAGAACTTGAAAAACAGACCCAATCGGAAAACACAAAAGGGACGGCCCAGAGCACAGACGTCAATGCTGTTCTGTGCGGTCTGTGTTAACGTCATCAGAGGACATTCTGTCTGTTCTCTCGTTGTGTGTGTGTGTGTGTGTGTGTGTGTGTGTGTGTGTGTGTGTGTGTGTGTGTGTGTGTGTGTGTGTGTGTGTGTGTGTGTGTGTGTGTGTGATTGGTGGGGTGATGGGGTGACGAGGGGGAGGGGGGGGGGGTTGGTTGTTGATGAAGCTGTCACGGCCTTTATATCCAATCATCATGCTCCTGTTGTTTATGGTAATTACTGTCCCTGTCAGGCTTTCCATTAACACCCATCAGACCTATTATACCTGGTGAATACACACAAACACACACACACACACACACACACACAAAGCTCTCACTCTCACACACACACACACCCACGGATGCAGATACAGAATGTCTCAGTCACGTTCCCTTTCAACCCTCCTCTGCCCCTCTGAACACACAAGCTCACGAACACACGCAGCATAAGCAGCTAATCCATAGCTCCGTCCAGGTATACTCAAGGTTAATATATGACGCCGTGCATGTCAGCTCTTGCCAGCTACACACACACACACGCAGACGCACACACACCGTCCGTCTCCATCTTTCAAACATCCATGCACAAGCACATAGAGACACACACACACACACACACACGCACACACCTTTCTGACATTGGCGCTGCGTTAGAGGGGATTATGTGAAAATGTCAGCCAAGCAGAATCAGTATCTCCGGCTCCCCTCTCGTCTCTGGCCTCTCCGCCCTCTCCCATGCTCCGGGGACGGGCCACCTCCAGCCCTGGGGAGAGGCCCAGCGCCGCGTGGCCAGGAGATGTTAAGGTCACTGACTCAACACAGCACCCCCTCTCAAGATGTTGCGGCTGCTGACTTGCGCTCCGTTGATCCAAAGGTAAACTCTTTGTTTTCCCTGGGAAGGAGAGCGAGCGGCGGACTGGCGTGAACGAGCATTCCCTTCCCCACCTCTCCCACCAAAAGAGGAAACCCAGCGGCGCGTGGTACGTCTCCGCCCCGGGAGAACAGGGGAGCCCTGGGGGGGGGGGGGGGGGGGGGGGGGGGGGGGGGGGGGGGAGGGGGGCTTTAGGTATCCGACCAGCCCGCTTTGCAGGAGGAAAGCTAATCTTGGACGCACACACGGTCTCCCGGGTACACGTTGCCCGTTGCCGCCTCCAATTGATTCGATGCCGTTGCCCTTTGGCGTGCAGGTGCGGTCTACCGTGAACGGACCAACGGAGGCATGACGTAATTAAAGTGCGGATTTACGCGCGCGCCCCAGGCTTCGGTGTCGGAGCGCTGTGTGTAGCTTGCGGCTCGCGGGGCTGCCATCTTGGAGCGAGGCCGGGGTCTTGCCCGGGCGGCGGGCGTTAAGGTCACCGAGTCACGCGTTCTCCTCCGCGGAAGACGTTTTCAGGAAATCGCTATCTCTCACAACCTGTTATTTTACCCCGCGTGACCCATTGACGGTCTGCAGAGGTGGATTTGGGTGGAAAGAGAGTATATTTAGTCGCCATGGCAATAAGTCTGAGGGACGATCAGACGCAGAGATTAAATTAGCTGAAGGCCGTGCATACCAATAGGATCCTTTCGTCGCCTAATGCGAGCTGCATTATTTCGTTGTCTGTCATGCTTTGAGTGTGCTCTCTCTCTCTCCTCCCTGGTGTGGTGAGTGAACTAATCCCCCTACCTCATTGTTCCCCCTTAAGTCGCGGCGCGCTGATTGAAAGAGGCTCGTCGGCGGGCGTGCTTGGAAACGCTCCATTTGGACGAGACAGGGAAAAATAACGGCGTTCCTTTTCCCTTGTCGGCATGGGGGGGCGGGGGGGGGGGGGTGGCGCGTTACCTTCCGGTTCAAAGCAGGACCTGCGTGGACGGCCATGCCTTCCTGGAGACGTTCCTGCGACGCGGGTCGACGCGGCGTGGCCTCTTCGGCTCCCACCGAGCGTGTGGCTGCCGAGGGGTGATGACGGATGATGTCGACGGGAAGTCAGCGCTGTCCTGGGAGTGCTGACTCCATTTGGAAACACTCCTTCGTCATCTCTGCCCCCCCCCCCCCCCCCGTCCGTCTATCACTCCTCCGCAGGGAGGTGTGGCGGTCGACGGCGCTGATTGCAGGAGCTGAGAGCATTCATCCAGAACTTACCGCCGGAGCGTGCCGGCACCCCTGGGGGGGCACGCACACACTTAGCCAGACACTTGCCACACACTCCAACCCCCCCCCCCCCCCCCACCTCCTCCCTCCCTGGAAAGAAACTTTCCTGAAGGCTCCACTCGTCATCTTGACAATATTCCGCTGTTTGTGTGTGTGTGTGTGTGTGTGTGTGTGTGTGTGTGTGTGTGTGTTTTATGGGTCTGGGTGTGGATCACAATATGTGTGTGTGTGTGTGTGTGTGTGTGTGTGTGTGTGTGTGTGTGTGCGCGGTGTTGGTGTTTACTTTTCAACCTCATAAAATATCTTCCGAGCTTTCTTCCCGCCAGATGCCGCGTGCCGACCCTCTCTGAAATTAAAAGCAAATGTTTGTTTGATGGAGCGTAGGAGGAAAGGGAGAGTACAGAAAGGGGTGAATAGAGGGATGCAGAGGTGCGCCCCGCTGTGTGTGTGTCCCGAGCCAAGGTTATTTGTGATATTCCCCTCATACAGGAATGTGTGTGTGTGTGTGTGGTGGAATCGGCACAGGTTGCGTGGATGTATTATTCATGATACATATGCGCTTTGGTTTATTCCTTCGTTCTTTTATTGTGTGTGGACAGGGTGTTGAAAGCCAGCTGTGAGGATGCGAGGAGTGTGGAACGGCGCCGACTTTTCATACGGTGGGGCATTACCGGTTTGCCCTTTTCACGTCTCCCCCCCTTCCTATCTTTGAAGAAACACACTTGATGCCAAATTAGCCCTGACCTAAAAAGTGTGGTAGAAAGGCATTATGTTTTTGTTGCATAATGTATGTATTTCACAAAAGCGTGACTTGATGCTTTCTTTCTCTGGCTGTGGGGGCGATGTAGGTAGGCTAAAGAGCGCAGCGCAAACAGCGACTAGGCCGGGCTGCAGGAAAGCATACGCTGTGCCTCTTCATTTTACGTCGGATTGACCCAACCTGCTGCTGATCGCGAAAACAGGGCATGTCACCCTGTTAGTCCTCTAAATGTCATTTGCTGGGCCCGGTTTGAAAAAGCAATGGCATGGGCCTGCCTCCCTTTATTTATTGTGGAACTGCCGACTCATGAAACGGTTATACTTGTCTACAAAGATATGCTTCTCATTCTCTTTATTTGACCTATATTTAAAGTAACCAGTGGTGCAATAATTATTGTTGGCATTTCATTTTGTATGTGTCAAACGCTCGATGACATCTTGTTTACTCGATTGAAAAAAAGTCATTCTTATGGCAAAAATCCTCTCAGCACGCCTGGCTTGGATGACCACTGCCATTCTTTCTTGAAGTTTCCCCATTGAAGCGGAAGGCGCTATCTGGAGAACACCGCCTTTTAAAGGGCGGGATACTTTCACCCCCAACACAGGATTGCGCTCTCCCCACAGTTTTCCTACATGCGACGGGATACGGGGCATCTCCTGGGCGAAACTCCCACTTTTCCCGTCACCCTGGCACGAATGCATAAGCATGCGTAGGAAAAGCGCAACTTGCCATTCTGCGCTCCTGCGGCAAGAAGAAGGAGGTTTTAGCCATGTGCGGCCACACCGCGTTCGTACACACCGCGCCATGTTTTTAGGCACACGTTGCGACGATATTCCGCCTAGAACGGATGCTAAGATGTCAGTACATCACCCCCTGTGTGTTTAGTGTGTGGCCGCTGTGTAAAGAGTAAAGCAAATGTCTCGACAAGACCTCAGCAGCTGCGTTCTCGTAGCTGGCATTATTCAATGCCCAGTGATGTGTCAATAGTGTGTCCTTCTCTCCTCCTCTCCTCTCCTCCACTCCTCCTCTCCTCTCCTCTCCTTCTCTCCTTCTCTCCCCCTCTCCTCCTGAGCTGGATGGCTGGTTATAGCCTAGGCTAATCCCCTCTCAGAAATGCCGGTGTCTGCGTGCGTGTGTGTGTGCAATCCCAAGCAGGTGTGTCATTTTTTTGTAACTCAATGCAAACCCTTTCATCCAGAACGTAGTGCACTTGAGGGATTTTTGTACATATTCATATTTCATTCATTCATATTCGTTTTTTTTTTTTTAATGACCACAGTAGTCTTAGTTTTTATTTTATTTTTGATTGTTCGTTCCATCCTTCCCTCTTCTCCATTCATTTGTCAGCACTGCAAACACACACTGCCTTATAATATCATTATAATAATCCATATTCCAGCTACATAGGAGATTTCCTCTGTGCCAGTTTATGAGAGTCGCAGGTGCAGGAGCTAATTACTGGCTTATTAGTTTTCTTTTGCATCCTCATTTTGTTCCCTGAACAAACAACACACATACAAAACACACACTGCTACTCACACACACACACACACACACACACACACACACACACACACACACACACACACACACACACAAACACACACACATGAACCCACAAACTAGATTTCCAGAGACAATTATCAAAGTCTCACAAGAGTGGAAGCAGAGACTACAATAACCATAGTCCCACTGGACATATTGGAACCAGAGACTACAATAACCACAGTCACACTGGACATAGGGGATCCAAAGACTATGTTAACCACAGTTACACTGGACATAGGGGAGCCAAAGACTATGTTAACCACAGTTACACTGGACGGAGTGAGACCAGAGACTACCAAGCAAGGAGAAGCGGCTCCTCACCCCAGACTAAGGCGTACCAGAGTGGGTCAAACCTCGCTGTCAATGCACCCGAGGAAAACCCTGTTCCAGGCTGACCTCGCACGGCCTGACCCGCGAGTCTCCCGGTCAGACGGAAGCCAGCGGTCTGGCGTGTTTGTGCGTCTGCCTTTGTATCTGGCCGCCCGGGCCAGGTGCATCGGTGACGGGTTGAGAGCTCTGCGGCTGGCCGGCCTTTCCAAAGTCAAGGGCCGTGCGACCTGCGAAGGATGCCTCGGTGTCTCCGAATAGCCGCCGCGCTGCGAGGAGGAGAGGCTCCCATTTTGTTCCCAGGATGCCAAACAGTTCTGGCACAGCTGCGCCCTGACGGCTGTTTATTCCCAAGCACGGCGGCATCACGCATTTGTGTCGCCCGTCTTCGGTGCCGCGGATTCCGATTCCGTACCGTCTTTGTAATGTAGATGTCCCTTTTTCCCCTCTCTTTTGTGGTTTGCGTCCATTATAGTGCAAGCCACCTCTCTCTCTTTCCGTCTCTCTCTCTCTCTCTCTCTCTCTCTCTCTCTCTCTCTCTTTATATCGGACTATTACCGAGACACTGAGAGCCGTGGAGCCTGTCACCTTGGCCTTCACTTGTTACCTCTCCCGGGTGTTTTAGTGGCAAGATGATGAGGGCCTGGCTGTCCTCTGCACTCTGAAACAGAGAGGGAGTGCGCCGCCAGACAGACAGAAATGTCTAAACAGAGAGAGAAAGTGACCATGGGAGAGAGACAGATAGTGACGGGGACCAAAAGAGGGAGGGGGACGGGGGGACGGGGGGAGCGGAGAGAGCTGGAGGGGAAGGAGGAGCCCGGAAAGACATGCGGCGGAGGCCTGGGCCAGCCCAAGCGTCCAACCCCGTCCTCTTTTGGCGTTCCTCGGCAGGACTTGGGCCGACGCCTCAGCTCCAGCTGCCGTCCGAACGCTCGGGTGACTCCGGGATCCCCCCCTCCCGGCCCCGGCCCGCTTCCCCGAGTCTAGGGCTCACCGGGCCGGGCCCTTCGGCTCACCGGGCCGGGCCCTTTGGCTCGAACCGGGGTCCTGGCTCGGGGTCAGTCGGCCGCAGTGTCGGAGGCCAGGACGAGCGGTTGCCAGGGGCACCCAGGCGGGCTCAGAGGGCCGCTCTCCAGGACCACCGCCATGGGCGGCGGTCTAGGATCCGTGGTGGGCTATGGAACGCCGCTGGCGTGGGAGGGCCACGAGCGTGATCCGCCGGCGCTAGTGAGGTTTCGCGGTGGGAGAAGGTGCGGCCCCCCCGGTCGGAAGAGCTGCGATTCTCCTGCCTGTTGAGACGCCTGGCGGCTTTCCCCCCGGCTGTTCCAGGACAGGAGCCAGCATTCTGAATGAGTGTACATCCACCAGGGGATTGGGTCTTACTAAAACGGGGACAGGGATAGTACGCCGATTTGTTCTGTTCGCGACCTTGTGTGTGAGTGTGTGTGTGTGTGTGTTTGTGTGTGTGTGTGTGTGTGGGTGTTTGTGGGCGTGGGGGCGTGTGTTTGTCCTCATCTGTGTCGTCCTCTCTTGTTTAATGTCAGACAGGGTTTGACCTCTACAGTAAAGGCCTGCTGCTGTAATGGGTATCTGTCAGGCTGGAGGTGAATTCATATGTCAGACACACACACACACAAACATACACACAGATACTCTCTCACACACAAACACGCATATGCACACCAAGCAGGCTAATATCCAGCCTGACCTTATCACACAATTCACACGGCGGTGTGATTCTGCCTCTTGGTAATGTGTTGTGGCGTGGGCCCACACACACACACACACACACATACTCTCACCCACACACACACACTCCCTTGCTCACACACACACATACAGGCACTCTGTGACACCTTCATTAGGGGTGCAGAGTGATGATTCTGTTATTGTCCAGACAAGCACACACACTCACACAGACACACACACAGACACACACACACACACACACACAGGCTCTGTTAGTGCTCCCGGGTGAAGATAACTCACCTGCCTTGTTTGTTATGTCGGCTCTGTGTCCGTTTCCGCGGCGCTGATTGTCCCCCCCCCCCCCCCCCCCCCCCCCGCATGCAAATCAGCGGACAAAGGGGACAGAGATTTCCTGACATGGGCTCATCTGTCCACCATTTGTAATCAACCCCCCCCCCCCCCCCCCCCCCCATGGATTAATCACCGCCGCCCTGCCTGCTGATTGGCTGAGTGGCTCCCGGGCACAGATTGGATTGGTGGCGGCGCTGTTTTAATTGTGCAGATGGGGGGGGGGGGGGGGGGGGCTTGAAGTGGCGTTCTCCTGCGTCTTCTCCTTTGTGTGTAAACAGATCTTTTGGCTCCATTATAGAGCCGCTAATGAGAGCTGATTTGTCACGGCTAAGAACTGTAAACGACTAAGCGTCTCCCCTCCTTCAGTTGGTAATAGCCGCCGCCGCGTTTGGCAAGGCAGGGGGGGGGGGGGTGGGTGGTTGGACCGCTTATAAACATGGAGACATGGAAACGCCTCCCCCGTAATGTTTTTTTATTTTAATTTTTTTTCTCCGCCCGCCTCCGTCTTGAAGATTGATACAGTAGGGAGCTGTAGGTCACCTCTCCGCTATCTCTGTCTCACACACGTGCAGAGCGACACACACACACACACACACGTGTTTAGAGCTAGCCGAAGCGGTGGGTAGCACCACCTCACTTGTTGTCTGTGTACACACACTGTAATTGCATTGCGTGATGAGGGAATGGTGCCATGGAGCCTAAAATTGCTGATCAGCAGATTTTGCATAATGGCGGTGTGAGCGTTTGTGTGTGGGCCCGTGTGTGTTTTTGTGTGTGCGTGAGTGTGCGTATGTGTGTTTATGTGAGTGTGTGTGTGTGTGTGTGTGTGTGTGTGTGTGCGTTGGTGCGAGTGAACACCTGTCCGTCAGCCTAATGCCTCTATTCGATTGGGTCTCCAGTTCTGTTTGCTCAGCTAATTGCCAGCCACAGCAGCACTGTGGGGCGTGTGTGTTTTCCTTGCCTGGCACAGTAGGCAGCGCACCTCAAAGTCTCCTTCTCACCTCACCAACTCCCAGATTCCTTCTCGCCCGT
>CM030174.1:14672800-14677800 GCA_017639675.1 Aplochiton taeniatus | reverse complement strand
TCTCTCTCTCTCTCTCTCTCTCTCTCTGTCTCTCCCTCTCTCCCTTCCCCCTAGCCCCATTTAATAAAGAGGCGATTACGTAACACTTTTTCATTTCGGTAGAGTGGGACCCTGTTTTAACTGGGTGCGGTGCATTTTCTTTGGTGTGCTTAGAAGCGGGGGTTTGGGGCTGATGGGTGTGCCCCTCTCTCTCTCCCCCCCACAGGGAGTTTGGCTGGAGGGACCCAGAGCTCCCTGAGGTGATCCAGATGCTGCAGCACCAGTTCCCCTCGGTCCAGTCCAACGCCGCCGCCTACCTCCAGCACCTCTGCTTCGGGGACAACAAGATCAAAGCCGAGGTATTGGACACAGAGCTAGTTTGCTGTGTGTGTGTGTGTGTGTCTGTGTATGTGTGTGTGTGTGTGTGTGTGTGTGTTGGGGGGGGGGGGGGGGTGATGTAATTATGTGTGTGTCTGAGAGTGTGTGTGTTTGTGTGTGCACATTTGTATTTGTGTGTGCTAATGTGTGGTGTGCGTGCATGTGTGTGTGTGTGTGGACGTGTGTATTTGTGTGTTAATGTATGTGCGTGTGTGTGGGCTTGGACATCGGCCTGCACTCGGCACCGCTAAACCGTTGTCATTAGAAAGTCAAGAGTTTTCTGCTGGAGAGCGGGCTTTCTCTGAAAGGAGGCCCTGTTGAGCCACTCTAATAAGCCCTTTGATAAGACCCCAACCTCTCTGAAACAGCACTAATAGCTTTGGTATCCTCTGCTGCCTCCTCAAATTGTCCTCAGAATGGATTTACAAACAGGCGAGGACATCAATGCGTCTCTGCTTCACAAAATGAATTTCTACGGGCCCGGTCGATAGTCGCAACGCCCCGGTTATTGAAAAGGGAGGCCGCGTTGCTAAACACGAACAAAGTGAAAGTACAACCAACAGAGGAACACGTGGGAAAATTTCAACCACAAGGCGCAAAATACCGCTCGCAAAGACACCCCCACCCGCACCCCCACCCGCACCCCCACACACACCCCCACACACACCCCCACACACACCCCCACCCGCACCCCCACACACACCCCCACCCGCACCCCCACACACACCCCCACACACACCCCCACCCGCACCCCCACCCGCACCCCCACACACACCCCCAGCCGCACCCCCACCCGCACCCCCACCCGCACCCCCACACACACCCCCACACACACCCCCACCCGCACCCCCACACACACCCCCACACACACCCCCACCCGCACCCCCACACACACCCCCACACACACCCCCACCCGCACCCCCACCCGCACCCCCACCCGCACCCCCACACACACCCCCACCCGCACCCCCACCCGCACCCCCACACACACCCCCACACACACCCCCACACACACCCCCACCCGCACCCCCACACACACCCCCACACACACCCCCACCCGCACCCCCACCCGCACCCCCACACACACCCCCACACACACCCCCACACACACCCCCACCCGCACCCCCACACACACCCCCACCCGCACCCCCACACACACCCCCACACACACCCCCACCCGCACCCCCACACACACCCCCACCCGCACCCCCACCCGCACCCCCACACACACCCCCACCCGCACCCCCACACACACCCCCACACACACCCCCACACACACCCCCACACACACCCCCACCCGCACCCCCACACACACCCCCACACACACCCCCACACACACCCCCACCCGCACCCCCACACACACCCCCACCCGCACCCCCACACACACCCCCACCCGCACCCCCACACACACCCCCACACACACCCCCACCCGCACCCCCACCCACACCCCCACCCGCACCCCCACACCGCACCCCCACACACACCCCCACCCGCACCCCCACACACACCCCCACCCGCACCCCCACACACACCCCCACACACACCCCCACACACACGCATTCAAGCGGTAGAAAGGATCTTTTAAGCCCGTGTTTGTTGCCGCGGCCGTAATTACGGCTGAATAGAGGGGAGACACAATGGAGGGAATGTGGGGAGACACAATGGAGGGAATGTGGGGAGACACAATGGAGGGAATGTGTATTGACAGTGGAGGCCTGCGCCCGCCACGGCCAAAACACTCCAGACTAATTCAATCAGCCAGCCCAGGCCCTCGCACACGCACGCCCGGGCCCACCAGCACCCGGTTGAAATGGCTCTCAACAAATGTCTTTGTTCGGTTTCTCTCATCACGGAGAGAAAATTAGGGAGGGCTTTCTATCAGGCCGGCGGTCCGGGAGGGGAGACCGTCGGTTAGTGCGGCGTCTACCTCTGCCTCCATGTTGGCTCCTCTCTTGTCGAACGCCTGGCTCAGGGATTGACGGAAGGATTGATCGACCAGGGTCCTCTCTCAAAGAGCACCTTGCCAAGTCACCCGTCGAACAGCAGCGCTGTGGGGGGGGGGGGGGTCTGGCGGTCAGCTTCGGATCAGAACTCCTCTCTGCTCTCAACGCGTGGAGGTTATACAGAGAGAGGAGATGTTCATCAGCCAGGGAAACAGACTTTTCACAGTCTGAGGAACAAAAACAACCTTGACCTTGTTGTACAGTAATTGCTGTTTTTAGAGGGAGTTAAAGATAAAAATAGAGATGAAAAGAAAGGAATTTTATGCCTTTGACCTCTATTTATCAAATAAATACATATGGTTCAAGTAATAAATCAAATGTTTATCCCTGTAATGCTTTTTTTCATCCACTTTTAAATTCCCTCGTGAGAGTAAGACACCCATGCGAAAGTGGTATTGCAATATGAATTAGCGTAAATAATCCCTATCCCAAATTACTGTATAGTCCCAGTAATATAATTTGAAATATAAATATGATTTTAAGTAAAAATATAATTTGAAGTAAGATGTTTGCAGCTGTAGAGGAGGGGGCCTTTTGCTGAGCGCTGTTGGTATAGCATTCCCGGATCCCCACATGACGAGAAGACAAGTCTGTGGTTTTTCGGAAGTGTACAGAATAATGATTAGGCCAGCGTTTTGTCTCTGTGTGTGGGAGTCTGAGATGTGCATCCACGTGTGTGTGTGTGTGTGTGTGTGTGTGTGTGTGTGTGTGTGTGTGTGTGTGTGTGTGTGTGTGTGTGTATGTGTGTGCCTGTGTTGATGTATGACATCTGGAGGTAATAAAGGTTGGTCCCAGATTGTGGCTGACCACAGAGAAATGTTGGCAAATTCAGAGCCAATATTTTTTATAGCTTGTCTGGATCAATCTGCTGCACACACACACACATCTTCACTCACAGTACAAGTGCGCACGTGACCGAACACACACACACACACACACACACACACACACACACACCTTGTCTGGCTAAAGTTCAGATCCATCAGCTTCTCTGTGCTGGCCAGCCTGTCGATATCCATTCAGCCACCAGACCTGCTGTAGTTGGGAGAATGTACCCCCCCCCCCCCCCTCTCTCTCTCTCTCTCTCTCTCTCTCTCTCTCTTTCTCTCTCTCTCTCTCTCTCTCTCTTTCTCCTTTCCTCTCCTCCCATTCCTTCTACCTCTCCTCCTTCTCTCCTTCTCTCTCCCTCACTCTCCCTCTGCCACTCCTTCTCTCTTTCTCCCTCTCCTCCCATGCCCTCTATCTCTCCCTCTCTCTCCTTCTCTCTCTCTCTCCCTCTCTCTCTCCCTCTCTCTCCTTCTCTCTCTCTCCCCTTCTCTCTCCCTGTCTCTACGTCCTGTACAGTATAGACAGTATAGATAGTCTAGTTCCTTTGTTCCCTGGCAGTCCTCTCACAAACGTTGCCTGGCGACATCGATTGCTCTTGACGTCCCACATGCCGCGGCGGATACACCCTCCCGCCACCGGCCCCAGCGACGTTCCAGACCCCCACGCCGCCGTTCCCGCAATTCCAGCTGTCGCCAACGCTAACCAGCCTGGCAGCGGGGCCGTCTCCCACGCTGACAGTTGCCGCGGCCCACCCAGACGAGACGTTTCAATCGGAGCCGGAACGCCGTACCCCAGGGTTCCAAACACAAACGGCGCGGACAGACGTGCTGCTAAGTGTGTGTGAGGGGGGTGGGGTGGGGGGGGGGGGGGGACTGTGACGGTGACCCGCTCACTGACAGAGTGACGCCAGTCTGAGGGGAAAAATATGCGCCTCCCTGATGGTGGGGAGGAGGTAGAGAAAAGGGGGGGGGGGGGGGGGGGCATGAACGGGAAAGGAAGGAGAGCGGGGGGAGAGGAGGTGACGTGAGCCGGAGGAGAGGAGTGTGTGTGTGTGTGTGTGTGTGTCTGCGCGCGGCTTTCCGTTTGACATTCAGCTCGCTCTCTTGAGCCGCCCTAATTGAAGAGATAGCCGGCGCGCTTTGAAGGCGACGGGCTTCTGGGGCGCCATCAACCGCCTCTGCTCAACCCCCCTCACCTTGCCCTCCCTCCAACCCCCTCTTTCCCTCCCTCCCTCCCTTCTTCCACCTCGTTTTACCCATGTCGTTAGACGCTGCCCACTGAAGCACACGCACACACACACACACACACATACACACACACACACACACACACACACACACACACACACACACACGCCACACACACACACCCAGAGGCACAGTCACACACACACACTTACTCGCTGCTCTAGCAGTGTGCCTAATGGTCTCCCATGGAACGTTGCCAGGCTCTCTGATCATGACCACTGAGCCCTGTTCAGAGGAGCGAGTCTGTCCGCTTGAAGCCCCCGGGGCCAAGGAAAGGTCCCCAGCGCGAGGCCCAGGGGGACAGAGGGGTGAAGACCCCGACTGAGCTAACGGCTCCTCTGACTGTCTCCTGGTTTTGCCGGGAACTTGGGGCCTTCGAAATGCCCAGCTGTCTGTCCGGATGCTCTTCATAGCGCGCGCTCAGCGCTACGTTGAGTTCGCTCACAGATGTCAGGGGGGTGTTTTTGAGGGTATTATGGGATGACAGGCAACGTGATCTATATCGTTCCAGACGGTCGGGCTCTCGGTCGCCGTGACACCGCCGATGCCGGGATGTGCGTTATGT
>CM030174.1:14637800-14667800 GCA_017639675.1 Aplochiton taeniatus | reverse complement strand
GATTGCATTTAGACATTCTGCAAGGTCATTTCTCAATTATAATTATTTTTCCCACTTTTCCCCATCCGGCTTACTCTCCCATTTCCCCCCTCAGCATCTGTTACGTCTTTAAAGTTATTCGTCACATATATCTTGAATATGTTTCAATTTTTCATATTTCCTTAGACACTCTATATATATCTCACCCCCACACCCGCTCTGATACAATATGGAAATAGATTTGATTGATAGAACGGGAGTCAGTTGTCTGGCAACAGCGTTAGTGTTGCAGTAAGGCTGAAGAGATGGTTGCAATAGCTAATCAGCGACTGCTGTCTTTGCAATATCCTTGGCAGCTGCAGGAATGGATTCTTCTTCTTCTTCTTCTTCTTCTACTTCTTCTTCTTCTACTTCTACTTCTTCTTCTTCTTCCTCTTCCTCTTCTTCTCTCAATTCTTTTTCTCTGTCTCTTTAAGATTTACTGTAGACGTTTTATTAGCTTTATTGGCAAAGGTACTCTTAAGTAAGTATTGCCAACGCATTAGTCAAAGACAAGCACAAAACAACAATAACTGGAATAACAATAATAATAACCATAAATGTTCCCTGTCTTTATCTCTATCTTTAAGTATCTTACTATATCTCTGGTTGTGTGTACACTTTCTCTTCTACTTCAGTCAGCCATTTTCTCTCACTTCCTGAAATAGGTGCTTGCACCAGAACATGTGGCAGCAATTAGCGGGTGGTGCATACAAATGAGAGAGTGTGCGTGTGTGTGTGCGCGTGTGTGCGTGCGTGCGTGCGTGCGTGCGTGCGTGCGTGCGTGCGTGCGTGCGTGTGTGTGTTTGTTTTTCCCTGTCGCCCAACATGCGATATCTGTCTAGAGGTCCAACCCTCTGATCAACGCTGATCGTTGTCTGACACTTGGCTACCCCCCCTTAAATGAACGTTTCACCACCACGGGGCAGCATATTGTTCTTCTTCTTCTCCTGATTCCAACGTTGTGTTTGCGTGTTTCCCGGGTGGCTCCGTGACCCGCTCCAGTCTGCTTGGTGAGTCGCTGCCGGAGGACCAGCCAGTTGGCTCGCGGCCAGTGTCGCTTGATTAATAAGAGCAGATTTGAAAGTTGAACAGCGCCCAGTTCATACGTACTTCTGCCAGACATACATGGATTCGGCTATTTATTTGAAAAAAAATGATTTGATTCCCCCAGCACATGTCTCGATGCAAAATGTATTTCAGGACATTGACACCGCGCCGCATACTGTTTGATTTTCAAAGCTAATTAGACTCTGCTGCAAAGTTTGAAGGCCACAAAGGCAAGCTGGTGTTGATTTGATTCCCATGGGCATAATGAAGCCATGGTTTATTAAATCTATATACCATATACTGGCGGTCTTCTGGGCTCCTCCCCGCTCTGTTCTACTCTCTGGTATTACAGAAGCACCGGTGTGCGTCTCTGGAGCGGGACGTTCACTCGTTCTTTTCTCTCTCCTCTGTGTGTGTGTGTGTGTGTGTGTGTGTGTGTGTGTGTGTGTGTGTGGGTGGGTGGGTGGGTGCGTGCCTCCTCAGGCGTGCTGTGGAACCTGTCCTCCTGCGACGCCCTGAAGATGCCCATCATCCAGGACGCCCTGGCCGTGCTCACCAACAGCGTCATCATCCCCCACTCGGCCTGGGACTCCTCCCCCGGTCACCACGACGACCGCAAGCTCCACCTGCACACCTCGCAGGTGCTGCGCAACGCCACCGGCTGCCTCAGGTGAGAGCCCTGTTCACGCCCGAGCGCCCTGTGCGCGTCGTGGACACACACACACACACACACGAGTGCAGCGCACACAGTTGTGGTCTGACACACCAAACTGTGCTGTGACGCTCATGTCGCGGCGTCTGGCGTGTGCAGTGTGGAACGTCTGTGCGCCCCCTACCCCCCTTTCCTGGCTTGAACGAGTCTGTGAGCACCACCACATCGAATGGTTGGCTTAGCCTGACCCTTGATTGACAGTCACACACACACACACACACACACATAACAAGGTGACGAGACAGATCAGACAGAGCCAAATCCCTCCGTCGCAGCGATAATGAAAAGGGCAAAGCTATGGAAGGCAGGAAAAAAAGAAGAAGAGGAGAAAGGTGGAAAAGAGAAAAAAAAAAGGTATTCATTATCAACGATAACATTCTGAACGTTTATGTTATGTCTTTTAAAGTAGTAGCCTTTTTTAAACAACAGCGTTTTGTAGGTATCGCAACAAACGGCTACGGGACGGTTCACGTTACTAGCCAGTTAGCGTTCGTGAGGTTACGGGGGTGAATACCCAAACACGCAACCGTGCAAGCCTGTCGCCTTGCAAAGACAAAGCCAGCCAACCAGACCGTCTGAATAGAGAGAGGTTGTGCTGGGACACGGGGTGCTCATTACAAAGTCTGTATGGCAGCCAGTCTACATCAGCCAACGCTAGGCTGCATTGCCAATGATCCAGTTGAACCCTCTCTACAAAATGCTGTAGAATAGGATAAGCTAGGAAGTTAGTGTTCCCCCCCACTCTCCTTGACTATCATCGTGCAGGTAAAATATTAAGTTTTTGTAGTAAATATTGGAGCTATATTACATCATTGATGAGGTTACTACTAGCCAGTTTATTTGTCAAGGTCCCTATGGGGGGTGAATTGAATTGATCTTGCCTACGGCATCAAATGAATCAGAGCCACCACTGCACACACACACACACACACCAACATCACATAGGTTGTATTGAGTACCCCTGTCCCAGCACACCCTCCCCTACTCAAACTATCAAGTCGGCAGGCATTCCTTTGCAGCGCTGCGTGCTTGCATGTGTGTGTTTGGGTATTGGCCCCCGTAACCTTGCTCCATCCAGCAAGTACACATTTGCTTGCATCCACGTTCCACATGCAAGCCAGAGCTTACAATGCTGACACTGTTTATGAAGTCCTCAGATGGCAACTCTCCAGGGAGGTTCACCCATCAGTTGGACACGCACACACACACTCTCTCTCTCTCTCTCTCGCGCGCGACATAAACACTAGCTATCTTGTGCTAAGCTTTAGCACCCCTTGTAGGGAAAACTAACTTCATAAAATTCTACTCTCACAGGCACCCCCCACCCCTCTCTCACTCTTTCTTCACCTTCCTCCTTTTCTCTCCGCGGCCTTCTTCAGAAACGTAGGACTCTAATTCTTCTCTTAGTACACACTCAATGGTAAAGGTAACTGACCTTGCTTCCTCAGACAATAGTAATTTCTTCTGACTGTCTATGTGCTCAAGTATGCGGGGGCACCTGCCTTCTGAGAGCACAAACAAGTGTGTCTCCGACCAAGATGTGCGCGCTCGTTCGAATGTGCTTTCGAAGGAGACTCTTACTTTCTTCATGGCCCGGGTGGAGAGAGTGAGCTTTTATGCATGATTCATGTCCGTCTAGTGCTGTCTACTTTATCTCGTATAGGATGCAAAAAGCAAGGGGGGGGGGGGGGGGGCTGAACGTTGGTGTTCTGGTCTGCCACTGAGACGTTTCTCCTCCTCCTGTTATTAGAGATGCGTTCCCTCCCTAGAACAATACTCATCCCACAAAGCAATATTTCTCGGGGGCCAAACGTCTCTCCGCGCTCAACACTCCTCTCTTCATTTGATCTCGCTCTGGGTGGTATCCATAGCAACAGTGCCCCGATCTTCACTTGCGCATCGCGGGTGTGTTCCGCGGGTGGAGAATCCGCCCAAGTCTTTGTTTAATGAAACAACAAAAACAAAACAAAAAATACTTTTTGGTTGAGTTTCAAAGGGAAGACACTTCACAGTATTTCTTTTTTTTTTTGTTGGGGGGGGGGGGTGCTAGTAACTTTGCTAGTGCTTCCTAAAAGTTGTTTCTTCAGCTTCAAGGTAACCAAGTGTACACATGGAACCGACAGAGCTGGCACCTGCTTCTTCTTTCTGCAGTCAGGAGAGCGGAAGGACGGTTTCAAAATACCCTCAGCCCAAACCGTTTCTTAATCAGTGCGATGATTCTACACAAAGCGGCCCTTTTCTTTGGCACGGGAGTACAAGATATAGCTATGCCCGTTTTTTTTATGAAGTGCACTCCAAACAGGTATATTTTTGTTGCGTGAATGGAGCTGAGCTGTTGAAATAATAATACATTCTAAATAATGAAAAGGAAAAATGTGAAACCGAGCTATATTTGAAGCTAATCTACACTTTGAAATAGCATAATCATTTTCGCCATCATTGTGATAAGTGTTTAGCTCGGCCAGGGTGTTAATTCGCTTGCTAGACTAGCGTTAGCTACACTGCCTCTACCACTGATGTTAGCCAGCAAGTTAAATACACCTGCCATGCAATGTTGAAGTCAATTTGACTTAATACACAATTCAAGCTAGATGGCGAGCCCAGACCGGCTATTAGATTAACAAGAAGAACTTTTTCTCATCTTGAAGTGACACCTCCGTGACACAGCGTGCTGCAACATAGACCCAACCAATCTAGAATGAAATCCGTTGCCAACTATTTGTATTGTCGATTTTTTTTATCCATGTCATCGCTGCGTTGATGCAGCCCTGCTCTCCTCGATGCCGATGGCTACAGACTAAAGCTAGCTGTGATCCTACCACCACCATTCGGACTCCTACCTACCGGAACGGCCAACCGGAGGCCGGCCAAGTGTTTGTCCCGCGCTGCCGTGTGCTGGCACCATGCGATGCACGGCCCGCCCGTGTCGCCCTGGTATAGGGGACAGCCTCCAGGAATGTGTGTGTTTGTGTGTGTGTGAGTGTGAGTGTTTGTGTGTGTGTGTGTGTGTGTGTGTGTGTGTGTGTGTGTGTTTGATGATACGGTCACTGGGATTTGTTGGTACAGTGGACAGCCTGCAGCGGAATCAATGGTGCTGCCGTGTGGGCATCTTATAGATAACCAACCGTATATGTGTTTTTCACGTGTGTGTGTTTGTGTTTGTGTGTGTGTGTAGGTGTCTGTGCTGGCGTGTGAGCCAGTGGTCCCCGAAAAATGTGTGCTTGCTCGATTTGTGAGAGTGTGTTTGTTTACTCCCCCCCCCCCCCCACCTTGCTCCATCACACTGCACAGTGGGGAACGGAAACATCCCCATGTAATACACGTACGGCTCCCCATGCACACACAGCTAACAATTCTGACACTGTTTATGAATTTCCCCCAAAGGACAAATCTGATTTGGTAAAGCCCAACGGCGCTCACTCATCAATCGGCTGTGGAGCCGAGTTTAGACTCACACCCCCGAGCATGTACACCCGCGCACACACACGCACGCACACGCACGCACGCACACGCACGCACACACACACACACACACCAGTTAGCGGCAGAGCGAGGCGGCACATGGCAGGGAGAGTCTCACACTGAGCTACCTCCGGTGGGAATAGCCGACGTGGCGGGTCAACGTCTCCCCTTGAGGGACCCTCCCCATCAGACCCTGGGAGTGGCGGGGGCAGCCCCCCCCTTCGCCTTTTCCGTAGCCCGGAGGGTTCCACGGCAAACACTCCCTGCTCCCGCCCTCAGCCGAGTTCGTTTTGGGTCTCTTTCCTTTCCGCCTCTGGACTTGGGGAAAGTTTGATAAGTGGAGGGTTTGGCAAGACAAAGAGGTTGATGGGACGGGGCACTCTGGTCAGAAAAGGGAGGAAGCGGGGGAGTGAGCGGCCGTGACAAATGGGGCTGTCACCGGCACTGCTTCGATGGTGAGGATCTGGGGGGACTATCAGATTAGGGAAAGAGAGAGAGAGAGAGAGAGAGAGAGAGGGAGAGAGGGAGGGAGGGAGGGGGAGGGAGAGAGAGAGAGTCTTCGCACGTGTAACAAGTGTTGGAAAGAGAGAGAGAGAGAGAGAGAGAGAGAGAGAGAGAGAGAGAGAGAGGTGGAAGGGAGGGAACAGGCGTGGAAGAGAGAGGCAGAGTGATGGAAGTGTTTCGCCTTGTCTCGGTTTCAAGGACCTGTCTGTTTTGGGGGTAGAGCGACACAAGGGCACTATGTTAAGGTCTCTGTGTACCCAAGCTCAGTTCCACCCCCCTCACCCATTCCATTATACCGTGTGTGTGTGTGTGTGTGTGTGTGTGTGTGCGTGTGTGTGAGAGTGTGTGCCAGGGGGGCAGTATGGCAGAATGGGGAATGAAAATGAACTGGTGGGCAGGCATCAGGTGGTCGTGAGAGTGTGTGTGTCACAACTCGGTTTGTGTATGTTTTTGTGAGTGTGTGAGTGTGTGCGTGTGAATTATGCTCATGCAAATATGGGCCAGCTCTGCTAATGACTGTGATAGGCCCATATGCCCTTTAATAGGCTGGTGGGCATCAGAGGCCTCTGTCAAGAGCGCAGGCCCGCACACACGAACACAGACACACACACACACACACACACACACACACAAGCAGTAGCCTTATCAGACCAAACACGGGGCATCATGTGGAGAGGTCTTTGCAGGGGCTCCCCACCTCATGCAGACCATTGGTTGAAATTCTAACTCTGAATGAATGATACCTGCTGCCCCTGTCCTGGAAAGTGGTGATAGGGACTTTCTGTATTCATGCAGTTTGGTGTGTGTGTGTGTGTGTGTGTTAGTGAAGGGATGGAATGGAAGGGTTGGGAGTAAGGATTTAGAAGGGGCACTTCCAGTCCTAATCCTGCGTAAACATCTTGGAACAGCATCCAGAAACAGGTCACACACACTCAAACACACACACACACACACACACACACACTCAGCTGCCAGCAGTTTGAGAGAACGTCACCCAGCAGTCATTTGCTTCTTGGACGGCAAAAAGAGCCATCTGCCCCACATTTGTTATTTCTAACTCCATTAAATCAATGGATACATTCAATGAATTAAATATAATGCTATTTTTCTGTACACATAACTAATGTTTCTACATTCATAACAATAACCTTTTTAGGTGAAATCCCACTTTCAAATGCTATGCTTCATCTGGTAAAATAATATTGCAATACAACATAAATGGAGTTATGTCTCTTCATAATAAGTCATTAGCAACAGCATACCATGTGTCTGAAAACGTAATTGACTGACAGGTTGATAGGAGAGTATTATGACAACAACATCCTTGTCATACGTACATGGGTTTGTCTGTGTGTTTGTGTGTATGGTAGGGCTGGGCAATTAATTACATTTTTTTTAAATTACGATTTTGGCTCCCAACGGTTAGGAAAACAAAATTATCAAGATAAAATGATTATTGTGCCGCATTCCATTTCGCAATGTCAGTTACATCGATACAGTGTCCTATTGTGGAAGTAAGTATTGTGTATGGTAGTTATCAGTCTGCGTGTCTCTATGCTTGTGTGTTTGCATGTGTGTGTATGTGTGTTTGTGTTTTGCGTACGTCTCTGTGTGTGCGTGTGCATGCGTGTGTGTGTGTGTTTGGAGGACACTGGATTGGGGTGTGGTAAAAGAGTCCTCCGAGATCCACTATTTCTTTGCTTCTCTGTTCTCAAGCCCTTCGTCATTCTTTATGTGGCCTGCAGCTGGACCGCTGCCCACCGTCCTGCCCAGTCAGCACAACGGTTGGCTCGCCCCCCCCCCCCCCCCCCACACACACTCTCTCTCTCTCTCTCTCTCTCTCTCTCTCTCTCTCTCTCTCTCTCTCTCTCTCTCTCTCTCTATCCCCCTCTCTCTCTCTCTCTCTCTCTCTCTCTCTCTCTCTCTCTCTCTCTCTCCCCCCCTCTCTCTCTCAGTCTCTCCATCTCTGGGTTGGCCCAGTCTATTGCAGGCCCTGTCAGGAGTGGCCCTCTGTTACAGAGATAGGGAGATAAATCAACGGCGGACAGGCTGAATATGCCACCTCATCTCACAGTGTGTGTGTGTGTGTGTGTGTGGGTGGGTACCCATATATTTATCGGCCTGGTTGTCTGTTCGCGTGTCTATGCGTCTGTCTATCCATCTGTCTGACCTTCCGTCTGTTCGGTGGGGGGTGGGGGGGTGGGGGTGTGTGTGTGTGTGTGTGTGTGTGGGGGGGGGGGGGGGGGTGAGCTATTGTTTATATTTGCAGTCTCTGTAATCAGGTGGGCCATGCTTGACTAATGGTCTCCACAGCTCAATCCCTGTCTGGGTGAAAAAGCGATTCAAACAATGTACCTTGATTATCTTTTGGGTGCTTTTTGATGTGTTTTTACGTGTGTGTGTGTGTGTGTTTGGGGCGCATGTGTGTGGATGTGCAAGCATGCTTCTTTCCAATGAAAAGGTTTCCATTTCCCCATAAACTGTGGCGTTGTCAACAACTGTGAATATTCAGGAGCTCCGTCTACCCAAGCGATAAAACAAACAGCGTGTGTGGTGTGCAATATTAACACAGAGCATCATCCACGGAAATTGGTTTCGGAAATATATTACTTGTCAGATGTTCGGCAATATTCTTGTCATTGTCACCCAAGAACTCGGCATGAAACAAAATGTTCGAATGGATTTAGCAGACGTTGGAAACGTTGCCGCTGAATCATCGTGGAGGCCAAGCTATGGAGAACGGGGGCGTCGCCCTGATACGTAAAAGGACAGACACACACTTCCCGTTCCCATGTCACGGAGGGGATATGGGGATTGGAGTAAAGATGAGCGGTGGTCTGTTGAACCGCCCCTAGTAGCACGCCGTCGTTTTCCTATGGATTTTCCGTTGGTGCTAGTGCTCGACGACCCGTCTCCACCTGCCTGTCAGCGCCCTTCGGGAGCCGCGCGCTTTAAAAGGAACGCTGCCTATGACATTCCCACGAGGCTGGCCTTTTTGGAACTCCTCTTCCTCTCTCTGTCTCAGTCGCATTCTCGCCGTTTCTCCACCCGGCCCTCCTTAAACGCGATCGAAACGCGCGCGCCAACACCTTTGGACAAACACACGCGCCACTCACACAGCTCTCCTCTTTAATCTGTCTCTGTTGTGTGTGTGTGTGTGTGTGTGTGTGTGTGTGTGTGTGTGTGTGTGTGTGTTGGCAGGAATGTCAGCTCTGCTGGAGAGGAGGCCCGAAGGAGGATGAGGGAGTGTGACGGACTGACAGACGCCCTGCTCTACGTCATCCAGACCTCCCTGGGCAGTGGGGACATAGACAGCAAGGTGAGGCGCCTCTCTCTGTGTGTGTGTGTGTGTGTGTGTGTGAGTGTGTGTGTGTGTGTGTGTGTGTGTGTGTGTGTGTGTGTGTGTGCATCTCTCTCATTCTCTCCATGTGAGCGTTTCTCTCTCCCTTTCTCTCTCTCTCTCTCTTTCTCTGTGTGTGTGTCTATCTCTCTCTGTCTCTGTCTCTGTCTCTGTCTCTCTCTCTCTCTCTCTCTCTCTCTCTCTCTCTCTCTCTCTCTCTCTCTCTGGTGTATACGGTCGTGTATGGCGCCCGTGTCCCTGTCCGTCCGCCTGCATGGGCCCTGCTCTCGGTGTGTCCACTCAGTGCTAGATAAACAGCGTCGGGGACGGTCGCCCACCCAAGATTTGTCTGTCTGGCTCGGCCTCTCCAAATAGGCTTCCTTAATCACAATTTAACTGCCCCCCCCTCCGCGCCGCCGGCTTTTAGACGCAGGTGGACTCCTCTGCGGTGGCGGCGGTAACGAGGATTGATTGGCAGGTGCAATGGGGCAACGGTCACTGTTGCATTAGCCGAGGCGCTATCCTTCAGTGTTTACGCTCCATCTCTCCCTCTCTCCATCTCTCCCTCTCTCCATCTCTCCCTCTCTCCGTCTCTGCCCAGCTCCTCCCGCTGTGCTCCCTCACTCTTTCACTCTTTCTCTATCTATCCCTCTCTCTCTCGCTCTCTTTCCTCCCTCTCTCTCTCTCTCTCTCTCTCTCCCTCCCTCCTTCTCTCTCTCTCTCTCTCTCTCTCTCTCTCTGCCCCCCCTTTCCCCCGCCCCGCGGCGCGTCGGCTGACTGATGCGGGGAATAAAAGGGGCCAGCAGTGTTTGAGGGCCTCTCCGCGTTCTAATGGCGGCCATCACTCCTCCCTCCTCTCGTCTTGCCCCGCCGCCCTCCTCGCCGAGAGCCCGACCGCTTCTCCGAGAATCTCCACGGATGGGGATGGGGGTAACTAACGTGTGGCCCGCTGCGCTTCAGCCCCATCGCCCTCCCCCGGAGCGTCTTAGGTCTGTCGTTGGGGGGGGGGGGATCGATGCAGGCGGTGTTTATGGACCACCGTGCTGCTTTGTGTTGTCGTTTACAGTAAGTGTGCCACTTTGTAACGTGCTTTTTTTTCTCCTCCGGGTGAAAGGAACGCCGATTCGAAGACAATTAACCGGAGGATGTGCCGCCGAAATGTATTTAGTATCGAAGGGGGCAGGGTTTCTGGGAAGGCAAGCTTCCAAACGAATCGGGCCCTAATAATTGCGTATGGATCGGAGGAACAGGCGTATTCATTTGAGCGGTTTGTTTTGAGCGCGAGGTCAGACGTGACTGGACGTTGACTCTTCCCTGCGCCGGCTGAGGTGCCAGCAATTACCGCCACGAAGTCTGTTCGTGGTAACCCTCCGCCAGGGGAAAGAAGGTGGGCGACGCCTCCCTGTTATTTCCGCTTCGTTTGCTTCTCATTTGCCCGACGCCCGCCCCGTGATAGGCCACCACCGCGTGGCGTGCGGCCGCCACAGCAGCCAACCGCGCGCGAGTGCTCGCCGCGCGGCGGATGGAGTTCCGCGTTGCCGCGCAGACTCTCGGTGTTGCCTGGATCGCGTTCAGCGGCCGTGACGCGGCACGTTCTGCGCTGTCATTTTTCCTCGTTTGACGTTTCCTCATTTCCCCAGGGTCCTTTTAATCTCCATTACTCGAAATCGAAAGAGTTGAGAATGTGCTCAACCCCAAAAATAACAAAAAAACTTGATTTAACTACTTAAATGCCTATGCAAACGAATGTAGTGATACTAGTTTAATTACATGTAGTTCACCACTCCCCAACACTGCAATCAGCACACAATAATACTCACTCCTAGCTCTCCATTCACCTCTTGAGCCACTCATCCTGAGGAACATGTCTGTCTCTGTCTCTGTCCCCAAACCATTGAGAACCTGTCTGTCTCTGTCTCTGTCCCCAGATCATTGAGAACTGTGTGCATCCTGAGGAACCTGTCTGTCTCTGTCTCTGTCCCCAGACCATTGAGAACTGTGTGCATCCTGGGGAACCTGTTTGTCTCTGTCTCTGTCCCCAGACCATTGAGAACTGTGTGTGCATCCTGAGGAACCTGTCTGTCTCTGTCTCTGTCCCCAGACCATTGAGAACTGTGTGTGCATCCTGAGGAACCTGTCCTACCGGCTGGCGGCCGAGACATCCCAGGGCCAACAGGTGGGCTCGGAGGAGCTGGAGGGCCTGCTGTTCGACGCCAACGGACGCGACGCCGAGAGCTCCGGCTGCTGGGGCAAGAAGAAGAAGAAAAAGAAGGCCGGCGACCAGGTCAGGTTTCCTTGCTTGGCCGTAGCCAGGTGAGGCGGGTTCCCTAGGTGACTGTTGCCAGGTGAGGGTTCCCTAGCTAGTTGACCTTTGCCAGGTGAGGCTTCCCTAGTTGACCTTTGCCAGGTAAGAGGCTCCTTAGCTAGTTGACCTTTGCCAGGTAAGGGGCTCCTTAGCTAGTTGACCTTTGCCAGGTAAGGGGCTCCTTAGCTAGTTGACATTTGCCAGGTGAGGGGGTTCCTATAGGTGAGGGGCCATACTGTGGCCCTCGCTGCAGGGGCGTACCAGGGATCTCTGAGGACCGGACGGCTCGCAAAGGGCCAGGGGCTCCTGCTGCAGTTTAGATTGTCCCTCATAGAGATATCGTCGACCCTAATAGACTAACTATCTATGCTTCAACAAAATCTGTGCCAGCACGGAGATGAACGCTGATGACGGATGCATCAACAGGATGTGTCTGGACACGCTATAGTTGACCGCTCTGTAAACAAAAATGTGGATTCACTTCCTACCTTTGAATAAGGACACACACACACACACACACACACACACACACACACACACACACACACACACATGGGGATGAATGAGTTCCTTCAAACGCTGGATCAGGCTGGTGCAGAAGGGGAAAGGTTGGTAAATAATAAAGCCATGGGATGAAAGTGATAAATCATGGACTTTGACGGCACAGGGTGGTTCTTAAAAGCCCCAACTTGTTCATTATGCATCAATTGGGACTCACTGCGGCCTCCGCGGTGGTTTTTCATCCTCTTTTTTCTTCTTTTTTCTTCTTCTCCTTTCCAACATGTCCTTCTTTAGCGTTTCTTTTCCTCCTCGTCCTGGCTTTTCCTTTTTTTCAGATTTTCTGCTTTCATTTTATGGAATTCAGTTTGATCTCTCCCTCTGGACCAATCATCACACACAGTTGTGTGAATATGTATTTGCCCCCTAGTTGTTTTTCTTCATTTTCCCATATTTGCCCACACTTGATTGTTCCAGATCTTCTAACAAACTATCCCAAGACAACTTCAACCTGCATGAACAGAAACCTTTTTTTAAAGATAATTTCATTTATTGAATGAGATATCAAACACTCATAGCACACTGTGAAGGGTGATGTCCCCCGTAGTTACCTAATCTATCATTGAACCACATTTAATTAAAAATAGGATTCAATTACATTACATACACCCTAGTTGATTACTGCCAGCCTTGTTCAATCAAATACCACTTAAAAAGACAATTTTAAGCAAATCGAAGTTGGCTACAAGGTGTTATATAATTATATAATTATATAGCGTGAGCGTGATATTTACATGAGCAAATATTCATAACAGTTCTGTTCACATTGAGAACCAACTTCCCACTCCTGAAAAAGCGTCATGTTACTCTAGACAGAGGAGTGACACTCCACCCAATGCACGAGTAAGAAAGGTTCATCTATTAAACAGCTCAGCGATATAGCGTAGTCTTTACCCACACACACACACACACACACACATCTCCAACCTAGTGGACAGCCGGTGTTTGTCCTGTTGATCAGTGTCTTTGGGAGCGTACAGTGGTTGGCAGATGGGCTGGGAGGAGCAGCAGTGAACCTGAGGCTGGTCCCCACACACTTGTTCTAATGGAGTGGGAGAGGACGTTGGACTACCTCTCATTCACTCTCCGGCTCCCTGTCAGGCTCTACTGGAAGTTACCGTCCCTGTGTGTGTGTGTGTGTGTGTGTGTGTGTGTGTGTGTGTGTGTGTGTGTGTGCACAACTTTGCCCTTGTGAAGGTGGCAATGTCTCTGTGTGTCTGTTTGTGTTGTGTTGTAAAATGGCGGCCTGGCTTTTATGTTGCTGGATGGGTGTGAGTGCACATGTGTATGTCTGTGTGGACGGCTCAAAATTCACACAACCAGGTTTGTTTTCTTGTGTCCTCGGGCTAGATTTTATGCCTACGGATATTATTCCACATTCTCATGCGCAGAAACACAGAAACGCGCGCGCACACACATGCGGGCGCACTCACACTTAATACAGAGGGCCAAAAGTGCAGAGACAATCCTAATCGGATATAATTCAAAGGCCCCATCTTAAGCAAGTGTTTCTAAGCAACAAGCAAGCTGTGAGCAGTGTGTTTGGAGGCTGCCTCGGGGGGGGGGGCACTGGATCCAGGCGGCGACCCTGTGGCTGCGCGCGCCTCACGCCACCAAACGCCTTTAGAGTGCAGGATCAAAGGCACCAGGCATCCACCATCAATCAAAGCAGCCTGGCTGGCAGAAGAGCCAGAGAACAGAGGACTGGGAGAATAGGCCAATACCTTCGGAGTGTGTGTGTTTGTGTGTGTGAGGGCGGGGGGGGGTGGTACAGGGAGTCAAGGGCGTGCTGCTACACAAAGGACTTTTGAACTTCCAGGAGAGGAGAGGAGAGGAGAGGAGAGGAGAGGAGAGGAGAGGAGAGGAGAGGAGAGGAGAGGAGAGGAGAGGAGAGGTGCAGGGAGCCCTCGGAGCCTCTGGTTTTTGGAGTGTGTCCCTTTCCTCCATGATTTCATCTAGGCTCTTGTATTCTCTCTCTCTCTCTCTCTCTCTCTCTCTCTCTCTCTCTCTGGGATGGGATGGGATTCATTGGTTGTTCTCCTCCCCTCTCCTCCAGTGGGACGGGGTGGGCCCCCTGCAGGACACGTCCGAGCCCCCCAAGGGTGTGCAGATGCTGTGGCACCCCACCATCGTCAAGCCCTACCTCACCCTGCTGTCCGAGTGCTCCAACCCCGACACCCTGGAGGGAGCGGCGGGAGCGCTGCAGAACCTGGCCGCCGGCAGCTGGAAGGTCTGTGTGTGTGTGTGTGTGTGTGCGTGCGTACGTACGTGTGGAGGTGGGTGGACTGGATCGGGGATGGCAAAGTAGCCTTGGAGTGTGACTGGGCGTTTCTACCCACCATGCATGGCGGCATGCAGGGAGACAGAGGAGGAGGCTTTGTGTGTGGGCGAGATGTGTATCGAATTCTGCTTTGCAGAGTATCTCAGGTGTTAACGCTTTTTGCCTTCTGTATTGCGCCAGGGAATTGAGACAGAGAGACAGACAGACAGAGGGAGAGAAAGAGAGAAAGATGGAGATAGAGACCTGGGATCGCAAAGACTTTCTCTTGCAGGGAACTATTGTTTCCTGGCATAGGAGCCAATCTTCACTTCTTGTCTGTCCGTCTCTCTGTCTGTCAGTTTTGGACAAAAGATAGTTTAATCCCCCGGTAAAAGCTGTCTGGATCAATATTCTCTTTGTGTGTGTGTGTGTGTGTGTGTGTGTGTGTGTGTGTGTGTGTGTGTGTGTGTGTGTGTGTGTGTAGGTGTCTGGGCTGGTGTGTGAGTCAGTGGTCCCCGATAATTGTGTGAGGCTACGCTGTGTTGCTAAGATGTAATTCTTGCGGGTGTTATTCAGTCGGCTTGTTTGGAGCGCTCGACGCTACTTACTATAAGAGCAGCAGTTTCGATTCCTTTGTATGTCTCGACATGTGAAGAAATTGACAATAAAGCTACTTTGAATGGAAGGGTGGAGGGGATAGGGGAAAAAAGTAGATGGAATTAAGCAGCTCAAGCAGATTTCAGCGTGATCAAAATATGAAAAAATATGAAATATGTGCAGTTGATGAGTTTCGTTCCAAAATGAGACGCAGTACGGTTTTGGCATAAAAAAAAAAACGCAATCCAAAGTTCCTCTATTTATATCTCAAACCGAAGATACTGTATATACCGAATTCAAATGAACATTGTACTCATTCAAAGTCTTATGGCTTTATGAATGAATGCTGCGTATCATTTTTGGAACACAACTCGATGTCCCCTCGATGCCCAGGGGAACAGAACAGGTCTGCAAACGTCCAGCAAAGGTCCCTTGTACCACGTGCTCCTCTTCTGCCCCACCCCCCTGGATGTGAGTGTGTCTCCGGGGTGTCCCACCCCACCCCCCCCTAACTCCCTCTTCTCCCCCCCCCCCCCCCCCCCCCCCCCCCTCCCTCAGTGGTCGGTGTACATCCGGGCGGCGGTGCGGAAGGAGAAGGGCCTGCCCATCCTGGTGGAGCTGCTGCGGATCGACAACGACCGCGTGGTGTGCGCCGTGGCCACCGCCCTGCGCAACATGGCCCTGGACGTCCGGAACAAGGAGCTCATCGGTAACCTCACCGTGCACCCCCCCCCCCCCCCCCCCCCCCTTCCCCCCTCCCCCTCCCCTTTCAGCCCCGCGTTCATTGCCGTGGATGGGCTGGGAGTTTTCAGATGCGCAGCACAGCGGCGGGGGCCCGCATGCGGGCAGACGGCAGTGAAGTCATGTGTGGTGGCGCCGGGGAGCGGATCAAAGGAGCCGAGTAGACTTTGATGATGACTGAGGCGCTCTCTAGGCTAATGACTGGAGCTCGCTACAAATACCCCCCCTCCCCTCCCCACACACACACACACACAAAACACGCAGACACACAGATAGACACGGAGACTCTTCCCACTCACAGCCAATGTATAAGTGATAGCTGGGGATGTTTTTATGGTGTGTGTTGGTTTGCGCTGGTGTGTGTGTGTGTGTGTGTGTGTGTCTGTGTGTGCTGCTATGACACCCCCGTTATCCCTCTGATATATCTCTTACCCCCTTGATATTATCTTTGCTTCCTGGTGGGCTCTGCCGTCGCCATGGCAACTCTTCTTCCCTCCCGTCGCCGACTGGAGGGCTCCTAAGCCCCAGAGAATCCCCAGAAAACATTGTTGCTTGTCAAGGAAGGCTGTGGTGTGATCTAATAATACTTATGGCTGCTATTCTAAATCATGAATGCCCGGCTGTCTTTTTTCTCACTGAAGGACACGGGAAACCAAAAGTTCAATTTATTTGGGGTGTGGACCAAGCAGACTGTATTCCAGTGCTCTCCGTACGATAAAGTGTGTTACAAATTAAGAGGATTCGTCGCAGAGCGGAACAGTTGCTTGTAATGAAGGCTTTAAAAGCTTTCCAATCCAAACCATTCAAACTTATTCAAGGGTCTGGATCTGATATTGTTGCGGTGATAAGGCGTGTCAATTCTTTACCTTACGATCATTAAGAGGCACTTCATATTGACCAAATATGAATCAGGGTTGCTCTGTTTTATAGGGGTTGTAAGAAGAAGAAAAAAAGAGAGAACAAAAAATTGAAGTGAATAATGTAATCACTTTTATGACACTTTTTAATCACAAATGTATGAGAAAAATCAATTCCAATTTGCTGGGCTGTTTCGTCTGAATACACCCCAACTTATGGAGGCGCTGTATAACATGGTTTTAGTGCTGAATGTGATTACCCCCCTAGAGCAGTTCCATCGAACTCAGAGCAGAGAGTGAGAGAGAGAGATGAGCGGGATGGCGAGACCGGGCAATTGCTCCGGGCGAAACGCGCGTTTATGGCCATGAGGAGAGATGAGAAGGGATGCCAAGATGGCGACACCGGGGCTGCTAACGCCCTCACCCACGAACCACGTCGGCCTCCAAGGGTCGAACGTCCCAGGTCAACCCCGCGACCTCCCTTTGAACGCCCCCCCCCCCCCTCTTTCAGAGCTAGCCGGGCAAAGGGCTGCTATCATTTGAATGTTGCCGGCTATATGAGCGGTGGACAGTGGGCTGATTTCCAATTCGCGTTGTCTAGACTGGATAATAATGTCTGATTCTCCTCCCGGGCCTAACCACGCAGGGATCATCGGCCTGAGCGCTCATTATCCCAGGCTTTTATAGACGGTGCCGAGAGAGAGAAATACCAGAAAGAAAGACAGGAGAAACGTCTCCAGAGAGAGAGAGAGAGAGAGAGAGAGAGAGAGAGAGAGAGAGAGAGAGAGAGAGTGAGAGAGAGAGAGAGAGAGAGAGAGAGAGAGGGAGAGGGAGTGACTAGAGAAATAAATGTGCTATACAAATACATTTGATTTGATTTGAGAGGGAGAAGTGAGAGTGACGGTGGTGAGGCAGACGACAGGCGAGCGACGAAGAGGGCAGGGAAGGCGCGCGGCGGAGTGAAGCCAGGGGAAGGGAGGGGGGGGAGGGGAGGGGGGGGGGGGGGGGGGGGGCAGAGAGGCAGGGAGCGGTCACCGCCAGGGGGGAGAAAGAAGGTGACAACAGCGGAGAGAGGAAGGCAAAGTGGCACTACCAGAGATAGAACGACCCAGAGGGAGCTTACCACATATACATTCACACTTATCTATGTATATATATATATATATATATATATATATATATATATATATATATATATATATATTTAGATATGTGTATATATATATTTACATATGGGATTTCATTCACAGATGCACTAATGGAGCGTTAGTGTCAGCGGGGAATCATCCCAGTCATCCATCAGCGTTTTTTTATGTCACCCCCCCTCCCATCCTATTGGCGCCGCTCATTTGCATAATATGGGGCTGTCGAGCGAATGAGTCACATTCAATGTTACAATAAATGTCGGCACAGCGCCGCACAATATACTTATGGATGGTAATTTGACACACATGAATTGGGGGGAGAATGGAAATGCCAAGAAATCGCTAGCATGTGGTGGTGTGTTTCTTTCTTCTCTCTCTCTCTCTCTCTCTCTCTCTCTCTCTCTCTCTCTCTCTCTCTCTCTCTCTCTCTCTCTCGCTCTCTCTCGAACATTCTACCTGTACTCCCGGAATCCCTTCAAATTAAAACGACTGATAATTGAAATATTGGGGATTTTACGTCCATGGAGAGGATATGTGATTCCCTTTTGATGACGATGGCCGGATTTGGTCAACCTCCTCTCCCTCCCTCCCGGGCCTCCTCTATCTCTCTCTGGCTGTCCTCTCCTGACCTTAGCTCCCTGCTTCTCTTTCTACCTGCCTCTGCTCGCCCCCCCATCATCCTCCATCTTGTTATCTCCTTCTTTCATTGTCCTCACCTCTTCTTCTCTGTGCAACTGTCGCTGCCATCCACCCTCTCCTCTCCTCTCCTCTCCTCGCCTCGCCTTGCCTCGCCTCGCCTCGCCTCTCCTCGCCTCGCCTCGCCTCGCCTCGCCTCGCCTCGCCTTTCCTCTCCTCTGACCCACCTCTGTCTCCGGTCTACCCTCCTCCTCCTCTCCTGTTCTCTCCGGACTCCTCTCCCTCTACCCCACCCTTTTCTGTTCTTCCACCTCTCAAACTCTCTCTCCCCTCCTCTGACTCCTCTTCCTCAGCACCTCCCCTGTCCACCATCTCTCCGACCCCCCCCCCCCCCCCCCTCCTTTCTGTCATCTGCCCCTTAATGTCCCTGCGGTCCTCCTCTGCCTCTCCTCTCAGGAGCCCCCTGCTCTCCCCTGGGCCCGCTGCTAACGGTTGCCGTTGTTGATTCAGGCATGAGCTCATGCAGCCTCACCGCCAGTCGAGTCTTTGTGTCTCGTGATGATGATATCATTGCTCGGGAGCGTCTCTGCGGAAACGGATCCTGGGCGCTGCGGGGTGGCCACTAATTAGAGTGTGGGTCGTGTGCCTGTGTGTGTGTGTGTGTGTGGTGGCACCATAAGCTAGACGCACACACACACACACACAGAACCCTTACACACACACACACAGAACCCTTACACACACACCCTCACACACACACACACACACACACACATTCATTCCCCAACCGACACCATCCGCACCCTTTCTCTCTAGCACACTTTGTTATTCCCGCTCCGCCATATGAGATCCCAGTGCCTCTGGGAGGAGTGTCACAGAGGAGAATATATTCCTCATTTCGAGACAGGCTCTCTGCTCCTCTCCTCTGCTCACTCTGCCGTCGTCTCGGGGAGAGAGAGAGAGAGAGAGGGGGGGGGGGGGGTGATGGTGTTAATGATCAGCATGTCGGGCTTGTCGGGGGCTTAACCCTAGGAGCCCTAACTCAAGCCCTCGGTGTGCGATAGGATCTTTATCGCCGCCGGCGCCCGCTAGCTTTTCTCAAAGGGAAGGGCTCGGCACACACAGGATGTGACTTGCACCCCAACCCACGGATTGCCATTTGTATTCGTCGACTGTCATAGGCATTTCCTATTTATCGTGTTTTCCCGCCTGTGTGTGTGTGTGTGTGTGTGTGTGTGTGCACACAGTGTACGCCAGTTATCAGACAGGTGGATCCGTGGCCAGCCGTGGCGTCTTTTGTGCGTGAGCTGGGGTCTTTAATGAAGCCACAGGTTCCTCACACACGCACGCACGCACGCGCGGGTGGGGGAATCTCCGCTTATCTCTAATCTGCTGTCACCCAGCCACATCAAAGGCCAGCACACACACACACACACACACATACACACCCACACACCCACACACAGGCAAATACCACAGGTGTGAAATTCCCCCGCCTTGCAGAGAGAACCATCTGTAATAGCAGGCACGGTGCCCTACCGCTCCCCAATTTACCTCCGTTTGACCTCTCTTAACAGCTTTGTCTCGTCGGTGCGGACCCTGCCGACTCCGGTTCTCCCCCCGTCGTTTTGTTCCTTCGCCAGTGTGGGAGCGTGATAATTATACCAGACTTTTTGTACGGGGGAGGGGGAGGGGGGCGCGGGGGGTTCGGAACGACTTTGGAAGTCGTTCATCTGTTATGATTCGATGATGGTTTCAGCGGAGCCACGTTTTCGGCGCCACTGCGGCTCCCGGACGCCTTCGGAGCGCGTCTCACGCGGCTCTTTGATCTCCCGGAGAGCGCATTAGTACCCCCCCCCCCGCCAACGATAGGGCCATTTTGAAATAGATGAGGTCTAATTCGCGGGTATCGGTTACCTTTCATTCCGGCCCAATTTCCGATTTGCCCTTTGTTGCACGCATAGTAGGCCGTACAGGATTCGCCAGGCAGGAGATGGAAATCCACGGTGAATGTCATTCCCGTCCTCCCTCTAATGGAGCACGGGGAACGCGCGGGGGCGAGACGCCCGGACGGATTGCCTGGAGTCTGGCTCCCCCTGTGGCTCATCTGGGGAACTGTCCAGTGACCGAACCCCAGACAGCAGAAGCGTCAAGCCCCATGCTAAATGAGGACGTGGAGGGTTGGCAGAGCTCTGTCCGCTTTCTGGAGTCATCCCGGCCCGTTGTTCTGTCCCACCAGGATCGGCTCCCACCGGGACCGTTCCGTCGGGAGTATTTTTGTCCCAAACCTCTTGACTTCCCAAAGGGATCGTGCTGGTTTTCGCCGTTCGGAAGCCATAGGTTTGGTTACCTCAGAGCTCCCTTCATCAGCAAACTATCAGACTAATTCCTCCATGGCTGGGGGATGATTTTCACGCCTTAAATCAAATGACGTCTTATAAGGCGATTGCCATCTCGATGAAGTGCCCTCTCTTCCCCTGTTGGAATCAGAAATTAAATTGTGCGACGGAGGATGGTAGGGACACATGAACACTGTTTACCCCAGCTAAGCCGCCTGCCTCCATTAGCCGAAGGGAGAGTGACACCACACCATTTATCAGTGAAAACCTTTTATCTTTTTAAAAGATCAAATTCACTCCGTCATGCATGTTTCCTCTGCGCTGATTGCCGCGTGGGGACGTGTCCGTTTGGCTCGCAGGGGTGGTGTGTGTGTATGTGTCTGTGTGTCTGTGTGTGTGTGTGCGTGTTCACGTCTGTGTGTTTTACCGTGCCAGTCCCGTTGCACGGCTCGTAGGACCCGTCCTGTGTCTACTCCGCACGGCGTGTGTATCGGTGCGACTCCACACCTGTGCGCGCGCGCCTGGCACCAGGCAAAGCCTATCGCGCCCCGCCACGTCCGATTAGCGTGCCGCGTGTGAGGGGCTGTCGGGCTGTCGACCTCCCTGTCATGGGGCTTTCCTCTCAGCGGATTATGAGCGAGCGCCCCTGACTAGGTGTGTTGTCGGTGCCCCTCTAAATAACCTGGGCCGCAGCCCAGACAGGGGGATCCGCCGGCTTCAAGGGACAGCCGCGTGGCATTAGTGTTCGACTCTCTGTCGGGCGGAGAGTGCTCTCTCACTCTTTTACGCTCACACACACACACGCGCGCGTGCACACACACACAATTATATTGAATAGATTTGGCAGGCTATCAAAGCATCTGTCAGTTGCAGAAAACTGCCTCTGAAAACATTTTGGCGAGCTCAGCTCCCCAGTTTGTTTTTAAAGCTCTCTTGAAGGAAATGGGGAGTTTGAATGGGGAGTGGGGGTGTGTGTGTGTGGGTGTGTGTGGGGGGGGGGGGGTGAAGGAGGGTTTGGTAGGAGGTGGAGAGCAGGGGAGAGAGAATTCCTCCTGATCAAATAGGAGGATGAAAGGGTCCTGATATCCCTTTAGTCATTACCCACTTTCAGCCAATTGAACAGTCAGATCTCTCAAAGACACACACACACGCACACACACGTTTCTTGCTTCCCAAGTGCTTCATTTCGGCCGCATTGTTTCCCACCAAGCTTCTCCTCTTTGACTCAGTCAAAGCGAGTCCCTTTGGATAAAGAGTCTTAGCTTTGTCCTCCCGGCCAAGAAATAGTTCCATTAAACCTCTTTTCAGCTGCCATGATGAGATAACGCTACTCCAATTAACTCACCGCTCCCCCTTAATAACACACTTTGCAAACAACACATGCTGGTAAGCGTGTGTGTGTGTGTGTGTGTGTGTGTTTGTACGTACGTGTGTGTGTGTGTGTGTGTGTGTGTGCGTGCGTGCGTGTGTGTGTGTGTGTGTTTATGTGTGCGTGTGTGTGTGTGTGTGTTTCCCGGTGTCCCGGGCAGTGAGGACGTCGTTTATTTCCCAGCCAGCTGCATGGGCACAGCACCACAGCTCTCAGAAGCCGCCGATTAGATGCATAAGCCGCAATATGAGAGAGGATTAAGGGGAGACCGATGAGAGGCCCCAGGGTGGTGTGGGATGAGAGGTCCCTGGGTGGTGTGGGATGAGAGGTCCCTGGGTGGTGTGGGATGAGAGGTCCCTGGGTGGTGTGGGATGAGAGGTCCCTGGGTGGTGTGGGATGAGAGACCTCTGGGTGGTGTGGGATGAGAGGTCCCTGGGTGGTGTGGGATGAGAGGCCCCTGGGTGGTGTGGGATGAGAGGCCCCTGGGTGGTGTGGGATGAGAGGTCCCTGGGTGGTGTGGGATGAGAGGTCCCTGGGTGGTGTGGGATGAGAGCGCACAGCTGTATTGATGAGGTGTGACAAGTAGTATCAAAACAGAAAAGAAAGGCGCCTGTCGCTTTCTTTATCGTAGCTCCGATGCAAATATTCAGTTAAATAGTAAAGAAAAAAACGAAGTTTCGGCAGAGTGGTAGCTGCCGAAACGTTGTTTGGTTCTTTACTAATCAAACTAATCAAATGAATCAAACACTTGCGTCGGAGCTACCAGTGTGCGGCGTCTTTCTTGTCTTTTTGAGTGTGCGTGAAGTGCCAAATGGGATGTTCGTACAGCGTCAAGTTTGCTCCTTGAAGGGACGCCCTGACAGCGATGGGAAGGGGACCTTCAGCCTGCCTGGGGGGAGGGGGGCGGGGGACGTGCCCGCGCTTCGCTCCCAAGACGCCGGATCTGATGGGGTCTCCTCTCTGGAGAGGCCTCCCTCTCCTCCTCCGTCAGGCGCCCCTGGGGAAACCGGCGCTCTGTCAGGGACAACAAGTGTCTGTCAGCTCCGCGGGGTCCACAGCGTATCTGGGACAAACAATGGGCCGTTTGAGTAAAGGACCCCCCCCCCGCGCCTCCCCTCCCTCCTTCCCCTGGACCCCCCCCTCCACTCCCCCTCCCGCTGTTGACGTCGGCCTTCACCGCGCTGACAGCCTCCCCCCGCACCTCTTAATTACTGCCGCTCCCGCGCCATTATTTCCGTCTCGCCATTCTTTTGAATGTCAGACTCTTTCTTTTAATTTCCTTCCCTACGCACGGCTGTCTTTTCCGCCAAATACCACATGAGTCACCTTTTATTGGATTCTGAGCCGCTGGCACGCGCGCCCGCTTGTGTGTGTGGGAGCGTGTGCGTCTCTCTCCACAGCCGGCCCACCGAGGGAACTGTGTTTGCCTCAGACCTAGCTGGAGGGTCGCTATAAACATGACTTACTTTATTACACACACGCGCGCCTGCGAGAGAGAGTGAGTCCGACAAAGACAAAGAGAGAGAGAGGGAGAGAGAGAATGAGAGAGAAAGATAGAGGGAGAGAGAAAATATTGGCATCAATAAGTTGTTAACTGTTGCTAAAGTATACACTTTTGAGTCTCTTTCTCCTGTCCTCAAAACACCCACTCTGTTCCTCTCCACCCCCTCTCTCCCTGTCTTTCTAACTCTTTTCTCTCTCTCTCTCTCTCTCTCTCTCTCTCTCTCTCTCTCTCTCTCTCTCTCTCTCTCTCTCTCGGTCTCAGGGAAGTATGCCATGAGGGACCTGGTCCACCGGTTGCCGGGGGGCGGCGGCAGCAGCAGCAACGCCACCAGCGGGGGGAGCGGCGACGGGGCCGGCGCCCCGGGGAAGACGATGTCGGATGACACCGTCACGGCCATCTGCTGCGCGCTGCACGAGGTCATCACCAAGAACATGGAGAACGCCAAGGCCCTGCGAGATGCCGGCGGCATCGAGAAGCTCATCGGCATCGCCCGCAGCAAAGGAGACAAGTAGGGATGCAGCCCTAGAGCACCTAGGGAAGGAAGCAGACTTAGGACCTAGGGAAGGAAGCAGACTTAGGACCGGGTGAAGGAAGCAGACTTAGAACCTAGGGAAGGAAGCAGACTTAGGACCTAGGGAAGGAAGCAGACTTAGGACCTAGGGAAGGAAGCAGACTTAGGACCTAGGGAAGGAAGTAGACTTAGGACAGGGAAGGAAGCAGAGTTAGGACCTAGGGAATGAGGCAGACTTAGGATCTAGGGAAGGACGCAGACTGAGGACCTAGGGAAGGAAGCAGACTTAGGACCTAGGGAAGGAAGCAGACTTAGGACCTAGGGAATGAAGCAGACTTAGGACCTAGGGAAGGACACAGACTTAGGACCTAGGGAAGGAAGTAGACTTAGGACCTAGGGAAGGAAGTAGACTTAGGACGTAGGGAAGGAAGCAGACTTAGGGCCTAGGGAATGAAGCAGACTTAGGACCTAGGGAAGGAAGTAGACTTAGGACCTAGGGAAGGAAGTAGATGTAGAACCTAGGGAAGGACGCAGACTTAGGACCTAGGGAAGGATGCAGACTTAGGTGTAGAAAAGGCTTCAAGTAAGGCTACACATAGTACAGTATGTGTCCTTACAAGAGAAGGCATTGAGAAAGAAACTGCTTAGGAAGTGCATAAGACTACAAGAACACACTTAGTTCATCTTGATAAACAGAAAACATTAGTTAGTGGGTGGCACTACTTAACATAATTGAACAGTCAATTTTACTCAAATGATGTATTGTTTGATGAAATTTGTCTTTAATTGACCTGGTACAAGCTTAGAGTGCCTGCAGCATGCCGTCGAATTTGTTTCCACGGTAAGATATATATAACTAAAAGCAATGGGTAAAACCTTTGGTCAATCCTTTTACTATGCAGCCCCCATTCCTCAGTCCCAGCTCACAAACTCATTGACATTGTCTGAGCACCTTAAACAACTTTCCTGCACCTCCCGCATTGGGCATGTCCACCCTCCTTTCCACTGGAGAGAGAGAGAGAGAAAGAGAGAGAGAGAGGGGAGGGGGGTTAGGAGAGAAAAGGAGCCCTGTCAACTCGCTGGCTGTAAGACCAGTGAACCGCGCTGACAGAAAACAAGGGGACGATGCGACCAGAATAGATCGTCCCTCGCCGCGGTCCACGGAACCAGGGTGCTCTCCCGGGCTGCCATGGCAACCCGCGGGTCAGGGTTGCCATGACACTGGGTGGTTATCACCGGGGGTGGAAGTGGGGGGGGGGGGTTGGGGGGGTCGTGCGTCGAAGCATCGCTATGGCGACAGCCCCGGTCGCACGAGGGGAACGGGTCTGAGGCAGGCGACAGTGAGCGATGGCTCTTGCTTCGGGGGAGAGACTCCATGTGAATGCACTGTGCCTAGCTGGTAGAGCCTCCTCCCTACATCTCCTATGGTCGGCATTGCTCTCATAAAAGAGGCACTGAATGGAATAGTTCGTATTTCCATGTCGCCACTACTCACCCGGATAGGTGTTCTATTCCTTTGGGCTGGTTTGGAGAAATGACGCGTTTCCCATTGAGCTACACCATGCTAACCGTGTTCACACCGGAGCTCACTCGACAGCGGGCCGAGACCACCTCCTGGACGCGGACCAGAGAGCGTCCGTTTGGTGCGCGCCAGAGTTTGAGTTTGAGTTTAGTCCAAGCTAGCCAAACCAGTTGGTCAAACTATCCAGGGCTGGGTTTTAACCGGGATGAAACCAGGTTGGTGTGAGCGCACCCTCAGACGGCTTGTTCACGGGGGGGGATGAGATGCCTGTGGAACGGGATGGCGACTTCAAAACTTCAAATAGCCCCTCCCAGAGAGATCAGTGACTGGGGAGCGGGGGAGCAGGACAGGCCGTCGTCGTTTGTACCTTTCTAATTCAATAGTCGCCCACTCAAACGGCACACACAGCCCTTTACAATGGCTGGAAGGGGGCCATTAAGATCGTCTGCCCTAATGATGGACCACCTTGTCTCCCCCTCTCCTCTAAAGAGGAGCGGCTCCTTAGCGCCTGTGCTCCTGTCGTTCCTTAGAGAACCTCCTGAAGGTGACCAAGAATTTTTTTTTCTTTTCTCTTCTTTAAAAGAATAGTTCTGTAGTAGTTCTTTTCGAGGACTTGCTGCCGCTCGTTAGCCGGGTCAGAGCCACCTTCTTGGAGGGTGTAACTTTGATGTTATCAGGGCCTTCGCTGGAGTCGAAACTTGTGCCGAGATTTCTTACACACACTTTACCTGTCGAGTAGGCCCGGGGAGATGTGGCACCAAAAGTCAAACCCCGTTCGCTTCAGGAAGGTGATGATGTGCCCCCACCTCTCTCTGTCGCCTTCCCTCAGACACTCAGCCAAGGTGGTGAAGGCAGCGTCTCAGGTTCTCAGCAGTATGTGGCAGTACAGGGATCTACGCTCCCTCTACAAGAAGGTAAGACTACAGCCAACTCTATATGCCCTGAATGTATGGAGTGTGTACGTACATTTATATCTATGCATGTGTGTGTGTGTGTGTGTGTGTGTGTGTGTGTGTGTGTGTGTGTGTGTGTGTGTGTGTGTGTATGTGTGTGTATGTGTGTGTGTGTGTGTGTGTGTGTGTGTGTGAGAGAGAGAGAGAGAGAGAGAGAGGTGCCCTGGGGTTGGGTCTTGTCCGGCCTCACACAAAACCATAATGGACTTTTGAGGCAGCATCGTTCCGAAACAGTCGGAGAGGTAGGTGCAGATCAATATGTGTTGGTTCGCCTCCAGCCCAATGTTCAGGCTGCATCGCTGGACCCGAACGCTCCTTTACACACACACACACACACACTCACGCAATGGAACCTTACGCAATCAAATTTCTAAGTATCGATTTAGCATTCCTACCGTGTTTCTAGAATGATACGCCATGTAGGACAACCTTTTCATCCCCTCACAAATGCTTTGGTGCAAAGTAGTCTCGCATGACTTACCAGGGGTTTAACCGCTATGCGTGCACAAGTTCCATTCACATGGAAAACATGGATTAGGGAAAGGAGGGGGAAGGGGTGTCAATATATATGGACGCGGTGTGTGTGTGTGTGTGTGTGTGTGTGTGTGTGTGTGTGTGTGTATTTCGCATTGGATGGAGGTATGCAGGGAGTGAGTGGTTCAATTGTGAGTTAGGTTGCGCCGCAGTATTAGAGCGGTTTGCTTTGAAGTCTTTGAAGAGTAATGAGAACATTTCAAATGTGTTCGTGTGTGTGTGTGTGTGTGTGTGTGTGTGTGTGTGTGTGTGTGTGTGTGTGTGTGTGTGTGTGTGTATGTGTATGTGTGTCTGACTGCACTGACAAGTTTTAATCACCTCTGACAGCATCGAGCAAAACATAGCTGTGGGGCTTTTAAAGAACTGACAACAAGATTCAAAAAGCTTTTGCAGCACGTTGTCGTAATATCATAATACATTTTATTTCTAACACTTTTCTGGTAATGTTTTTGTAATTTATTGTTACTGTATGAAAAAACATGTTTGTGTGTTCTCTAATAGCATCATAACTATGATTTCATAATTTCAAAAGCATAATATGCTACCTTCATTTTACACATATTACCAAAACGCATGTAGGTTAAGTGCATACTGCTTACTAATTCAAGTTGTTGTAAATATGTCATGTAAAGATGATACCGTTAACAGTTCCTGAACATGAGTTTGACCTAATATCAAGGTTAGGCTATATGTAGGTGTTTGTTATTGAGGAACTCTAGGTGCATGCAGTAATATGTTAACCCAACCTATGTGTTTTTGAAGGACATATGGTCTTTGGTAGAGGACAAATGTCAAGTGTAAGGTCTCAGAGGAGATGCCTCACGACCAATCTCTATGACACACGTAGACACACGTAGACACACGTGGACACACACAAAAACAGAAACACACACACACACACACACACGTAGACATACAGGTCAGGGTGCAGGAGATGTTGGGCTTGTTACACGCGTCATGCGCTTGGCATGTTTATAGCGTGCTAGGAGTGCGTGCTTGTGTACCTGTGTGTGTGTGTGTGTGTGTGTCTGTGTGTGTGTGTCTGTGTGTGTGTGTGTATGTGACCAGACTCATATTGATTTCTATCCGAGAAATTCCTGGCCTTCATATAGTGGCGTGATCTACTCTATTCTGTAGATCTACTAGAGCCTTACTATTAATAAACCCGTTCATAACTGTCTAGCGCTTCTTCATAGTGGCGTGATCTACTCTATTCTGTAGATCTCCTAGAGGCTTACTATTAATAAACCCGTTCATAACTGTCTAGCGCTTCTTCATAGTGGCGTGATCTACTCTATTCTGTAGATCTCCTAGAGGCTTACTATTAATAAACCCGTTCATAACTGTCTAGCGCTTCTTCATAGTGGCGTGATCTACTCTATTCTGTAGATCTACTAGAGCCTTACTATTAATAAACCCGTTCATAACTGTCTAACACACCTTCATAGCGGCGTGGTGTTTTTTTCATTTTTCTTTAACATACTGTATTTGCTGCAATCTTGGCTGTGTTTTATGTAAAGAAAGTAATGGAGCAGATAGAAAGGGGTGTGGGGGTAGTTTGAAGTTTAGAGGAAACATTTCAGCGTAACATTGCCATGACTTTACTTATCAGGCCGGAGGGCATGCCAGTTTGTCTATACTAGCTAGCTACACATGTTGTAAACGTGTTACTGTTTGGCCTGCATGTTTGTCTATACTAGCTAGCTACACATGTTGGAAACGTGTTGCTGCATGTCCTGCATGGTAATCTATACTACCTACACCTGTTGTAAACTTCTTTGCTGACATGCATGTTTATCTATGCTGGCTTAACATTCTGCCGGCCTGTTTTACATGCATCGTGGTCGCGTTACCGCCTAGCCCACTGACACTTGAGAAATGCCAGCATGCCAGTAGGGTAAGGAGATAGTGGGTGAAGTTCTACCGTGTACATTCACATACGCACTCACACACACGCACACACAAACACACACACTCGCACACAGTCACACACACACACACAGAGGCTCCCTTTGCCAGTCCCAGCTGTGCTACACAGCTTGTATCAAGCTTCTGGAGATGGTTGCACATGGAATAGGGGGAAGTTGGCAGTGTGTGTCGAAAAGACAGTTCATTAGATGTTAGGTGTTGATTGGAGGGGTAGGGATCCTGGGTGTTTTTTGGCTCTACTGGACTTGGGATCTTGGGGAATCACATCGCGGAGCTGTGCTTTTAAGCATGGCCGTGTGGCATGGCTAAATAGGCAAGGAGGACAAGTTATGTCTTACAGCGGTGTAGATACATGTAAAAAAGAAAAAGTGAAGTGTAGGAATACACGTTAACAAGGTATCACGCCTAGACACAGCTTTGTGTGAGGTGGGTGGGGGGGGGGGGGTACTCTGAAAGAAGACTCCACGAAAGCTCCATCATTTCACAAAGACAACGTGCCTTAAGCCGCTCCCCCTTCCCGCCATCTCAGAGTCACAGATGACGCTGCTTCTCCCTAATCAAGAGACACAAGGAGCGTGGAGTGGATGAAATTAGAGGTCTTTATTATAGCCCACCCCCCTTCCCCCTGCTTCCTCAGCCCCTAAGACGGCGTGTCTTGAAAGCGGATGAGCACTCTGAAAACGTTTCCCCCTTCAAACGGAGTCGGCGTTTTGGAAAGCGCTCTTTGTCGTTCCCTTTGAAGAGGAGCTCACCCGCGTCGGGGCGCTCTGCCGCGGTTAGACAGCTCTCTCTCTCCCACTCCCAACGTAGGAACTCGGAACCAGAGCGTCATCAATGCCTGGAAATGGTACGCGCAGGGGGTGATGTGGGACGTTGCAGTGCCAGGTGTAGGCTGGAAACGAAATGACCCGTCATTTTTAACGTTGATCAGAACCACCTCTAACGCTAATGAATCAGCCGTGCGCACCTGTTTGTCAGCTGTGGCCGGCTCTGGCCTTGGGAGTTTGACGACCTTCGAATAACCGTCCAAGGACGTAGCAAGTCAACACACATAAAGGTTGCCTGGCAACCCGCCGTTCCTTACGAGAATCAAACGAGAGAACTTATGCCATGGAGAAAGAGAAAGAGTGTGAATGACGGAGGTAGAGACAGAG
>CM030174.1:14605300-14632800 GCA_017639675.1 Aplochiton taeniatus | reverse complement strand
GTAGCATGTGACCATGGCAACCTGAAGCCTCTTCTGCGGAGCCAATTAAAATCCCCCCTCCCGCCCCCCCCCCCCCCCCCCCCCCCCCCCCCCCCCCCCCCCCCCCCCCCCTCTGTGACATTAGACTAATTAAATGTTTCTGTGTAAGCACTCTCTGGGAAAGTCTGCCCGTGCTCCACCTCTAACAGGCGCGCGACAGGAAGTGGAACGTGCGTTTTTGGATATCTTTGCTTGATGAGCTTTGATTACCGTCTCCAAATGAAAGACACGGTTACACTTTGGAGGATGCAGGAACTACCGGACCTACTTGGCTCTACCCTCAGTGGACCAAGCGTAGCATGCATAGGGTCCCACACACACACACACACACACACACACAGGACCATACATCACTACCTCCGCCAGCGGCGATAGCAAATGTGGTCGTCCGCCTCCGTGGGAAGCGATAGCCGAACACTGTGTTCCCGGGCACGTGTTAAAAGAGCTGACACAGCATGTTCTCCCCCCCCGCCGGATATATGTCCAGCCCTGCTGCCTGCCTCTGCCCCCCCCCCCCCACCTTCTTAACGTTTGATCCTATCCCTCTTTCACCCTCACTCTCTTACTACCTTCCTCCTCCACCCCACCCCCCCCCCACCACCACCACCGTCTCACCCTCCACCCCCTCCCTCCTCCCGTACCCCACCCACCCCATGCACACAGGTCCCCGCCCAGCCTTGCGTCGCACCCCCCCAGCCCCAGGAGAGCCCGGCGGCACTAAAAGACTACGACCCCTACCCCCCGCCCCCCTCCTTCCCGCAGCCCCAGGCGCCCCAGCCGCCGCCGCCCCACAGCCAGAGCCGCAGCTTCGACGTGGACTCCTACTACGAGGAGCAGGGGCCCCAGCCCCAGCCCCAGCCCCAGCTGCCGGCCCCGGCCCCGGCCCCGGCCCAGCCCCACCCGCAGCAGGCCTCAGCCGCCACCGACCTGCGCATGCACCTGGGCCTCAAGTCCACCGGCAACTACGTGGACTTCTACTCGGCCTCGCGGCCCTACAGCGAACTCAACTACGAGACCAGCCACTACCCGGCCTCCCCCGACTCCTGGGTTTAGCCGCAGGGGACACGCAGGAGTTTGGCAAGGGGGGGGATAGGGGGGGGGGGCGTGGGCGTGTGTGTGTGTGTGTTTGTGTGTCTGACGAAGGGGCTGGGCGGTTTTGTAAGTCATCCACAGCAACCGAAATGGAAGAGGAAGGAGGAGGGTTGGTAATTCTAACAGGTGAGTGCGTGTGCGTGCGTGCGTGTGTGTTTGAGGGGGAGGGAGCTGCTGCTGATGGAAACAGCTGTGGAAGAAGGGGACAAGGGAAACTATGCATGTGCATGCAGACCACAGAGCATTTCCCTTCTGTTTAGTTTTCCTTTATCTCACACGGCTTTGCGTCGATCGGGTGGGCAGGCGGGCCGGGAAGGAGGAAAGGAGAGGAAAATGGGCTGGATGGGGGGAAAGAAAAAGGAATAGGAATAGGGAGACGGTACACGGAAATGTTGTAATGGCGGCTCAAGGGCGGAGGAGAGCTCTTACGAGGAAGGAAGCAGAGGGAGCTTGACCTTTGGAGCAGAGGTGGGACAAAGGGGTGGAAGCGGGGGATAACCGGGGGGGAGAGACGGCGCGGAAAGAATGGCTTTTATCCCCCCCCCCCCCCCCTGTTCAGCCCGCTGTCCCTTCAGTCCCAACCAAGAGTTCTGCTTACATTTCGAGACGATCATTCCAGCCTTACTTTTTTGTTCTTCTTGGACACTTCGCTTTTATTATTATCATTTTTTTCTTCAAAATTTGCACACCTATCTGTTCTCAGTGTAAAGATGTTTTGTTTTCTTTCTTTCTTTTCTTATGTGTACAGTTTAGAAGTGATATCGTGTATATTACACAGCATTCAGTGGAGTCCAGTCCAATGCTTTGGATTTTGTTTTATCGTACCTGCCACTGACTGAAAGAAATCAACTGCAGAGACAACGCAAATATGCCAAACACATTCAAAGACACAGGCGGGAGGAGACGGATTCCAATGAACCCGCATCCCTCTTTGAAAAAAAGAAAGCGAAGAAAAAAAAACGGGGTGAACAACCAGAGAGAAGTATTGTCTTATGGGGACGCTTCTTTTGGGAGAAATGTCAACTTTTGGGGCCGCTCGAGACTGACAACTGTGGAGCGGTGCCGTTCCACCCTCCTGGCGATGCTCTCTCACTGCCTGAAAAAAAAATGTACAAAAAAACTGGACTTTGACGTGGAAGGCACACTTTCTTTCTCGGGAAGGTTTTAAACTCCGTGTTTTCCTTTCGAGGACCCAATGTGTTTCAAAGTGAATAGGTCAAATGGTTTTAGTCATCACCACCTTGCGTATAAAACCTGTCTGTTGTACAAGACCCACCGTTGTATTGGACAGTATGTATTGTACAGTAGAGAGAGAGACTGACATTGTGCCAAACTTTGACACCTCTTGATCCCTCCTGGAGGTGCATAAAGGGACATTCCGTTGGAAGTTTACAATGACTAGAAAAATCCCCTCTCCGGTTTGTAACTTGTTTTCATGTGTTTTGATTGGATGACGCTGTACCTAAAGCTGGGGATCACTGAGGCGGGTAACACCCCCTCCGGAGAAAATGTACAGACCTGCCTCTCTGTGTTAGCTAAGTGTGTGTGCGTGTGTGTGCGTGTGTGTGCGTGCGTGTGTGTGTGTGTGTGTGTGTGTGTGTGTGTGTGTGTGTGCACGCATCAGTGTGTTTGTGTCAGAGAGGGAGCATGTTGAGTGTGTGTGGCCTATGTGTTTACATGTAAGCTTGAGTGTGTTCATGCATGCATGTGTATTTGTGTGTGCGTATGTGTGTGTGTGTGTGTGTGTGCATCTGTGTGCGTGTGCGCGTGTTCGTGCATAATACAATGGCCAGAATAGGCATTCCTACCGACAGTTTGTTCGATTTTACAACACAAAAACCAAGGTAAAAATCACTAGACTGAAATGTTGATAGAGAATGACAAATCTATATATATGAATAAAAAAAATCTATATATATATAATTTTTATGTGCAGATGTCGGTGTCACTAAAAGCAACAACGTTCAAACTGAGAAAAAAAAACAAGGCGATGTACAATACTCAAAGGCTGCTGTGCTCTGTGGAGAAGATAGGACACCCCTTGGCGGTGTTCAGACTCTGGTGTGAGTTGTGTGTTCTTTGTGTGTGTATGTGTGTGTGTGTGTGTGTGTGTGTGTGTGTGTGTGTGTGTGTGTGTGTGTGTGTGTGTGTGTGTGTGTGTTTGCGTGTGTCTATGCTTCTTAGATGACCCTGCTGAGAAAGGATGAGATACGTGAACACCAGGAAAAAAAATAAAAATAAAAAAAGGCTCTTTGCAACCTACGCTGTTGTTTCAATCATTCGGCCCGGTGGCCTGTTCACACACGGAACACACGATGTTACGGCACGTGACACTTGATCATGTTGTGAGGGTTTTATTGGCAAAGTTATTTTCCCCGTCGCCACCAATCGCATGCGTCGTAGATCCCGAGGCACCGTTATCGTCCTTAGCAACAAGCAACAGTGCCCAGATCCTGATAATATCTCAACCCAGTGGGGGAGTTCTCTCTACAAGGAATGTTGGAGCTTGTTTGGCTGATACTGTCGTGGTTGTCTGAAGCTTTTGCTATTTAAATACAAGCTGAAGAAATCCTATTGCATCATAGGGATAGTGTCGCTGTTTCATACTGATTGAGCTGGATCAACTGATGATGTAAGTCCCATAAAATGTACTACTACTATTCAGGGGCGTCAAAGGGGACGGGGGGGGGGGGGGGCTGCCGGTCCAAACTTTAGCTATCGGAAGCTTTAGTCAAGTCAGACTCAAGGGGAGGCTGGGGAGCTCAGCTCGCTCAACTGGACTGGGTTGCACCAGTTATGCGTACATTTGTGATTAAGTTTGTGCGTAAAGCCATTACTAAGTCCTTAGTAACTACTAGTTACTTTCAAACTAGAGGAAGGGGGCCCACAGAGACTGCTCATGTAAAGGGCCCAGCATTTTGTGCTACATCCCTGCTACCACTACTACTACTAATAATAATAATATGGGATTTACAAGCGCCTTTCTAGTAACTCAAGGACACTGTACACAGGGAACATACTGGGGGGTAAGCTAAGTCCCCCATTGTCAATTTGAGCACATCCCTTCATTTCAAAACAGTTGTATGACTGTTATAGCCTTCTTACTCTGCTGTTTCCACAAGGTAGGAAAACAGTCAGGCCTCGTTACCTCCGACGGCTGCCCGTCCCAGTTCATTTCCCCCGTTCGTTGTTTCCTTCATCAAGGTCCCCCCGTCCATTAGTCTCCAGTCTGAAATTGAGCTCAAAATGAAGGGAGGGAATTGGGCCGAGGGGAGGGAGGAGGTGTTACTAGCGACCGGAACCTCGCTTTCTCCCTGTCCTGCAAGCCCGAGCAGCATGGCCGTGCGAGCCGCCTGTGGAACGTGACGTTGGGATAGTAGCACCGCGGCGTCGACTGTTGCCCTTCGCCATGGAGACTCGACCCGTTCCCCTTTCTGGACGGCCGGTGGGGCTGACCGTGGCGCCAAGAGAGCTCTTCGATGTCACCGCACGTGGCTCCAGTCCACGCCGCCGATCCAACCGGCGGCCCCCTCGGCGCGCAGGTGTGCTGCGGTGACCGAGGGTGATTCGGGGTGACGGAGTGAACGCGCGCGCCTGTGCACGTGGGAGGATCCGCGACGGGGACAGAGAGGTTGGCTGCATGGTTGAAGACAATGGCACACACACACACTGAAGGGTTTGGGGACTACGAGATCAATGTGTTTGGGAAATAAAGAGAGTATTGAGTGTGAATCCGGGTGTCACTGAAGGACATATCGGAAAATGGAATGAAAACAAAATGTGCGCCAGTGCCAACCCAAACTCCATGTCCCCCTTTCACTTGTCCTGTGGAAATCTTTCTCTTTTTCATTCTTTCTCCCTATAATAGTTATGACCTTTATTCTGCATGTATGCACAAGCACCACGAGGTGCCCTGTCAAAAGAAATCCTACTGAAATTGTCTGCCTGCAAAACAGAGGTAACTGAAGTGCCTCAAAGCCACTGGGTATTCATGTGTGATTGTGATGCTACCGACAGAGGACTCAGCTGGCTCTCCCAAAATACAATGGCAGAGAAGGAGAGAAAGTGTGTGTGTGTGTGTGTGTGTGTGTGTGTGTGTGTGTGTGTGTGTGTGTGTGTGTGTGTGTGTGTGTGAGTGAGTGAGTGAGTGAGTGAGAGAGAGAGAGAGAGAGAGAGAGAGAGAGAGAGAGAGAGAGAGAGAGAGGGAGAAAAGGATAGAGAATGAAAGAGGTGGACCTGTCAGATACAGCAAACTCACTCACCTCTGACGTCCTCATTCTGTCTCTCTGTAAACCGTCACCAAGAGTGCTCCTCTCAAAGGCCCTGGACCACGCGTGCGGACACACGCACAGGCACGCAGGCACGCAAACAGTCATATCAGCCGTGGGCAGGTGTTGAGATCATTTACTTTTGAAGTGGTTTTTACTTATACAGATTAGAGGTAATTCACAATGACGTTTCTTGTGTTTGTGCATCTATGTTTGTTTTCAACTATGGAGAAACGGTGATGGGTGGGGTGTGCAACTGCAATTAACACATTTTAATAAAAAACTTTAACAGAAGCCTATTAGCTCTGATCAAAGCTATATTCTCCCCTCTAGTGGCCATGTGCATACCGATACACACACACACACACAATTGTTTCCTTGCAAGTTGCAAATGTCACAGCAGGTAGACATGAAATCGTTAAGTAAATCAAGATCAACTACACAGGATCAATATGAAAAGAAAAAGATGAATTGGGTAAGAATGGACATGATGGTTACTCTTCCGAGTGACCTCTTGATTGATTGTCAACGCCTGCCTCAGGGAAATAAACATTCCACTTCTACACTGGATGTCTAGTGTGTTGATGAAACATCACTGAACGCAATTACTGACATTGTGTGGCCATATGCATGGTGGGGTGTGTGGAGGAATGGGGGAGTTGCCGCTATCTGGGTTCCTCATATTTTGAGGTACACTAAGGTCTAATCAAAGTGTCGGTCACAAGGGTGTATTCGGTTTGATTTGCATTTTAAAACAGGATATCTTGCAGTCAATTTTGGTTAATAGAAACGATACAATTTCCATTTAACACAGACAGCCACTGAAGTGCTTTTTGACGTTCTACTTCAATGGCCACAAACTGCAAGTGCATGCCTATTTAAAACGCCTCGGTAAACAACCGTGGCTTTTAATCTATTTAACCTTAACGTCTAGGTCTTTTAAATAAACGCCTCCGAAATTATGCTAAATGGAATGATATATTGAGTAGCCTTTTGATTTCATAAAATAAGACATTAGGCTATGCCAAATTGAATTCCAAACATTTTTGAGGGGCATGGTGAAATGCCACTCACATTATTTCAATTGCAAAGGCAATTATTTTTCCCTAGTTGTTTTCAGGAAATGCGCCAACATATGCAATTGAAGGTGAGTAGAAGGGGTGGTTTGCATTCCAAGGTGGCTGGATTCTTTTCAAAAACAAATTCCCCACCCATAAAAAATTAAGGGTCGTGTAAGGTAGCTAATTAAGGTTTTACTTTTAATTGTTGCCATTGACTAAAACGTTATTTTACCATGCGTGGAATGCATTTCACGTTTTACCCATGTAATGTTGCATTTCAGGCACACATTGTTTCCAACAGTGCACACGTTTACCCCACCATATTCTATAATGTGGAATTTGCACTCAATCCATTGGAAGTAGTGTAAGTGAATACTACTTTGCCTCTGCATATTATGATAGTCCTTGGTTCTGCGCTACGTATCGACGCCGTGTGCGTTTGACGTTTCGAGGATTTCCCTTCGTCATTACGCACCGTTGTCAAACAATGGTCAGCAGAAAGCCACGTTGACGATCTCATCTGAAGTCTACTTCAAAATTAGACGCAGAGAAAACAAGGAAACAGTATTTGGACAATATATTCCACACCTACGCAGTACAGACATGTCTTCTCCACCCTCTGAAAAGATCGAAACCAAAGGTGGACATCTACCAGCAGGTAATATCCTATATAATATCCTAATAATGATGTCCTGTTTATTTTTATTTATAGAAGTTCATGTGAATGATTCTCTTTTCAAATGACCCACAACGCCATAATAAATGCACAAATCTGCCATTTGTAAATTATAAATGCGTGGAATGCTACCAGTAATACGTATGGGAATATCGTCCTCGCGCGGGTACATAGGCGTCAAATTGTAATATTTGAGTATGCAGATTTAATTTATAAGCCTTTAGAATTGCATATTGTTTTTCGCTAGTTGGAAACATTGTATCCCGCTATCGGTGAATTCAGACTCAATGGAACCTAACGTGCAGCTAAGGTGTACGTGGACATTCGTGTTTTGAGCTGGGCAATGATTGACTGCCGCGATACAAGAACCACATATAGATATCTTTGACCTGACAACATGCTAGGCTAGGTCCAAAGAAGAGTACATTGCAAATACTAACTTTCCAATGCGAGATTATCGATTAAGTATCACTCAAGACCAATCATTTGTTTTAGAATGGCCAATGTGATTTAGTATCCCCATTATGCACGTGAATGTATGTATTGCAGTGAAAGCTGGAGGCATGAGGATAGTGCAGAAACACCAAGGTTCTGTGCCAGAGCCTCCACAACAGCAGGAGAAGAACAAGGAGGACGAAGAGGAGTATGAGGCCAGCAGGTAACGTACTTCACACCCAGACACACACGCTGCAGGGTTTCCATCGGCAGCAGAGAGGCTAATCTTTACAATTGAAAGAACTAAAATGCAAAGTTCAACTAGTATCACAAGACTACTATCACACTTGCCACTTGCAGATTACCAATGCCCTTTGTTTTGGTTCTCAAGCATAGTACTGCTGGAGAAACAATTTAGTGAAGACTTTGCTCTGGCTGAAACAAATGCCAATCTTAAAGAATGTCTTATTGTTGTCTCACCCTGTGAAAAGGGAAAGGTTGTTTACTACCAGAGGTGTTTGGGTTGCTAAGATACCGCCGCCTAGCTTGTCTTATCCCAGGCGGGGTTTCATGAAGTCAATCCTTTTTGGACCAGGGTCAAATGCATGCGTCTTTTATCGAAGTGTGGGGGCCATTCAGAGGCCTGGCTCCGTTTTATCGAAATGCACCTCTGCGTGTACAGTCGACGCGTTCTCACAAGGTCCCCACGCTTGCCTGTGTGCATCCCTCTTTATCTGTGGTGGGGGGACAAATCACCTCCAGCAGAGCGAGGTGTTTGGTATGACAAAAAAGCTTTGATAGGACGCCGAAAGTCACCCACGTGTGAATTGCCGTCAGACCCAGGCGTCATCTGACAGGGCCTGGGGGGGGGTCAAGTGAGGTCGTTCCGCGGCGTGCACAGCGCGGCATCCTCTCTCGTTTGTGAGGACGCTGGTGTCTGGAGAGCGTGGGGTTATCAGATCGGTCGTAAAAAACAACCGTCAGCCTCTCTTGGAATGGGCCCACGAGAACTTTCCAAAGGCCTGCGATGAACTCTTCAGCTCTGCCCTTCCACTCGTCAGCTCAGCTAAGCCTTCAGAGCTGTGCCCGCGTCGAACCACAGACCTTGGCCGTGTCTAACGTCAAGCTTTCTTCCTTTGCCTCCGTCTGACATTCAAAGTCTGCCCCCCCCACTGTGTGGACGTGGGAGTGCGAGAGAGTCGGTGTGCACCAGAGCTCAGCAAACGCCCCTCCATCTGTTGCGTTATTCTTAAACTGAGTCATCTCCTGATGCGAGTCGTACTTGCACCCTCTATGACTGATGCACTTATGTGTTTAAATACAATTGTAGTCTAATATTTAGGTGTATCACAAAAAATGTAGTTTTTCAACAGGACCTCCTTAGAGATGTAATTATTTCTTTACTTTTACAGAGAGACTCTGTATGTCTTTATGAACTGGAATGCTGCTACATCACTCGTAAAGGTCTTGCCTACACACTCTATAAAACATTCCTATGCAAAGTATCGTTTCCGATACAGAGTTTAGTTGTATTGGACCATGCTAGATAATGCTAGCAATGCGTGAGCTGGAGCATTTTATTGCAACTCTGCTAGTGAGTAAATGGTGGCTACAGAAAAACAGAGATTTGCAATAGTACGTATTGGCAGCTTTCCAAGGGGCGTCATTGGAACCTCAGCAGGCTGGCTAGCAGGAAACTTCCGGAATTCTTCTTGGCCTTCTGAACATCCATTGTTGATTTAAGATTAGGACGTTGAGGTTATTAACCATAAACAACTGCATCTGATTTTAAGAGGGAAGCCAAAGATCTATTTGTGCTGTAATTGTACTTCATGTGAAAATATGTTTATAATTAAACTGAAAGTAAACTTATTTTTCTTTTTTTACGGTTAAACTACAACTGCTGCTGATCACATAACCACATGATCTTGACTGAGAGAGAGAGAGAGAGAGAGAGAGAGAGAGAGAGAGAGAGAGAGAGAGAGAGAGAGGCAGGCATGCTTAGTGGAGACGACTGGCACAGTGTTCCCAGAGGAAGTAGGGGGGGAGGGAGGGGGGGTCAACTGACAGACCCCTCCCCGCAGGTGCATGTCTCCCCTCCACGAGATCTCCTAACAGTAGTGTCTACCATCAGTAATCACAAAATAAGGAGGATTTTGACCTTGCTATTTCTGTTTGTCTGTCTTAAACTGTGCTCGCTAATAAGCCTTTTAGAAAGACACAGTAGTGAATGTGATCAAAGGGGATTGGCTCTAGAGTGTATTTACTCTAGACAGCTACATCAGTGGTTCTTGTGGCTCTCCATTGCAGTGCATTGGATTTGAAATTAATCAATGGCTTTATATTTAAAGTGCAGACTTGTCGCTTTTGATATGATATAGTTCCATCAATATCGGGTGAACCATAGAACAACTGACCTATTTATTAATAGCCTCAAAGATGTTTCAGGGAACAGCTTTGACCATTGATTCTCTCCACCACTCTTTTAAAAGGATTCCAAAGTCGTCGAAATTCTTTCGCCATCCGTCCGGTGTGGATGCTAGTACCCTTCAATGAAAGGTGGGGGTCGTGCGCCCTTTCACCCCGTAACCAGGCATTGTCTAAAATCCAGTTACAGCTGGAGTATCGAGCCACAGGAACTAGAAGGGTGTCACTGTACTGATCCCTAGCGTTGGCACGTCTGTTAAACGCCCCTATGTGCTGGCACAGCCTTTCCTACCACTCTGAAAAGTCCCTCCAGGGTCTGGCGGTTGAATCGCCGGTTGTGCCTGCACTCCTCCTCGTGTTACAGAACTGGAACTTGGCGTGTGTCCAGGCCCTGGAATTGATCAGATACGGACAAAATAATTTTTTAGGTGCGTGCATAAATACCCGCTAAAGTTTAAGCAGACCTGGTGCTTGTGAAGCGTACGACTAAACAAGGTTAAACCCTGACGGTCACAACTTTACAGCCATTGTAGTGGGAGGTCTTTTTCAAACGCCATTGTGGTGATGCATTCGTTGTGATGAGGTTGATCAGTCAATGAGACAACACATTGACTGACAGAGTGGAGGGGAGAGATTTCAATCCAGTTCACTGCATCTGTAAGTTGTCGTCGTCCCCCCCCCCCTCTCTCTCTCTTTCGCCAGGTCCCCCAGTGCCGCACCCTCCTCCCTGATACCCAGTTAGCAGGTGGCCGCCGGCTAAATTGCACATTTGTTGCAGCCAGTCAAGCGTTGTAGTCATGGGAACACCTGCCACGCGCAACCCAGTCCTGGGAGAGGGGGGTGTGGGGGGGGTGGGGGGGGTAGGGGGGTAGGGGAGAAGTGACTGGCTGTGTGAGACTTTGTGAAGGATGGACAGCGATCGAGTTCTCCACTGCGAGCCATTGATGCTGTCACGGCACCATGACAAATGTATTCAGGCACATACGCACACGCACTACACCGCACACACATTTCAGCGTGCACAAACACATACACTCTCATACACCAACCCAAGTTAGCCATGTGTAGATGTTAAATACTATAGTGGTGCTGAAGGTTTCTACCAAAACAAGATCAGAGTGTTTTTTCTTCTTCTTTTTCACTCTGTGCCGAGAAGCAGACAAGAAAGACACCTTAGATCTGTTCCCATGGTAATCGATGCCTTGCCAACGGCAAAACTTCCAACGTGCTACCTCGGAGCGGAGATACGAAGGGCGGGGGGGAGATAAGGGGTGTGGGCGGGCGGGGGGGTGGGTTTGCAGGGGTCCTTAAAGGGGTAGTCCTCTGAAATGAAAAGCCATCTCATTTGGTGGAGGTGGGCTCTGGAATCCCACCAGCGCTACCCAGTGAAGAGGGAAGGCATGGGCCTGTTATCCTTGCTCCGTGGTGGGCTTGCAGCCCTGCACTGGGTGTGGCTCTGCAATACTGTCGCGTGAACGTCCTCCGCGGGAGAGTCACCGTCTCTCTGCCTGCCGTGATGTCTCCCCGAAGCTCTCTACTGGCCCCTGCAGGTCGCCCCTCTCCACTACCTACGGACCCACACACCCACACACACACACGTTCTTACTGTCTCTTCTTCCCCCTCTCTCCGTAGCTGCCCAATCCAGCTAATCTCAGATTAAAGTACTCCTCTCGATAAACAGGGTGTCGGGCCTGTCTTGACTGTTTGTACTCCCCCCGCCCCCCCCCCTCAGAGCTACGTAGATACATGGCAGGCCTGGTCGGCGGTGCCAGCTCTGTGGCTCTTTTTGTGGCAGTCGGCAACTAATGGCGCCGTCAGTCCACCATAGAACGCCGAGAGCCGGTGCCCGTTCCCTTTAGGGCACGAAAGGTGTTCTCCTGACCAGGCCTAGGTGCTCCTATGTTTCGCTCTACGTAGACCGGCCGCTCCACTGTGCGTTGGGAGTGGGTCAGAGAGACGTCGGAGCCACGCACAAAAGCATGCGCTCCGCCTCAGGTGATTGCAGCGCCGCTGTAAAATTAGACGACGGCCGTCTTCCCAGTCAAGGTCGATCCGCACCTGAGGTCTAACGCACCTCTCTCTCTCTCTCTCTCTCTCTCTCTCTCTCTCTCTCTCTCTCTCTCTCTCTCTCTCTCTCTCTCTCTCTCTCTCTCTCTCTCTCTCTCTCTCTCTTCCCCCCCCCCCCCCCACTTCTCAAGGCTGGCTTGTTACCCCAAAAGCCCCCAGCCTACTGGCCGAACATCAGGCAGTTTCCCGTTTTTCCAGGCTCTTTGGTGAGCGCCGGCAACCAACCTCTGGCATTCGCCTCACACCTGCCTCCTTGTCCTAGAAAGAAGCCCTGGAATCAGAGTGACTTAATGTCAACTCGAGCGGCCCGTGCAAACCGTCGCTGCCCGACAAAGGCGAACCCCCCCCCCCCCCCTCGAAAGTTAAGGCTATGCCAATCCAAAAAGGCAATGTCTGTTCTCCTTACCCGTGACAGACAAACACAGTACAAGCTGTGAACAAATCAACAGAGACGTCCCGGCCCACAAACCCCTCCCCCCACCCCCCTCCGCAGAGGTGGAAAAACGACGAGCAACTGGAAAATGCGAGCAGACTCTCCTTTTTACTCCTCCAGGCTAACGCACTTTGACCTCCCCTGCTCGTCCCTCTCTCTATCCCTCCCTCCCTCCCTCACTCACCTCCTCCCTTCATCCCTCTGTCCCTCCCCCCCCTCGTCACCAGGGGCCTGGCATCAGGATGAATGGGAGTTATTTAAGCGCCTGGCAGGCAGCGCTGCACAACTGTGGGTGGTTGCTGTCTGGAAAACAGACCGCACTTTTTTACCCGGGCCTTCCCTCAGGAGTTTCATACTAGGCCACGCTGTAGCTTTGCTTGGACACACACACACACACACACACACACACACACTCACACTCACACTCACTCATGCCTGACCGCGCACACGGCCTCACGGGTGAACATGAACACACAGGTCTAGATGGAAAGGCAAAAGCACCTCTGCAGCGGATGGGCTTTGAATCGCGCTTTTGTGTGTCGAGCATATAGCTGTGTGTGTGTGTGTGTGTGTGTGTGTGTGTGTGTGTGTGTGTGTGTGGGGGTGTTTTAACCCTCTCTCTCTCTTCTCTCTCCTGTTTACTCTCACAGCAGTCCTACCAAGCCGACCCTGATCGTTTCCGGAGCCGTCACAAAGGTAAGAGACACAATGGCCGTTTCCAAATGCCTCTATGATTTGAAAAAAATTGCCTTCTTCGGTTTGGACCTGAACCTTCGTCTCGTGGCTTGGAAGAAGCTGGGCAAGCATGCGTTTATTGATTTTTTGTGGGGGGGTGTATTTTGTATCCTCGGCGTCCGTTTTGTTTTCAACTCACCCTGCACTTAATTAACACCTCCCCTGGGAGGGTCAGTTGAGGTGGAGCAGGGGCTCTCCCACCACTGTTTTGCTGAAATGTTTGGGGAGGGATTTTCTCTGAAAGGAAAACAGCACGGGGACAGGGCCTGTCTTTATCTCTTCTCTTCACTCTCAGCCCTTCCCCTTTATTTCCTATCGATGCCATCTAACCTGCGAGCTGCCATCGTACAGGGCTGAGGATAAACCATTCAGGGCCAACCCAACTGTGTGTGTGCGTATGTCAGTGTGTGTGTGCTTCTTTGTGTTGGGGTTGTGTGTTCAAAGGAGCGTGGAGGGTATGGAAAAAGTATTTTGCACTGCAGTAAAAAAAAAACGAAAAAAAACGAGTTGCGTTCCTTTTTCTATGAATATTTGTTTCAAATGGGATTTAGCTTGATGGTGCGTGCTGCTCTTAAGAGTAAAGCTAAATTGAGATGACGGGCGCTCTTAACGTGGGATCAATAGAAGTCGGACTAGTGGGGAAACCAGATGTTCAACAGAACCTCCATCCGCCTCCACTGTAAGGCTCACTAGTCAAAGCATTTAGATGGAGAGACAAATATGTCCCAATTTAGTTTGACTGTTTTTTTGTTTGTTTTGTAAGATTTACTTATTGCCTACTGACGACTGAAAGGGTTGTTTACAAAAGTAGTAGCCAAATGAGGACATTATCATTTTAGGAAACGTGGACAGTATGAACAGCCGTTTCTTTCTCGAACTGCGAAACCAAGATACATGGCTCTTTGGTTTAAAAACAACTTAAAACTGTGAGTTGTGTGAGTATGAAATAAATCTCTTTCCCTCACCAACTCGCTCTCTGCCGCATGCATACCCACTCGCTGGCACATGCTCACAAGAACTCTTCTTTCTCACTTGAGCGCCACGTTCTAGTTTGACCTTAATCCTGTGGTGTGTGTGTGTGTGTGTGCGCGCGCGTGTGCGCGTGCGCGCGTGTGCGCGTGCGCATGTGCGTGCGTTCCCAGTTCATAATAATGGTTACCTAACCTCTCCATCTGGCCTGTCCACCAAATCCGAATGTGAATCTGTCTGTGAGTCCAATTGTTTTATGCGTAAGAAGAAACCACAGAAGAAGCCACAGTTAAGCCAGGCTTCACATCAGAGTCGTAATGTTATTCAGCTATAGGATGAGGTGTTTGACACAGTGAGTAGTAGTTTTACTGCTCATTTGACCCGTAAACTCCCAAGGTTGTCGGGTAGTAATGTGCTGGGATTCCATTTCAAAGCCTGCTGCTGTTGTAACGGTAATAGATTATGTGCTTAGAAAACAGCACAGGCATGCAAAGCAGTGTACTGAAAAAGCACACAGCCTGTTTGTGTGTGTGTGTGTGCGGCAACATTATGCTGTGCTGGCTGTCCCAAAGGATTGGAGCGTGGTGAGTCACCGCCCGAAAGGGAGGGTTATCAATTGTAGCTAATCTCCCCCTGCTCCTCAATCTCCTTCGCCTTCTCTCATTTTGCACAAAATGCAACAAAAAAAAATGAAACTGAAAATATAGATTATTTTAGCCCCCCCCCCCCCCCTTTTTTATGAAACGGGAGTGTCCGCTTGCTATTATTCTCGGTCTACAAGCAGCAGCCGTTTATAGGGAAAGCATGCCGACTGGTTTCTTGGAACGGGTGATGCAGGTTTTTAGGTAGATGACTAGAGGCAGACACCCTGGCTGGGGAGCGGCCACGTGCTGAGCGGTGAACTCTTACCCCGTTCAGGGGCTTTCACCATCATCATCATTGTGATTATTTAGCGGTGAGGGAGAAAGGATTTGCTGCTGGGTTTAACACACACACACACACACACACACACACACTCACACACACACACACAGAGGAGCACCAGCGGCGTCGTCGCAGGGGTGAAAACGGAGTGTGTTTTATGTGCTCTATGTGTGCTTGTCTTGGCAGGGGGATAAGGACTTCACCCCAGCAGCCGCCCAGGTGGCCCACCAGAAGCCCCAGCCGTCGGTCGCCAAGCTGCCTAACTCCCAGCACATCAACCAGCACATCCACCAGCCCCGCAAGTGAACTCCCCCTCTTGGCCCACCATGCAGGATGAGGTTTCCCTGCAGGTGCCGACCAGAGTATAGCTTTGTCTTTTCTTTCCCTCTCAGCTAATAGTATAGGCTTAGACGAAGAGGCAAGAATATCCTCCGACCTGCGCCTGTGGGCAGCGTCCGTCTGCAGCCTGTGCAACGCGCCAAATTTGGACCACAGCAGCCAACCTATCACAGTCGCCTACCAGCCAGCCAACCAAACAACCAATCACCCGCCAGTGATGGCTCCTGCCTATACCTGGCTGTCCTCACCAACCAATTAGCCAATCACGAAATAGAAAAACAGCCTTTTGGCCTTGTAACCAATCCAGTCCGGCTGAACCTGCTACTGTTAAGTGTATATACCCAGGCTTAATACAATGGAGACCAGAGAAAAAACATGGCGGTCGATTTTAGCATTAGTGAATCAAGCGCGCAACCAACATTATCACCAAAGAGAGCTCCGCTTACCAGGGGAAAACCTTTTCAAGCATTCCATGGACCTGTTCCCCTGTGTCCTTCTGAGCAAATAATTTCCCTCCGCTTATGTACATGCCTAACGCACACACACGCACACACACACACACAAACACACACACATAAACACACACCGACATTAGACTCCCCTCACCCCCCCCCCCCACTGTCCCCCTCTTACCTTGGTGTTCATGACGACACTAAAGTTCAGGTGTCTTAAGCAAGAGGAATATCTGCCAAGAGGTCGTTTGGCTTGTGTATTTAATAAAGCTATAAGAACAGAGTTCTATTTTATGTTTTACTCTTGCGCTCGAGAGTAAATTGTTCAATTGTACAAATTCTTAATTAGCGAGTGGACTTGGGCATAGTTTGGGCATAGGTTGTCATTATTAATAAAGAAGTGATTTCAAACCCCAGTCTTTGTCCTCATGATTACACCAGGCGTATGCCCTATGCACAGGTATAACAAGATTGCAGGACTGAAGACGGAACTCTTCCTAAGGGATAGTGTTTAGCTCGTAACAGCTTTGCAGACGTCGGACCTAATGCCGTGAGTCCACAGCCTTGACAAAAAGGTGTTTTTGAGATGTGCAACCAACCCCATTTCATGCGCTGCCATTCTGCTTTACAAGGAGTAAAACTAGTGTTGAAAGGTTAGACTGGCTAGATGAATGGAAAAGGTGTAAGTTGTCATGTAAACCTCCTGGGTTATAACCTGAAAAAAAATTACAAGGGAGTGTAATGTCACTTTTCTTGTCATGATCTCGAGACTCACTTTATTTAGCACCTTTTGAAAACAAGTTACAAAGTGCTTTTACAATACGAACAGATTACAGTATAAATGCAAAACAATAAAATAATCGAAATGAAACCTGAAATCACCTGGGGGTGAGGGACTCGTGGCAAAGCTGTCTGGTAGTAAAGAGAACAGTGTCTCCTGAAGCTATCCGCTTGGCTTTCCTTCCTGGCATGCGTTCTCCTCTCACTCTTTTCCCCCACTTTCGCTCACACACACACACACACACTCGGCGCGCACAGTCAGAGCCAGGTGTTCGCGCTCCTAATGTAGCATCGATATACCATCTGTGTCCAGGTGTTGTGTCAGTAGATGTTAGCTCAATAAATCCTGGTGTCCCCCTGTGGTAGTAAAGGGGGTGGGCTCACCTCCCCGCCCCCCCCCCCAAAAAAAGATAGCGCCCCAGCCGCTGCACATATACCTCCCCTCTCCATGTGGCCAATCAGGGGCTCCATCTGCGTCTCCTGCCATGCTCGATCAGACTCACCCGGTATATAAATACATTGGCGGCACGGTGCGTGATGCAGCCTGAGGACAGTAGCTCTGCATCAGAATGCAACGCTTCACCCATGCCTCTTGCTTTACACACACACACGTACTGAATAGCAGGAGTTCATCAAACATTTGCTTGGCATTGGAGTTTGGTATTGGCATAACTTAAGATATATGTCCGGCTTAGGTGGGCATCTAGCCTAGAATAGTTGTTCTGGTGAAGTGCCAGTTAACTGTCAAAAGCTCTCTTTTTTTTTGTTAGTGTGCCGCCAGCCATCCAGATACACACACCAGCTGTTTTGAGGTCCTAGAAGTCTTGCAGCAGATGTGGCGATTTACGGCCGTGCGCTCCAGAGGAGGGTCCCTGTAAAACCTGCCGTTATCATGCGTGCCCTGGCATGCCTGGTGGAAGGGAGGACCTGATGACATGACCAGACGCTCTCCCAGGTCGTTTGTGTCAAACGCGTGCGTGACGCTGGTCCAAATGACATCTCACACTGACGTGCCCGGAGACTTGAATCAACATTCGGTGGTCTTTCGTCCACCTCTTCTTTCTGTTGTCTTGTGTCCCACTGCGTTTGCTGTGCACGGCTCTGGCCTGTGCCATGACAGAAGGTCGTTGGAATGCGCTGCCTCTCTCAATGTGTCATTAAGACTGGGGCTCTGCGTGTCTAACCCAAATCAGTTAGCGATCCTACAATTTTGATAGTTTAAATTTGCACCATTGGTTGCACCACCACTCGTAGACACCAGGGCGCGCTAGTCAAAACATCCCCGCCACTTCCTGCGGATTAAAGGCCAGGGGTTTATACCTTCAAGCACTGGTTGGGGGGTCAGCATGCTGCCCATTAATTAAAGGTGAGTGACATAATCAGCTGTCCTTTTGTCAGGGGCTAGCAGCAACATTCTGTCTACACCAGATTTTCTCTGAGACTTGGCCCGGGCCGGGATTATTGCTGACCAAACCATGGTGTTAATAATCTCAGGTGACAGTCTCAGCCGACAGCTGTTCTGAGAGTGCTGTGACCTAAATATGAGACGATGAGTGCAAAGCTCCGTCCCCTCTGCTCCGCTGAGAGAGGCGACAAATCTGGACCCGCACGCCAGGCCTAAGACCCCGAACCAAACGGAGCAACTCCTAATAGTAGACTACTGCAATTCATCCCCATTGAACTCAAGTGTTTCAGAAAACAGAACATCCCAGTGAATCAAGAACTTGATTTGTCAGTGGATCTCCGAAACAACACGTTATAGAGTGCGTGGCCCACAACAAAAGCACAAGTTGGTAGTCAAGCAACCAACAGACATGACTGGAGAAGAACGTATCATTCAAGGACACAACAGCTCAGCTTTAGCGTTTTTATTCATGGTTAGCCAAGAATACCATAGCTTATTCATTCATCAACCAAGAACTCCATTAGCTTTGCATCGCATACATTTCCCATGCCCTTGAGGTTACTGGTCAATTTACCAATAAATCACTGCTCAAGCAAACTTTATTGTGTTGTAAACATTTCACAAACTGTATCCCAAGTCTCTTCGGGATATGTTCTATTAGAGATGGGGAGAGGCAAAATGCTGAGTTTTCTTATTGGACATGGACAACTTGATTCCCTCTGGCAATGTCTGAATAATATTCCACCATGACCGCTACAGTTTTCTTAGAGAAGTGATTCAGCCCAGCACTGCCCCTGGTTAGCCCATAGCTACTCCCAACCGTATTAGACACACTCATAGATGGCACTTAGGCCGCTAGCGCTACAGGGCACCAACCTTGAAATTGGGTTCTTGTAAATCGTAAATCGGACATATGTTATATCCGTCTGTTTTCTTTGTCAGTGGCGGTGTATTTTAAGCTTGTTGATATATATCATTGTTGTTGTAGGATTCTTTTTTCCTAAGTACGCCTACTTTGAACGAGGCTGACTTCCGTCAGTCACACATACTGTTCTTAGTGTTTGCACGTTTGAAGATAGCAGCACTTTGTTTGTTTGTACCTGTCACTGAAACGCTGGGAACCAACTCGACAGATAGAGATACATGAATTCATTATGCAGATCGTGTATTCCTATTCGGGTCCTGGCTTTAAAGGATTGACTAAACGTTATGTTAACATGTTAAGGAGAAGCATCCCCTTTTTCTCCAGGGCATTGGATGCGACTTATCATCTATCCAGTTACCCTGGAGAGACATTTCAGTCCATCAATGTACGTCATGTTACAGTCAAGGGGAATGTATTGTTTAATCAAAATGGCCATCTCAATGAATCGTCTTCTTTAGATCTTGGATTGATGACTATAGAGTACCTTAAGTCTTGAGTAGACTGTGGTATGTTCTTGAAGACATGGCATAGGTGTTCACATTTGAATGATACATTTCCAAAATAAATGGTGCCCTGCCGTAAAATGCCATGAAAAAAGGCATTTGTTAAGTGTTAAAAAAGTATATATAATGGGTAAAATATCCCTAAATGTAAACAATCTGTCAAATCCAGCTTAAAGCCATACAATGCCAAGTGTTATACACTACATTTTATCTGGACATTAACAAACATCATTGTTTCATTAAAAAAGGGTTACCTTGGAGGAGTACGCTTCCTACTGTATAGCATCTAAAAATAATGCTCATAAAAATATTTGTACAGAAAAGGAAGAAGAAAAAATAAAAATAGGCTACGAGTTCACATTCTAAATGTAAAGTACATTCAGGTTTTGGTCTTACAAAAGGTAAAAGAGGATAGCATCCAGTATTAGTATAAAAGCACAAAGTATCCTAAAGCAGTTATAACAATGACATCCCACTCCACTTTGCCTAATGCTTTCAGAGAAGGTCAATATGACATACTTTATTACCCTCAACTGTAATTTCTACAGCCAGTAGGTTCATTTACATTTCAGTTAATTGCCCCACCCCACTCCACATGAATGTCTCATGCACTGAGTAAAAGACTTTGGTTTCCAAGACTTCATATATTGGGCTTCAGTTTAGCCCACATTAAGAACACTAGGAAAGATACTGCTGGTTTTGGGAATCCAGTACATTACAAAAATGAAGCTCCAAGCAATAAATACAAAAATAAGTTAGCATTTCAAGTATCAAATCCTCCTCCATTGTCCACACTGAGTACCAACCAGCCACTGTGTCTCCAGCCATCCTCCCCTTCCCTAGTTGCCACGGAAGCCACAGTCTCCCTGAGGTCATTTCTTCTTACCCGTGGCCAAGTGTCTCTTGGTGGCCGCCTCCACCCTCCTCCTCTCCGCCTCCTCGGCTTTCTTCCTCTCCTCCTTCAGCTCCTTGTACCTCCACTTGGGGATCTGGAGGAAGCCCCCGTTGTCCTTGCTGCTGCTCTTTCGGCTGACCTTCTCGGGATGGTAGTCCGGCGGCGGCGCCTTGGACACCCGCACCTTGGGGATGGAGGTGCCGGGCCGCACGCTGCTCCTCCTCAGGGTCAGGTGGAGGGGCAGCAGGCTGGTCCTGCGGACCTCCATGGCCGTGCCGGCGGCCAGCGAGGCCGGACTGGGGCTGCTCCTCTGGGGCTGCAGGCTGGCCCGGCGGTCCTGCGAGGCTTTAGGCACCAAGGTGACGCGGGAGTTCTGGAAGAGCTTGCGGTGGTTGTTGATCCTCTCCGGGTTGAGGCTGCGCAGCTCCTTGGCTCGCTGCTGCCGGACGATCTCGGACACGGCGTAGCGGCGCCGGCCGACACACGGCGGGCTCTCCGGGCACACCTGGAGGACGGCACGAAGACCAGCGCAGCGTTGGTGAACCACACACACACACACACACACAAACGTCTGCTGTAGGGTCGGTAATTCTACACCGCTAGACAGACAGCTATTACTGGGGAGGGGACGAGGGGCAGCCTGGCTATAGGGACGGACCGAGGGCACCGTCAAAGACAGCAGGGCCGGTCTTACCGTGCGGCAGGCCAGCGCTATGAAAGGGCTCCCCAGGGCGGTGGTCACGCAGACCATGTGGTCCAGGACCCCGTCCTCCTCCGGGTTGGTCACGTTGGCGATGTTGAAGGCGCTCCGCAGGGTGTCGGAGATGCGCTTGAGGCAGCCGCGAGGCTCTTGGGCCTGGGCCACCAGGTCGGCTAGCGGAGGCCACTCCAGACTGAAAGCAAAGGAGACGAGGTATGTTGCACCACAGGGGCAAAACCACAGGGGGGTTCTAGAAAACAGAATCGCCCAGAATTGAATTTGCGCCCGAGTTTGTCTTCTGGAGAGGGCTGCGTTTCATGAGCCGGCCCTTCTCGTTGAGGGTACTGTACAGCGTGCCACGCCCGCACGGCCTCTTACCTGTACGCCTCACACATCTGGTAGGGGCAGGGGCGGGACATGAGTCGCGCCATGGCCCAGGCCGTTTCGTATCGGCCAGTGAAGATGGACCACTCCTTCGGGGTGAGTTTGCGGCCGTAGTCCCGCGCCTCCACATCGGCTCCTTGTGGCCGAGGGAGAGAGGCTGGTTACTTTTTCATCACACTGGTAAGAACTGTTTTTGGTACGTTTTATATATGTCTGAAGTAGTACCTTAGTAGTGGGGACAGCCCTAGTGGAGCGTGCCAACTACCACCTGGTTGGAGTGGGCGAGCGTGTACGCGCTTGCGTGTGTGTGTATGTGAGAGAGTGGTTGAGCACTGGCGTGTGTGTATCTTCCCTGTACACGCGTGTGAATGCGTTTACCTGCCATCATGAGAGTGCGGACGCACTCCAGTCGGCCCTGCACAGCAGCCTTCATCAGAGCCGTGAAGCCATGGCAGTTCCTCTGCTCGATGTCCAGGCCGGGGTAATAGTTCAGCAAGTAGTTGGTGATGGTGATGTGACCTGAGAGTGGGGAAAACCAAAGAATGTAGGGACATCTCCGGCAACAAAGGATGAGCTTTTTCCAGGTTGTGCGCTTGCATGTGATGTGTGTGTTCATTCTTTTTAGACGGTTGTATCTTTGTGATTGTGTGTGTATATGTCTGCCCTGTAATTGATGTATGAATATGTTGAAATGTGTGTGTGTGTGTGTGTGGGTGTGTGTGTGTGTGTGTGTGTGTGTGTGTGTGTGTGTGTGTGTGTGTGGGTGTGTGTGTGTGTGTGTGTCAGACAGTACCTGCCTGAGCCGCGTTGATGAGGGCGGTGTTTCCCTCGTTGTCCTGACTGTTGACGTCCAGGTGTGGACACTGGCTGAGTGCTATGACAATGTCTACGTAACCTTGGTAACATGCCACCATCAGCCCCGTCTGGATAGAGAAAGAGACAGATAAATGTAGGCATTCAGCCAAGTGGAGGCATTGGAAAAACCTTCCAACAAAGAATGAAAGTGTTGTCTGAAACTTTCTCAGATTTCATTCAGGCCTCAACAGGCTCTTTGTGTTTGTGAGTCAAAAACATATTTTGTATATGTAATGTCTTTTCACTACCTGAGCCTTTTTTGGAAAGCTGTGGAAAAGATTTACCAGAGTTTGCTTCTGAGAAAGTGAGGTCAGTGCTTTTCAGCCTGTGCGTGCATAGCTGCGTTTCACATGTGTGTGTGAGTGACATGGACTGAGCGTGTGTGTGCCAACTGATGTATGGTGTGTCTATGCGCTGTGTGTACACAGGCTGGAAACTCCAGTCAAATTCCCAGTATTTTCCGGAAGGTGTGTCCTCGATCAGCCAAAACAAACACGGGGTTTTTCACCTAAGACCAAGGCCAGGGGGGGCGGAGAAGAGCCCGGGGGTACTGAGGACAAGGGACAGGGAGCAAGGAAAAGCGGGAAAACATGTAGGAGAGTCGGAGTGTGCTTTCCTGAACTTCCTGAACTCTGCCCGGTGGGGGTAGGAGCACAGATCTTCCAGTCTGCCAGATCTCTTTCTAGCTGGTTCAGCCAAAAACAAAGATCTGCTTAGACAGTCGAAAAGACGTCTCCTATCACCTCTGGTTTGTTCCCAACCAAGAATAATAATAGAACTAACATGCTTGTTTGAATGAGCCCACAGGATGGAACTGGAACTGCTTTGACACCCTTATCAGCAGGCTTGTTAGCAATGAGTCATCTTGGGTGTCTATGAAAGCAGCCCCTCCATCCTATTCTTTTCATTTTTCATTTGAAATGTCAGGGCTTGTACACGAGGGTGTTGAGTCAGAACAATGTGGAGCCAAAGCCAAAACTAAGACAATATTTAATGGAAGGAGTAACCGGTTTTAATGTCAACATTAACATTCTACTAGCCTCAAGTGGTTCTCTTTTAACTCTATAAAATACGGTTGGATAATATAAGTAATGTCAGCTCACCTAGAATAGCCTTGTATACAATCCAGGGCCAATGAATCTGTCTCATTTCAGAAAAGAAAAACCATGCTAAGTCATACACAAAGTACAGTGGTGAGTAAGAGATTTTGAACTAGTTATGTATCTCAGAGCAGCTAGGTAAATAGTATCTAGTATGTGGAAGAGTCCCAGTGGCATTCATCTACAGAAGTTGGCTGCCACACCATTTATTTCTATAATGAAATGAGAGACACGATTTGTTCCTAAAGAAGAAGCCCAGTTTTAGCTTTTTAGAAAGCTGTTGAATATGGCGCTTAAAATAATTAAGAGAATATTTTGAAACCCCAGATACTTGTATGATGATATATCCTCAATGGTCTGGCCTTACAAGTCATCCCTTTAGTCAGAGTTAAAGGTTTTTGTTTTAACCATGAAAATACCATTTGTTTAGTTTTCCATGCATTTAAACATTAAATTGTTTTTCAATAGCTGAATGGCCTCTTAAATCGTGAGATCAGTGCAATAAAGGATGATGTAATCTGCATGTACATTAGCATCAACATATCCTCACACTAGCCACTTCCCTTAATAGTGAACAACGGCCCAAGAACCCAACCCTGTGGCATTCCGGTATTTGCAGGTAGCTTGTTAGTAGTCACGCCCTCAACCTGAACACATTGGGATCTACCACTAAGTTTGCCATTGAACCACCCAACACGCCTATGTTTGTCAATCTCTGGATCATTTTAATGTAATGGCCAAATAAGTTGGTATACGGTATCAACTACTTTGCCCAAATCAATAAATAATTCAGGACATTGCTACTTGAAATCAGTGCTTATTATACACTATCGTTACAGACTGTAATGGTGATAGTAGTAGGAAACTTGCCTAGGAAGTTAATAGAGTATACAAACTCCTTAAATTGCTCACTGACAAGGGATTCAAGTACTTTTGGCAACAAGAGCAGATGTCAACACCTCTGTAATATTATTCCGTTCGAAGGTTAAATTACAAATGCAGGTAAAGGGCTCAGCAATAATATCAGCAGCCATTTTCAAAAGGCCTGGGTCTAGGTCCTCAGGACCAGCTCACTTCTTAGAATTGACACTTTTTATTAGTTCAAGTTAAAGTTATGTCATTGGACAGTAGGCTGGGATAATTGTCTGCTGGTTTATATTTAGATGCTAGCTGAAGGTCAGACAATTGGACTTGTTAGACAAATTACCAAACTACAAATTATTTAATTATTTGAATGACTGCTAGAACAGCTGTTAGGCTTGCTACATGATATACTTTACCAGCAATCCGTAGAAACATATATTTATTAACCAAAATACATAATTTTCTATTTTACCCTTTTGAAATGTAGTGCTTAGTTGCAAAGTAAGAACATTGCATTTTTTATGTTCTTTATTGAATTCACCATACTGTGAGAACATTCCAGAAAAGGGCTGACTAATTTTGTGATGCAACTTAGAACAGTAGCTTGGTTGTTTGCTGGAATTCTCGCGTTTTGATGGTCTGTCAGTTCATATGACTTAAGCATATGCATTGTGCCTGCACTCATGACAAGTGCCAATGCACAGGTAATGGTTAAGGTCTCACACTTTTTAGGTATGATATATTATTAAGATATTAATTCTTGCTGGTCACTGGTCAGTATGGGGCTGGGCTCCCGAAAGGCTTCAACAGCGTAAGCTTGTCTTTACTTCCTAATCAACAAGCAGATGCTGGTCCTGGATCAGCAGCTGAAGGAAGCCTCCGACTCCTCACTGAAATTAATTTAGCCAGACTTTGATTCAACTGTACAACCAGGGACCTTGAGTGTCAGTCCTTTAAAAAATGACTATTATCGGCCTCTGTATCCCTTTGTGTCAGAGTGAGAGTGAGAGTGAGAGTGAGAGTGAGTGAGTGAGTGAGTGAGTGAGTGAGTGAGTGAGTGAGTGAGTGAGTGAGTGTGTGTGTGTGTGTGTGTGTGTGTGTGTGTGTGTGTGTGTGTGTGTGTGTGTGTGTGTGTGTGTTAGTGCAATAGCTTGTTTGGTAACCAGAATAATGTGTCAAGTTAGGACTGAATATTAAGTGGGTCTGTACGTCTCTCCATGGGTGAGTGGAAGACAGTCAAAGAGAGTCAAAGAGTGTCCGACTCTATGGGAACTACAACCAACTCGTCAGCTCCTTCCGTTTGACGCCAACTCCAGTCTCTCACAGCTGCAAGTAGCTGACCAGAACCTCTGGTGTCATTTATGAAGTCATACATCTTGGAAAATGTTTCCCCAGCTCTATCAAAGAAGTCCCTGTTTTGTGTGCCTGATATGAGGAGGATGAGAAAACTCTGTCCCAAAGCCATAACAAAGATGGTGGCGCAGGCGGAGATGATCCCTGATCACCCAGGCAGAGAGGCTCGGGAAATCAGGATGAGGAGGATTATTTGGAATAAGTTGACTATTCCCTCTGGTGACTTTTCAGATTTTCAATCTGCACGCACACACATACACACACACATACACACACACACACACACACACACACACATGCGCTCTCATTGTTTCTACACAACCTCACTGTCTTTCTGTGGCACTTCTATATGGCCTGCAGCTTGTACTTTAGTCATGTCCACAGTCCATTTTGTCCGTGGTCCACTTTGTTACTTAAAAAGACGAAGAGCACACAGACACCGATGTCCTGTTCAAACCCCCTGATTGACTGCGTCTGAGATTAAAAGGGAAAAAAAGCTGACAGCACACACTGCAGCTCAGCACGGCTGAAATAATCGTCGGGAGAGACGTGCTGGGTGTGATGTGTGTGGGTCTGAGAGATAGAGGGAGAGAGAGGCAGAGAGAGAGAGGAAGGGGGGGGGGTAGTTAGTGGAAAATCCACTTGCTCTGCTGTATATGTATGGATGCAAATAAGTGCTATAACCAATTTGCCTTTGGCACATTGCACAGTTTAACAATCAGTACCTGACTGACACAGCTCTTGGTCAGAGTCCGTTTTTTCAAACGGGAGCCACGAAGAGGCACTAAAAGCAACTTGCGAGCCATTCGCAAGTCTCCTTCGTCTGATACACGCCTTTACTCTGAGCCAATCACGATGTGTTAAAAGTGGGCCCGGGTTTCCTCGCAAGGCATTCATCTTCTCAAAATAAAATAGCCAAGATTGATTGATATGTTCCCTTTGAGTGACTGAATGGGCTTATTATCCATTCATGAGGAGGGTTCTTGGTGCCCATCTGCATGCTCTTCCCCGTCATTGGTAACCACTGGTCCTTAAGCACCAGCCTTCTGAGAGAACGCTTGTTGAGTCCGGCAGCTTGGCAACGCAAAGCTGGTCTATTTCCCACTCCCATCCCAAGCAGACCGTTTTGTCCCTGAAGTGCGTCCTTCCACGCACGGGAAGAGTGGGCGGCTCTGCTGGGAATGGCCTGCTTGGGAAAACAATTGTTACTTTGGGACTGGAATGGAATGGGATACAATCCCATGGACGTTGACGATGCCAGGTGCCAAGCCCCGACGTGTCTTCGAGGCAGCGGCAGTGCTCATGCCGGTTGAGATGCAGGTGAAGGTCAGTGGAGGTCGCACACCCACTTACTCTGCACAGACACCCCCACGGCTCAGCTCAGCTCCCTATTAGCCCCTACACACACATATATATACACACACACACACACACACCAGGGGTAATCTGGATGGGGAATATTCAGAGCCAGGAATAGAAAGGCTTAGCCCTATCAGCTTGAACTCAGAAAGGAGAAGGAGAGGGAGAGGGAGGATGGCACAGACTAAGTTTTTGTAGCTAGCTTTCCCGTTCATGTATTTATTAGCATTCATTTAATTTGGTCATGAGAAGAGCATCAGCAACATGGACATCGAGAACAACCATTACCGGTCACTAGTATGTGTGGCCTGCATATGTACGTTCCCATGCATCCAATCCCCATTCATTTAGCATTACATACACTAATCCTTTTCTATATAATGGGGCGGGGGGGGGGGGGGGGGGGGGGGGGTTGGATGTGACTTTTTTATTGTTGGTGCAAACCTCTTATCTTAGATC
>CM030174.1:14532800-14600300 GCA_017639675.1 Aplochiton taeniatus | reverse complement strand
AACACCCTAGGTCACTATTCTCTGGAGCTGAGAACAGTGGCCAGGGGACGCGGCCGTAGGCGTAGACCTTATTTCCAACATTAAAGTAAAGCGGTTGAATTTGAGCCAAATGTAGATAAGCCGCACATCTTTGCCTTTTTACTTAACTCAACCGCGACACGTGGACAATGCCATGTTAACACTCATTACGAAAGAAACCGCAAAAAAGTCCCGGCAAGTAAGGTTTAACTGCAAAACTCACTTTCCCGTAACTCGAAGTGAAACTATAGAGGCACTCTCATGTTGTTTCCCTCGTGCAAAATGAGTGTACAAAAAATCGTAAATGTGGTATGCCCAGAGAAAACACCCACTGGTAAACTGCCTGTGTAATCCGATTATATTGGTCTCTCTCTCTCTCTCTCTCTCTCTCTCTCTCTCTCTCTCTCTCTCTCTCTCTCTCTCTCTCTCTCTCTCTCTCTCTCTCTCTCTCTCTCTCTCTCTCTCTCTCTCTCTCTCTCTCTCTCTCTCTCTCTCTCTCTCTCTCTCTCTCTCTCTCTCTCTCTCTCTCTCTCTCTCTCTCTCTCTCTCTCTCTCTCTCTCTCTCCCATTGAGCAGATTAGACATTATACTGTCTCTGGATTGGTAGCCAGATATTGTAGCATGAGACACCAGGAAAACCTGGTCAATAAAGAATAATAAAGAAACAAACCAAGCCAAATCAAAGTACAAAAATCCCTAAACCACGACATTATATAAACATTTTTAATTTTTACACTAAAACAATGTTACTCCATAAGAGAAATCATAGCTTGTTTCGGAATATGACCTTGCGCTATAGACTGAGATTTAAGTTTTGAGTCTCTCTAAACTGGGTAATCGCTACTGTTTCTCTCTCATACACGTCATTAACAGTCACAGCTTAGATGATATTAGGTGTTTGCTATGCAAGCCCAGGAACTGTTAGATCTGTTTTTAGAGACATGTTTTATTATCTTTGCACTGCGTCGCGCTATACATTGGTTATACACGTGGTTTGAATGGAGTCATTGGCTAGGTTGTTTATGTCCCTCTGTGTCTGTACTACAGCTGGATTAGAAGAAGCTACAGTCCTGGACACTGTGTGTGTGTGTGTGTGTGTGTGTGTGTGTGTGTGTGTGTGTGTGTGTGTGTGTGTGTGTGTGTTTGGTTTTGTGTGCGTGTGTGCGTGCTTGTGCGTGTGTGTGTTTCCCTTCGGCAGCCTCTAAACCGTCTCACACTGTGCTTCTGCGCCAATTACTCACACCATAACAAGTCACAAAGACAAAATGCAGTATATACAGTTTATATGTATAAATATATTTATATACCTAAAAAAAATGTGTATGTCTGAATTCTGTAATTTGTTTCGCAGGTATTTCCTTATTTGACTTCATATGGCACACACACTAGTGGTGGATGAGGGACTTCTGGCCCGAGTCCACGGTCACATGGTCCTAATCCACCTTCCTAAAGGGAACCCACAGCCCCTGGGCGCTTGCGTCTCCATGGTGTCAGCCGTGATAGTGACAGATGCTTGCGGACGAGGAGATAGCGAGGCTATGGGGACTGCGAAAACAACCGAATGCTAAAGTATCCAACTGGTTCCCACCACTCGCCTTGTCATTACAATTCACCACAGCGGACGTCTGTGATGGCAGGCACCTGCTTCCTCTTGATTTAGGAGACCAGCCTGATCACACAAAAAACACCCCTACCACGAGACGTTGAACTTCACTGATGCATGGCCGGGTGTTTCCTTTGCTGAAGACCTCAAAAGGCTCTGTGGTTGAACCCTCTCTGGCCAAAGCTCAATCAGGGGGCAACGCGGGCACGTTCAAAAGGAGTCAAGGTGGGTTTCAGACTTCAGAGGAGCTCAGTGATAGGACTTTCCCATTTTCCCGTGGGCCATTCGGGGCTTGGCCCCCGTGCTTTTCTCCATCTTAGATGGCGGGTGACTATTTCGATACGTACAAAACCATTGACTTAAGTGGCCACGCGTGTAGTTTGTGGGCCTCTGCCGCTGTGCCTGTTTGTACTGTTGAGCATGGCAACACACTGCGCTCACAGCCTGGGATTCAGACAAGCCCCTGCATGTTTTCCCCCGACTCCGACATTCATTGCCCTTAACCACAGGCAGCCGACACCTTAGCACGCCACCGTAGACCCTGGCCCATTGAAAAACACCTCACAAAGCTTTCCTTTGGGGCCTCCCCCCCCCCACACACCGACACACATACTGACCTGTGCTTGAGCACGAGTCTGTGTTTGTCTTTGAGCCAGTGTTTCCCCTTTGCACAGAATTACCAATTTGCTGGGGTATATTAATAGCTTGATTGGAAACTCTTGGAATTATAGGTCAATCAGTTAATTAGCCAGCTCGGAGGACGTTGGCTATTCAAAGGACAAAACAGAGCGGGGGGGATTGGAGGATGGGGTAGCTGGAGCACCTGGTTGAAGAAGGGTAATTCAATGGTACGCAAGTGGATATTAACTCATTTTAATCACTGCACAATTGCAATCAAGTAAGCTGCATGTAAGTGTGTGTGACTTTTCCTGAAAGGCATTCCTTAAATAAACACAAGAGCACTCAAGCTATTATTTCTCTTCTCACGAGCCAAATGAGAAGTGTTATGCGCTTTGAAATAGAAAAATAAACACCACTTTCAAAAAATAACATGATTATCATATGAAAACATATTGGTAATTATTTATATTTCTGTTGCCCTACAAATGCCATGCAGGCAAACACACACACAAACACAGACCAGGCTCTTTCTGAAGCGTCTCCCAAAACATAATCTGACGCTCCGATTCCGTAAGTCATCTTTTGTGAAACTCCACTGTACTCTTTTCCTGGATCAGCTTTGCCAGCGGCCCCAGTGGGACGGGTAAGAGTTCACAGCGCTGGGAGCAGTCACTGCACATTGTCCAGGGCAGCCAAGTTAGCACGCGTCACCATTCCACCCTGGTTTTCCCTGTGAAAAGATGGATTGGACGGTGTTACAATCAGGGAAATACTTTAGAATACTTTCTTATAAATGTGCTATTAAGTTCAGGATCACTATTAATTTGCAAGTGTGTTTGTGTGTTCACAATTGCAGTTGTAACCTGGTGTACTTGGTACTACACACTCAAAAAGTACCGGTTCTTCTTAGGTTCTTTATTAGTCCTAATGGTTCCTAATAGAACCACTGGTGTTTGAAGAACCTTGTAAAACACCAAATGGCAATTTAATGGTTCTATGTAGAACCCTTTCCACTAGGAACCATTCAAGGTTTCATATGGAACCATGAGTTGTTCCACAGGGAGCCCCTTGGCTTCCATTTAGACCCATTTGGATGAAACTTCCTTTCTCTCTATGTTTTCGTTGACCCAGTCTTTGAGCAACTACAGGAACCATGATGAGACCAACGGTGGTCTTTCAAAGCAGCTTTGAGGACCCCCACTTAAGTCTGAGTACATCACACTTTCACAAACAAAGAGTCATCATTGAAAAAAGTAGTGAAACGATCCATTATCCAATCGAGTCTGCTCTGCGTTTTGAATTTGGGCTTGAACATCTTTGAAGAGCTAACAAAAACATTTACCCACTATTGTGGTGAAGATCAACTATAAAGCAAGAGTGGGACCAACAGTGTTACCCTATGATTACAAATCAAAGAACCCTTTTTGGCTCTGAAGCACCTTTCTTTTTTTGTGTGATAAAGAATTGCATTTACACAGCATATTATATCATTAAAAGATTAAATTCTTTATCATTGATATCTGGGCACAAATCTTGTGTCAAAATGTTCTAAATATAATACAGTAACTATGCAATGCATACACATTCCTAATGTGGTTTTGCAAGTAAAGTCATAACTATGCCTTAATCACTCAAAAAATCTATTTAGTCAAGTTACAAAGAATAGAATGGAGGTCATTACTTTATGGGGATTTATACATCAAATATCTACATGCACAAGCAAGCAATAGGAGTGTGTTCAAAACATATGTTTTGCTTCCCATCTTTTTCTTATTTTCAGTATAATGTCTTTTTCTCTGTTTCTCGTCCACATCGCCTGCTTCTTTGGCTTTCACTTCTACGTTTTCTCTCCTATCGCTCCTTCTTTCTGCTCTTCGCTGAGGTCTTGGTGCTCCCTTTGGCTCTGGCCTCTCCACTCGACTCACTCGACCTCCCTCCTTCTCTCATGCCATGTTATATTGCCCCCAAAGAGATGGCTGCTGCAGAGAGCCAGAGATGGCTGCTTGTGTAATCGCCCCCCCTGTGCACACGCACGCACGGATGTTCTGTATGGCGGCAACCCAGCTCTTCCGCTACAGGGCCACATAGTAAGATCGACAAGGGGCCCGCTAAAAAAGTGAGCCCGGCAATAAACAGAGGTATTTTAGCTTGAGGAGGTTGCGACATCCTGAGATGTCCCTGGGTAGATTCCATCCGCGCGCAGTCATAAGGCTGGGTGGGAATTAAGGGTACTTCATCTTTTCACTGGCCCCCAGTGACCCAATTGAACTCCTCAAGGGTGCGTATGTGTTGTAAGCCTGCTGCCAATCCTCTCAACACTATGAAATCCCCTTTATTTTAGGTCCCGTCTGGTTTCGTTTTGAGCCTCATGAGTCATGACATGCTCTGACATGTTTTGTGTGTTTGCACGTGTGAGCACAGCTCGACTGGGTGAGCGTGTGTATGCGTGCTTCTCTCACCTAGTTCTGGTGGTGTGTACGGGCCACCGCATATGACGGCTGAGCAGGCTTGTATGGTACCAGTCTGCGCAGTCACACCGCCTGCTATGTGCTATGAGGCTCCAGGAATTTAGACAGTTATCACCTCATGTTTGGGATCACAGCTCTTTCTGTTTCAGCCATCTTACAGCGCGTGGGCAGCACGGTTAGTGAGTTGTACACACACCCCACCTACAGCACAAACCCCCAAAACTACTGAGGCAAATCCAAGGAAAAATTAAGTGGGTCTAAAGGAATACACAACCGGAGTTTATACTTCTTTATTACATATGATTATCAACACAATGGGCCAATCCTTACCTGACTCACACTGGTGATGTACTGTTTCCTTAGACACAGCTAGTGCGTGTAAAGCGGGGTGGTGTGGTGTGAAGATTAGGAGACAACTATTTCCCCTCACAGGGAACCCTAGGAAAAGCCTCCACCACTTGCGTGGGTGATTCACAGTGTGGGACAGAAGTGTCTCTAATTGGCTTGCCACAGTCACTACTTCTGCTACAATTGAATTACCGCAGGACAGTTACAAAGGTAGTTGCACTAATTGCTGGGAGACTGAACCAGGGAAGGCAGCACAGGGAATTTTGTTATAGAGATGCCATGAGCAAGCAGAGGTAAACAATTACAGATTCTTATATTTGGTGGGGGAATATTCATCAAATTCCTTCTGAAACAAAAGTATGTGAATTATTTTGCCATTATCTGAAATACAGTAGAGAAGCAGTGTGCTGGAGTTTGTGTGTGTGTGTTGCTATACGTGAGTGGGGATTTGTTGGACTCTCAGCATATGTGCTGGTTAACTAGGCTTATCAGTCTGTCTGTGTGTGTGTGTGTGTGCGTGTCTTGTACTGCTGAGAGGAGCAAAGAGATAGGGACCCCTTTATCTCTCTTTCACAAGAGCTGACAATCTGTTTGTCTCTGGGCTGTCTCTCCCTTGCCCAATGAATATGCCAAGTAGAGCCAGCAAATACAAGTGGGCCGTCGTCGATAAGCTGTGTGTTTGTGTGTGTGTGTGTGTGTGTGTGTGTGTGTGTGTGAATAATGAGTCAATAAGTCTAACCCGACAACAGTCAGACGGCGAAAAACACCACATGCTGTAGTGCTGCACGCATTTCACGTCCTCCAAACGTTGCTGTCCTGAGTCCAGCCACTTTGTGCCCTCTTTGGTCAAAACAAAAAATCACACCGACAAAGTCGTTGACTTCACTTACACCCTAAGGCCCAGCTTGACTGACTCAAGGTGATATTTTAATGCGATACTGCTGGTAAAACATTGCCTCGCTACTCTTCTCTTCTGCAGCTGCCGCTGCCTCCCCTGTCACCTCGCTCTCCCTCTCTTTCACTGCTCTCACTTCTTGCGGCTGTAGAAATGGGACACCTGAATCATGCCATCCTGTTTGTTGCTGTAAACCACAGACAAATACACAAACAATTCCATATATATAGATATAGATATATAGAGATATTTACAGGCATTTGACACACACACAGGACGTTGTCAGCCCTTGCACAACGACCCCTGGAGAGTTACAGTGTGGGTCTTCCAGAGGCATGAGGGCTCCTCGGAGCTACGGGTCTCTTTTGTAACATACCTGGAGTGGGCTGTTAGGCCCACAGTGTCACCTATAGATTATACGAGCACGCCCTGTCATTACTGATGAGCATCTAACCCTAGCTCTGGTGAGGAACTAGAGGTCCCTTTGAGGCACACGCTCCAGGTCACAGCTGAAGGGTGGACCAGACAAGGCAGACACGCTGACATTTCGGTGACAGACAGGCACACCATACGCCCCCTGCTCCTATGAGAGAGAGAGGGGGGGGGGGGGGGGGTTAGGACAGATTGGGGAAACTCACACTTGGTGCTTCAGGGTGCTGATGAAGCTGTCTATGCTGTCCTGGGGGATGTCTCCGTCCAGATGGGCCAGGTAGGAGTAGAGGGTGGCAAAGACGTCGAAGGGGATCCGTGCCGAGCCCCCCTCCTCGTCCTCCGTCAGGATCTCACACGCATGCGTCAAGGCACTGATGATAGTCTGAACAGGCACATGGATGGGAAGAGCAAACGCGTACATTTACATGTTAAGAGAATGCAGAGCGTGACTGCCCTCATGTGGCTGGTAGTGGAAACATTGTGTCCGTCCGGTCTCGACTGTTACTCTTGCTGGGTAAAATAAACTCTATCAAAATGGAGCTTGTAATAATAGAGCAATTACTGAACGCTCGGATATAGGATAACAGGCAACATGACGCCAACTCTCAAAAAGTTGTGCTGACCAGCGGGAGCCTTTCCTCCCAGTGCTACGCACCCCACCCAGTGTGCTGCAGCCCAGGGCGAAGAACTGCATCCAGTCTATGTTGGGGCCGAAGTTGCCCAGCGCCAACAGGGTGTCCAACTGCTCCACGGGCAAACACAGAGCCCTCCACCTCTTCTCCAGTGCCTGCTTGTTGCACGTCTGCAGCGGAGACAGCTACAACAGAGTGCAGAGTGTCAGCGATCAGCGGTTAGGACAGACCTGGGACCAGTATTCGGCGCGCGACCACTTTGTTAGTACCTGTTTGTGTAGCACTTTGAGCAGGCCCGGGGTCAGCCCCGTGTCGGTCTTCTGTGTGGCCACAGGCATCTCCATCCTCTCCTTAGCAGGGAGGATCTCGCCTTTGGACAGCGCGGAGAAATACCTGGAGACAGAGGAGAGCACGTCAGCCATTCTCCGGTCCTACACGCTCCACCACACCTAGCCACCCGTAGCAGCGTTCGTGATGAGGCAAACGGCAGGAATCATAGATTCTACTGTCTGCATCAATCACACCAAAGACAAGCCAAAGGGCTTTCCTGCCAGGCAATGTGAAGCTGCGATTCTACGTGCACGGCCTGGTTTACAGGCTGCAACTTACGCTGCCGACCACAACAGAGCGTCGTGTGGCTGGGTTCTGATGGCAGCCTTGGTGAACTGCTTCAGAAGGTCGGGCAGACTTGGTGGGATGTTGATTTGCTGGGCACAGTACATGGTGTCTGGAGGAGGCATTTCTGCAAGTGAAGGAAAAAAAGTGATTAGCTGTAAGCTATTACCGTCATGATCAACCTAGGCCTTGGGGGGAAAGCCGAAAGCCATAGTGGTGCCACGTTTACTTTCAGTCGGTGACCAAAAATACATGCATCATGGTTTTTTCTCTCCAATACCACATCTTTTCTTCATGAATTTGATTTAAAAAAAAAAGTGTCCTCAGGATTGCGGTGGAATAGAAGACAAAAAAAAGCCAACAACCACACCATATCTTTGCTTATTCAAAGCATCCTTAAATGGACTGGGAAAGAATAGTAGGCACGTGGCCAATTCTGAAGACTATCTGTCTGAGGACCAAACTCTCATGAGACCTTGAAGTTCATGTCTCCACTGCACTTGATGTTCTTGGTAAGTGTGATCTAAGCTCTCTTGAGCAGCCAACCCCTACACCAACAAGGAATGAAGCTATTGCCTACAGCTAAAGTTTAGGCAGATATCTCTCTAAGTCTGTGCGCTGCTGACGTAAGCCACCATCCTGTATATGCTGCACACAGCGATCACTTTGAGACACCTGTACACGATCAAATTTCCATGGCAACGAGTAAATTATTAATTATTATTAATTCAAAGTTACATATTATACATGTGTGAAACCAACTCAATGAAAGTGGCATGAAATGTTAAGAGACAGTAAAGAAAAACTTCAAAAAGAACACATTCCTTATTTTTAAACATGGAAGAGCTGGGTCCTCTGCCCTGGCGGAAAGAAAGGTAAAGACAGTTGAACGATATGACAAAGCTAGGTCTCTGTCAAATATCTCAACCGCTCCTGTGTCTTTAAATATAAAGACACACAGACACAAAGGCTAAAAACAAAGGCGTTGTAGTGTATTGCGTCGCGAACAAAGAAAGAAATTATTGACTTGATGTACAATCTTGTCAATTTCAACTTATGTTAAGAAGAGAATACGTTTTTGTTTACAAATATTTTTGGCAACGACTGACTGTTACGTTAGCTAAGTTCACGTTAGCTACTAAAACCGTTTTCCAACCTGCAGGCTTATAAGAATAGCAACACAGCACCTGAACTTCATATTGTTCTTACTTGATTTTTGATTCAAATACCAACCAAAACTCAGGCACACCAAAGATTTCTTGCAGACTTAACTCTGGCTTGTTGTGCTAGCTAGCGAGCTGCTTATCTACCTGCAGCATTCACACACTGCATAACCCAATGGTTCGCATAGCAACACGACGCATGCATGCGCACGCACATGTCCATTTCGACTTGGCACACAAATTATATCAAACATGCAGTGTAATATTTATTTGGATAAATATCCGGCTCCTCCAACCCCATACAAATGTGCCAATAGGTGAAAAGTTAAAGATGGTAAACTACTTATCAATTGAAAACGGTGAATATGTGCATACAAAAATAATTGAACAACCTATGCACAAAGAAACATCAATTTAAGTATTTTATTAGGAAACATCATATAGCAAAATACAGGTTTAACCCCAATTGAGATTAATAGAAAATATGGCATGACTATTTGGTAACGGTGAAAGTCTGAGTGCACAGAAGCACAAACAGCAACATACCCCCCCACCTCCACCCCTCTTAAAAGAAGAAGAAAAGGAAGTAAACAATTACTAGGAGACAGAAAAAAAAACAAAGTCTGGGGTGTGCACGCAAATGTACACATGCACTTGCTGACAGTTCATATTTACACAATGACTAGTGCAAATTTGTTGTAGCACATACATATACACACAGATGTGTACTTGATAGGGGCATTCCCATTTTGTCAAATCCCTTTCAGGTTTAACAGCCATTTACTGCAAAGGGTTGCCATGTAGTAAGACTAATTATTTCTCACCTATTTCAGTACACACTTACAGCAGTACATGGTATTATGAAAAGAAAAAAACGCAAAATACCCAAACAAAAATGTATCTTTACACAATGATGGGATTGGACGCCACAGAGACAACACAGGTCATGGACTTTTCCCAATGTGCTTACCAATTTACTCCTTCAGCTCCAATAATTATCTCCCTTTCCCATTGATACAAAAATAAACTCGTGCCCCCCCCCCCCCTAAAACCCACCCTGGACAATGTCATCTGCTCAAAGACAGGGCACTCAACCCCCACATTTTCCGACCTTGTTCAACCCCTCATACCCTTCCCTTTACTGTCTCTCCAACACAACCATGATTTCCCAAAACGGGGTCTATCTCTTTCCCCTCTTGTTGCCGACAGGCGGTTTCTTGAGCTGGAGGAGGGGTCCCCCCATGCCAAAGCCTGTTGCAGGGGGGTTGGACACCCCAAAGGTCAGGCCAGCTGAGGCGTTGATCCCCGGGTTACTGAAGTTGAAGCCTGAAGTGCTGCTGCTGCCAAATCCTGAAGCAAAGAGAAGGTATGGATCAATAGAGAGGAAAAAAAAACAGGACGTTGGAATAAGCAATATGTTATTAAATAGTGTTGCCAGTGACAACACTGCCAAGTCATCATAAGTTTCGTAAGCAAGTTTCGAGTTCCATAACCATTAGCATGACAACTCAGATGGCCAGTTATGGCTAAAATGGACTTCTTGATTCTAGTCCTCCCCATACCATAGTAGGGTGTGTGTCTATGCATGTACCTGCACTCAGGCTGCCCCCCGCGGGCTTACTGGCGGACGAGAAGCCAAAAGAGGAGCCCCCGGGAGCAACCCCTCCAAACCCTTGACCACCACCAAAGCCTACATGGGGAAAGAGAGAGGAGAGGGAGTTTAGCTCCATTTAGCTCTGACAGACACTGCGGCAGAGGGAAAATATGAAATAAAAGCACAACATCTTGCAATAGCAAGGGGAGAGAAAGAGGGAGAAAGAGAGAGAGAAAGAGTGAAAAGGTTTCAGGAACAGACTGATGGCAACAGAGAAGGGCTGAACTGGCTTATGTTGACAGTGTGGCAAACCATTTTATGCAATGAGTAGAGAAGCTATGGATTTTTTATTGGTAGGTACGTGCACACAGGCACACACGTTCTTCCACCTACACACTTAGCAAGCAAGACCAGAGGACAAGACTTCATAAATAGGAGAAGAAATGGCAATGGGGAAAGAGATGAGTGGGGAATCAGAAGGGCAGATATAGATACATAAGAGGTAGTACCTCCAAGGCTTGTAGAGCCCAAACTAGTGCCCACTCCTGAGGCAAAGGGGTTTCCATACCCTGTCCCCAGGGGTGCCTGAGACCCTGAGGCAGAGAGAGAGGAAGAGAGCACACGCTTTACTCATAAGATGTCTGGCTGGGGAAGGACCACCTCACTAGGCTAGACCACTGTAGGTGTTTTGCTAAGGCCAAGGCTTTGCTCAGAGAGTGAGAGCACTGAACACAAGCGTGCACAATTATAGGCCAAATCTGGTAAAGGTATTAGGATATTTATGGACTCTTGTATACTACAATACAATAGCTGGCATGCTTTGTTTGCTATATAAGCCAAAACGTTGGTCACAGTAAGTAAATTAAGTCGTTACAAAGATTCATATATTTCTAATGTAGCCGCTATGCTCACCACAACAATTTGATAGAAATGTTCTTAAGTATGAATCCAAAACAAATAGTTAAGTCCAACTTAACCAAATTACTATGAGTAAACATTGTTGCTGTAGAGGAAAAGTGTTGCTAGTTCTTTCACTCAGAAACCCAGTGTCTTGTTTTCTTTTTGCTACAAAAAATGTTTTGTAGTTTTCCAATTAAATGTTACAATAGCTAAACTTCAGGCAAAAATAAACAAAGACAGGTCTCTTCTTCGTTTAAAAAATGATTTATTTTGAATTTGATGCAATTCAACTTACATTAAACAAAGACAAACAGTTACGGACAAAACTGATTGTTAGAATAATTGCTATTTGCTAAGTAGGTAGGCTATTGCTAGTTGCATTTGACAAGTAGCTTTAAAGATTCCAAGAGTGAAGGAACTAGCATTTGCCAATAATGCACCACAAACCATAGTCATATAAGTCAAAGGCACACCATATTATTAAATGTATGCATTAACAGGCATTGGTTATATAGAATTTAACACACATCAAAAATAAAACGCATTCAAATCATATTAAGACACAATAATTGGCCTCTGTAGTCATGTTCTCTCCTATATAAAACTGATAACCTGGTGATACTATATGTTGGAGTCCAATAGGATAGGAGTAGTTGGACTCTCACATTATTTACACTAACAGGATGGTCATGCAAAATGTAATCCCAATGGAGTTGGCCCTGTAGTATTATTATAGACCAAGACTTCAGTATGTTTTCATCATAGTACTTTGCCCTGTACAAAAAGTTGCCCATTGCAACCAGTAACACTGATGTTGAGAGAGCGTTGTCAGTAGTCATGGGAAATGCAACAGGAACGTGGCCTAGCATAGCCATAATGCAGGCACGCTATCCTTGGCTCATCGATTATGTTGTCAAGAAAACTTGAATGGAAATAAAATAAAGACTGTATTTCAAAATAGGTGTAGACTTGTAAACACAAGTTTGTGAAATGGAAGGGTTCAGGAACTAATTGGGAAAACACGCCTCCAGACCAAACAAAAAGTAAAAATACAATCCGTTGCAATCTCACGCAACTTCAAGAATGCACAGTTGTATCCCAATTGTACAGAGGTCGGGCGGCAGTCTATGACAAATTCTAGAAGCACAAGAACCCATGGTGGATCAGCGAAGAGCTGCGGAAATGTTGGGCGTTCTAGGAGTGAAATGGCGGTGGACTGCTCAGTCCACGCAGAGCAGCAGTTGGTTAATCTCAAGAGCACACAATGGCTGCCTCACAGTTGAGGATTGCACTGAAATAGTGATTCTTTTGTTTGTGTTTGTTTTTTTTGGCACAGACGTATCTTACAGGCCCTTTTGAAAGCACAGTAGACATGAGCAGCAAAATTCACTCCACCGGGGAGTGATAGAACACTGTAGCCCTTCTATGAAATGGCCTTCAGAGACAGAGGGCGGATTCACCAACTTCAAGTGGCATCATCGCTAAAAGCGCCCAGATTCTGTCCCGACTTTGCACATTTGATACATGTCTAAATGCCAAATTTGCTAGCTCAGCGTTAGCGATGGACATCACCCTCGCTACGCGTTAACATTCTATTGGATCCCAATAGGGAGATCCATTTACGAAACGTGGGTTCACCAATGCTTTGGCCTCGCTCCACTGTCCCAGCGAGAGGTCTACTTCCTGTGATGTCCCCATTAGTAAGGGCTGGGCCTATGTGCGCACCAAGAGAAAGGAGCTCCTACAGGGCCGGCAAACCTCCGCTGTTTTGGGTCGAATTTTGTTCCCTCTGCCGTTCTAAAGTAGCCTCGTTAACTGAACTGAACTCTGCGTTTCCACTGGTTCTGCAGCCTGCCAGTTCATTTACTGTCCAAAGAGTAGCCACCATGTGGCTGATAAATATTGCTTTAAAACTTCATAGAAACAGAAAATGTTTCCATGATAATTACAAAAACAAAAGGAATGGATATGTTACGTCACTGAATTGTTCAACATTTGAAAGAAAAAAATCGAACCTAAGATGAATGGTAGGCTGTTTGCATACTCTTCACCGTAGGGCCCTTGAATGCCATGTTACACCAGTCTACTGTCCAACAATCAAAGCTTCGAAAAAAGTTTGAGAACCTGGAATTTGTAACAGTAAGAACGGAGGTTGTCGGGCTAACTGAACACTGGACTTAACAATATTTTACAACCAGGAAAACAAAGTAAACTCTTGAGGGTTCCGTGGTAGAAGGTTGTGTTCATTTGGCAAGTGTTAATTCAGGCAGACTGCTACAGTGAGAGCTACAAAGGCGCGCGCACACACACACACACACACACACACACACACACACACACACACACACACACACACAACTACAGCAGCTTGACACACTATAAAACCTACTGACACGCTCCTCATCTTAAATAGTGGGAACTTACACCCGGTAGAACCAGATCCCAGAGCTGGGCAATACTTAAACCAAACACTTTGACCCAAACGCTCTTTGTTAAGTGAATTCATTTTGATCACACTAAAATAAAATAAAATATAAGTTAAGATTCAAGTGACTCATAGGCAAGAATGACCCAGATTCATTTGAGGAATTGTCCAATAGTAGCTCAAAATCCATTTCTAGAGGAGAGAATTTATTCTAAGTGTTCCCCCCGTCAGAGGAAGAGCATAGGATAGACTAAAGTCTTCACAATCTTTGCAACTACAAATCCCAAGTGATGGAGCTCAGTCCTAAACTCCCCAAACAAGACTGTCGATAGTCGCGGGTGTACTGCAAGGCCACGCAGGAAAGATTCTGTCAAGTTTGGCACCAGCTAGGTTTTTGTCTCATGTTTGTATCTGTTCAAATTTTACTCCCTCTCTCTCCTTTTCCAGACAAAGACAGACATACTGAACAAAAGTTTGGCACAATCTCGCTTGCTTTTTTTATTTCCTCTTGCTCTGCAACGCCAGCTCTCCCTTCCTTCCTCACTGACCCTCTCTAAACACCCTACCCCCCCACCCCCCTTTCTGTTTCAGAGGTCAACAGAGTCAGATGAAGAGGTCAAAGGTTGAGGTTTCTAGAACTTGAAGGCGTTCAGACCTGGAGCGGGCTGCTGCTGCTGGGTCAGGGTAGCCGCCATGGCAACCGCTGCCGCATTCGGGACACTGCTAAAGGGGGCGGGCCCCGTGGTGACTCTCGGGTTGCTCTGCCACTTCTTGCTGGCTGCCCGCTTGGACTCGAAGACGTCGGTGGAGTCGTCCAAGAAGGCGCGGCGATACCCCAGGTACTGGTGCTTCAGGATCTGCGGAGAGGGACACACAGGGGGTCAACCACCGCTCCCCCACTGTACAGGGACCAGTGCTCACTGACGATGCAAGCGTAAGCTCACAACCCCCGCCCCCACCCCCCACCCCCTAAACTGAGAGACATCTTTGAGGTCACCCTGGAGCGACACTCACCTTTACGTTCTCGTGGACAGACTGCAGCTGGGCCGCCAGGGCCACAAACGTCTGGTAGAGCTTCTGCATGGCCAGGGAGAGGTCTGGGAACGCACACACAGACACACACCCTTAAGACGAGGCTCCCCTGCGTCGCCTGTGCACGGGTCACAGTGTGTGCAGCGTACTGTGCCCTCCCGCGTGGTCTCACACCGCTGAATGGGAACGCGGTTAGCGCGGTAATTGTGCTGTGTGATTACGCAATTACACTCCAAACCCTAGAGAAGGGTGCGCATGGTGGACGCGTCTCGCTCTCTTACCCTGCGGGGTGATGTGGGAGCCGCTGCCCTGCGTGGTGAGGTGGTTCTCCAGCTCCTCGATCTGCTGCCGGTACTGCTGCAGCTGAACCTCAAACTGCTCCACCAGGCCTCGGAAATAACTGCAGAGAGGCGGAGGGGGCGCCAGGTCAGGGGGGTTAAGTCGCTGGTGCTTTGATCCGACATAAAGTGCGCTTGTGGTCGTGGCTTTGTGCGGTTGTTTGAGATTGGCGGCGTACTCACTCCGACGGGGAAGTGTTCTCATGCTGTAGGACGGGCGGAGTCTTCTGGGTGCGCAGGGCAATGTCGGCGTTCTTTAGCTCCTGCAGGGTGGCCGAGGGCAAGGGTGGCATGGGGTAAAAGTCAAAGCGAGTTAGCCATTTGACTCGTCCTTTTCCTTACTCATTGACTTTTAAAGCGTTCACACAATCAGGGTTTGTTAAAATGCCTTGACAACAAATAGCTTAGTTTCTCAAATTCTCACTTGGTTATGAGTGAGTGAGTGAGTGAGTGAGTGAGTGAGTGAGTACCTGGGCTGTCTCCATCTTGAGCTTGTCTATGGCTGAGGCGTTCCTCTGCAGGCCACTGGCACTGACAGACAGCAGCTGCTTGAGACTCTTGATGTCCTCCTGAACCTTCCCCATGGCCTTGGAGGACATCCTGCTGATGTCCTCGTGCACCTGCTTTTGCTCCTTCACAAACTTCCTACGGGAAATCACAAAGTAGGGAGAAACGTTGGGGGAAGGTATTATTAGGACTCGAGGATTCCCACGACCTAAAGTCGGATGAATTGTGAACGACGTTTAAATTATATATATATATAAATTGTATATTCAACTGATCTGCTACGCAGGACATTGGTTTGTTATGCTAGTTTTTGATATTCTTTCAACTATGACACGACATTCAAAAGCCTGCTTGCTAAATGACCCGCTTAGTGCAGTGTTTATTCAACCCGCCACAAAGAATATATATGGTGCATGCAGGAAAATCCTAAGGGTAAAGAAAATAACACTGGTACTGTGGTACAGATAGTAAAGCAAAAAGATACAAGTCTTATCTTACTGGAAATTGTCTACGTCCTGGCAGATGACCGGGGGCAGGTTTTCATCTTTCAAAGCCTTGCTGTCCCTGTGAGAGGGAGAGCCATGTGTCAATCACACCGTAAAATACGGATTATTAAGGTTGAGGTATTGTAATTGGACAAGAAGGCGTTGTCAAGGTGACTCACTCTGGCCTGGCTCCGGACGATTTGTCGCTCTTCTTCTCGGAAGACGTGCTGAAGTCCACTCCGCCCAGACCCATGCTTGGTGGGGGGGCAGCAGGCACCGCGGTAGAGGTGGCCAACAGGGAACCTAACATCATCCCCCCACCTCCCAGAGTGTTCTGGGCCAGACCTGGAGCACACAACAACATGCAAATTATATAAGTAGAAAAACCAAAAGAGCCCAAAACACTTGCACGGATAAAATCCAGACAATTACCATAAACAACTCTTTAAAACACAGAATGTAGACTATTCATGGGTTAAATTAATCAAACAGTACTATTTGCGTATGTTAGCTGTGGGAGTAAAGACGGTGGCTGCGTGTGTTACCTGTGGCGTTTGTGCTCTGGAACATGCTCCCTCCCAGGGACAGTCCAGTGGCTGCAGGGGCCATGCTCGTTGCCGTGGCCCCGAGGCTGAGGCCGAAGGCCGAGGCAGCCTGCTGCGGGGCAGTGACCGTCAGTGACGAACCTAGCGGCAGCCCCACTCCTGTAGGCGCCGAGGAGGCAGCGGTGAGGGAGAACGGTGTGGCCGAGGCGGACGGCTTGTTGAAGGCCAGGCTGAAGCCGGTTGACGGAGCAGTGGAGGCTGGAGCGCCTACGGAAGTATGCAAGTTCAATATGTTACACAGGTAAAATGTATTGCTCAATTATTTTTGACAGCACCAATAACATGAGACAAAAACTCACCTAATGTAAGGCCAGTGGTGGGTGCAGCGGCCCCTGTCAAAGAAGGAAACATATATACTTTTCATCCAAGGTCACTGATACATATTATTTGACGAGTTTGTATAAAAGAAACTCCCATCTTTTTAGAAGCTCACAGTAAAAAACAATGTAACCTAATGTGAGACCTGCACCAAGAATATACAGTGACAATAAATCAATAACAGTGCTTCGACATAGTATGTATTGCAAAGAACTGGCAGCATCAAGACATTACTGTTTACCTGTGGCAGGAGTGTTGAAGGAGAAGCCACCAGTGGGTTTTTGGCCAAACAGACTACCGCCAAGGCCAAGAGATGAGGTGGTGGTTGTAGCCGCAGGAGTGGGGGCTGCAGTGCCCAAAGCAGCACCAAGAGAGAATCCTCCAGTCCCCGCTGCAGCAGGTGTGCTAAAAGGATGGAGAAAGTAATTTAAACAAGGTCACGTGGCTCTTATGTCAGCCAACGTACACTATGCCTACATGACATTTTAATTGCGAAAGCTACTAGTATTACTAACTAGGCAACCACAAACTCTACGCTTGCCTACAAAGGTTTGAAGTTGTTTAACTAGTCACTAAACCACAGGTTTTCGCCGGTTTGGTTAGTAGCATTCTAGCTACCCTAAGCTAGGGCCTAGCTAACATAGCAACGCTAACTTCAGAAGCAGAAAGGCCATGGTGAAAGCCGTGCAGCAAGGTTATGTAGCTAACGCTAGTAAGGATTTAGCTAACAACATTTGTTAGCTTGTATATTCAATTATATATTACCTGGCAGCTGCTCCAAAAGAAAATCCTCCACCAGTGTTGGTGGAACCCAGAGCCCCGGTGCCAAAGTTAAACCCCGACATTATTTTAATAGGAAATCTCTAATCAAATAAGAGTGCAGGCTAGCTGGCTAGCCTTAAGGCTCAGCTAGCTAACTTAGCTTAGCTACCTAGCCAGCTTTGAAAGATGCCCGCGTGAGTCGCTCGACTTCAGAATCCCATCACCGAACGAAAACAACAACCCCGACCCTAGCCCCAAACGTTTGGCGGAAAAATCAAATTCCAGTGTCTTTGTTTTTCGATCGATTTAGACAAAATATTGAGTCTATTTGTTATGAGTAGATAACTGTTAGATCCCTTCGTGCATGGTGTTTCCGCGCTATTATTTCAGTTAACACCAATGCGACTGCAGTTGGCTCTTACACGGCACTACATTTCCCGCCATGCACCATCTTGGCTTCTGGTGTGTGGACAGTGCGTGACGAAGAGGAGACACCCCAAGCAGGAAGCGGAATACACAGTCAGTACTTTAAGCAAACGGAGACGATTAACCACAAAAAAACAACGAATGTTGCGACTCAAGTAAATAAAAAATATCCCCGCTTTGGTCATTTGCTGGTCGCATGGTCGCTTACTGCAGCGAACCTTTTGATCAGTCGAAATGGAACATATCCGAACGCCAAAGGTAAGCCAAAGCTAACATTAGCTGATGCTAGGATATTTCCTCTTCATGATATATTTTGTAACGTGTCTTGCGAACTGTTGACGAATTAATACATTTTACATCAGCTTAGTCAATAATTACGTCACCATCAATAATATTATTGCATTACATCCTTATAGATCTGCCATAGTCCAAGATCCGATCCCCATTTGGCTAGCAAATAGGTGCAGACAGCAGGTAGCTAGACGTTGCAAAACGGACAGATAAAGAAACAGACAATGTCAGCTTGTTATTTATAGTTTAGCATTTACCAGTATTCAAATGAGATTAATGAAATATTTGCTTTAGGGCCTGTCGGGTGAATGGGTGTGTCCAGTTTGTGTAGCCTACCCATCAGTGCTTTAAGGTGTCACCTACACGCACATACACACAAACGGCGAAAGCCTTCAGTGTTTATTGACTTTATCATGTTAAGCTGGTTGCCGTGCAACGCAGGTAGAACTGGCCATTTCTGGGAGGTCAACAGAAATGGTGGCCAAAGAGTGTGACACATCCCTGATTTTCGAGTTTCGAGAATGGGAGGATTGTACTGTATTGTCGAAAAAGGTGTCTCACGTTAAAGCCGACGCCGTGCTGCCATGAGCACGTCAAAAAGGTCAATTGCATACAGTCAATGGACCACGACCTTCTCTGTAAAACATGTCAATGTTATACCCAGTGTCTGCCTGTTGACAGGGTTTAGGAAATGTACCAGAGCACTAAAGGTGAATAATTACATAGGACCCGCTGTACCTTTTACATGTTGTGTTACATGCACGTATGCCTCATACCTCTTAATCTATCTAAAGAATCATGTCTCCCGTTCAGTCAGTTCGTTGGACACATGGCGAATGTACGAGACTCTCGACTGGCGAGCCAGTCTATTTAGTCCGTGTGTATATGGATGTTTAATTGCAGGTGGAGCAAGTGCGTCTGTTGGACCGCTTCAGTAACAAGGCCACCAGTGGGACGCTGCATCTCACGGCCACACACCTCATCTTCGTGGAGAGCAACTCTGCTACTCTTGCCGGAACACAAGCTCAGGAGATATGGGTGAGTAGAACATTGCTGCTGTGTCATTTGATAAAAAGGAATGTCGTGAAGTTGTCCTTGTGTGCTTCTAAGATCAAATTGGCGGGTACGCGTTGTTGTATGAAAAGGCCCAACAACTCTTAGTCAGATACGTAAAAGACGGCGAGAGGCTGTGCTGGTTTGACGAAAGCGGCACCTAACAATATCACCATCATCATCACACTCTTAATGCTGTTATACTGTATATACCTTTGTTAGCATTATCATAGTACCCCTTACTATTTATTCAATAATCCTACTGATACATACTCTGCACTTTACCATGTACATGTACTTGAACATGTATTTGAACTACCCCAGACTGCATTTCGTTGTCCTAGTACCTGTGCTTTGTGCAAGGACAATAGAGTTGAATCTAATCTAACCTAGCAGTACATGGTGAGTGTGACTTTAACAAAATTGGCACAGGCCCTTGGGTCCTTGAAAGTAGGATGTGTGTTGTGTCGGCTGTCTGTCTGAAAAGGGATTACGGTTCTGGCCCCATGGGAACCAAATTTGTCCTGCATCTGGGGACAACTGCTGCTAGGAACGATCTGATTGGCTGAGCAGAGTGGGTTTTTAAGTCGACGTGGCAACCTGATGGCAGTGTGTGGCATGGGTAGGAAGGAAGTTATGCTAATTTAGACAGAGAATGACGACAGGAATGTGTGTCAATGTGTGTGAAATTTGGGTTAAGTATGTGCAGGAAGCTTTCTCGTATCTCTTCGGATTGCTATTCATGCGTGGCCTAGGATATGATAGTCTAATTGAATGTAAAGATTCTTTACAAGCGCCTGAAGATTTTCCTTCTCAATCTTTTTTTTCCTCATCCTATAATAGTGGCTTAGGCAAAGAGATAGAGAGGGGGGGGGAGGGGGTCTGATTTGAAATATTGACTGAGACACAAAAAGGAAGACTTTATTTCACATCCTCCTGCTTCAAGCGAAATAAAAAAACCAACAGGAACAGTCCGCTTTCGTCCGAAGTATACTGGGGCCTTTAGCCTAGCTTGGAATAATTAGCCCAATAGATATGGCTGCTTATGTAGTGTGGGCCCAAGTGTTTCCTGGCAGGTTGCTTAAAGGTTCGTAAACGTTTCAATCATTGACAGCAGACTGGCTGTTCGTCCTAACCGCTTCCTTCCTTCCTGGTCCGTGACTCAGACCACTGAGCTAAGGGGAGGCTTTCTTTGTCTAGATTTCCGCTGAGGCATATTTTTTTGTCCTTGCATCTGAATGGGCGTAGCTAACATTTGGAAATACTCAGAGTAAGTCTTTTGGAGTCTGGCACAGTCTTCTGCTCATAAAAAATTCAACAAAGGCTGAGATGCTTTCTGACTCACTGTTGGTGAGATCAACATTTTAAGTGTGTGTCTCTGTCTGTCTCTGTCTGTGTGTGTGCATGCGCGCACGCGCGCCATCAGGACATTTGCGTCGTTATCCATGCAGATTTATGTGCAATTTGCAGATGACTTTCTGGGGTTGGTATTTAAATGGGCATCTTTTTTGGACACTGCGTAGTCTTATTAAATGTTATTCTATTTTCCAGTTGCCCCAGACAAACCCGTTAATGGCCCTGGATTCTTAGCAAGCAAATATAAAATTGTGGTGAAAGAAATCAGTTTTGAATCTCGTCTAGCCTATTTCATAGTTCTGAGCCTCCCTGCCAGAGAACAAGGCTGAGGATATATGCTCCAGCAGCTGTCTCACCAGACCTCCTGGTCTCCCTCCCCAGATCCTCCACCACCACATAGCCTCGGTGGAGAAGCTGTCCCTGACCACCAGCGGCTGTCCGCTGGTCATCCAGTGTCGGAACTTCCGGGTGGTCCACTTTGTGGTCCAGCGGGAGAGGGACTGCCACGACGTCTACAGCTCCCTGCTGCGGCTGCTACGGCCAGGTCGGTGGAGGGGAGCCATGCACCTGCAGGGAGGGGTCCGTCAGTCCCTACTTCCTCTGGGAACACTGTGCCAGTGGTCTCCACTAAGCATCCGTCTCATGCATCTCTCTCTCTCTCTCTCTCTCTCTCTCTTTCCCTCTCCCTCTCCCTCTCCCTCTCCCTCTCCCTCTCCCTCTCCCTCTCTCTCTCGCTCTCGCTCTCGCTCTCTCTGTGTGCAGTGTCATACGATGAGCTCTATGCCTTCTCCTACAACCCCAAGCAAAACGATCAGCAGAGAGAAGAGGGCTGGCAACTCATCGACCTGGGGGCGGAGTTTGAGAGGATGGGCGTCCCCTGCGACCAATGGCAGCTCACCGATGTCAACAGAGACTACAAGGTGAGGATTCCAACAGTTCACTAAGTTTAAGGAACAATATGAAGGAAATCCTTCAAGAATAGTTAAACCCACCCTAAAGCAGTAGGCCTATTGATAGGATGGCTCTGCTTTGTATCTGCTCTGTTTTTGCTTTCGTCGGGGGACTTGTAACAGTGTTTTTGATAACCAGGATGTGGCTGTCTGCCAATGTTAAGCTACTAAAAGGGGGTGCTCGTCTGTTTATTGACCTTTCACTCACTGGGCTGTGTGTTTTTATGTGCGCTTCTCGTTTCAGGTGTGTGAGACCTACCCACGGGACCTGTATGTTCCCATCACAGCCAGTAAACCCATCATTGTGGGAAGTTCCAAGTTCAGGAGCAAAGGGCGCTTCCCTGTACTCACGTACTTCTACCAGGAGAAGAAGGTACATTTTCATCCTTGACCCTGGTAACTCGCTCACTATGCCCTACGTAGGACACTAGCCTAGGCCTAGCACTTACATACTTCTACCAGGAGAAAAGTACGTTCCCAGTATGACACTGAACTCTTCACTAACCCTTACAGGGGGCACTAGCCCTGACCACTCCTGAACTTGCTTCTACCAGAGGAAAGCATATTGCCAGTCAAACGTTACACTCTTCACTAACCCTTAGGCACTTGCCCAGGCCACTCCAACACTTTCATACTGCCAACATTAAAGACCTCTCTAAACCACTACAAAGTGGAATAAAGGTTGGACATAAACGTGTGTTGTCGTAATAAAGAAACTGTTTCATCTGGCTGTAACTCTGTCGCGGGGAAACGACACTGATCGGGGGGGGGGGGGGTCTCTTTTGCTCGGGTCTTCCCCCCGCAGGCGGCGGTGTGCCGGTGCAGCCAGCCTCTGTCCGGCTTCAGCGCTCGCTGTCTGGAGGACGAGAGCATGCTGCAGGCCATCAGCAAGACCAACCACAACTGTCGCTTTCTCTATGTCATGGACACAAGGCCCAAGGTAAATCATTTGATTGATTTATTTGTTTGTTGAAACATATTTAACCAGGTTAATTGACTGCGAACAAGTTCTCTTCTACAGCAACGACCTGGATTAAAACACATCACAAATGAAAACATTTCGAGTTTAAACCTGTTCATAAAAGGGAAAAAAAACGCCAACGTTCTGTAGGTTCTGTAGATGTGCTTGCTTGCCCAAATGCTGGGTTGGTCTTGATACTTACTGGCAGACCAAATGGTCAAAAGCTAGAATACATCTAAACATCATCTCTAATTGCCTCCCTCCCGCCCCCTCCTCCTCTTTTCCCCCTTGATTTCTGTCTTTCTTTCCTCTCCCCTTTTCCGCTGCCCCCCCTTCTGTAGCTGAACGCCATGGCTAACCGTGCTGCGGGGAAAGGCTACGAGAACGAAGACAACTACTCCAACATCCGCTTTCAGTTTGTGGGCATCGAGAACATCCATGTGATGAGGGACAGTCTGCGGAAGCTACTGGAAGGTTAGACACACACACACACACACACACACACACACACACACACAGGCTGAGTTGTTACAAGGATTTCGCATTGGAACCAAGTGCTAAGTCTGTGGCTATTGCTCTCACAGATACATTTTCATGTGCTTGGTTACCTACTCTAATTCTCTCTCTCTCTCTCTCTCTCTCTCTCTCTCTCTCTCTCTCTCTCTCTCTCTCTCTCTCTCTCTCTCTCTCTCTCTCTCTCTCTCAGTGGTGGGCACTCGCTCCCTTTCGGTCAGTGACTATCTGCTGGGGTTGGAGAGCTGCGGCTGGCTCCGACATATCAAGGCCGTCGTCGATGCGGCCATTTTTCTCACCAAGGTAAGAGTCCCCACCTCCCCTCCCTCTCCTCTGCAGCGTCCTGTCATGCTCCTCGACTTCACTCTCGCCCCCAACGCTCCCTCTCGTTCTCTGGTTTAACAATTGGCTGGGAGCTTGTCGTCATCCTTGTTGCTCACGGTTACGCTGGCTCCACTGTTCTCTCTTTAAATGGAATGTAAGCAATGCCATCGAGATCCAACGTTCTCAAAAGCCATGTTGATATCACGCATCCGAACCTCTTGTCGTTTTTCTGCCCTCCCTTCCTTTGAATGTTTCTCATGCCCCCCCCCCCCCCCCCTCTCTCTCTCTTTCCCGTTCAGGCGGTGACGGTGGAGGGGGCCAGCGTGCTGGTCCACTGTTCAGACGGCTGGGACAGGACGGCCCAGGTCTGCTCCCTGGGGGCTTTCCTCATGGACCCCTACTACCGCACCGTCAAAGGCTTCATGGTACGGGCCCGTTGCTATGCCCTTAACCCCCGAGACGCCTTTAGAAGCGGCTTGGTTGTCCGCTCCTTCTGATTCATATGCCCAAAAATCTCATCGGCAATGCAGAGTGACCGAGCAACTGGTTTGTCTTTCTCAAGGTACTTATCGAGAAAGACTGGATCTCCTTCGGCCATAAGTTTGCAGACAGGTGAGACACCAACCGGGCGCTTATCTGAAAGGACTCTTTAAAGGAGAAGCGTTTTCCCCGTTCCCTTTGGTTTGATAGCAGGTTTGAGGACTAGAAACGCTAAAGCTTATTGAACAGAGATACCAAACCGCCTCAGACACAACAGGAGACCGGCGGTCCGTTTCAAAGTCTTAACCTCTCGTACCGTGTGGGGTTGTATACGTGCTGTTGACCTTTGACCCGTGCTCCAGGTGTGACCAGTTGGACGGGGATCCTAAAGAGGTGTCCCCCGTCTTCACCCAGTTCCTGGAGTGTGTCTGGCAGCTCTCCGAACAGTTCCCATTGGTGAGGAGCAGTGTGTCTTTCCCTGTCTGTTGCTTTCTGAAAAACAGTACGGTTCTAAAGACGAGCTGGCGTGTGCTCCACACAGCGTCCGCCTGCCGTCTGCGTGTGTGTGTGTGTGTGTGTGTGTGTGTGTGTGTGTGTGTGTGTGTGTGTGTGTGTGTGTGTGTGTGTGTATGTCAGTCTAAGTGTGTGTTACTGTTGTGAAACAAAGTATGGTTCTACATGATGAGCTGGCGCGTTCTCCACGCAGGCCTTTGAGTTCAACGAGTGGCTCCTGCTCCAGATCCACGAGCACGTGCATTCCTGCCAGTATGGTAACTTCCTGGGCAACAACCAGAGACAGAGGGAGGACCTGCAGTGAGTCTCTCCCCCTCTCGCGCACACACACACACACACACACACACTGCACACACACTGCACACACCCCATCACTAACTGGCGTGGTCTCGGCCGCAGGCTAAAAAAGAGGACTCACTCCCTCTGGGCGTTCCTGTTGAGTGAGCCCAACCACTACCTGAACCCGGTCTACAGCGCGGCCTACGCAGAGGCCCACCCCGTGCTGGAGCCCTCCACTCTCCCCTGCCACTTCAAGTGAGTTCTGCCTCTCTCTCTCTCTCTCTCTCTCTCTCTCTCACCTTGTCTCTCTCTGCAGGGCTCCAGGGGGCCTTGCAAACCTGTGAAAGTCGGTTCAATATTTTGCCACAGGACATAGCACTGTTCTTGTTTGTGCTGCTTAAATATTTCATGTGGATTGATAGGGCTGGGTCTTCCATTCCTCCAATACATCCCCTGTTGAGTTGTTCAATTGTTTCACATTTGGAGCGCCTAGTGCCAATGTTGCAAAAGAGGCCATGTTGGCTCATAGAATTTTTAGTGTGGCCTAGAAAGTCCTTGAATTGGATAGAGAAGGGTGGGTACCTTCTCTCGCGCTCTCTCCCTCTCTCTCTCTCTCGCGCTCTCTCTACCCCTCTCTCTCCTTTGTCTTTCTTTCTCTCTCTTTCTCACTCTCTCATTTGTCTTTGTAACTCGACTGCACCTATAGTGATTGCGCGGCCGTGTGCTTCAGGTTCTGGAGGAATATGTATCTTCAGTTTGACCGCTCCATGCACCCACGTCAGTCTGTCCTGAAGAACATCCTGACTCTAAGAGAGAGCAACCGTCAGCTGGAGGAGACGTTGCACGCGCAGGAGGCCGTGAGTACCGCGCACGCACACGCACACGCACACACACACACGCGCGCACACACACACACACACACACACACACACACACACACACACACACACACACACACACACACACCCTTTCATCTTCTATTAGGTGCATTCACCACCTCTCTCCCTGACATTATTAAAGGGACAGTACAAGACTTAATGAGAATGTCTGTCGTTCCCTCCTGCCAGAAGCTCCAGCAGCTTGGGGTCACCCCCGTCACTCAGCCGGCCCCGCCGGCCAGGGACCAGCGCCCCCTCTCCCACCCGCCGCCCCCCCGGCCCCACTCCCTCATCCTAGGGGCCCCCGTGAGCCGCAAGGAGGCGCAGCAGCAGCAGGAGGAAGAGGAGGAGGTGGCAGAGGAGGCCACGGAGTGCAGTGACACGGAGCGGACAGTGGAGGGCAGCAGCGGCACAGAGCAGAGGAAGCAGAGCTACGGCGAGCTGCAGGGGACCAAAGGGGAGCCGGCCGTGGTCAGCCTGGAGTTCGGGGTGGCGCGCATGACCTGCTGAGGAGGGGGAGGGGGATGGGGAGGGGGAGGGGGGGGGTTAACAGACTGGAGGGAACGAGGACGGGCAGGTTCATTGAAACAGCGTGTTTAAGTTAGAAGGTGTATGGAGGGTAGAGGTAGTGTGTGTGTGTGTGTGTGGCTGTGTGTGTGTGTGTGTGGGTGGGTGTGGTGTGAGCGCGCGTACGTGTGTGTATGTGTGCATGCTTCTGCCTAGGTGCGTATGTGGGTTATGTGTGGAGAACTGCTCTGTTCCTAAGGGGAACGGAGTGTGGGGATTGAATGTCTGTATAGAATCAAATCTATGGAAAGCAACATTATCTTGGCATTTGACTGCACTTAGCTAAGCTCCTTTTTTTTAAGAATGCGGAACATGACTAAAGAAAGACTTCATGAGAAATGAAAAGAGAATAAATGAATCAAAAGAATTTGGTGTGTGTCGTTCTATGACCTCGCTCTTATTTACCAGATCAACCCCCACCCCACGCCCCCCAAAAAGTACAGATTTTGTCCAGCGGCTTTTGGTTTTTGATCCTGTGTCAATGCCAGACTAGCCTTTAGATAGGCCTGGGTTTGACACAGGAAATCCCACTGAAAATTGGATTTGGGCTGTTCAAAAGTATTTAATCTCCTGCCAGGGCTCTCTTCCAGTCTAATCTAAACGCTAGTGTGTTAGGCTGCAGCGAAATCGGCTTCCATCAGGGAGATATTGACGATTATGGAAAATGATTTAGCCTAGGCAAGTACTCCGATCACAGGTTACTTGCTCCCCGTTGAGAGAGGCGAGCAGGGAACGTTATCAATCGCTGAAGAGGTTCCAGCTGTCTCCCATCATTGATCCAATTCAATCCAATTCGCCTTTGCATTGATCAGATAATCTGTCCGTCTATCTCATTTAATCCATTCATCTCGTTGACTGATAATGCCATCCGTGCCGATGGCCTATTCATGGCCGATGGTGACCCCGATTGGATGTCAGTGCCATGGTTACTGCAGTGTCAGGATGAATCAATGAAGTTCAAACTGCTGTTATTATGATTGCTAACTTTTCTAGGTAATTGAAAAGCTTTTCAATTAGCTCTGCGTGCGAGTCCATCTTTTAACTGAACTGGCTCCACGTAATCTTTTGGGATTTGTCGAGACTTGCCTGTAATGGGGCTGTCACTGTCAGGATTGGCCCGTGTTTGGCTGTACTGGATTAGATGGATAATATCAGGACTTCCACACACACACACACACACCAGAACATCATACACACTGCATGTAAGAAGTGTGTGGGCCTATGTATATGCACCTGCTCTCATGCAGTTGCTGTACAGAATACATTATTGACCATTGTCTGTTCAACATTTATTTCTGAGATTTATTTAAACTAAATGTGGAAAAAACAACCAGATTGTAGTTACGACTGGAATCCCAACCCAGCAAAAGAAACATCCCGACTACGACATTAAAAATCCATGAAAACAATTGTGTGTGTGTGTGTGTTTGTGTGTGACTTCATTCTGTGAGCTGGGTACGTGCTGTAACTAGGGGACAGAGAGGCAGCAACTTTCTAAATTCTTTATGAATTGTGTCGGAGCTGGGGCAGGGAAACAGTTCTGCCCGCCCACCCTGGCGGCTCCCCAGATGGGAGTGGGGGGCTCTGCCACGCCAGACTATCCCTTACCCAGGACAAGTAGCTCCAGAGACAGGCTGGCACCCGGGCGTTTAGACCCCTCCCGTGTCAGCTTTCCCCTCAGCCCCTGAAAAAGAAAAGGCCCGGTGCCATTAAATACCAGTTGGCCTGTTGTCCTGCTGACGAGAATGGTACTGGGTACGCACTGGTGCTGAGGGTGTGCTTGTTATCTCTTTCGCCCTCTCATAGACCCCAGTCCTATTTTGTTTCTCTGGATCGAGCTCCTAACGCGTTTGACGTCACAAGGCTGGCGATGGAGGGAAAGCGTAGATGTCACACATGAGGGATGTTTCTGCCGTAGCCGTGACTATGACCTTAAGTCCATATAACAGCTTTCACAAACCATGGAGCTTTTTCCTCTTTTCTCCACCCTTTCATCCTCTCTCTCTCTCTCTCTCTCTCTCTCTCTCTCTCTCTCTCTCTCTCTCTCTCTCTCTCTCTCTCCCTAGGCTTCTGTAGCCTACTTATGCACTTTAACAGACATGAAACATTAACAGGTACTTTACGTGAACATGGGCGCCCCATACTCCGCTAGCTCTAAATCTTTTAGACCTGTACTCCACGCCATGCTACTATGACACCACTGAGCACAACAAGGGGAAAAGAACACACACACACACACACACACACACACACACACACAAGCGCACCTAACCTAAATGTACACATGCTTCAATAGTAACAGTGTACATTTGGTATGTTCTTGTGGCTTGACACTTGAGTGTTATTGGATGGTGAGGACACTCTCAACTGGTCAGCGTCACCAACGTGTTTGCGCACATGTTTGAGTTTCTGTGTGTGCGTTGGGTGTGTTTGCATGGTTGCTTTGAAAATATTCGATCAGCATGATGGTGCATGTTGGCGTTCCTCATTTATTCTTATTTTCTGGTGGGAATCCGATGGATTGTTGAACATTGAAAATACGACTCCGCCGTGATTCCGTGATGTTGTATCCACACAACTCCCATCTCCGTTACCATAAAACACAATGTTTACAGCACAAGACCCGTTCCTCTACCGGGGCATGGAGGGGAGTCTGTCCTTTAGACAGATAAAACCCACTCCCTGTTGTTCCTTAATGGAAGAAATGTGTCCGGGGGGGGGGGGGGGGGGGGGGGGGGGGGGGGCGTAATTCGATGTAGTTAACACACATGCAAACACACACACACACACACACACACACACACACACAACCGCCAACTTAGTTTAATCCCGACCCAGGCGCTCAAGGGAGACATCCGTCCTAGCACCCCCTTCCTGTAAGACCCCATGGGTTGGGGAACAGAACGGTGTCGTCTGTGTGTGTGTGTTTACCTAAAACACAGGCTGTGTTTACCAAAAGACAATCCTCCGCCCGACCCATCTGGCAACGCTTATGCCTTACGCTACATGGCCGGGACGATTTAAACTGGTTTGAACAGTCACGACACACACACACACACAAACACATATACACATAGACATAACAAAAATCAAGGCTCAACCTAAGACAACCTCTCTTGCCAGTAGTTCGATAGTATAACACAGATTAAATGGCCAAACATGCTCAACTCCATACACACATACAATGAAGCATGACTCAAATTAAAAGATTAAAAGCTGAGCCTTTATCTAAGATTGTCTCAGTCTTTGTCTCTGCCCCTGTCTCTGCCTGTTATCGCTCTTACCCCCCCCCCACCCCCTCCCCCTCCCTCACACACACACAAAGGCAAAACCTCCCTGCAATGTCGTCTAACTACCCCATTTAGAGAAGAGACTCTCCAAGGGGGGCCTGAAATAGGAAACTCGATATGAAAGGAGAGACAGTGACAGACTGTAGGCGTGTGTATGTGTGTGTGTTGGATGGGGAGGGGGTCTGCGTATGTGTGTGTGTGTGTGTGTGTGTGTGTGTGTGTGTGTGTGTGTGTGTGTGTGTGTGTGTGTGTGTGTGTGTGTGTGTGTGTGTGTGTGTGAGTGAGTGCGCATGCACAGTAGTATTGACCAGAGCAGCATGTGAACAACACTATCCTGTGCATTATTCAACAGGTATCATCCATGTGCATCGCTTGCATCCTCTCGCTCCTTCAGCTATCCGCTCATCCATCTGTTCATCCGTCCGTCCATCCATCCATCCATCCAACTTTCAACTGCTGCCAAGTCAGTGAGTCAGTGAGTGACTGACTGACTGGCTAAAGGAAACCACAAGGAGATGTGCTCCATCGCATCACTCTGGGGAAGCCCTCATGAGAGCGTGTGTGTGTGGGTGTGTGTGGGTGTGTTGCCCCGGGCGTATGAGTGCAGACATTGTCTGGTAGCGATGAGGTGGAAGAGGAGAGGCAGTGCCCAAAGGAGACAGAGGAGGACTGGAAGGAGAGAGAAAAGAGGAGCCGCCGGATGTACAGGGTGAGGGAGAGAGGTAGGGAAGAAGGGAGGGAGGGAGGGAGGGAGGGAGGGAGGGAGGGAGGGAGGGAGGAATGTTGCGATCTCTAAGTGGGTCGAGGTATTGGGTAGATAATATGGGGGATGGGCAAACAGGCAAGTCAGCAAAAAGAACATACAGAGAAAGCTGGATATAGCTCTTTGGGGAAGCCAGGGGAACTTTAGGTGAACCCAAAGAGTAGCATGGTTAGACGTCGACTCAAAGGGAGCGAGGAAAAAAGTACTAGGACAAAGAAAATATCAAATAAAAAGAGATTTAAAAAAATAAATTCCTCCCAGCGTTGGGTGAGCCGAGGCACTGCTTTGAACATTTAGCGAAAAGGAACGTCTTTTAAGAAAAGTGGGCACCGTTATTCCCTTGGCACCTGCCTGCAGTTTCCTAACTGCTCCGGGAAATTCAGTGGTTGCCACGGCGTCCCTAATGAGGCAACAAAGAAGCACACTTGATATTCATTCATTGGAGCGAAGAAGGATACCCCTCACACACCCGGGTGGTGGTGGGGGGTGGTATTGGAGGAGGGAGGTTTGACCGTTGGAACATAAGTGTGTTCTCAGACACCTGGCACTCTGGCTCCATATGGAACAGGATAAGGGGCCATATGCTTTATACTTTTGGGTTGGTCTAAGCTCAACCTTTCTTTGTGTTTGTGTATGTGTGTGTGTGTGTGTGTGCGCAACAGAGTGTTTGTGTGTGTGTGTGTGTGTGTGTGTGGGGGGGGGTGGAGTGGATGGAGCAGGACGTAAATATTTCACTAAATCTATGTCCTAGCTTTATCCAGTACGTATCCCTGATCAGCAGTTCTATGTAAATCCAACCTTCACAACCCCCAACCCCCCCCCACACACACACACATCCACACACACACAAACACATGTAGACCTATACACACGGCCCTGTTACGTCTTTATCAACATAACTGAGTCCTCTCATGTGAGCCTTGAGAGGCTTAGTTTTGTTTAGTTTGAGTGCACATACACTACACCCACCCAGCACAAATGAACAATGAACTGTTATTTTTCCAAATACTGACTTACCTTATGTTGACAACCCCCCCAAATCTGTGTGACAGAAATACAATGCAGTTCATACGCTGCTTCTGTTCACACACACACACACACACACACACACACACACACACACACACACACACACACACACACACCCACACTGGCATGGCAGGAGTAAATCTAGGCCTTGTGGATAAATAAACAATTAAAGGGAGAAAAGGAAATGGTGCTGCGGTGACAAGGAGGGAGGGGCGTAGCGAGGGAGGAGGGGAGGAGGGAGAAGGAGGGAGGATGATGAGAGAGTCACAGGCACCCCGCCAACGCTGAGGAAAGCTGCTTAGCCCTCCCAGTTGCCATGACGACACTCTGGAGCTGCGCGTGTGTGTGCGTCTGCGTGTTTGTGTGAAAGAGGGAGGGAGGGAGGGCGGAAGGCAGCGATAGAGAAAAACCATCAGGCAAGCGTTCCACAGACCCAGTGTGCAGAGGGAGAGGACTGGACTGCGGAAGAGCAGAGAGAGAGACAGAGAGAGAGAGAGAGAGAGAGAGAGAGAGAGAGAGAGTGTGAAAGAGAGCGGCAGCTGGAGTGCCGGAGAGACAGAGCTCTAGATAATGGAGGTGCAGACAGAGTGTGTGGAGCCTCCCGCGGCCCCACCGAGTGAAGCCCAGCCGACGGGGAAGATCAACAAAGCCGCCTTCAAGCTGTTCGGGAAGCGTCGCTCCGGCACCGGGATGGCTGCCTTTTTCTCCTTCAGGAACAAAGGGGCCAACGGCACCCCGGAGAACGGGAACTCCGCCAACGGGAACTCCGCTAACGGGAGCTCGGCGGCCGAGCTGGTGCGGAGCAAGACGCACGACGGGCTGACGAGCGCCGACACGGAGCGACAGAGAGGGGAGGAGCCCGGGGCCCAGGAGGCGGGCCCGGTGAGGTCGCTCAGCAAATCGCTGAGCTTCTTCTCGCTGTTTCGACGGGGGAGCGGGAGGGCCGGGGAGAACGGCGGGCCCGGCTTCGGGCGGAGGGGACGGGGCCTCAAGGGCCTGTTCAGCAGCATGCGCTGGCGGAGGAGGGACCGGGCCATCGAGGGGCAGGTGGAGGTGTTGGAGGGGAAGGAGGTGAGAGAGGGGGACGTCTTTGCCCCCGAGGAGGGGAAGGACGTCACCCTCACCCTGGAACCGCCGCCCCACCACGAGGAGGAGCGCGGAGGCTCGGAGACGGAGACGTCCTCGGCCAACGCCGCCACCACGCCCCCTCACTGTTTCGCCATGGCGACCACCGAGTCAGCCTCCCCTTACACCCCTACCGGCTCCCCCCTGTGTGGCCCCCTCCCCACCGGGCTCAAAGCCTCTGTCTCCAGCATCAGAGCCACCCCCCCGCTGGAGCGCTGCGTGGGCGGCGCCGACCCCCCCTCGGAGCCCTCGGTGGACCGCCTGTGCTCGCTGCTCTTCACCGACGTCACCTCCCTGAAGAGCTTCGACTCGCTGACGGGCTGCGGCGACATCATCGCCGACGCCGAGGAGGAGGGCGTGGGCCAGGCGGGCAGCGGCACCAGCAGCAGCAGCAGCGGCGGGAACGCCGGGAACGCCGGGAACGCCGGAGCGAGAGCCGGGCTGGCCGCCCCGTCCCGCAGCTCCCCGGTCAAAGCGCCTGTGTCCGCCCCGCTCCCACACCCCACCTTTGCCCCTGCCCCCGGCCCCGCCTCGCTCCCGGCCAGGGCTCGGGTGGTCCCCCCTCCCCAGCAGCCGGCGGGCAGCGGCGTGGTGGCCTACATGGGCGGCGGAGAGGAGATGGCCAGCCCCGAGGGGGTGGACGACGCCGACATGCAGGGGCTGTGGCACATGCTGCCCTCCACGGGCGACAACTCCCCGGCTCTCCCCCGGACCCTGCCCAACCCCGTCTACCCCCCCCGCTCCACCTCCAACCCCACCAGGGGGGCTGAGCGGCGGGCGACCCAGGTCAAAGCTCTAGGGCTCAGTAAGATTCCCGTGGTGGGCGGGGGAGGCCGGGCGGGAAAACCCCCCCTCCCGCCCGCGCACGCCCGCCACGCCACCTCGCCCTACGAGAAGGAGGCGCTCAGCGACGAGGGCTACTGGGACACGCCCACGGCCACGCCCACGGCCACGCCGGACGAGGGGGGCTCGCAGCGGAACCAGGGGATGGGCCTGTCGCGGGACAGTTGCTCCGGCGACCACCTCTACGACCTCTACAACGACCCGGAAGAGGATCCAGAGGAGATGGAGGGTGAGGAGGAGGATCTGACCAGCACCCCTTCTCCGTCCACCGATTGCAAACTCAGCCCTGGGTCCCAGGTCACCCCTCCATCGTCCACTTCTTCTTCCTCCTTCCGCTCCATGAAGGGCAGCACCAGTCTTCCCCGAGACTCCAAGATTCCAGTGAGCGGCAGGCAGAACACGCCCCCGCACTCCGTCAGCCAAACGGCGCTCTCCTCCGTCCTCGAAGCCGACGCGCCGCCACCAAAGACCGAAGCCCCTCCCGCCGCTCGGACCAGAATCCCCGTCTCCAAGGTGCCCGTCCGTCGCTCCGGCAACAAAGCAGGCAACGCGACCCGAGGGTCTGCCCACAGGAAGTAGCCTTAGACAATGTGTTGTGAAAGTGGGGCAAAAGGTTTGACCGGAACAAAGTCTAACAATTCACCCCAAAGCGTATAGCCATTAACTAGTCTTTTTTCCCCCCTCAAATCCAAAAGCGTGTTCAGCTTTTGACAGGGTCTTTGATCAAGTCATAGACAAACTTCAAAAAGGTGAGTCACATGATCCTCTTGAAAAACCCTCCCTGGAACATTCATAAATCCTGGGGTTCTTCTCCTGACAATCAAATAGCTACTCAGACTCATTTAGGATTCAGGATTTGGGAAAATCAACCATGGGAAGAGATATGGAAAAGTATGATATTGGACATTGGAAAAAATGTGGTGAAAATTATGATCAAGTTAAGGCTATAGCCAATGCTTTAGCCGAGAATGTCTTCAATTGCTTATTTAAGGGGCCTCGATATGTTGCAGCATAGTGTGAAAGTAAAAGAAATGTTAACATTTTCACAGGACATTTACAGACATTTGCACCCGCACATCACAAGCAGCACCTTTTTCTTTTTTCTCTCTCTCTCTCTTTTTATATGGACTTTTACTAAATGCAACCTTATGAACTCAAAACATCCTAATCTGAGTGATGGTTGGAGAAGAGTTTAACCTGGAACCAATCGCGTCCTAATCTTGTGCTGTTGGACCCAAAGTCAACCTGTGGGAATATCTCATCTCCATCTCCGTCCTCTGACATAGAATGGTCTGATTTAACTAGTAATGCTGGCATGAAGTTTGTTTCACAGTCAGCCGCCGCTCAACAGATATCCACACGTGGAGAAAAACTCAAACCTGGAGACAAGATTGATTCGAAAAAAGACATGTTGAACGTTCCTTCAACCGTTTGTTGTTTACCTAACACGTTAGTACTAACAGGTTCGACCTCTCTGGGATTTCCAAAAAACTCAGTTCCAGAAAATGTAAACCGGTAAATCTATGGCAATACTCCTAAGTCAACGTGTCAGGATCTGTTGCACTGCAACTCCCAGCACACATGTTGCTGCATGCAACACAAACAAGATGACAGACAGGAACATCAGGGACGATTGTCTGCACACTGGGGAATCTTTGTAACATGCACACACACACACACACACACACACACACACACACACACACACACACACACACACACACACAACTTTAAATACAGGGGACTCTATTTTGTATCAACACTGGATTACTTTTTCTCTAAAGACACCAACACTGTTTTTCTACTTAATACATTCTTCCCCACAGTTTTTTCCCTGTACGTTTCTTTTGGGAAGCCCCTTCATAAGACACTGCACGGAACTTCAACTGTGATACCCCTGCTTCCCTTAGCAATCTCTTATTTTTTTTTGTTCTGCCCTGTGTCGCCCCCGGGACAACACAGCTCTTCTGACTTCCCTCGTTCTCGGACTGTCACCCGGCCGACCTCCACAAACTGCCGCCCCTCTTAGTCGGCCTTGGCTTCACTTTGACCATGAGGAAGCACTGACAGGGAAGCTGTTTGAAAATGAATGTAGCGGAACCCTGGATGCTATATGTTGCTTTCTGTTTCTGTCACTCTGTTGTGGGGACACTTGGAATGGGCTGGGTTTGTTCCGTCGTGGGCAGATTGAGGGCAAGATTGAACGACACGTGTATGCAAAGCGCCACTTGGTTTTGTCAGTGGGAGCTGGGATTGTAGTGTGAAGGTCTTTGTCAGCTGTTCATTGGAACGTGTCTCAAAGGCAGGTTTTCTCATGCCGTAAAGGCAGAGTCCTCACACTTGTGTTCGAGAACCTTCGACTCTCTTGCAGATCCTCTTATCTGAAGGTTAGGTTTTTGTTTTGGTTACATCTGTCCTACCTTGACTTCTGCTCCCTAGAAAGAGAGCAAGGGGATCGATTCCTCTCACAGTGACGCAGGGGTCAAATAGCATTTCCTCTGCTGACGATGAACGCTGAGGCGCCTGGGCTGCATGGATCTGATCCTGAGCCAGTGGCCAGACCTAGCTCCTCTGCAGACAGGGTCAATAGAAAGGTCATGTGAAAGTTAAGGCAACACACAGGATGTTCTCCGATCCGCTCTTGCCCTTTCCATAGGGATTCTGTATGTGATGCACTGGGTTGATGGAAGGGGTAGAGGAGACACATTGATGAACGTGTTCTGGTGTAAAAGGTATCAGACCTCCATGTTTGTTTTGAATTTCCATTCTGATACACGGTTTTGCTACTACTACAAATCTGTGCTTATTAATTCACCTTATATGCTTTGTCTTTTCTTGTTTTTTTTTTATCCCTGTTGACATTGTGAAATTGAGTATTGTTTTCATATTTAATTAATAAAGTGCTGTGTGTTTTGCGCTTATGGAACCATTTTTTAATTTCCTGTGTTAGCTTACACAACTACAAACGTAACACAAAACACACATGCAGAACATCCTTACTGTCTAGACAGACTGTACCTATTGCATTAGATAATTTGACGGGGTGTTTGGTTCTTTGGGCTGTGGCAATTCTCCACCATCTACCCCCACCCAAGCCTCCCCTTCCCTCCCATAGGTTAATTCCCCCAGGAGGGGGGTAGGGTGCGGACGATGAGAGAAAGAAAGAGAGAGAGAGAGACAGTGACGGATGGTTTTGTTTATGTGCCCTGCTGGGTGTATTTGCTGTGCTGTCCATCTCCCTGAGAGAGCCGCTAGTTTAACGTACAGAGCCCACAGTCCCATGTTGATGTTGGCCCCACCAGAGATACGGTTATTGCATTACCACTACCATCTAGACGTCACTGAAATTGCAACAGGAGGCTCGAGCGGCAGCCTTGTCAGGGCCGGAGAAAGTCAGAGTCATGGTCATGAAGAGAAAGGCAAGGGACAGAGCTTATTTCAGGGGTTTAGTGGGTCAAAAGCTATGCATGCTCCCCGTGGGTGCGCAGTGGTCCGTGAGCGCGGGGCTCCGGCCGTATGAGCGCTGAATGTAAATACAAGGGTGAGCCCTTTATTGCCAGGTCGAGGGGGGCACATGCCCGGAGACGTGTGTTTACGTGTGCGTCTGAGCGTGCGCATGTGTGATGGGCGGAGAATTTGGTGCAGTGCGAATCCCCTTTGTGAACTAATAGTGCAGGGAACATCTCTCGCTCTCTCCCTCCCTCTCTCCCTCGCTCTCTCACTTAGTGCAGCGTGCGGTTTATGTAAAAAGCTTACGTAAAACCATCGCACTCATGTCGAGCCCCACCAGATCAAAGCTGGTGACGTGGCCACAGAGAGAGAGCGTGTGTGTTTGTGTGTGTGTCACTATTGTTGTGTGGCGCGGCTGATCTCAGCACTCGTCGTTTGTTTGGCCACCAACTGTGGAGGCCCCATCTGATGGCGAGCCGACGTGTGTGTGTGTGTTTGTCTGTGTGTGTGTGTTTGTCTGTGTGTGTGTGTTTATCTGTGTGTGTGTGTTTGTCTGTGTGTGTGTGTTTATCTGTGTGTGTGTGTTTGTCTGTGTGTGTGTGTTTGTCTGTGTGTGTGTGTTTGTCTGTGTGTGTGTGTTTGTCTGTGTGTGTGTGTTTATCTGTGTGTGTGTGACGCGGACACACACATTACCATGATGGGAAGTGTAGTAACTAAGTCTGTTGTTTATACATGACTGAGGGGATTTAGATTTGAATCAAGACACAAAGAACATACGTACAAATAGTTTAATTCTAATCATATATACACTCAAATTCAGTTATATCTTGTAAGCTTATGGATAGCAGGAAATGTAAAACCTCTAATGGTACAGTTTCAAATTTGGGGGTTTTAAAATCCACTTTTTTATGAATACATTTCAGTTTGGGATAATATGTAAATGACTTTGGATAACATTTTCCCACAGTGGATATATCTCATTTTGTTATGAAACTCTTCATACATCAAGGAAAATCCTGGGGGAGTTAGAAAAGGGTTACGAGAGATGCAGGAATAAGGAGAAAGAAAAAAGAGGGTTCATTGTGTGATTGTGCGAGTGGGAGAAAGGGTTTTGTTGAAATCGAAATGTCAAATGGTGCTACTCAAGGCATGGTATGAAAAGGCTTTTAATGGTGCATGAATGTCTCTGTGTGTGCATTCATTGTAAACTGTGCACACTCCCCGCTTTGAATCTTTCCAGAATACTGTTTACATCATGACTGCCTAGCCTGTTGACTGGTCCTGCTACCTAAGCAGTGAACGGGGATGTTGGTGATGAGGAGAATGGTGATGAGGAGAAAAAGAGAACCAAAAATATAGAAGTCAAGGGCACATTTTAGTCTGTTTGTGCTAAATGAGGCAGAAGAAAGTGCCATGTCTCTCTCTGTGTGTGTGTGTGTGTGTGTGTGTGTGTGTGTGTGTGTGTGTGTGTGTGTGTGTGTGTGTTGTCCGTAGTAGTGTGTGGCACTCTAAACGGGACTAATGTCAGTGTAACATGTCGTCTGTTAACCTCTGGCAGGTTTACCGTACGCGTGAATGGCTCCTCGAGCGTGTGCTCTTAGAGACCCCCGAGACGCGTTCAATAGCTGCACCCCACACTTTGCATGGCAGCCGGTCTACAGACGTTCCCATGGCAACCCCACTAGGTCAACCAATGAAATGAGGGGGCTGGGCCGAGAGGAGGGAGGGGATTGTGAGGGTGTTGTGTGTGCGTGTGTGGTGGTGGGGGGGGGGGGGGGTGGGGGGGGGCTGACATGGAGAATGTGAAGCCTCCTTTGAGTCAGACTGGTGCAGTGAAACACAAGCAGCCCCCCCCCCGCACACACACACACCCCACCTGGCCTCACGCTGCAGCCTCCTGGGAGCTCGCGTCTCTGAAGCTGACGTCACCGCGGCCTGCTCAGCCCGGCTTCCTGCCAACTGTCAGGCGGTGACTGTGCGTGGTTCTAGCGGTCCTAAAAGATTGACTCGGAACGCCACCTGGGCCAAGGGCTCTGGGAGGGAGGTGCACTTGAGTCCACAGGGATGCGTACGTGAATTAAGCACGTTAAGTCGGGTTTCATCCAGGGCAGACCCCCTGCAGAGACTGGGACTGTCTCACACGCTTCCTCCAATTTGCTAAAGCAACAAAGATGAAAATTACATGAAGAGTGTGTGTGTGTGTGTGTGTGTGTGTGTGTGTGTTTAGGAGCATGGGGGTTGGAGAGTGAGGGGTTAGCCCAAATGAGTGTTCTGCAACACTGACCTGTCAGGTCAGATATCTCTGGCCCCCAAGTTTTGTACCAGCGTCCCCAGCCCCCAACAAACTCCTCTGCTTCTTTGGCATACCTACAGGCCTGACTGCAAGGGTTAAGATAATAATCTATCCAATAGACCTCTAGGTGAAGAACATTTCTTTTTTGATCATGGAACGTGATAGTTCTATCAATGTGATAATAAACTGCTACCGCTAGTTGATAATTTAATAAAATGAACAGGATGTAAAGGAGAAATACCAAAATGAAACCAAATAATGATTTGGTCACTATGATTACCCTTTGTTTATTCTTCAAAGTTCCCCCTCCCATCAACCCTACCACTTCATTGTATCTTGGCCTAAGAAGCAGAGCCACGAAAATAATGCAAAACAAGACCTCCCTCTAGTGGTTTGTAAAGGACATTGCTTGTCTTGAACACATGATAGACATTTCTGTGACATCAGCAGTCAAGGAGTTGTCCTGACACTATTAAATGATGACTTTTACCGTAAAATAATAAAATATCTCGTTACAATGATTCATTAGCCAGGACAACCTTATTTCCTTTAGTGTACGGGCATTCTTCACAAAATAATTGGAAAGCCTTGATCACTGGTAAGGCTGTTTACTGGTGCGATGAGTGGGAGAGCAACTCGATTTTCTTGGTCATGGACGTGTGGGTTTATCTACTCTCAGAGCAGAGATGCAGTTTCGTTCGGTGTTTGCATGCGTCCTGTGTGTTGTGTAAAGCTTTACTGCAGCTGCTATGACTGCATAGTATACACATACTTCATTAAAAATTGGCCATCACACATTTACACGTGCACTGTTTTAAGGGTCGAATGACGGCTACTCAGAACTGCAAACAGACCAAGGCAAAAATGCAATCTCTTTTTGGTCCTAGGAGGACTATGTTGGAACAAACATGGATTCAAGTGATTGTTGTTTGACAAATGGGAAATGAACAGAAATAAGAATAATTATTCACACGCAGGTCCAAAATAAAGTCTGTTGTTGATACCACCCAACGTGTATGAATTTGGGGTGCTCCAAGGATGCATTTTACCATCACAGCAGTCATTACGAGCACTCTTTCCAGAAGTAATTTTGTGTTATTCATAGTGTGTCATGACATTCACTCACCTGTCAGACTGAGACTCCATCTTGATTCTGTTAGTCAGGTACTGACTTAACTCTGACCATCGAAGGAGTGCAGTCTTGAGGCTTTAAGGAGACCTATATGCTTTGCTGTATTTTCTGACATAAACATAAGGTTACAATGTTGGATTTTTATATTAAACGGGACCAAAGTTTCAAATTAGGAGGTAAACGTACGTAAAAGTAATTCCTGTGAGTAAAAACCTCAGGCGTTAGACAGTTCTGAACTCTGGTTTTCATCAGTTTTTTTTCTATTTCGGGGGTGAACTGACGTCAGCCCCGAGTTTCTTTAAATGGTCATCTTCTAGAGGCACAGCCATTCACAGTACATTATAAGTGGACATATACAACGTGACGTTACCCATAGGATTGTGGACTCCCGTTTTGAAGCCTCGAGTTTAAAATAAAATAGAATACATTTTTTTTGCTGACCTATACAATGCATAAACATTATTTCATATCTTATCCTATCAAGTAGTTATGGATGCATGCGAACTGTAGAGAGGAGAGATGCCCAGGAGGCAAGAGAAACAGTGTTTCTTTTAGTTGAGTCATAGAGCTAGTGTACTAGCATTACTCTAACATTCCTTCACAATCTTCCTGGTTCTGGTATACCATTGCAATTACCTTAATTAATATAACCAAGCACTTTCCTTGAGAATATTTACAAACGGATCTTTCTTTATGAAAATACCACATAAAATAGGACTATTTCAAACCGAAATTTGTAGAATGATATAATACAATTTTCAGAGGACAAATGCTTTCTCCCATAGTTTTATATTTGTTGTAAAGGCAAGAGAAACCAATGGACAGATTTCCTGAATTCATTTTAAATGTATACAACAACTCACCACAGAGGGGCAGTCTAGATTAGGAAACAGCTGCTGGAGAAATAAAGCGGCCAATGTCTGCGAGAATGATGTCACTGCGTCAACATGATTTGGTATCTATCCAATTAAAAATATATATATATATTTTTGGCCTGTGAAATAAAAATCATAGCAGTACGTTTTATTGACCACAGTAGACTCACTACCAAAACACATTGCTAACTAAAACCATCCTTCCTTAATTTAATCGATGGTATGCCTTTGGCTGAGGTAAGCTGCTATAAATTCCTCCATGTGCCTTTACTCTGAAGTGATGAGTTGAGCTGAGGAGTTGCACTGTGCACTGGACTGGAGAACAGCCTCCACATTCTGCAGCTCAGCTACAGTAGCTCCACCACTGACCCACTTAAACAGAATGGATGCCGTCGTGTTTTCATCCAAAACCTTTATTTATTTTTAATTACTTTACACATGGTAGTAGAAACTACTGGATTGATCAAACATGATTAACAACGTGCATGTTATTGGTCATACAAATAATTCCGAAAGAAACCTAAATGAGATCAAAATCTTTTTTATTGAACTTAACTGAACTGAAAAAAGCAAAAAAATTATGTTGGCCTCGGCTGTTTACATTGGCTTCCTTTTCGAAATACTTAGGAATGTGTTTGTGTGGGCGCCTGCCTCTGAAACAGGATGTCCAGTTTGCTGACACATGTTGGCGGCTTGAGTTGAAGTTGTCCCGTTTCTTAGGGCTCATTTATACGGAGGACCTTCGGTTTTTTAATCTGATCCTGGATTTTCGGGGATGAAGAAGAACAAGGAGATGACGTCTTCTGTGAGCATGTTGAAGGAGACATGTTTCACTGATTTATCCTCAAAGACATGTCACCATTTTGAGATTGCGGGCTGACAACAACATACACACAATTCACGTCATACTGGCAGCCACTTTATAAAACATACAAAAACAAATGCACATCAAAAAACACATGGCAGTCATGAAGTAATTACATTATCACTGCTAGCCGGCATCCGGAAAAAAAGTAAACATAAACAATAGCTTATACGGAGAAATATTATTATAAACAATAAACTGTACAATAAACTGTACATCTTTAGAAAATAAGTAAATATGAGAGAACCAAAAAAATTTGAAATGTAAACGTTTGGACTACAATGGCACAAATGCACTGGTATTTTGTAGTTCCAACGCAATGCGCAACAAAGACAACTCTCGCTATTGTCAAACCACCATGCCTGGCTCCTGTGCCCTTGCACGTTGTGTGTACGTGTGGCCAGTCATCCGATATGCTGCACTTAGTTTCTGAGTAAGAACAGAAGGCTTGACCGCACATCTCGCTCGGCTATCGCAGGGGAGATAGCACCAGGAGAGGCCCTGTCGGTGTGGGAACGGTCTCCATAACTCTCCCTCCCCCATAGGATGGTTAATGGGGGGCACGCTCATGTGAGTGGTTGAAGCCAGAAGGCACCGTGTTTTAACTTAACCAACTAAACCTTCTGTGTCTGTTTCCTAGTTTAAACAATGGAGGCCCCGCTGTCTCATGGTGGCTCACCAGTGGCTTTGGCCGGCATTGTAATGGTGTAATAATTACCATCACTCAATTAGACTCGGGTTTGCAAGTTGACTGAGCTTTCAGCTTAGATAATTCTGTAAGGAGCGCGCATTTGTTGCTATAACATAATTGATGCTCATCGAGGCCAAAGGCACCATGATGTAGGTCTAGATACGCGTCCAAACATGGCGGTTTCATGCTAAGCTAAAACAAATAGTCAAAAACAAACGGAAAAACACAAAAAGCAACTGTTCGCAAAATATCTTTCTTTTAGGTGACATCGTCAATCAATTAGTCATTCTTTGAAAATGAATAACGCTCAAGACATTTCCTTTCTTTTTTTTTTGGCAACAAACGATGAACACTGAAGGTTTCAAGAACTCCCGAGAGGGAAGTGAGCAAAAACAAACACAGTGACTGGCAGCCATGCTCAGGACGGCCCTTTGTGCAGTCGCAGCAAGGAACGCCCACATGAATACAATCTAATGTCAAGGAATAAAACACAATCCTTTTGTTTCATATACGTATGTAATGTGTCCGAAATAAATATGACATATAGTATAGATCTGTTTAAACGGTGTACGGTACGTAGAACTCTGAATATAATTTCAGCGAGGGGGGGGTTGGGTGGAGAAATACATATTTACAGAGTGGCTTTTGGCGTTCATTTGTCTCTATAAACACCAAGTTGTATTAGCACGTCTTTGAACTTAATGGATCCTGCTGTTAAGAGCTTGGATGTCTGACACACGCTAGCAAACAAACGCTTTCGCGTTTTACTCAAGATCTGAATAATAAAAAAAAAAAATCGAACTAAACTGTTTGAGCAATAACTATGTGCTAGCAAACATCCCAGTAGGTTTGATGAGATATATACTGTATTCAAAGGACCCCTGAAAACGCCCAAACACAATACAAAGAAGGACGAGCCAGCTACTATGTACACGTAGAGTCTCTCAATCCTGCCTCCACTAAACGACTGTCCCCTCCTTTTTCTCTGGGTGTCGATATAGAAATAAAAAAAGATTTCTGTACACAGTCTTTCCCCAAACCCCTCAGCCTGCCCACATCTCTTTGGGAAACCATTGTCCTATCAGGTGACCCCTCTTCTCTATCTTCTCCCGCCTTTGGCCACTGAATTCACCCACCCCTCTCCATCTCTTCCCCGATTGGTGGTGGGACGTGCCACAGCCTCCCGGATTGGCCGTCAGATGAACCACTCCTTCTTGGATTCGTCGATGGTCTCGGGGTTGGCGTCGGAGCCGATGATGGCGGCGTCGGCGGACTCGTCGGCCGGCTCGGCCCCCTTGGCCTCATGGGTGTGGTAGGTGCCCTTGTGGCGGAACATGTAGCGGATCAGGAACACCAGGGTGCAGAGGATGGTGAAGATCACCACGGCGATGATCCCTGCGGACACACACACACACACACACACACACACACACACACACACACACACACACACACACACACACACAAACGCGAGGAGGCACGAGTCAGCTTTTGGCACCTGCGACTCCTGTGCACCGCCAGTCCTCAACTTTAACACCGGTTGCACTCAGACATAGAGCGAACCCCTCCCAGGCCGTTCTCATTAAAGACCACACACACACACCCACACACCGTGCTCCAATTCTCCGGCCACACCCTCCCCGAAAGCCGACACCTACCTCCGATGATCGCCGAGTTCCGGTTGACTCCGTCGGGAATCACGCGCTCCTCGTTGAAGGGGAACCCGGCATCTGGAAAAGACACAGCCACAGGAATCAGCCCCTGGTTCCTACCGCACGCGTGGGGGCATTGGATAACAGTGTTCGACCAGCCGTGAGCAGCTTTAGAGGAGGGGGGACGGGGGACAGGGGGGGGGGGGGGGGACGTGTTTCATTAGGGAAGCATGGCGGGGCGAGGGGTTAATGCTGGCGGCGGCTGCTGCTGCTGCTGTTGCGGCCGGGAACATGACAGAGCAATCAATCAGCGCGGCCCTAATTGGCTTTTATTCTCCCTGGATGGACAGATCTGGTAGATAAAAAAAAAATAAACGAGCGGAGGGAGAGAGACGAGGACAGAGGCGATGGAGAGCGGCGGTGGCCGGCAGTGGATTTCTTTTTATCCACCCTCTCCCTCCCTCCCTTTCAGTGCAGACAGCATGCAGAGGACGAGCATCCTCGGCACAAAAGAGATAGGAGAGGAGAGGAGAGGAGAGGAGAGGAGAGGAGAGGAGAGGAAGAAAAAAAAGGACAAAAAATTGAAGAGAAAAGAGAAAGACATAGGACGAAGGAGGAGAAGGAGGAGGAGGAGGAGCGGTAAAGTGCTGACTATGTCTGGGTTCAGAGGAGGGGCCTGGATCGATGCAGCGGATTGATTCCAGGCACAATGGCCAGGAACACGGAGCATCTGTAACACCAAGCGGGAAGAGCCGGCCCGCCAGCACAGACAGCAGGGGTTGTACTATTGATGATTGATACTGATCCCCCTAACTGATAAGGATGTGTGTGTGTGTGTGTGTGTGTGTGTGTGTGTGTGTGTGTGCGCGTGCGTGTGTGGGTAGTGCGGCTTGGGTGTTTAGGACGGTATCAAAAGACAAAATACATTTCGGGGCAAAAGATAAATGCTTACGTGTGTGCGTGTGTGTGTATGTGTTTCGTGTATTCGTGCATGTGTGTGTTTTGCGTGTGGATCGTCCTGAGCTACCCGAGTCCAGATGCCAGGGGTCCGTGGCGGCAGACATGGGGGGGATGGTGAGTGGCGATGCCCCGCAGTTGGACTCCACTAGTTTGCCCTGGTAGGACACTGGCACGGCTGGCCCCGCCTCGGGGGGTCCCGGAATTCTCAGGGCCGACTTCAGGGGGGCGACGCCGTTGAACTGCACGCGCGACAGACAGCCCACGAAGCCCGGCGTGTTGTACTGCTCGATCAGCACCGGGTCTACAGGACCCGTCTCTGTGTGTGTGTGTGGGGGGGGGCGGGGGGGGGGGGGGGGGGGGGGAGAGAAACATAAATTATGAATTCAGTACTCGAGTATGAGGAAGAAGAAAGTTAATGCAGGGGAGCTGACCGCACAGCTTCCAGTGCTTTATCAAAAACCCATATCAGCACTTTTACAGGAGAACGATCCACCACGGCTAATCCCAGCCTCCCCCAACACACACACGTGCACGCGCACACGCACACTCGCACACACACACACGCACACACACACACACACACACACACACACACACACACACCACAAAGAAACATGAGCACGCACCCAGAATTACATATAATTATATAATATAAATGATCGTATCACACAAAAACTGAGCGGATACCGGCCAACTGTGTTAGACATATTCCACCTGGATCTACCATGTATTGCTGCTTTGTATTACTGTTTCCGTCAGTGAACACACACATAATTACATATATTTATATAATATGAATGTCATATCACACAAATACTGAGCGGATTGTATTGTTACGTTGTATTGCTGTTTCTGTCATGTTTCACTGGTGATGCGGCTCCATCTGATCTCCCTGTACTCTGTATGTCTAGACTCATATGCTTCTTCAGCTTCTCTCTCTCTCTCTCTCTCTCTCTCTCTCTCTCTCTCTCTCTCTCTCTCTCTCTCCCCTCCATCTCTCTCTCTCTCTGTCTCTCTCTCTCTCTCTCTCTCTCTCTCTCTCTCTCTCACGCTCTCTATCTCTCTCTCCCTCTCCCTCTCTCTCTCTCCCCCTCTCTCTCTCCCCCCCCCCCCTCTCTCTCTCTCTTTGTCTGTGTGCATGTCTTCCTTCTTAGACTTCTAATACAGCCAGTTTCAAAGTGATGTATACACACACGTACGTACACTCTCTCTCTCTCTCTCTCTCACACACACACACACACACAAACAAACAAACGCATCAGAGAGCCAGCTCACAGACAGCAGTTGAGAGAAAACACCGCAGAGGGGAGACCAAAGAGTGGGGAACATCAAAACAGCCACGGCAAAAAGCAAACAGCTTAATATCTACTGAATAAACAGGGTTTGGTGGAGAGACTCCAGGAGAAGAGAACCTCCTCCATGGGCGTGTGTTCTACACGTTCGCTTCTACTGTGTTCTACACACACACACTCCTGCTGTGTTCCACACACACACACACACACACACACACACACACACACACACACACACACACACACACTCCTGCTGTGTTCCACACACACACACTACTGGTATGTTCTTCTTACAATACTTGCGTGTCAGTTAAGAGAACCCTGTGGTGTTCATCATAACTGCAACGACGTGCAGGGAAATATGAAAACAACACCAAAAAACTTCCCATCAGTCTGGCCAGTTGGGATTGCGCTGTCTGGATGTTCAGTGTGTGTGTGTGTAATGCGGAGTCAGGGTGTGTGGGTGTGTTTGTGTGCTTGCACATCGATTCAGCTGGCAGAACCAGCCAGCGCTCAGATATCGGACTGCTCTCTGTATTTATCATTTGACCCACCCTCCTACAGGCAGCCAGGGTGTGTGGTGTGTTTGTGTGTGTGTGTGTGTGTGTGTGTGTGTGTGTGTGTGTGTGTAGGTGAGATGGTGTTCTGCATTCGACAGACACCAGATGCCTCTCTATCTTATGTCTGACAGATTCAGGCTAAGGTATCTCTGTGTGTGTGTGGGGGGGGGGGGGGGTGTCTGTGTTAGTGCGTTTGTGTGTATGTGAAGTGGTATCCCGCATTCGACAGAGACCAGATACCTTACAGCACTTCTCCTCTACAGTTGCAGCTCTTATGTATGACAGATTCAGGCTATGGTATCAGTGAGTTTGTGTTTGTGTGTGTGTGTGTGTGTGTGTGTGTGTGTGTGTGTGTGTGTGTGTGTGTGTGTGTGTGTGTGTGTGTGTGTGCGTGTGTGTGTGTGGGTGTGTGTGTGTCCAGAAAAAGAGGCTGGACTAGATCAGCTGGACCCAGCTCTGGCAGATGAAAGAGCCGTTGGTTGTCTGATACCGTCCACAATGTGCTGTTGCCTTGGGGAGACAGAAAGAGAGAGGGAGGGGGAAAGGGAGGGAGAGAGAGAGAGAGAGAGAGAGAGAGAGAGAGAGAGAGAGAGAGAGAGAGAGAGAGAGAGAGAGAGAGAGAGAGAGAGAGAGAGAGAGACATACACTTTCATAGCAGGCCTCTGGTGGGGGGAGGGAGAGGCCAGAGAGGCTTGGATGCCATAATATCTGTACATGGCTTTACACACACTCACACACACACACACACACACACACACACACACCGACACACACACACACACACACACACACACACACACACACACACACACACACACACACACACTCACACACTATGCGTGTGTGCAACATGTGCAGTATACCACTAACAGCATGTGTGCGTGTAGCAATCTGGCTCGGCACTGTCGCAACAAAACATTTTTAATATTTGACAAATTCCTGTTGAAACAACACGGAGGGTGTGTGAGTTCCCGGTTGAGTGTGTGGGTGTCTGGCTTTGTTAGGGGCAGTCTCCGGGAAGCCTCCGCTCCGTCTGTAAGTGAGCGCACCGCGCACGCTCAGAATGGCACGCTCATGAATACAGAGTGGATCTGAACATGGATATGAATATGGATATGAATAGGCCTCAGTGTCTCCCTCGAGAGCGCCTATCACGCAGCACGTGTTGCTCCCCTGCTGGGGCACGGAGCTGCACATGAATACCGCCCGTCCATGTGGACATGGACACACTGCTCGGTCAGGGCCCTCGGTCGATAGCCGTCGATACCATCATGCCCGGGTAACTTGAAATGCCCAGGTTAACGTAAATCAAATCCCAACAACAAATTCTTTATGACAGCCCCCCTCCACAGTTACATATCCCGTGGCCAATACAAATCTTTGGCAGCTTCTTAGGACAGCGTTGGCGTTCCAGTGCCACTCAAATGGTGCAACTCTGGTAGCACAGAGCAACGGTCAACTATCACGGTGAGGAGGATATAGGGGACGCTGAGGAAAGACGCGGTGGACCACAGCCAAAGCCGTCAGAGACAAGGGCTCTCCTTCGTAACCCACAGAGGGCGTGAGGAGACACACTCCTACGTGATAGGGCAAGCAAAGTGTGTGTGAGACGTGACTAAATAGGTCTGCGTACGACACAGCAGCCGCTACACCGAACACGAGCGCACACACACACACACACAAACACACACGCACGCACACACGGAAACACTGACTCCCCTCACACACGCGCAAACACAAAGGGGTACAATGCTGATCTGAACAAAGGCAAGACACTGTAGCTGGGAGAGTTGTGTGGGTGGGGTTGCTCCCAACAGGAAGGCTACCGAAAGAACTGGAAATCCAGGAGAGAGGAGGAAGACACTGGGAGAGGAATGACAAACAGGCTGACGAGAGAGAGAGAGAGAGAGAGAGAGAGAGAGAGAGAGAGAGAGAGAGAGAGAGAGAGAGAGAGAGAGGTGATGAGAGGAGCACTTAAATGGAGGCAGGAGAGAGGTGGCAAAGGGTAACGGGATCAAACGCTGTTGCCATGGTAACAAATGGAAGCTCATGCCGGCAGGGAAAAAGATAAAGGAGGAAAGAGAGAGAGAGAGAGAGAGAGAGTGAGGAAGAGAGAAAGAGAGAGAGAGAAATAATCACAATGTTGTTTGCTTGAGACACAGTCATCATCACTAATAACACACACACACACACACACACATACATCCACAAACAGTCTGTCTGGCACAAACACAGAAACAAACACACAGGGGAGGGGTGCTGGGATGGCTATGGCGGAGATCAAAGAGTTTGGCTGTCCAGGACATGTCCTTGTTATACTCCAGCCCTTCACCCAGAGACACACACACACACACACACACACACACACACACACACACAGACACACACACACACACACACACACACACACACACACACACACACACACACACACACCTGTTACAGAGACAGCCCCCATGGACTTCACAAACAACACCACCTGTGCCAACGCACCATGACGGCCCATGCTTTGAGCTCCAAGGCTCACCTGGCAATTTTTTTTGCATTAAAACATGATCATATATACATACACACACACACACATATATATAGATATACACACACACAAACACACACAGATCGACAACAAAACAGAAGTTGACCACACGCATACACACACGCAGACATTGCTACTCAACCCAGCACACGTTTGTTTAAAGGACTGTTACCTGTCTTTGTCTGCTCGTGGGCTGACCTGAGGTCTGTCCAGCTGTCCTCCTCTCCCTGGGATAACTAATGACCGCTGCAGTGCTACGTCTCTCTCCCCAGCGCTGTGCCACACTCACCGGTCTCTCCTCTCTCACTCGTCTCTCTCTGCCCCTCTCTGCTCCGTTTCCCTCCTTCCGCTTCTCTGCATTGCAGTCCCACCCCCTCGCTTTTCCCTCTCTCTCTCCCCCTCTCTCTCTCTCTCTCTCTCTCTCTCTCTCTCTCTCTCCCCTCTCTCTCTCTTTCTCTCACTCTCTACGCACGGCGAGGCTAGGTAAAGTCTGGAGACCGGAGTAGCCGCGGTGCGGATCCGGAGCCGACAGGCGCTTGCGGCGGAGCCGGCTCCTGGCGACTAAGGAGGACAGACCATGACGTCAGCCTTCGGCCCAGCCCGCCTGCTCTCCAAAAAGGCCTTTGTGGAGGAACTTGGTGTCTGATTTGGGGGGGGGGGGGCGGACGAACAGACAGAGGGAAAGTCAAAGGCCACCCATTGTGGAAAGGTATTTGGAATGGAGTCTCCCTCCGAGTGCGAACAGCAACTCGAGTGAGGACATGTCCCATTGGCGAGACAAAGCCTTACTTCATCCCCGATGTCGTCAAGGGAGGAGCAGAGCGTGCGGGTGAAATGGAGACCGGCAGCACAGTTCTGAACATCCGCCAGACGCTCGCTTGACGAGCACGTTTGAAGTCCGACAAGACGCAACTCGAAAGCATTTTCCATCACTAAGTATTTTCTCACCGGTGACATCAGTCTCAAAGGAGTTTCTGCTTTGTACTTATCAAGTGTGTGAATATGTGTGTGTGTGTGTTCCTTCTGCATGTGCCAAGCCTAGCCAAGAGCGCGTTCCTCCAGAGGCACCACGGACCCTATTTGTTTTGTGTGAGGGGGGGCACAGCTTCACGCCTCCATTTGCTACATGCGGCCTTAGCGCACGTACACGATGCCACAGACTTGATGTCCAACCCTCGTCTCAAACAATCGAGGGGGGCAACCGGGGGGGGGGATGCCTGACGGTGTAGTCGTGTCCCGCCGGTTACGTGCGCCCTCCCTCCCTCGTCTGATAGGCAGGGCCGCGTTGACACGCCGTTGCTGCTGCGTCTCGGTCTCTCTGGCCGCCTGGCGCTTTCTGCAGCCGGCACGCGCACCTATGCACACGCACACACCTGTGCACACGCACAGCGCACGCCCACACGCAGGTTGACAGCGGCGGTGCGACGATGCGTGACTCAGCGCTCGCACGGATTCTGGAAGGGGAGACGAGAGGTTCGGCGGAGAGAGCGTGTACACAATGCCAACACACACCATACACGGTTAGAGACACGGTTAGACATGCACTCTCTCTCTCTCTCACACACACACACACACACGCGCACGCACACAATCACAAACATACGAACCCTTACACAGACCAACATCCACACACACACACAAGCACACAGACCACATGCCAAATGCGATAGTTTTGATCTATAAATCTATCTGTTCGTCTGTTTATCTCCTGTTTTTCTGTCTTCGTGTCTATCTATCCACTTTAATGTGATCCCTCACTCCCTCCCTCTCCCCTTCCCTCCCTCCCTCCCTCTCTCCCTCCCTCTAGTATCAGCAGACATTAGTACGAGTGGAGATATCTCCTTGATCTCACTGTGTGACATGCAGGGACAGACAGCAAGGGACAAACACAAAGGCTCTGTCTATCAGAGACACACACACACACACACACACACACACACACACACACAGACACACACACACACACACACACACACACACACACACACACACACACACACACACACACAGACACACACACACACACACACACACAGACACACACACACACACACACACACACACACACACACACACACACACACATCGTATCTGTTTCAAAGCGTCTTGTCTCTGTGCAGAAGACTGATACGGGAAGCAGACTTTCCTATCGGCTCTCTGGATCAGCCCAGAGGGAAATGTCGTCTGCATTCGCTCCCTAATCAGCCCCGTGGCTGGCTTTCTCTCCCTCCACAGCCCAATGGCCTCTCTCCACAGCCACAGCCCACTGAATTATACCAGGCACAACCAATCAATGCGGTGTGAAATGGCCTTGCGTTCCTCTCGGTCTGTGCGTGAGAGTGTGTGTGAGCTTGCGATTGTGCCACGGTTACCATGGAGGGAGGTGCACGGTTGTCGGTAGAGGTCACACCCTGCTTACTTTGTCCTCTCAACATCTGCGGTCTAAACCTCTGGCTGTGGATGCACGGCCGTGCAAGGGAGGAAAACCAAGAATGTGTGCGTGTGTGGTTGTGTGTGTGTGTGTGTGTGTGAGTGTGTGTGCGTGTGCGTGCATGTGTCCTTTGTGCATAACTGCCTCTATAAAAATGCATGCTGCCCACTGTGAGTGTGAACATGTGTGTGCGTGTGTGTTGAAGTCCACAGCACGTGTGTGTGTGTGTGTGTGTGTGTGTGTGTGTGTGTGTGAGCGTGTGCGTGTGTGCGCATGCGTGTGGAAGAGTGAGAAAGGTGCGTGAGGAAAGGGCGGGGGTACTGCTCCCCAGGGGACTGGCTGTCAGTTCAGCGGGTCGATCGCTCAAGCTGAGAGCCAACCGGCTCTCAGCACTGAGCAGAAGCTAGCACAAAATGTTCAGATCTACTAGGAGGCTAACATAGATCATCAAATGAGGACATGTCAATAGCATATAAGCTATTGTTTATGGAAGACATCCCAAGTGGAAATCAAGATCACCTGAGCGCAGCAGGTGTTTGTGTGCGATGATTTATTAGACATCAGTGGTGGATTATGAATCATATAAACGACGGAACAAGAAAAGCCTATTGATCCCCTAAGAGTCAATGTGATTAGTATGTCATATTCAGTGTCTGTGTCTGCATCTCTGAGCGTGTGTCTGCAAGCCAGTCAATAAATAATAGCCATCAAATTGTTATTTTCTCTCTCTCTCTCTCTCTCTCTCTCTCTCTCTCTCTCTCTCTCTCTCTATCTCTCTCTCTCTCTCTCTCTCTCTCTTTCAAACACACACTTACATATACACAGGTGTAGGCATACATTTTTCCACTGTACTCTGTAATCCACTGTGTACCAAGTTGGTGAATAATGGGTCCGTGCTGCCTAAATGTAATACTCTGGTTCCCTCTGCTGGGGGCTCAGCGTAGAAGCTCAGTTTAGAGTTTGTTCAAAAAGCAGAATTACAGCAAGGGCAAATGAATAAGGACTAAAGTAAAAAACGATAATATGGGCTTAAAAAAAACATAAAATACTACAACAATATTAATATACAAATCTGAATAGGCATACCGAAGGGGTACTTGCAAATTGCATTTTTTTTATATTCACTTAAAATATTTAATAATCAATACCTGGAAAAGAAAAAGAGACAAAGAGAGAGCGCTTCTACTCACCATAAACTTTCCCAAGGAACAGAGTCTTGACCAAGTTGAACTGAGTGTCTGAGGCAGCCGGCAGAGTGTAGCTCACTGGAGGGTAGTGGTCCAGCTGGGGGGAGAGAGCGAGAGAGCGAGAGGGAGTGAGAGAAAGAGAGAGAGAGAGAGAGAGAGGGGGGGGGGGGGGGGCACAGAGAGCAGATAAAATATGCTTTGTCACCGTGATTCACAGAGAGTCTACTCAGCATCCGCCCACTCATGTTCAAAATGAGGGGTAGGCAGCAGAAACAGCTTATGCATCTGTCGGTCATTGAGAAGCCTGGGTCAGTGATTCCTGTGGAAGTGAGCTGTCAGTGTGCCGGTGTGGGTCTTGGGGGATGGGACTTGGGGTGGAAACGCTGAGCATGTCTTTGTCTCCCTCTTCTGGCTTGTCGGTGCAGTGCAATGTGACGCGGCATCCACGGGCCAAAGAGGTGCTGTACATATTGTTTTCTTTCTAGAAATATGACTGAAAACAGACTCAATACGTTTAATACGTTAACAAAGAGATGGGCTATCATGATCAGGCAGTGGGATGATTTGTGATACTTTGTGTGGGCTTTCTTTTGGAAAATGAACACAACACTGCACATTGCTTGACCGTAAAGGCTCACTGTTCATTGGGTATAACTACAGTTCAGTCAGGACAGCTCACGATAGTCTAAAAAGTGTTTGAGTGTTAATTACGACAACATGTTATTACATTGAAAGTTGGCGTCAAGGGTCTACTGTTCTCAATTACTTTCCCGCCCAGGGTCATGTTCCGACACTCAGTGAAACCATGGGTAGGGAGCAGATATGATATCTGCAGATCCTCCTGACAGATACTAAACAACAGACCCACAGTGGGTGGACGCTGAGGTGGAGGTGCACAGGAACACAGCATGTGGTTCAGCAGTGAACACGAGCAGTATAGAAGCCAGTGTGGTGCAGCAACGAGCATTGGAGGGTTTGTAGGAGACGGTGCGATGAGGGAACTGCAGCTTAAGAAGACCGCGTTAAACCACTGAGCGTGTGCGATAGGTTGATTGGCGGGACGAGGCTAATTGCTTTTGTCCGAGTTGCCTGCCTGCACCAGCTCTGCCAAGGTGCCGCTTCATGACTTCAACCCAGAGGTTTCTATCTGCTCACCGACGATGACTACTTAAGCGCGGAAAACGTTATTTCAAACAACCCTTTCAGAGGCGTTTAAGCAGCAGCAGTGCATGGCGTTTTCTTTGTAACTTGTTTCTGTATAACTCTGGCAACTGTTCAAGAGTCTCCGGGCATTTTGCTCCTTGTCAGTCTGTTCTTAGGCCCACTCAAAGCCCCGCACTGATAAAGACGATTTAGTCTGTGAACAGCCTCACAAAGCCAGGTGATCTCAGCACTAGTGGTTTCATGCCGGAACCATAGCGGCAGGCCACGACGACGTCGGCCCGTCCTCGTTCTGTTGGACAAAGCTTACCAGTCCGTCTCGACAGGTTTGTCTCCGTTGCTCCGGCGGTTAACTCCCCCCCCCCCTGCTTCTCATTCATATTGACGCGGCATTGATTTACATTTATATTTGGGTTGTTAGCACACATCTACTTGGGGATTTGCAGTTCAACGGAGAGACCCCTAGCAATTACCGGTCAAAGAGATCTTCATTTGCTCGTAATTGGCTGTTGGATGAACGTGTCAGGAGGGCTAACAGGCCTCGGTGACACGGACTCAACTTCGAGACGGCCAGCGTCTCCCGGGAGCGCCACGGGTGAAGCCGTTCCCGCTGGGGACTCGGGCTCGTTGTTTTGTTGCCGTGAACCTGTCACGGCCGATTACAGCCTCGCGAATCGCCGTTCGCAATGAGCTCCTGCGGACGGGGATTTCTTCGCTCTTCATTAAGACAGACGGAGTGTTCGTACCCTTTCTGCCACCAGGTGAAAGGCTGCGCCTCAGAATTTGACAGGGGGGTGGGGTGGGGGGGGGGGGTGGGGGTGGGGGGTGGGGGGTGGGGGGGGGGTGGAGGGGGGGGGGGGGGGGGGGGGGGGGGGGGGGGGGGGGGGGGGGGGGAAGAGAACAGAGAATTTGGAGGGATGAGAGCCGGAGAGATTGTGTGAAAACGCGTCCGTTATATCCGTGGTGCTTTAATTACCTTGTTATTGCTGACTCACTGGAACGTCTAATTAGCTTGACGGCTGTGCTAACCCACACGAATAGGAAGAATCGCATAGTCTCGACAAATTGCTTTCCCTGTGTTCAAAATATGAAACCCTGTCCTTCTCCCGCCTTGTTCCACGCACACAGTTGCATAGGTGTTGGCATTTTTCCTCCATTTTGTCCGTGAAACAAAGAGAGCCCGATTTGAATTCTCAGATTAACCACAAAGACCCGACAGAGAAGGAGAGGCAAAGGGAGAGTAAGCAGATTACACAGTACAAGCATACCTTTTACATCAATTCAATGGCATTTAAAATGTAATTGAAACAACGCAGCCTGGTGGCTTTTTGATCCTGTGGATTGCATGCTAACCATTTCAAATAGACCGAATTGGCGGAGAAAATCATCTTTCCTGGACTGGAATGCATGACCATGACATTTGACATGAAGACAATAATTTGAGCTCTTCCTTTTCAATCTAAAAAAACTAACAAAAAAAAAGTGATTAATCAAGGAATGTTGGTTCTCTGTGTCATTATGTGACCAGTGTGAATTGTTACTGATTGCGAATTACTCGCTACTTGAAAACGCAAAGTGGGTGCTTGATCTATCAACACACCGAGAGAACAAATACAAATTAGTACGCCGCAGTTCTTTCAGTTATCAACAGCGGCCAACCAGGCGCAATTACACGCAACATAAATCATACATTTCTCTCGTGCCTCTGAGCTGGGAATCCCAAAATGTAGAGTTTTGTCCAGACACGAGGGCAAATGTATCGCACCCTGTTAGACCCCCCAAAAAAGAGAGGTTGAGCGAAGCTTCAGAAGCTTAAAGGAACAGCTTTCTCTTTCATCTCCCTCTAAACCTTGACAGAGGGTGAGATGGAGTGCATATCTAAGAAAGAGATGGGGGGGGGGGGGGGGGCACCGGGGTCTGATCCAAAAACTGTGATCTCAAAGAGACGTCAAAATGTGCACCGCGAAAACGGTAAGGGGGGCGCGAACATTCACACGCTACACACGGCGGCGCCAAACGAACGCACGCACGCACACGCCAGCGAACATGGTGTTAGCGAGCGACAAATCAACGCAGGTTTAAACAAACCGTGTGTTTGTGTCGACGCGGGGAAACAAAGACGAGCGCACAGGTGCACACACCCCCCGACAAAAGGCGTTGCTGCCTGATCCTAGACACGAATCCGGTCGTGAATGTGCGCGCCTCCTCGGACCCCCGGGAATACGGCAGGGCCTCGGGCCACGCGTGGGGGTGGGGTGGGCGGGAGCAACACAACTTCTGCTCCTCAAAAGCTGTCTGCTTTGTCTCTGGCACACGCCTTCTATTTTCGTTCCCGAGTGTTTCCGACACATTCAACTGTTTGTGTGTGTGTGTGTGTGTGTGTGTGTGTGTGTGTGTGTGGGCTCCCTTTTTCTTCCTCTTCCGTCTCTTTTTCCTCGCTCCTCTCAACCTTGACGCCGGAAAACAAACGGCGTCGTGGAAAGCTCACAAGCGCCGGCGGCTTTCTCGAGACCTCCCCCCTTTTTTCACGCTAAACGACCTGCCAAAGCGACTTGTCTGCTGGCTGTTTAAAAGCGCCCGGGGGCGAGGAAAGGCCCGGCAGTGCTTAGCTCTGATCGAGACGCCTTGATAGTCCGCTCGCAAACAAGGGGCCGGGCATCGATTACCGAGCCCAGATCAGCCGTTAGAGACTCCTAACAGGGAGGGGATGCTTATTTCTCTTTCCGTGCGTGTGCACACGCGTGCGTGTGCACACGCGTGCGTGTGTGTGTTTGAAAGAGAGGGAGGGGACATTAATAGCCTTCCAGATCCCTTCCTGTGCCTGTGAAATGGATGTCAGGGCTGGAGTCTTCCCATCGGGGCCCTCAGAGTGAGTTGGTGGGATGGGATTGAATGAGGGGCTCGCTCCTGCCGAAGGGGGCCAGGCTCCCTCACGGACTCCCATACTCCAGAGGGAAACACTCCCACTCACTCCATTACCAGGGGGCTCCGCCGGCGGTAATGAGATTCTGAACAACGGGGCGCTGGTCACCCAGGTCAAAAGGATTCTCACCACCCCTCCTTTACTGGCAGATAGATGGACTGAGAGGTTTAAATTATATATTATATCTGGCTGCCTGTCAGTCAGTCAGTCAGTCTGTCTGTCTGTCTGTCTGTCTGTCTTTACTAACGTATATACCGTATATGTGTGTGTATCTATTATGATTTAAATCTCTCAATCTGTGTGTATGTGTGTATCTGTATGTGTGAGTGTTTCTGTGTGTTCTTGTAAGTTGGCTGTGTGTGTGTGTGTGTGTGTGTGTGTGTGTGTGTGTGTGTGTGTGTGTGTGTGTGGTCCAGTACCTGAATGGTGAGGCTCCTGTTGGCCCGGGACATGTTGATGCTGTGGGGATGTCCGTTGGCCAGGTTCCTCTGGTCCACGTCGATGGTGAACGGCTCTGTCAGACCTCCCAGGTTGTAGCGCACCTGTAACGTACCTGAACGCGCACACACACACACACACACACACACACACACACACACACACACACACACACACACACACACACAATGGAGCCACAATGAATATTCAAAGGGCAATGGATATACAGACAAAACAATAGAGGACCCTACTCAACAGATGCAGGACGGCAACCGGGCAGATGGAGTGAGGATGGGTATGAGGAGAAGAATGAAGGTGCTCGGGTAAACGGAAAGAAGACAGGGACATGGATAGTCTTACACCCAGACACACAAACCCTTCACACCAACACACACACACACACCCCCCCTACCATTCTGCCTCAGCACCACCGCTAGGTAGTCCTGGCTCTTGGCGCTGACGTAGAGCAGCACGGCGGGGGCGTTGGAGGTGCTGAAGCTGAACGCCACCTCCTCCCCGGTGAGGTTCAGCTCCCGCGGGGCCGGGGGGGCGGCCGCCAAGACTCGCGCGTCGCGGCTGGCGGCGGCCATCTCGTGCAGGAAGTTGTACCGCACCAGAGTCCCGGCCTCGAAGAACCCCCCCACCTCTGAAGGAGGGCACGGAACACACGCGCGCGCACACACACACACACACACACACACACACACACACACACACACACACACACACACACACACAGAGGTCATACTTTTTTCTCCAAAATATCAACTTCTAGATGTCCATTTCGGGAATTGCCGAAATTACACATTGAAGAACGGCGTCTTGCTGGAAACGTCCGTGTGGCTATATTAACAATCAAAATTGGAGAGCTGTTCTAGTTTTCCTTCAGCACTTGATACATCTAGGATTGAGCATAACATTATTTATTCATGCTTTAATCGTGAGTCGAGTGCGTTTTGTCATATTATCCTATTTATGTTGTACACAATGTGTTTAACAAAGGCACAGTTACAATGCCAGAAGATAACTAAACTGAAACCCAGCCAAGAAGAATATACATATTTAGACATGTCTGTGGTGCTGAGGTCTCACCGTAAACCAGGTGTTAAATTGCTTTGCTTCAATGTTCAAAATATAATAATACATTGTTTAGCAGTGCATTAGCAGCAGTAATGGAATACTGTGGCCATTGTAAGAAACCTATTGATTTTCTTAATCAAGCATTAGAAAGCGGCGAGGCTATTCCCTCTGAATAACAAAAGAATGTGTTTGTGTGGGCGTGTGTGTCTTTGTGTGTGTGTGTGTGTGTGTTTGTGTGGGCATGTGTTTGTGTGTGTGTGTGTGTTACGGAACACAATAACCAGGAGATAACAGCATGAATTGAAAAGAAATGGCCCATTTGAAAACACACCATGTGGTGTGTGTGTAGGAGCGCCGCGCGGCGACATCAACAACAACAGGGAAAATGTCTCTCCCCCCCCCCCCCCCCCCCCCCCCCCCCCCCCTCGCCCCCCGTCTGCCGGTGACAACGTGAGATTACAGCCTTGGCGTGTCGTCTGGCAACCGTCACAAAAGCTGATCGTCAAGGCTCCCTTCAGGAACCTCCAGACCCCCCCCCCCCCCCCCCCCCCCCACCCCTACAAACCAGGCCGCGTGGTGTCACCAGCTCCCAAACTGATTAAGACCCCGTGGCGGACTGCTGCCGGACTGAGACGGAGACGGGGGTGGGTTGGGGGTGCGGGGGTGAGGGTGGTGCCGTCCGGGCCGCGCTGCTGGGAGGGAAAGTCGAGCTGGGGGCCGAGGTGTTTCGGAGTTGGGCTCCTGCTCCTCCGATGGGACGGCTGGGTCAGAGCCCGGGAAGGAAGATGGCCGCCCGTCTAGAGGTAGAGGGGATGAAGGGAGCGAGTACAATGACACGGTGGGAGATGGATCTGTGTGTGTGTGTGTGTGTGTGTGTGTGTGTGTGTGTGTGAGGGTGTGTTTGCACGCTCATGCAAGTGTATGAGAGGAAAGGTGTGTACAAACTTGGGCTGAAGTTTGTGAGTGTGTTTGCGGTATTTGTGCATGTGTGTGAGTGTAAGCGAGAGTGTCAGTTGAGTGACTGTTTGTGTGTGTGTGTGAGCGAGAGTGTGACTTTGCACGTGTGCTTGTGAGTGTGTGTGTGTGTGTGTGTGTGTGTGTGACTGTGTCAGTGAAGAGCGTGGCTCTACACAGTCTCTCTCTCTCTCCCCCCGTCTCTGTGACCCCCCAGGGCAGAGGAGCAGAACAATAGGAATGTATAATAATAATAATAACGTGATATCCCAGGAGCTCTGTGTAAATATGGATACAATGGAAATGCACGACGCAATTATGGCTGGGCTCATGCATTTTTCACCCACAGGGGCCACCGAGGGGGGAGAGGGAGAGGGGGAGGATAAAAGAGAAGGGGGAGGGAGGCTCCACTGGGGCAAGGGGCTCAAAGAGTGGAATTGTCTGAAGCACACCCACACACAGACACACAGACACACAGACACACACACACACACACACACACACACACACACAGACAAGTTTGCTCTGTTGGCTGTTTGATTGCATTTGACATAATTCAGAGGAGGTATTTTCAAGTCTGTTATCGTCATTAGCATTTTCACGTTTTAACCCTATCCCGAATGTTCTCTCTCTCTCTCTCTCTCTCTCTCTCTCTCTCTCTCTCTCTCTCTCTCTCTCTCTCTCTCTCTCTCTCTCTCTCTCTCTCTCTCTCTCTCTCTCTCTCTCTCTCTCTCTCCTCTCTCTCTCTCTCTCTCTCTCTCTCTCTCTCTCTCCTCTCTCTCTCTCTCTCTCTCTCTCTCTCTCTCTCTCTCTCTCTCTCTCTCTCTCTCTCTCTCTCTCTCTCTCTCTCTCTCTCTCTCTCTCTCTCTCTCTCTCTCTCTCGACATACAGCCACACACACACACACCGGCATGTCATTCGCCCCATTTCCCCCTCATCCCATCGCCCCCCTGCCAGGCGCACGCGGAGAGACAGTGCTCAGATTTGGGAAACAAATTAATTCCCGTGTCAAGGATCAATTCTCTGACAGGGAACTAGCGGAACACATCTGACAGTGTGCCCCCCCCCACCCCCCTCTTCCTAGAAGTTCTCTGTGAGACGCACGCTTGCTGTCTAATGAATCCCGCGGAAACAAACAAGACTGTTTTTCCCCCGCCAGCTCTTTTCCCGTGTTGAAAACCCTGCCAGATCCCTTTCACCGTCAGGAGAGAGAACGCCCACCGTAGGGCGGGGAAGCACACGGCGACAACCGACGACCGCTCCTCCTCCCCGGGCCTGAGCTGGGCCGTTCCCGGGCCTGAGCTGGGCCGTTCCCGGGCCTGAGCTGGGCCGTTCCTGGGCCTGAGCTGGGCCGTTCCCGGGCCTGAGCTGGGCCGTTCCTGGGCCTGAGCTGGGCCGTTCCTGGGCCTGAGCTGGGCCGTTCCTGGGCCTGAGCTGGGCCGTTTGGTGCAGAAGGGGCGCTCACCTTTGGTGCAGAAGGGGCCGTCGTAGGCGGTGGCGGTGCAGTCGCACGTGTAGCCGTTGTACTTCTCCACGCACTTGCCGCCGTTCCGGCAGTACAGGCCGTAGCTGGTGCAGTGGCCCTGGCAGCCGGGCTTGACCCCCGGCGTGACCTTGGCCCGCTCCTCCAGGTCCAGGGTGGCGCCGTTCATCCGCAGGGCACGGATGCAGCCCAGGAAACCCCGCTGGCCCCCCGCCGCACCTGGAGGAGGAGGAGGAGGAGGAGGAAAATGATGAATAGCATGGGAAAGAGCAGGAGGAGATGGATGGGGAGGCGCAGGAGAAGAATGGAAAGGAGCAGGATGAGGGTAGGTGGAGAAGAGTGAGGAGAAGCAGGAGGATGTAGAAGAGCAGAAAGAGGGAAGGAGGAGGAGGAGGAGAAGGAGGAGGATGAGGAGAACGAGGAGCAGGAGGAGGGGAAGGATGAGGAGCAGCAGGAGGAAAATGAGAACCAAGGTGGAGGAACAGGAGGAGGGGAGGAGGAAGAGGAATAGGACAAGAAGGAGTGTGTGTGTGTGGGGGGGGGGGGGGGGCACGAACAGAGAGGAGAACAAAATGAGAGCCGGAAAACCCACTCTGATGAGGTACATGGGAGCCATTTTGGAGGCGACAGATAGGGAGACACTTATGTGAACGTGAGAGGGTCACCTCTAATGTCCACCTAATGTCAAAAGGCCCCCGAGGTAGCCACGGGAGTCACCGGAGAACAACCTCACTCTCTCTCTTCTCCATTTCAAACCTCTCTCAGCGGGGGTTTCACACTTATTAAAAACTCAACGCCCGCAAGAAACACAGGGCTACTCTAGAAATTAAACACATACACGCGCAATCACACACACACACAAACACACACACACACACACACACACGCTAACGCAGCCTAAACAAGTCAATATATGCATTCATGTTTGGCCTTGGGGGGCAATAGCTGTCATCTCAAAGTGTTCCCAACAACGTGCTAACCCCGACCCATTAAAGGCTAAGCGGCCATTACCTAGGGCCGAGGCAGCCATATAAATGGGTTAATGTGCACATAAACGGCTGCAAAAAAACACCTCTCTCTCTGTCTCTCTCTCTCACACACACACACACACACACGCCTGTCTTTCACGCTCTCGCTCCTTCTGATAAACGCGAGGCTACATTGGAGAAATTGTTCACCGGTGGCTGATGACATACACATACATACACAACCCATAAACACACACACACGCACACAAATACACACATTGTCTGAATAGGAGGGCACAGAGCTGAGGGATGTCTTGGTGCCACAGCTCTCAGTGACATCCTGTGCACTGCTGAGTGACGTGTCCGTTGATACTGAAGCGATAGGGATACTCTGCTCTGTGGCACCTCTCTCTCTGTCTTTCTATCTCTCTTTGTCTCTCTATCTCTCTCTCTTTCTATCAGTCTCTCTCTTTCTATCAGCCTCTCTCTCTTTCTATCAGTCTCTCCTCTCTCTCTTTCTCACTAACACACCCACTTATGTTTTCCTTTGACCCACCCCCCTTCACACACACACACACACACACACGCAGCGGCAGAGGAGATCCTTGGCATTAGTCCATCAGATGGCGCCCTTGCTCTGAGCGTCCGTCTCCAGACCACCGTCTCTCAGCCGTGCGGGCCTATTACCCGGCCGTTTAATGAATCCATTACTCCCATTGATTGGCCGGAGACGCGCGCCGCCCGGTCCAGAGCGCCCCGTGATTACACAGACAGCAAAAGACACCGCACATTTCCCCTATCTGATCCCCAGCCCCGAACTCTCTCTGTCCTACTGGTTAGGTCACAGCGCCTGGATTTCTCATTCTGATATGGCTAAGTGTCTCTGTGTGTGCGCGCGCATGTGTGTGTGTGTGTGTGTGTGTGTGTGTGTGCGCGTGGCACACACCCTCGGCCTCACTCTTGGTCTGCCTCCTCGGGGTGTATTATTCGGTAATGATACACTAATGAAGTAGCATATTACATTCATTAGAACAGACCGCTGCTCACTACACAGACACACACACACACACACACACACACACACACACACACACACCTCGTTCTCTCGTTTCGCCCGCGCCCGCAGCTACCAGCCATTTGGTGCGCGGCGCGGATCCTCTTTGAGCCGGCGGCCGTTAAGGGCGACACCGTGAAGCTCTAAAAGCCTCTGCCCGTCGCCCGCACCCGTTGGAAGTGGATCCCCACCGCTAAGCACTAAAGACGGCCCGCCGCCCCTAATGGCCCGGGCTCCGTGGAGCACACACAATGGTACCTACTGTCTTGGCAGGTGAGGGAGGCAGGCTTCCCTGCAGCGTGGCACACACAGCGGCGGCGGCGGTGTTTCGGAGGAGGCGGCGCCATGCCACGAGGACAACAGAACAGAAGAAAAAGAAAGACAGAGAAACACGGAAAAGAAACGACAGGCTGAGCTTGAGCATGCAAAATCATACAGAAATAATAAGGGGGGGGGGGGTGTGTTCGACGCTTGGCATAACATGTGTCATCTGGCCGTGGAAATATGCAGCGAAACCAAGTGAGATGAATTATGGATGATGAATGAAGGGGGGGGGGGGGGGCGGTCGAATATTGCTTACAAAGTGCGACCAGACGCCACACTGCATGGGGGGCGCTTAGCCAATGAAATATTTGATAATGACCATTGATTGAGGGTGAAAAAAAGACGGAAAGAAGCCGATTTAAGGCAGAGCGAGACTGGTCATGAGAGCACTAAAATGGACGAGAGGGGAGACCAAACAGTGATATTTAGAATGGGTACGAGCCTGGCAGTGGATTGGCTCAGGTTCTCAAAAAAAAAATTAGGGGGTGGGGGTGGGGTGGGGTGGGGGTAAGCAGAATAAAACGCTAGGTGTCTGGTCTGACAGTTACCATGCAACTTTCGAAAAAGAATTCATCCATGGGAGAATTCAAATGAGAACGCTAGAAGAATAATGACACATTTAACACGATCAATAGTCTAGTCACTCAATTGAGTTGTCAAGCCGACCAAAACAGTTCCGCCCTTTTATGAAAAAGTTCCGGGTAGTGCCAAGCAAGACTACGTGGAGCTCAAACTCCCAAACTCCGCTCTGTCTCCCTGGGCCAAGAGGTGACGTCTACACCACTTCCTCTTCTCAGCCAGGTCACATCCTGTCTACGTGTCGTGGTACGACCTGTCCCCAGGCACCTCGGATTAACAAGGATTGCCTCTGAGATTTTAAAACACTGGCCCCTTTCCCCAATCCCCCACCCCCCTCCCCGGGCATCAGCATCGACATATCGGTGAGGTAGAGGGAGCATGGCCGTCATCCCAGCGGTGGGAGTTGGTCAAAGGGCCGACAAACATCTGGACCTAACAGAAGTCTAAACCTACAGCTTTGATCCGCTCCGTTATCCGAGGACAAGGATTTTTCCATCACGACCGATTGACGTACAGCGACACGATCAGCCGAACGGGGGGGAAAACACCTCGGACTCAAAACGGACGTCGACCTCTCTCCGCAGGTAAAGGAACAGCCGGGATTTTCCGACCACGGCGCTTTTCCCCTGTCCGACACCCTCCCCTACCCACTACCATATTACAACTATACCACAATGCATTTCAAATTTCTGTCGCTTAGCAACCAGCAAGTCGACGGTTGTTGTATGAGTTGAAACAACGTCGCAACATCAACGTTGGTTCACTTTTCCAAATGGAAACAGAATTCCACAGTGTGAATAAATGCTGAAATGTTGGCTGGGTTATCATGTGAATTAGCTGTCCATAGCTGCTCGTGCGCGGATAGATTTTATATTGTTTGATGGCCAAACGATGACACTCCAATTTTCCCCGGGATCAATAAACTATTTCCCATTCCATAGATGATGTATGATTAGTGTTCGAATCGGTTATTCGAGTGGGTTACCACTAATTAGGGACCTCACTAGATTACCCTATATAGGATAATACGAATTAGGGAACAGTGATTAATTCCAAACGCAGCCGCAGAGTAATAGAGATAAAGAAAATGTGAGACGAATGTGCGCCTGTGTGTGCGTGCGTGCGTGTGTGTGTTTGCATGCGTGTGCGTGCATGCGTGTGTGTGTGTGTGTGTGCGTGCGTGCGCGTATACGCTTCGCTGCGTGTCTTACCCACGTAGAGCTGGCTGAACAGCTCCAGGCGCGTGTGGCCCTGCGGCGGGGCGGGCCGGGCCTCCCGATAGGTCAGGTCCAGCTGAAGCACCGCCTCTTTGACGTTGCGCTCGGCAATCACGCGATGCCACTGGTCGTCGTTGAGGGGCGTGGCCGAGTGCACCGTCAGCTCCACCGGCCCGTTGCCAACGTCAAAGGAGAAGGAGACCACCGTGGGCGCTGGAGAGGAGAGCGAGAAAGAGTCAGAGAGAGAGAGAGAGAGACAGAGAAAGAGAAACAAAGAAAGAGAGACAGAGAGAGAGAGAGAGAGAGAGAGAGAGAGAGAGAGAGAGAGAGAGAGAGAGAGAGAGAGAGAGAGACAGAGAGAGAGAGAGAGAGAGAGAGAGAGAGAGAGAGAGAGAGAGAGAGAGAGAGAGAGAGAGAGAGAGAGAGAGAGAGAAAGAGAGAGAAAGAGAGAGAAACAAAGAGAGACAGAGAGACAGAGAGAGAGAGAGAGAGAGTGTCAGAGAAAGAGAGAGAAACAAAGAGAGACAGAGAGAGAGAGAGAGAGAGAGAGAGAGAGAGAGAGAGAGAGAGAGAGAGAGAGAGAGAGAGAGAGAGAGAGAGAAAAGACAAACCAAGACAAACAAAGAGAGTCAAACGGGGTAGCCAGTAAAGCTCATAAAGAAGTGTGACATAAAGCAGAGGTAGAGGTTTAGTTTGGTTCTACTTGGGCTATGCCAGAAGCATAGACACAGCTCCTTATGCAAGGACCGACTGCTGGCTCCCCTTTGTTGTAGTCCTGAATGTGTTGAATCATCATATTGAGCTTATTTAAATTATTCTTTCTATTTAGGTATTTGGTGGTTGGAAACACTGGAGCGAACCGACTTTGATTTGGGATTCGTTGGGGACGCTTGTTTTAAGCTCTAAATCCCCCGTTGTTCTTGCTCATTCTAAAAAAAGGCAGCGGAAAACGCTGAGTCAATGTGACTATGTGTAAACAGTCACCAAAACACAAGTCTGGTTGTGGGGAAATAAACTACAAGTCCAGAGTTCACGCTGCCAATAACCGGATAATCCCTCTTCTGCGGCGTATCACTGTGCTTTATGGTCAACTTCTAAGACTAATGGCTGCCTTGGTTTGGGACATTTATTTGGCTTCTGTAGATTCCGGCCTCGGCTCCCTTTAAGGCTTTGTTGTGATCGATACGCACTTAAGCCGCCACACACACACACACACACACACACACACACACACACACACTCCAATGTTGATGATGCGGCCTATAACAGCGTGGATAGCCGCATGCAAATGACAAATCTGTTCCGCGGATTGCCGCGGTACTTATACCACGAGTGAGAACGCCTCGCTCGGAGGAGCTTGCGAGTGTCCGCGTGCTGGAGTGTCGTAGAGAGAGAGGGAGAGAGAGAAGGCGTGCGGAAGAAGGAGTGGGCTAATAAAAAGAAGAGAAAAAGGGGTTGTTAACGAGAAAGAGAGATGCGTGTCGCAGAGCGCCCGGCAGAGCTCCGTGTCAACACGTCACACACACACACACACACACACACACACACACACACACACACACACACACACACACACACAGTCGGGCTAACGAGACACAGGGGTCCAGTGAAGGCCCGGTCTCGTTCCACTGCACCCCGCATCCCTCCGCCCCTTTGTGTCGGCGCAGAAAACCCTGTTTCAGGCCGAGAGTGTGGGGGGTCCTTGCGGCTACCTACCAGGACGGCCTCTCTACGTCAAGACACGCCCTGCTCAACCCCCCCACCCCCCATACACACAGAGAGACACACACTCTCCCAACCTCTCCCTTCTCCCTGCTCTTTATTCCTTTCTTCCCCCCTTCTGTCTCCAATAAATCCCTCCCCCCTAAGATTCATTCCAATCCGGCTGGCGCTCTCCGTTCTCCCTCGCTCTGGTGCTCAGTCCAGTCCTCTCTGAGGGGCTGCCAGGGGGCGCAGGGATGGACCAGAAATCATCCTGGCCACCAGGGACTCC
>CM030174.1:14515300-14525300 GCA_017639675.1 Aplochiton taeniatus | reverse complement strand
TGGATGGCAGTCCACCAATCAGGCATGGCCGTTGCCAGGTTCCAAGATGCAGCTGGTTGGCTGCACTGGGAGGCCCGATTGTCACGCTTCCTCTGAGACAGTTCTGGAACAAGTGACGCAATGTTGTTTGAACGCATGAGACAGCGTGCCTTTCATCCAAGTATGTTAATGGTGGCATTCAAAAACAAAACTTTTTTTTCAAGGAGAACGCGTTCGTAGTTTGAATAACGTAATGTCGTTCTTTATAAAAAAAAGACTGGATATGGTTGTCACATCCATTTGCTACGTATCGTAATTCTAAGTGCTGTAATCATGTGTGATAGAAGTTTCTGGTCCAAGCAGAGGAAAGACCATAAATATTACTGGAGGAAACCTATAAATTATATGAGCAAGGCAATTATGCATCAACATGGAGGGACCAATATCTTCAATCGATTCCATCGAGAGAATTCTCTTCTCATTTCACGTCCATATTCATGTCTCTGCATGTTTTTTGTATTAAACGCAGAAAACATATTGATTGATAAGACTTTCCTTTTTTGCCGCATGATCGACTTCATCGTTTCAGTAGCTGATTGTTATAACGTACACGCAGCATAGACAACGTATTATTCTTTTTTTTTTGCGGGACTATGCTGCATTTGTGTAATTGATGACCAGACACTGCGGATGCTTTTAGCAGCTGCACGTCACACAGATAGCCGAGCCACGGGATCTGGAGGAGTAGGTTACAATCGCTCTTCCCATTTTCACAAACAGTCCAAAAATAATTGTGCTCCGTCTGCAAGCATCTCTTCTTCTTCTTCTTCTAAGTGGTTGCGGGTCATTATCTCTGCACGAACAGCAGTTGCTCCAAGCTTACCTTGTACCGGGGAAATGAGAAACGCTTCTATGGCTATGGGGAATCTTAAGACCAGCTCACTCAGAGAAACTCACTCACACACACACACACACACACACACACACACACACACACAGACAGACAGACAGACAGACACACACACACACACACACACACGCACACACACACACACACACACACACACACACAGACACACACACACACAGACACACACACACACAGTATGTTTCAAACGGACACAAGAAGCTTAATTCTTTTAATTTAAATTCACAGTTTCTGAAAGGTCAGACACTTATTATGTTGCTTAGCAATGCCTTCACTTAGTAATCTTGGGTATCGCAGGTAGTATCTGCAGAGCAGGTTTTCTAAAAAGGAGAATATCCGTTTGACATTGTCATGCCTATACGGGTCAGCCTTGGAGACAAAAGACAGATCCTCACGTCCAAGTCATTCAATGGGAGCAAAGTGGAACCACATGGCACTCACCTTTTTCCAGTCAAAAGATCATGTGTGAACTGAGAATGGAAACTCACGAGGATAATGGGCATAGCACCAAGCCTGCAATCTGATCGCTGCACTTAAGTTAAAGCAAAGACTTTCTCTTCCAGATAAATCAATAGAAAGGGCTTTCATTTTACTCTATGATTAATTATGATGATTCATTATTTTCATTAACTGAGCAGAGCATGGCCCTCGTCCCAGTGAACTCAGCAGGAGGGTCGACCCCCCTTCCCAGTCTGGAATGAAACGCATGGACGCCCACGCAAACTATTTTGCCCCAAGGATCAGAGACCGGCCTGCCGGGAGGAAGAAAAACCCCCAAATAAAAACCAAATGGGACAGATCTGACCCTAGACCCCGCCTGGGAGGCAGCCTCCAGTGAGCCGTGGTCAATGTGTTCCCAGACGTCAGGGGGGCGCTGGGCCCCGGGTGGCAGACTTACGCCACTTGTTTGTCTCCGGTCGACCAGACGGGTGACAGGACACGGCCAGCAGATGGCGAGACTGATGCACTGCCCTGCCCCAGGTCATTAACACAGAGGCGCGCATACACACGCACACGCACGCACGCACGCACGCACGCACGCACGCACGCACACACACACACACACACACACACACACAAACAGGCAACTTTGATGCAACCAGTACACTGTTCCTTCTCAATGCCATATTTCACAATCTGATATCACTTTAAGTGTGTGTGCGGTGCGGTGGGGGGGTGTTTGAGAAGTAAAGAAAAAAAAAGGGAGAGAGAGAAATGAAAAGGGGAAAGAGAGAGAGAGAGAGAGAGAGAGAGAGAGAGAGAGAGAGAGAGAGAGAGAGAGAGAGAGAGAGAGAGAGAGAGAGAGAGAGAGAGAGAAAAGACAAACCAAGACAAACAAAGAGGATCAGAGAGAGAGACCCAGCCCGTCGCGTTGAGCAGGGACGTTGGGTCTCATTACTGTCGTTGCCCGAGTGGGTGGTGCTCTCGGGGCACGACAAAGAGACGTCATGACCTTCGTTAGAGCCGCCAGCCGTGCCACGAGCACACCCGCTTGTCTCACGGTGTCTGTCCGCGCAGCAATCACACAGATTCAACTCGCCAAGGGGCCTGGAAAGGTTTTCAATCAAAAAGAAATGATAACCACACGCCTGTGTACAGTTTAGGAGTCTTACTGTGTAAACGATCCGTAGAAGAAAACCACAGCCGCTGATTAGGGTAATGTGGACCGTAGGTGACCTATAATACTCCTCGTTTGCGGACAGCCATTAGGCCACGCACATGTAATAGCAGCCCACGATAGCATAGCACAATTAGTGTCGGCCATTATGCCTCCTTCACTGTCGCCTATTTCCCTTTCTATCCATTAAGATGTCCAAACCCTTTTAACGTCCGCAAATAGGTCCAATTCCTCTCTGTCTGCCCGTGACTCTATAGACTGTCATTAAAGTAGCCGTGGAAACGGCCCTCGTTAATGAGGACACACATATATGTCCGCACGCCCATTATACACGAACACTAAGACACACACACACACACACACACCAACTCATGGTCTGGCACGCCTTCCTGTTCTAAAAATGCCACCCAACCATCAAATATGTTAGTCACCGAGCCATGAAAACCCATTAAATGTAAGCCAATCATCATCACTCTTGCTGAGACTTGGACCCGCGACGAATGCAAAAAGATCAATCATACGCAGCCATTCACATGTGAAATGTTTAATATATGTTGAATATGTTATGATGTATTCTCTGGGGAGATGGCTCGGACACCATGGGCCATTTCCACGTCTCTTCTTTAATTCCGCAGTCATTTAGTCCTTTGATGGGGGATGATAGAGGATTTTTTAGTCACACACGCACGTCATGCACACACACAAACACACCACTCACCACGCATGCAGTTATGGGGTCACTAAAGCCCTGTTTGTCTGCCGGCCGCTGGCCAGCGTGTCGCTGCCAGGGTCGCCAGGGGGAGCGCGGTTGGAGCCCCTCAGCACCGAGTCACGCCCCGCTCCCCTGGCGCGGCCCGCCGCTACCGCCTGTCCGTCTGGCGTGCGCGCACGTGGCGGCTCGCCGACGAGCCCGACTGGAGGCCACAGCACCGTGACCACCGTACCCCCCCGCACCCCCCCATCCCCTGTTTAAATTAGCGGTGAAACCGCCGGCCAGGGCGAAGCGAGGATTTTTTCCCCCCAGCTGTTTCCGCTGTAATGGAACGAGCACTCAGACCCCCGTCGGCTCAGCGCTGGCGGCTGGAGCGGAGCGGCTTTCCCTGTTGGAGGCAGGAAGCCGCCATGCGGTTGGCCTTTGTCCCTGTGCCCGGGCAGACCCCTACTCCCGAAGCCCGTTTTGGGACCGTTTGACTGTTTGTCAACGGCGTGCCACCGGGATATAACGCCTGGGATATTAAACATGTCCGACCGCGACCAATTGATATGCTAACCATTACCATTCATGACCACGACCTCCCGGCGGACGCTGAGCCCTGACTCTCTCCCCGCACAGCCGCGGACCGGCGGCGCGTGCCTCGGACTCCGGGCCGGATTAAGGCGGCCGCGTTCTGAAGAGGCTGTGGAGAGGGTCGGGCCAGGGCCGGCGGCGCAACTTACCGTCGCCTTGGCAACGGAGCGGGCCGACCGTCAGCTTGGCCTCCGAGCCCGGCCGGTTGGTGTCTCCCACGGCGACCTGGCTCACCGGGAGGTGGTCCTTGTAGACCAGGTGGCCCGAGTCCTCGGCCCTGTAGGAGGTGGGGGGGAGAGAGGGGGTTAGAGGGGGGGTCGGCTACACCGGCGGGAGAGCAGGTGTCAGCGTTTGGTAGTGCGGCCCGGAGGGAGGAGGCAGACTTTGGAGGAACACACACTCTCCGAACCCGGGGGCCGAGGCACCGGGGGCCCGACCATAAAAGACGCTGATGTCGGTACAGAAATTCCAGCGTGTACGGCCTCACTTTAGCTGCCGGGGGACGCTCAGCAGAAATCAAACCGTTGGCACGAGAACGTCTGCGCTGTTTTGCCTTCCCCGCCGACGGACGGAGAAGGATCAAAGTCAGTGAGCACGGCCGAACGACATGAGGTCATACGTTCAGTTTAAAAACCCACCCTTTGATCCTCCACACTCAGAGAATATCATTATTTTCAAATGCATGGCTTTGAGGGAGAAAATGTATAATGGTATTGCTAGTAAGTGTGTGTGTGTGTGTGTGTGTGTGTGTGTGTGTGAGCACACGTGCGTGCGAATATGTGTGTTTGTGTGCGTGCGAATATGTGTGTGTGTGTGCGTGCGAATATGTGTGTGTGTGTGCGTGTGAATATGTGTGTTTGTGTGGGAAGCACACAGGCCTGAACCGCTGCTGCCAAGAGCATGGGTAATGAGTGGAAATAGAGTTGTGTTGGCAATATCATGGGCAAACGCAGTCAAGCAAACAAAAACGCAATAATACACAAAATATTAATGGGGACAAGAGCCACCGACTGATTTATTATCTCCTCAAATTAACAAGAGGGAAGAGAGAGAGAGAGAGAGAGAGAGAGAGAGAGAGAGAGAGAGAGAGAGAGAGAGAGACTGGGGGGGTCAGGAAGACATAGGAGAGAGAAGAGAAGAGAAGAGAAGAGAAGAGAAGAGAAGAGAAGAGAAGAGAAGAGAAGAGAAGAGAACCACATCAGTTACTCTGGTGAGACCACCCGTTCGCCGGCCGAGAGCTTAAGAAAGCCGGCTGCTTTGAGGGGGTAACAGTTCGACTCACCATTGCTTGCGGTCGGCGTCGCAGTTGCAGTCGTACTTGGGGTCAGTGCAGTTTCCGTCGATGCCACAGGCACACTTCTGGATGCCGGGGCCTGAGCCCCCCCAGTAGAAATGCTTCTCACTGGCCCGGCCCACCCACCAGGTGTAGGGGGTCCCGTCTGCAGAAGCACACACGCACACACACACACACACACACACACAGACACACAGACACACACACACAAACGTACACACACATGCACACACACAGACATCATATTTCTCATTATGATATAAGAGGTGAAGAAGTGGGGGGCTTTGTGGAAATAACTCTTTCACAGTACGTATCCTTCATTTGGTTCCACTTCTTCGGAGCTGGTATATATAAAAATATGTGCGTGTTTGTCTGTCTCTGTGTGTGTGTGTGTTTGTGCGCGTGTAGTTTTCATTTCCAGTGAGTTTTTGGAAGGTGAGGGATCACTGGTTTTTAATAAAAGCTGAATTATTCTATTGTCTACTCGGCTACAGTCCCACTCGACTCTGGTATGGTAACTAGCAGGAGGGATGAGCACCAATATGTCCTCATGCAGTGTTGGAATAACAAACAGACAGATTAAACCATATTGGGCTTCTTTTTTTTTTCCCCCTTCCATCCGATTCCAACATAATAAACTGCACTTTCAATATTGCCAAGGCAAATTCCCTCGGACACACTCCAAAGCGCCTCTGCGATATTGTTGCGGGGGGGGGGATATTGGATGCGAACGTTGATGCGGCTCAATTGGATCGAGGGCCGCAATATGCCCGCCGCCTTCCCGCCGCTCGGCGGTGGGATTGATCCCGCCTTTCGCCTGGGCGACGGGGAACGACGGACGCCCGGGGGTTGGAGGTGCAGCGCGGGCCTTGAGGCGGGCGCCCTTTCCTCGGCTGCTTGAAGAGGGGGCGCTCGATTGGCCGCGTGGCTCCGCGGCGCGGGCTGTGGGGCTGGCGCCGTCGTCTGTTGTCCTCACAAAGGGAATTAGCCCCATCTCTCCACGGGCCCGTGTTCAGACAAGCCACAGTCAATAGGATTAGCACCGGCTACTCCAGAGAACACCCAAATCCTCTTTGGGTGTTTGTGTGCTCGCCTGTTTGAGTCGGTGGTCCAACTGGATCCAGTCAAGGACACACACACACACACACGGACACGGACACACACCGTTGCTTTAAACAAACACGCCGCCCGCGACACAGTCGAACTTCACTTTCCTGGCAGAAACACCCTCCGCAAACACGCTGGCTCCTCAGTGTCCGCGAGAAAGGGAGGGAGCGGAGCGACGGATTGAGAGCGGGAGGATGAAAAAAAAGAGGGCGAGGGGCCTGGAAGTGGAGTGAGAGAGCAGAGCAGAAGGAGGGAGGGAGAAGAATCGGGGGCCAGGTGGGACGGGCTCTGTGAGAGGGGCCAGTGGAGTCCCCGGCTGGGAGGGATTTGAGGCCGGCCAAGACAACCGGGGCGGAGGAGAGAACACATGGACGAAGACCAGAGGGAAGGGAGAGAGAAGCAGCCTGGCAGAGAGTGCACCGCCAAGAGGCGGCGGAGGACCGTGTGTGTGCGTGTGTGTGTGTGTGTATGTGTGTGAGGGAGAGAGAGTGGAAGTGATTGTGTGTGTGTTTGTGGGTGTGTGGGGGTGGTATGTTTACTGTGCGGATGGGAAAAGCAGGTGCATGATAATTACCAAATTCCCACGAGAAAGCACGACAGACCTTAAACAGACTGGGCGGGAGTGCAGTGTGTGTGTGTGTGTGTGTGTGTGTGTGTGTGTGTGTGTGTGTGCGTGCGTGCGTGCGTGCGTGCGTGCGTGTCCGTGTGCGCAAGAGCGTGCATGTGTTACATGTGTTTGTAACCTAGCCCGCGCTAATCCAGGAGGTGGGAACACTGAGACCAAAGAAAAATCCCTGAATAAAAGAGGAACCAAACAAAACAAGACAAAAGGCCCGGAGGAACAAGGGAACACGCCGTCAACATGACAACCAGGAAGGATCAGAGCGGCGGGAGGGAGGAAGACGGAAAAACAGAATCCGGGACTGGGAAAACGGGAGAGGGACACGGAGCACAGACAGACCAGCAGAGGGAACGGGGGAGGCGGGGGGCCGAGAGCTGTGCGCGTCGGACTTCGGGAATGACGGGCTGGCGGAGGAGGTTGACGGTCGAGTCCCGGGAAACGGCAGAGGGCAGAGTCTTCCCGTCGGGAATCTCGCCACGCTGTCGCTCTCCTTAACAACCCCCAGCCCCACCCCCAAACCCCAGCCAACCCCAAACAAATACCTCCTCTGTTCAACCCCAGAGAGAGAGAACGAGTGTGTGTGTGTGTGTGTGTGTGTGTGTTTGGGGAGTGGAGTGGAGAGAGAGAAGAGAGTCACTTTTGATTGAGATTATTTGAAGGTCCATGAACACTGTCTCTCACACACACAAGCACAAGCAATCTTTATCACACACACACACACACACACACACACACACACACACACACACACACACACACACACACACACACACACACACAGGCTCAGACACACACGCAGGGACATCCACACCTTATTTATCTACTGCATCCTACGCTTTGTGACTATTTTGTCAGAGCTTCTGCCTCATGAAAAGGCTGATTTACCTCCCCTTCTCTCTCTCTCTCTCTCTCTCTCTCTCTCTCTCTCTCTCTCTCTCTCTCTCTCTCTCTCTCTCTCTCCTTTGCTCCCTCATTTTTTGGCTCAGTGGGAGGGAGCGAGCAAGTGACAGTGGGAGAACAAACAGTCGACAGTTTTTCCTCTGCTCCCATTATAGAGTGCAGCCGACACTGCGGACCTGACAGCTCGGTCCGCGTGTCATCGCCCGTCAAAGCCCTCAGATCCAAAATGGCTTCCGCGAGGCTCGTATCCCTGTCAGCGAAGATCAACGCCTTCCAGTCGGCGGCACAGCTAGTAAGAGGGGGGGGGGGGGGGCGGCGGAGCAGAAAGGGTGCCTGTCCCGCCCGCGTCAGGATAACACCCTGGTCACTGTACTCATGTTGTCAAACACAACATGGCGCTGCCTCCGCTAGGTGACTCACAGCCTTGGCTCGTACCAAGAGCGTCCGCCTGAGGCAGCCGTGTATTCACGCGTACGCACGCCGTACCAGTCCACTGTTAGGACACGCTTTCCCATTCAAGTGGATGGGAACGTGTGTCCAAACCTTGGACTGGTACGGCGTGCCTACGTGTCAATACACGTCTGCCTCACGCTGTCAGGCTGACGCTCTTGGTATTAGGCGAGGATCTGAGTGGATAGGTGTATCTAATGTCACCATGTGTCCTCACCTGTGCCTATCCGTCTCGACGATGTCAATGTCGCACCGTATGCCGTCTTCAATCTACTCCGTGTTGCACTGTTAGGACTCCCATCTTTCCATCACACCCTCTGTAGCACGAGCACAGACAAGCCAGCCCTCATCACACGGGCGACATCGATTGTCTTTTACAGCAGCAGCGCGCATCGACCCGCTCACGCACATTCATCTTTATCTAGGACGGCTATTACCTTTGACACAACCCCAGACCCACTCGGGTTAAAAAAGATGGCCTGGGGGTGGTTGCCGGGGGGTGCTTTGAGTGATAATCCACTAGCTGACAGGCCGACCCCCGAAGAGACTCGTAACCCCCCCCTCCCCCCCTCTCCTCAACCCTCCTCTAATGACTTCTTCAGACTCTGCCCTCGTTGATATAGACAAAACACTTATACACACGCACACATGCCGGCACGCAGACACACACACGCGCTGCGGGACCGACACCGCGAAGCAACAGTCCCCAAAAAGGGCCCCGCGCCCACGCGCTGCTGCTGGGGTGCTGTGGAACGCGGCGCCTGGCTCCCCTGACTCAGCCCCCCCAGCCCCCCCCCCCCACCGGGCGCGTTGGCTGCTCCTCTGAAGTGTCTTTGGGCTCGGCTCTCCGCCCTCTGTGGGCTGCGCTGGGCTTTTATGAGACGCGCCGCGTGCGTCTCCCCCCTGCCAGCCCGCTCTAGCCCCGCACAATCCCCCCCCCCCCCCCCCCCCCTCCTCCTGATCCCATTTCAATCTTTAACTGGCTGTTGCTAATCCCTGTGGATTATTCTGGCTCTGCTCCGCCCCCGTCCCCTGGGTCCCCACCCCGTGTGTCCCTGAACACGGCTGCCGTGCCCAGGCGGTGCGGTCCGTAGCGCCGTCTCCCTGGGACCAGCCGAGGTACCATCGTTGATTTAGGAGACGCCCCGTCGTAACGCCGGACGTTTACGAACGTCCAACGTTTTGGCGAGTGGCGGCGACGAAGCGACACGGGCTACCAGCCGGGGCGAACCGGAAAAAAACAAGCCCCCCCCCAAAAAACGAGTCTTCTGTCGTGAAAAGCGGGAGGCAATTAATATGAATGGTGGTGGCGCTAATTGGCTTGTCTGCGTGATGAAGCACACGGTGAGCGGCCTTTGCTACTGCCACGTCCGCTTCCCGCCATTCTCGCCCGCGCACACACGCCTACACCCATAGACACAGAGAGAGACATACTCAAACGCACGCACGCACACACACACACACCCACCCACACTACTCAATTGCCATTGTGAATGACAAAAGTGTGGGCCTGGGACCATAAACAACCATAATCATCATTACTGGAAGGTAATCTCGATCCGCGCGTGTGTGTTCTGTGTGTGTGCGCGTGTGTGCGTGCATGCGTGCGTGTGCGTGTGTGTGTGTGTTTGTGCGCGCGATTGCGCTTTTAACAGACAACAGACAGATTTAGTGCTGCTTCATTCGAGGTCAAGGCCAGTGGACAGATGTGTCACGAGAAAATGGCTTCTGTCGTGACGCGTTCATTATTCACCGGCCTTCTCTCCCTTCTTTTTTCTCTCCTCCCGCTCCCTCCATCCATCTGCTGTTCCGTT
>CM030174.1:14505154-14515200 GCA_017639675.1 Aplochiton taeniatus | reverse complement strand
CCCTGAACACGGCTGCCGTGCCCAGGCGGTGCGGTCCGTAGCGCCGTCTCCCTGGGACCAGCCGAGGTACCATCGTTGATTTAGGAGACGCCCCGTCGTAACGCCGGACGTTTACGAACGTCCAACGTTTTGGCGAGTGGCGGCGACGAAGCGACACGGGCTACCAGCCGGGGCGAACCGGAAAAAAACAAGCCCCCCCCCAAAAAACGAGTCTTCTGTCGTGAAAAGCGGGAGGCAATCGCACGCACCACCCACACACACCCACCCCACACTACTCAATTGCCATTGTGAATGACAAAAGTGTGGGCCTGGGACCATAAACAACCATAATCATCATTACTGGAAGGTAATCTCGATCCGCGCGTGTGTGTTCTGTGTGTGTGCGCGTAGTGTGCGTGCAATGCGGTGCGTGTGCGTGTGTGTGTGTGTTTGTGCGCGCGATTGCGCTTTTAACAGACAACAGACAGATTTAGTGCTGCTTCATTCGAGGTCAAGGCCAGTGGACAGATGTGTCACGAGAAAATGGCTTCTGTCGTGACGCGTTCATTATTCACCGGCCTTCTCTCCCTTCTTTTTTCTCTCCTCCCGCTCCCTCCATCCATCTGCTGTTCCGTTCATCAGCCTTGTCATGGAAATAGGGACGCGGTCAACACTCATAATTACAAAAGAGGACAGACGAGGTGAGAGCGCCGGAACGAAGGTGAGGCTGGAGAGAGGGAGGGAGGGAGGGGTGGGAACGGCGCCAGCGCATCCCGCGGAAAGAAAGGAAGAAAGGAAAGAGAAAGGTGAACGGAAACCATGACACGAAAGATAGCGCCTGCTTATGAGCGGCGTGAGACCAGCCGCTTGGAAACTCGTTCGAAATAGCTTCTAGCGTAGGACGGCAGAGGACGGCAACACAGACCCCTCCGCCGCACACGATGACACTAATCTAGATCATCCTATTAGACGCACCTCACCACACAGGCGCTGAATGGGGCGGCGCTCAGATTACAGGGGTTGGGGAGCCATGGAAACATGTAGAGCTGACCTCCCTGATCGTTAACTGGCAAAACTGTTCCAACAGTCTTGGTGTGGAATGCAGATAAACAGGCACCACTTGAAGGGCTGAGGAGAAATGGATTGACATGATCCTATACTGTCTGAAGCTAGCGGTAAAAGGGATGCACTTGGGTTAAGGCTAAACACACTGGCTCCCGACTGCAGCAATACAAAAACAAAATGGAGGCCACGCCATGACTGGCAATGCTTATCAAACATTATTATTTACATATACTGAAAGTCGAGAAATCCTGCTAAATTCCGGACACCAAAGCAATGATACTGTATGTGACCACTGAAAATATTTCAAGTAATGCCCCCCCACCCCCCTCTATATTTTAATACTGCATTAGAGATAGGACATAGCTGCTAATAGCTGTGGCTGCTTCGAACCTGTCACACACTAAAGGAGGAGCGCCTCAGGCGATAACATTTGTGTTCTAATGCGGCGGCTGTAAAGCTGGCCCCGCCATCTCGCTGTGGCCCGCCCGACCCCTCTTGCTGGTTCCAAAAGAATTATTATCCTTGAGTGGGAAAAGTAATTAGCCTGGCTATGCCGCAGCTAGGAGGTCAAGGGGAAAAGGGGGTGTGGTGTGTTTTGGGACATAATGACAGGAGCTGTGGAAATATGGGACATCTTTGAATAACTTAACATATCTATGTACGTTATATCAACCATGAAATACTACTCTAGCGTTAACGCCGCCCCAGATCCTGGAACAGTAAGATGCATTCAGCAAAAACAAGATGGGCACTACCCCTCTGTATCTAGGTAGGCTTATTAAGCCATGTCCTGATGACTCCTGACATCGTTGGAAAAGGTCATGAGCGAAGAGCCCACTGGCGCTTTGGAAATCATCTTCACCTTGAGTGGGGTGCACAGATCTTTATATTTGTATCATATACGGTATTTCTCTGTACCAATAGGGCTCGTTGAGCTTTTTCATAGGATTGTCAGACCCGCAGGGAGTTAGCAGCATTGCTGAAGTTTCGGTAAGCCTACACTGCTGTTTCCTCATAATTGATGATACAGGCAACCGTTCTAGGGCCGATTTAACGATCTCATCCACCTGCCAATGACTTTACCGTGAGACGGCAGCCGTTGGGAGACGCTCTGATGCCACGCGCACCTCCAACCAGTTTCCAAATCCGGGCCGTCTCGCTCCATTGCCTCCCCCCTTCCCCCGGGGGTCGGCGGTTGGTTCTGTCTCCCTTCATTTTCTCGCTGAGTGGCTTTCAAAACCACTGGATGTCTACCAACCCACCTGGCCACCGTCTCCGCTCTACCATTCATTTTGAAATTCCCACACGGCAGACGGGCTACGTGAGTCATCAACGGGGCATTCCCGGCAAGAGCGCCCGCGCCACGTTTTCCTTTCGACGCGCTGGCTTCCGGGGCCCGGCCAAAGGTGGGTTTGCCGATTCAGAGAAACACCGTGTGTGCTGGATACCTGCAGGGTTCGAGGGCTGTCCGGCAAGGGGACGTACTACACGCGACTGGGACCTCGTCGCCAACCAGGCAGGCGTTGGGCCGTACAAGCTGTCTAGCAGCCCCCCCCCAAAAAACATGTTAAAAAAAACAACAACTGAAATCTCGGTGTTCAAGGCAACACTACCGAGCATCTCAGCGCAGAAGGCAACGCAGGGTGGGTGCACGCAGAAGAAGAGCCCAGAGGAACCGGGCTGCAGGGGCTAGCTCTTCGGTGTTTAAATAGCCGCAATTCGGACTCGCATGCCATTGCACGGGCGACGGCTCCGGTCTCGTTCATGCGGAGCAGGACTGTGGGTGACACGGAGATCGCCGAGTAAGAGTCGAGTCTTGGGCTCCAGAGTACCTACTAGCTGTAGACAGCGGCCCTGCCTGGGGATGTTTTGCAGGTTTGGCTGGGTTGCTCTTCAGAATAAATATGGTACCCTCTGATCTCTCTTCCCTTGGATTTCTGTTTACTTTCCCCCCGCCTGTCAATCTCGGCTAGAGTGACCCCGGGGGTCAAACTGGAGCTGGCAGGTATGCTACCAAACATACAGGTGATACCAACCAGAAACAACTTAGCATCTCCTCTCCGACACCCCCCCCCCCCCTCCCCCTCCCCCCCCACACCCCACACCCTCTCTCTCTCTCTCTCTCTCTGTCTCTCTCTCTGTCTGTCTTACACAGTCGTTTCTTTTTCCTGTTGTTTCTCTTCTGGCTCTCACCTACTTAGTCTTTCATCGCTCTCTGTCTCCCTCCTGCTGCTTTTAGCTCAGTGGGAGCTATTGATTTCTCGGGAAGTTAACTGCGGCAGAACGCACCCCCCTAGCCCCTCCAAATCCTCCCCACACCTCCCTTTGCACCCACGCAAAAACACTGAACCCGCCGCCGCTACCTCTCTCTCTCTCTCTCTCTCTCTCTCTTTCTCACCTTTATGTCTCCATCACCGACTCTCTCTCTCTCTGGGAGGTGGAACTCTGAGCTAAAGGTCTCCCGGCTCTGCCTGTGTTCCTGTCCACGGTCGATTGTCTGCACCGACGGCCCCCCTCGCTGGTCGAATACACACGGAGCCGTCTTGAACGGTCTCGTTCGGGCCGGACCAGACAGGACGCCGCTTAGACGAGGGGTCGCGGACAGCACCCATTTCATCCGCCCACCCGGAACAGCCCGCACAGCCTTTGTGTTGTCGCCGCGCTCTCGCTTCTTCGATGGTCTCTGGCCAGCTCGTCTGTCGCCGTCACACCTGCCCGTGGAGCAGTACGCGACGACGGCGCCGCGGCCATGTGACAAGCGACGAACACGCCAGGGGTGGCCAGCGGCTCTCCGCCCGTCACGGCGGAAGCGAATCGCCCGGAACGAGACGACTCGTTTTTTTGGGGGGGGGGGGCAACTGTGGGTCCACGGGCTTCCACTGCTCCCCACGTGGCGGCCAGCGCTAGCCGGTAGCGTCTCGGGGGTTTGGCTTTTCCGAACAGCCGGGAAAAGGGAGCCCCGTGAGTTCCACTGCTCGCCTGGCGCCCGTCGCCTGCGGGGGAGCGTCCGCCGGGACGCTAACGAGCCGCCGCAGCTGTCTCCGTGGGCGCTTCAAAGAGCTCGGGAGTTTGTCGACGGAAGGTGACAGTTACTCTCCGCCGCCGCCCGTTTCGAAGAAGGAAAAAAACAAACAACAGAGACGGCGGTGCAGTGGCTGGTCCGGCTTCAAAACCTGGCATCCCACCTCTTTTCAAACAAAGGAGCTCCTTTAGGAGCTACGGAATAACCTTCTGCCGATGAAAGAAGAAGTAGAAGATCAATATTAATAAAAAAAAAGAGAGACCAAAGAGTACGTCCTCTGGCGTCTCCTTATCGGCAGTATGCCCAGGAAAAAAATACGAGCGGTCTCTGAAAAACTGGACAGAGATTGGGACTGAACTGGAATACACAACGTCACCTCTGGGTGCATTGCCACTGAAGGTCTTCTGTTGCCGGGTGGTTTTCTCGGAGGATAATCTATTCCGTGGAATCGTATCCCGAGCCGCTAATGGAGCTGGCATACCCCGGGGCTGCCGACGTCGGCCCACAGTTAAGGAAACGAGAAGGACTGGTTGCCGGGCTTACTAATATCCCTGACCTTCCCTTGGGGACGGAATACTCAAGCACACACATGCTCGCATGGAGAGGCACAGAGACACACACACACACACACACACACACACACACACACACACACACACACACACACACACACACACACCGGACCCCCTCCCAAAAACTCCCATCACCGGCCACCAGGCTACCTGCTGTGGCAGTTCATTAATTCTACAACACCACCATTATCTCCTATCTTTGCTTGATCTCTCCTTCTCCTGCTCTCTCTTTTCATCTTTCTCGTGGGTTTATCACAGAAGGGGGGGGGGGGGGGAGAGAAAGATGGCGCCATTAACCAATTAGACCTCAGAAGTGCTTTTAAAGCCATGAGGGGGCAGCCGTTGGCCAGCAACGGCGCGCCGCTAATTTGAGCACCGACGCTTGAGCCTTCAGACGGGATTTAGCACGCCACATCACAGCCCTGTCCATCACACATGGCTACAGGCGACGGAGCCAAACACACCTAGATCGCCGTCTTATTTCACTCATAAAGCGCCTCATAAATATACGCCCGCTCGCTCACTCGTCGCTCAGGGCGCATTGGTCACACGCCGTGGCAATTCTAACGCGGCCGAGACAACCAGGAACGTGTATGGTGCACCCCCCCCCCCCATGTCGCGTTCCCCGTTCCCCCCACGGCCGACCTTGGCCATAGTTCCCGGTGTCCCTTTTCCCGGTGAGATTAGGGCGATGACTTATGGCGTCTGTGGTGAGGCTAGGCGCTCGCCTTGGAAACCTCTTGTGGGCTTTTCTGCATCGCAGCCTTGCCACAAAACCTTTAAAAGCCCTTTGGTCGAATGCATACCTGCACAGCCTTGCACCTACACACACACACACACACACACACACACACACACACACACACACACACACACACACACACGCACACACAAGCTGTCAAACGTCCTAGGCGTATTTACATACAGTGGGGAAATGGTTTGTCGTGACTGATGGGACGGGAGTAACCGGGGCCGATAGTTCCCATGGTGACTGACTGTGCTGACCTTCATGGTTGTTGTCAGTAAATAGAAAAGCCTCCGAAGAAAAGGAGAGGAAAGAAGGGTGGAGAGAGCGATAGCGGGAACAGCGGTACGGAGAGCGAGAGAGATAATGACTTATTGTTCCCAGTCTATCGCTACTTCGGCTCTCTCTCTCTCTCTCTCTCTCTCTCTCTCTCTCTCTCTCTCTCTCTCTCTCTCTCTCTCTCTCTCTCTCTCTCTCTCTCTTTTTCAATCCCTCCCTCCGTCCCTTTGCTCGTCTTTATCTGGTTCCGGCCCTGCGCAGCGCAATGCAGGAGAATAAAGGCTGATCTATTACGAGCTCCTGGAACGCTGGAAGCTCACCCCCCTCTTCTACTCCCTCCTTCCTCCCTTTGCTCCTACCTTCTTTCCTTCTTTCCGTCCTTTCTTCCTTCCTTCCTTTCTTCCTTCCTTCTTTCCTTCCTTCCTTCCTTCCTTCCTTCCTTCCTTCCTTCCTTCCTTCCTTCCCTCCTACCTTCCTTCCTTCCTTCCTTCCTTCCTTCCACTCTCCTTTTCTCCCGCGCTCTCTATTCGCTAGTGCCTCTGACAGCCTGAGGCATGACCCCCTTACTCGGGCCGACAACCCCACCTCCCTTCCCCTCAGACACACTTCACCCGGTGTCACGCAGACACGCATGCCGCTGAGCGCTCCCCACCATTCCCCCCCGTTCCCACACAGCCGGGGGAAGACAGGGGGCTTATTGAGATGAAGTATGGGGCCTTGGGGTGGACAGCATGGGCCTGATTGTCTGTTCTGCCAGCCAACTCATCCCTGGAGCTCGCAGGAAGCCATCCCCTCCCCGGCGGCCAGCGCCCCACCGCCGGGAGAGAACGAGAAAGAGAGAGAGCTGCATTTCAATTCCCTCCGTTCTGCAATTCATCAACGGCCCTCCGAAGGAAACTGCTTAGCTCGGCTGAGCCGAGCCCATCCAATAAAAAGGGCTTCCTTAATCACTTCGTAGTCTTTTTTTTCTCCTTCAAGGTGAGGTTTCTTCCGACAATGCCTTCCATAAGAGAAGCAGAGGTGAGTGACACCAGGAGCGCGCATTGTACGGAAATGTAAAACCGGACTACAAAGCTGCTTTAACACGAGTTCACTACCTTTATTACCTACCACTACCTAATTATTATTATTACCATTTTTTTTTGTAAATGTGTAATGAAAAAATGAAAAGCATTATTGGATATGCTTAAACATCAAACCAGTACAAAATATGAAAGATTGCAGCTTCAGATTGCAAAATACATTTATTCGACAACTACCCACACACTCCTAATGACGGGTTTAGTTCAAAAGCCTTTCAAACCACGGAGAGAAAGGGACTCGCCAAAAGCCTTGGAAAACAGATCCACTGTCTGGCCCTATTTTACACATTGGTGAGATGTAACGCACACTCTTTTAACTACTCACGCAGGCTATTATGACGCACACTCTCAAACACACAAAAAGAGATAAACAAGACACACACACGCGCAAACACACACACACACACACCACACCTAATAGAATACACACACCATATATAGGAATGAAAATAAAAACCCACTAGTAACTAAAGAGGAACAGGAAAACAAGCAGACAAAGAGTGTGGTCGAATGAGACACCAGAGAGTCCGTCTGGAAAGCAACAGACGGAGGGGAGGCCGGCCGGCCGGCGCGGGGAGGAAGACAGATGCCGCAGGGTCGGCGGGGCTCACCCTGGGAGGGAGCGCGCCGGGCCCTCCTGTCGGGGCCGAGCCGCCGCGCGTGGATCTGCTGAGGAGGCAGGAACCCCCGCCGGTCCCGGGAACGAGAGGTGCGGCGGGGCTAAATGAGAGATGATGCGCCGCGTTAAGACGCTGCGGGACACTGCGGGACGCTGCGGGACGCTGCGGGACGCCCCCCCCCCCCCCCCCCCCCCCCCCAAGGCCCGCTGAGAGGCGCGGGCCGGCAACGAAACAAACACACACACACACACACGCACGGCCGCACACGCGCTCTCGAGCGTAGATTACACGCGCCGGGATCCATCGGGCGGGCCAAGATATGCAAACGCGCAGACGGCCCGCGGGGAATCTAATCGGATCGCCCTAACACACGCCTCCCGTTCCCCCCCGGCCCCTCTCAGGCTGGTTTACGGTAATTCCATAACCGCGGTCGACGAAGCAGTCAGGGGAGAGGGCAGCTCTCCCTTACAGACGGCTTTTCTGTCAGCGGGAGAGGATATCACTCAGCTGCAGCACGCCAACACACACCCACACACACCCACACACAACCACACACACACACACACACACGCACACACACACGCGCGCGCACAAGCGCTAACGCACACCGTAACGCACACACCGCTCGCACTCAGGGACACCGATGGCAGCTCGCTGACAGGCTTCGAGTGGCATTGTGGAGCGCCTGCCGCTCACAAAGGAAAGACATGGTTCGGCATTGAGGCCGAACGAATGGGGAGCGACACAGGGCGCCGTGTTTCCGAGAGCGAGGAGGCGAGGCTGTTTTTCCACTCCGCAAGGCACAAAAACCACGGGCCCCGAACAGCAGAATACCCCGACGCAGAGTTGAAGGTCCCCACTCAAATCAGAGTGGAAATTGGGGACGGGAAAATGAAAATCATCACACTCATTTTTGTTGAAAGGCGGCAGAGAGACTGTTCAAAAACAGCAACCTGTGAACTGGGTAAACAGTGGGCCACCAGGCCGGGCTAATGGGACGGAAAATGATATAATTAGAGACGGCGGAATGGAAACTCAAGACAGAGTTCGTACCCCAGTCCAACCTGTGTGCCTTGTCAGACGCAGCAGTCAATGATACCCAGCACGACGCCTACAATACCCAGCACGACGCCTACAATACCCAGCACGACGCCTACAATACCCAGCACGACGGTATCAAGGCTGCGGGATGGGTTGGCCATGTTTTCAGCACTTTGTTGAAGACGAAGTGTCGGGATACCCGTTAGATGGGGTGCCAGGTGTTGCGTTGTGCCAGGCCCATTGCTGTGGTTGGCCACCATGCCAGTGCTGCGAAGGTACAGTACAGTGATAGGTGGGCTGAGGCTTTGACCAGCAAAGGTTTCCATTTCACTCGTGCGTGGTGGCTATAGGGCATTGGACGTTTTATTCCCCATCCTTGGACAAACTAGGTGGGCATCTTTAAGAGCTGTGTTCCAAAACTAAGCCTTCGAGTAACAACGGGACGTTCGACTTAAAGCGCCGGTGTTGACAGAAAATAATGGGCAGCGGTCGGAAATGTACGAAAGGATCAATGGAATCATAATAATGTGCCGCCCTTGCTAATAATTGCTAGAACAGTTGGTTGATTTTGCTTTCATCGTTGTTCAATATGGCACACAATAGCGGACATAATTACAGCAATCATATACTTAAGCGGCATCACCTTACCTTGGTGCACGGAATAACACCGAGAGGATATGCTTGAACCGTGGCAAAATTACATAAATATATATATATATATATACCACATCAATAATAGTGCAAACACGGTTATTATATTAAATCGGTCTCTCGCCGTGTCCTGCCAGGCTAAAAACATGAGAGATTTCGGGAACACAACCATGACCTCTAAAGGGACTCCTGTCACTAGCTTGTGTGTATGCTTGTGTGAGTGCTTGTATTTGTGTATATTTGTGTGTGAGGGCATGCCTGTGTGTGTGTGTGTTTGTGTAGAAGTGTGTGTGTGTTGTCTCACCTGCTCCATGGAGGCGCTGCAGTTGTGTGTGTGTGTGTGTGTGTGAGGGGGTCTGAAGGCGGCAGTGTAAGGCTGGCTCTGTTGCATTTCTGCATGCACACATGTTTAAACCACAGTGAGGAGGAGAAGGTGTACACTCTGGAGCACTCCATTGAGTCTGAGTGCCTTCTGAATGAGCGAGGGGTTGGGGGGAGGGCGGGGGTGTTTGAGACCCCTAGAGTGTCGGACACATAAATTGCCTTTCAGAGTGAAACATGAATCAATAAAGCCTCTCTCTCCCTGCTTCTTTTTCGTCCCAATCTCTCTACCTCACATCCACCTCTCTCCCACGCTGAGGGAGAAGAAAGGATAAATGAGGATTCTTCCCTGGCCCCTTGGGTTGGACCCTTAGGTGTTTGCCGTCCCTCCATCCCTCTCTCGTCCGGGGGCCGATCATGCTGCGGTTCGCTGCTCCCCTGCCCCTCCTCTCGTCCCCTCGTTCAACTCCCTCCCTCCCTCCCTCCCTCCCTCCCTCCCTCCCTCCCTCCCTCCTTCCATCCCTCCCTCCCTTCTGTCTGTCTCCCTCCCTCCCTCTTTCCCTCCCTCCCTCCCTCCGTACCTCACTTCTCTCTCAGAGCCGTGTGTGTCGGCTCGGCTCCTCAGCGCGTGGAGACAGAGACGGAGGGCTCTCTTCCGGCGGGTCACTG
>CM030174.1:14492654-14500154 GCA_017639675.1 Aplochiton taeniatus | reverse complement strand
ACGAGAGCCAAGGAGGCGGGTTAAAAGGTTTGACAGATCGGCACCCACACCCGGTCAACAGAGAGACGTGTCCAAGTGACGCGCCTTGTTTTAGGTTGCGTGACAAATGGGTCTCAGTGTGTGATTGTTTGTTTCAGCGATCGCCATGGGAATAGTCTGAAGAGGAGCGCCCTGCTATTGCAAACATCCCACACTGACCTACATGCAAGTGTAAACACAACACACAGACAATCGCAAGACAGAGGTCCTCTTGTCTGCCTGTTCTCTGTATCTGTGTGCCCGTGTGTCTGCACAGTGTGTGTGTGTGTGTGTGGGTGTGTGCGGGTGTGTGGGTGTCATGCTGAAGGGGCTGCATAAACATCCCTGTGTATTGGGCTGGGTTTGCAATTGAAACCCGCATGGGCCAAAGCCTGAAATGAGACTCCACCCAAACAACAGAACGGCCACCCCCTCCACCTCTCTCCTCGGACCGTGCATTCCCTCTGGTGTGGCTCCTCCACCGCTGCCACTCACCATGTTACATGCACTGAGAGAAGAAACCTCATCAAGGAACGGGGGAAGGAGCTCAAAGTGGTAGAGGAATATTCCCCTACTAATTAGCGTTACTCCCATAAATGATTACATTAGGATAACGAGCCTCAGGCGTGGTGGAGCAAGGGAGAGAGAGAGAGAGAGAGAGAGAGAGAGAGAGAGAGGGGAGAGAGAGAGAGAGAGAGAAGGAGAGAGAGAGAGAGAGAGAAGGAGAGAGAGAGAGAGAGAGAGAGAGAGAGAGAGAGAGAGAGAGAGAGGGGAGAGAGAGAGAGAGAGAAGGAGAGAGAGAGAGAGAGAGAGAGAAGAAGAGAAGAGAGAAAGAAGGGAGGAGAAGGAGAGAGAGAGAGAGAGAGAGAGAAGAAGAGAGAGAGAGAAGGAGAGAGAAAGAGAAGGAGAGAGAGAGAAAGAGAGAGAGAGACAGACAGAGCGATAGGAAGACATAGGTCCTAGATATACAGCCAAAGGTTGACTAACGCCAGAACAACAAGCCGTGGCCCTGTAAGGGAGGGGCGGCTTTCAACCCCCACTGGCACCTGACACCAGGAGACAGCGGTCCACCAGTTTAGAGGGGGGGGGGGGGGGGGGGTCGGCCAAAGGCAAGAGGGAAGGAGACATCTAACGAGGAGGAGGAGGAGGGCGAGGGGAGCCACCAGGGGAGGCAGGGGGGAGGGCAGATGGCGAGGGGGCAGGCACAATATGTCGCTGGCACCAGGGGGCCACGGGAGAGCTGGAGCTGTCGCACGCACGCCAACGGGGGCGCGTGGTGATGCGTGTGTGGGTATGTCTGTGTGTGTCTACGCGTGCAACCAGAGAGCCGGAGGGTAGAGCTGAGTGGTGCACACGTGATTGTGTGTGTGCGTGTGTGTGTGCATGTGTGTGTGTGTGTGTGTGTGTGTGTGTGTCTGTCGGCCGGGTGTTTGCGTGGCTGACTATTAGCCGTGGAAACAATTGAGCAGGGCACAGACTGAAGGGGAGGAGAGGAGGAGCGGGGGAATAGGAAGAGGAGAAAGAGGAGGGTCAGACAATTAGGACAATCACTGTCTAAGTTCCCAATTAAGGAACTTAATGCGCCCTGCATACAATTCCCATTTGACGCTTCGTTTCCCTCCAAAATGCCAGCCCTGGTGGTAATAGGCAAGTCTGCATTGGAGTGGTGTGTGTGTGTTTGTGTGCGCATGGAAGTGTGTGAAACAATGCGTAAGTGTGAGAGTGTGCGTTTGTTTGGGGGTGTTTTCTTAACAGAATGATTTGATGAAAGCTGAAAGCTGACACCTAATTCATCAAGCTTATTTCAGGTAACTGATTTGTCCCTCTTCCTCCTTCTGAATCCGACTTGTCGGTAATAGGATTTGCTCAACTTCCAAGCCGGCATATTAGGAGTGAACAATTTAATGAGGCTGTGTGTGCGTGTGTAGATTAAAGGGAATAAGTGAAACACTTTGCGTTCATAGATCTGTGGGTTTCTTTGACATGTTATGACTCTTTCAGGAAAAAGTACACATGTTCAAGTCCGGAGAACAAAAATATATTCTATGATGACAGTAGTGTGATGTAATCGACACACAAGTTCAAGTTGAAGAGTTTATTTGCCATGTGCAACAAGTACAAGTACCAGTGCTTTGGAATTCTTACTCCCACTCTTCCCACAAGCATACAATAAGCCTTATATAATTAAAATAAACAAAACACACCTGTATAGCCCACACAAACACATAGAACACTAGGGGCCTGATTTACTAAAGGTTTGCGTGTGCAAAAAGACGTGCAAACGTCATAGTAGCCGCAGAGACAAATGCCCAAGCTGATCTACTAACAAGGTGCAGGAAGGATTGCATCGTTCAGATGAGCAATTTAGCACACCTCGTCCATTTTGCGTGTTTGCCTTAACAAATATGCAACAATGTCCGTCTCTACCTGAGAGTGCAAAACACTGGGAGGAGACATGCAAATAGATGCATTTAGCACCCGCAATGATCTTTACTAAACCCGCTAGTAGTCACCGGTGAAGTGGTTGCGTGTAAAATGTTGTACGACCGAAGAGCACGTACCAATCAGATACGCGTGTTATGAGAGACGGCTGCTTTTAATGCGGTGAGAAGGAGATGCAGGGGAAACCAAAGAATATGTTTGAGAACGTGTTTATCCCCTTAATGAGACTATTCACACATATGGCTTCTCCAACAATGCCATTTTTGAGCCAATGAAGCCCCCCTCCTTACGTGCCGACCTTTTACTATAGGCCAATTTTTCTTTTGTTCCGCGCCTAAAATCTTGTCACCTTCTCTTAATTTTTCCTTTCCCCTCGGCATTGACTTTCTCACAGACAATCTCCCCGTGACATTTCTTTTTGTTATATTTGTATTCATTTGCTGTAGCTCAGTAGCTTAATGGCCTCCTCCACTAGTACCTATACTTCGAAGGGAACAAATTCGATTTTCCTTTAGCGGATGTGCTTTTTTCCGTACAAACTATCCATGGCTGGAATCACTTAAACACGCAAACCCCTCATTTGAATATTGCTGTTTGCGCCTGATGTCATTTACGCAATTACTCTTAGTCGCAAAACGGGTGCGATATTTACGTGCAATCTGTTGGAACAAACGCACAATTTAGTACATGCTATTTGGGATCTTAGTATAAAGCAGGCTCTAAGTGCTAAAATGATGTTGCTGCAAATTCCCTGTGAATCCTCTTCGGGGTGTCTGTTTCTAACATGTTTTACTTACCTTTCTTACTTTCAAAGTCACGTGCAGGTGTGACAGCGCCATTACAAAATACACACTGCGACCACTTACTGTGGCTACGGGATGCGTTCAACACACACACACACACACACACACACACACACACGGGGGCAGCATACAGCAATACACACACACACAAACAAATAGGAAAAACAGGCGCACGTCGTACCTGGTGTATTTAGAAGTCTGGACATGCGGCATGTGTAGGAGATGTGCTGCTGACAGTGCTCTGCGCTCGTAGTGATCGCTGTCACCTGTCACAAACACAACGACATACATCAAGGTGGTCAAACAACACAGGAAACACAGTTACACTGCATCTTCCCTCCACCGATTAGGTCTGCCAACGTGTGTGTGTGTGTGTGTGTGTGTGTGTGTGTGTGTGTGTGTGTGTGTGTGTGTGTGTGTGTGTGTGTTGTCTCACCTGCTCCATGGAGGCGCTGTAGTTGACCTGAAGAACAGTGCGTCTCTCTCTGCTCGACCCTGTTACTGTGGTCTGGACTGGCAGGTTGTTCACCACCGTGGTCCATACTTTGTCCTCTGGTACCACACACACACACACACACACATACACACACACACACACACACGCACACACACACACACAGACACATTTATGATCACATATGCAATATATTTTATTAATATGGATGCATCTAATTTGAACGCCCAATCAAAACTATAAACACCGCATGCACAAACCTAAATGCCTAAATGTAAGACTTGGGATAATAGGGCTTGGTTTCCATGCTGTTCCGGATACTGAGCAACACAGTCCTACGATATATTTCTATTAAATATGATATTACATAGTGAGTGTAATTTGAATATTGCGTTGCGATGCTAACTTTAATAATTGGTCCTGTTTCTTGAAGAGCGTCCAATTAAAAACGTTGTTGTGCGTGGGCCTAAAATGCTTTCTGGAAAATGTGCCATCAAACACAACGTGTCCAAAGATGTCACCCGGTTTTTTTGGGGGGGGGTTCCATCTGAAAACAATCTGACACGTTTGGGTAATGACACCCAACCACGCTCCTCCAGGGCCTTAATGAGGTGTGCTCGTCTAGGCTTCCCTGCAAAGGGGAATACAGTTCTAGTGGAGCTCCTTGAGACGGCCTTTAGAAAACACTGCGATTCGACGGAAACAGAAAATCCCCGGCAAAGAGCTCCGACTCATTGTCTCCGCCTCCCACGTTTATGGAACGTGCGTCTACGGGAAGTCTTTGGAGATTGATTCGATAGCCCTCCACCATGGAAGGTAACCCGGTTCTGTCAAGGTCAGGGTGGCGGGCGCGCTGCCGTCTTTTCTCTGCTCGTAGCACATGGTCGGAAGAGAAGACCAGGTCCTTACTGAAAGCGCCAACGTCTCCATTGGTGTCTGTCAGTAAAGAATGTTTACGATGTCGGCACAAAGACTGAGGTATTTGAAGTTGAAGTGGCAAGAGTCGAAGGCGCCAACAACAAGAGAAAAAACATTCGACAAGTCTTTATTTCAAATCAAAATGGCGGGGACACAACGGATGACCTCGGCGCTTCCCACCTTTTAAAGTCTGGATCTACGGATCTATTAAAAAAACGAGCTACAATACCCATCCATTCCATACTTCCAATGTGGCCCAAAGAGCGACGTCCGAAGGGAGGCGGGCTTTCTTTTGACGTGCTGGTGGGTGTGATGGAGCGCCAAGGCAGTGCATTACCTGAGGCCCCAGGGCCAGAGGGCAAGCCATGTAACTGAAAGGCTGGCCCATTCAATGGACACCCCCCTCTCAAGTGTAGTGTCACGATTCAGTCACCCATAAATCCCTCAGTCCATTCAGTGGGGGATAGTGTGTGTGTGTGTGAGGTGGCCGTGTGGCCTTGTGCGTTTGTGCTTGCGAGAGAGAGAGAGAGAGAGAGAGAGAGAGAGAGAGAGAGAGAGAGAGAGAGAGAGAGAGAGAGAGAGAGAGAGAGAGAGAGAGAGAGAGAGAGAGAGAGGACTAAATGTGTGCGTGCTGTTCCAGGTGAAGAAAGGGCGAGCCGCTGGAGTGACATTTAATTCCGAGCCTCTCCTTCTCCACTCGGATTGTTCATAAAAATTCCAGTGGGCATGTGGACCTGTGAGTGTGTGTGTGTGTGTGTGTGTGTGTGTGTGTGTGTGTGTGTGTGTGTGTGTGTGTGTGTGTCTGTGCGTGCGCGCGTGCGTGTGCGTGTGTGTGTGTGTGCGCTGTGAGTAAAATGTCAGCGGCTGGAGCGGGGCGTTACCAAGGAAACAGGTAGCAGGTTAACAGCGCCTCCTCTGAGGTTAACCACCAGAGGGCTGGCGTTCCGTCCCGGCCGCCAGGTCGGCCTCAGAACCCACACCGTCCTCGTCTCCCCTCTGTCTTCTCCCAGCCTCATTCAATATTAACCCGCACCCAGATACCTGCAGAACAGCTGCTCAGACGGGCCAACGCCTGACGTAGGCCTACAAACCTACGTGTGCACACCGACGGCCCAGGGCGAGGCAAACACACACACACGCGCGCCCGCGCGCGCACGCAAACACACCTGTCATGTTGCAGTTGACTTTGAAGGGGCCGAGGGGCCCGCTGCCGTCGGGGTCCACCCAGTAGGTGTCGGAGGAGCGGCCCAGGTGCTTGTAGGCCTCACAGGACTGCTCGTAGATGGCTGCACCGGTGGACCGACACAGCAAGGGGGGAACGAGGCAGGCAGAGACAGAAGGAGAGAGAGAGAAAGAGATGGAGAGAGAGAGAGAGAGAGAGAGAAGGAGAGAGAGAGAGAAGGAGAGAGAGAAGGGGAGAGAGAGAGAGAGAAGGGGAGAGAGAGAGAGAGAGAGGATCATGATGACGATCAATCATATCACCTCCAGCGAAAACCATTAACATGGTATCTTTTAGCATCTTTTAAGCCTCGCTGCTGTTCTTTTCAGTTGGCCAATCTCAGCTGGGGCCCACATCGCAAACGGTATGCAGTGGGGTATATGACCCCCCAGCCCCCCCCCCCCACACACACACACACACCCACAAACATGCATTTGTGATTGCCAGCTATCAGCTCCGCGATGAAGGGCCAGCGGAGCCCCTATCCGCGGAGCTACGGCGCACCACCTCAATCTGAGGACAATTACTTTTCTCCTGGCGCGTCGCCTGGGAGGACGACGTGGGCGTGCCGAGATCATTTCCAGAGATATTTGTGTCGCCTCTCCTCGCAGCCAGTACGCGAACAGCTTTTTAACAGCACTCTGGCCATAAAGGAGACATTGGAGGGACGTCTTAACCGAGCGGGGGAATTTGACAACAAGACTAGCAGGGCGGGGGGCATTTGAAATGTGCGGTTTTCTTTGTTCAAATGAGCTTTGTTGTATTTCATTTTTTATTTTTATTATTGAAGGACAAAACCCGAAAAGATTAATTACACTGCCGAGGGATGAATTGGGAGAGGCAGAACATCAACAGTGTTAATTTTCCTGTCCCCCAGCTTGGATGTGGCTGTCAGTCTTATTTCAAAGACCCTTGGAAAAACATTTTTTGGGTGCTTTCCACATCTTGCCTTGCCTGGTGGACAGCATATCAATGTTGTGCTTGTGTTTATACACAAGTCAAAACGCCAGTAGATCTGCTTCAACGGGAGAGGGAGAAAGCGGACTTTGAGTGAAATGTTTTTGATTAAGGCAAGAATGCTTGTTCTTCCATTTCAAAAGCCTCTCTTCCTCCTTTCTGGTCTTACCCTCATTTCTCCCCCCCACCCCCCACCCCCCCGCCTCGTATGTAGCTCTATGTTGATTTCCCTCTCTCATTCCCTTCCTCCTTCATTCTCTCTCTCTGGCTCTCCTTCTCTCATACTCCTGCTCTCAGCTCCCAGGGCCTACGTCCTGTTCTCTTGCTTGCAGAGCGAACGTCTCCCGTGGAGCCCCGTGGAAAGACCTTTTGGCCAGACCGTCACACTGGGCTTCACACACAGCGGCAGGGAGGGAACAAGTGCTAGAAGTCCGGGGGAGTCATGACGGGAGGAGGGGGGGTGGGGTTGGAGGGGGGGTTCGCTGGTTAACTGATAAAGAGCCGAAAGCCTCGGACAAGACAGGCACCGCAGAGCAACGGCAACGGATCCACTGCAGAGGCAAACAAGAACCTCTTCTGATTGAGGAGACGAGTGGGTGAAGGGTGTGCCTCCTCCCCCTCCCTCTCTTCCCCCTCCCCCTCTCTCTCTCTCTCTCTCTCTCTCTCTCTCTCTCTCTCTCTTCATCCTT
>CM030174.1:14472654-14480154 GCA_017639675.1 Aplochiton taeniatus | reverse complement strand
TTCAGGCAAACAAAAGAATTCCCTAAAACCAAAACAATGAGGAGACGGATTAAGGACTTAGGAGGACTTAAGAGGTCCACTTTAAAGACTTTAAAGATTTTTTTTTTGTGTCCCACTTTTTGACACAACAATGATTCCACACTATTTTGTTAGGGCTGGAGATGGGCTGGATGGGGAGTCTTTCTCCAGGGCAGCAGAGCCCTGTGGTGGCCCCCGTTTCAGACAGCCTTGGGGGACCTCATTTATAAAACTGTGTGTAGCATTCACATCCAATGAAAAGTACGGACAGAACACAGAAAGTGCTTACGCCCCAAAATCTTCGGATTAAAAAACAGTCAGGTCACACACCGGTTTGCCTTTATAAATCACGATGAACTCCAAATGAAGCACGCGTGAGCGAGCATCTCCTCCCACGCTTTCACTGCCCTTGGTTGCCTATAAATTGTCAGTGGAACACAACTAATTAATACTCCCTAACCAATATTCAGCCAATACTGATTGGATGTCCACAATGACGTCAAATCCCGACAGACAGGCTTACAAAAGACATTTCACCCAGAGTGAAATGAAGGCTCTTGTAGGGAAGGTGGAAGCAAGAAAAAATATATTGTTTGATAGACACAGTGTGGGCATTACAAATGTCAAAAGGCATAACACCTTGGGGAGTGGTAATTACCCTGACTGTAACTGAACTGAGGACAGGACCATTTTCACATTGACAGTTTGGCGCAACCAACATGTGATAGCAATATATGAAACTGTGACCACCATGTATGGAACTGTGACAACGATATATGAAACTGTGACCACGATATAAGAAACTGTGACAACGATATATGAAACAGTGACCACGATATAAGAAACTGTGACAACGGTATATGAAACTGTGACAAAGGTATATGAAACTGTGACAACGATACATGAAACTGTGACAACGATATATGAAACTGTGACAACGATATATGAAACTGTGACAACGACATATGAAACTGTGACAACGATATATGAAACTGTGACAAAGGTATATGAAAATGGGACAACGATATATGAAACTGTGACAACGATACATGAAACTGTGACAACGATATATGAAACTGTGACAACGATACATGAAACTGTGACAACGATACATAAAACTGTGACAACGATACATGAAACTGTGACAACGATATATGAAAATGGGACAACGATATATGAAACTGTGACAACGACACATGAAACTGTGACAACGATACATGAAACTGCGTCAACGATACATGAAACTGTGACAACGATATATGAAACTGTGACAACGATATATGAAACTGTGACAACGATATATGAAACTGTGATGAAACTGTGACAACAATATATGAAACTGTGACAACTATACATGAAACTGTGACAACGATATATGAAACTGTGACAACTATACATGAAACTGTGACAACGATACATGAAACTGTGACAACGATACATGAAACTGTGACAACGATATATGAAACTGTGACAACGATACATGAAACTGTGACAACGATACATGAAACTGTGACAACGATACATGAAACTGTGACAACGATATATGAAACTGTGACAACGATACATGAAACTGTGACAACGATACATGAAACTGTTACAACAATACATGAAACTGTGACAACGATACATGAAACTGTGACAACGATATATGAAACTGTGACAACGATATATGAAACTGTGACAACGACATATGAAACTGTGAGAACGATACATGAAACTGTGACAACGATATGTGAAACTGTGACAACGATACATGAAACTGTGACAAAGGTATATGAAAATGGGACAACGATATATGAAACTGTGACAACGATACATGAAACTGTGACAACGATCTATGAAACTGTGACAACGATATATGAAACTGTGACAACGACACATGAAACTGTGACAACGATACATGAAACTGTGACAACGATACATGAAACTGTGACAACGATATATGAAACTGTGATGAAACTGTGACAACAATATATGAAACTGTGACAACTATACATGAAACTGTGACAATGATATATGAAACTGTGACAACTATACATGAAACTGTGACAACGATACATGAAACTGTGACAACGATACATGAAACTGTGACAACGATACATGAAACTGTGACAACGATACATGAAACTGTGACAACGATATATGAAACTGTGACAACGATACATGAAACTGTGACAACGATATATGAAACTGTGACAACGATATATGAAACTGTGACAACGACACCTGAAACTGTGACAACGATACATGAAACTGTGACAACGATACATGAAACTGTGACAACGATATATGAAACTGTGATGAAACTGTGACAACGATTCATGCAACTGTGACAACGATACATGAAACTGTTACAACGATACATGAAACTGTGACAACGATACATGAAACTGTGACACCGATATATGAAACTGTGACAACGATACATGAAACTGTGACAACGACATATGAAACTGTGAGAACGATACATGAAACTGTGACAACGATATGTGAAACTGTGACAACGATATATGAAACTGTGACAACGATACATGAAACTGTGACAACGATACATGAAACTGTGACAACGATATATGAAACTGTTACAACGATATATGAAACTGTGACAACGATACATGAAACTGTGACAACGATATATGAAACTGTGCTATCCTATCTGGCCGACTGATGCATGGAAGCCAGCATAAGTTGAATCGTAATTTGTCCTGCTGTGCACCTTATTATTTATAAGAATACATTTAATAAAAAGCTAGTAGTGTTTCATAATTACAGATCCAATTAAATGATTCCCGAACTGTACAAGATATTTGAAGGGGTTCTATTTCAAAAACAGATATCTCTGTTTGTATTAATTATCCTAAATTATCCTCATCCTCACCAATTATGATTTTCTGTGTGCACTCAGGGAGCACATCCTATATTTTCTTTCTTTCAAATAAATCTTTAGATTTATTTTACAGAACGGTATCAATTTCAAAGCGTTTCACCAGATTCAACCTTCTGCCATTTTTACAGTTCATTGGGACAATAAAGGAGACTGCCCACTCTCTCGTCAAGTTTGTTTTTTTGGGCGTTTAGAAATTGGGCCCCTGATCCGCACCCCGCCAGGGCCACATGGTAGTCCACACTAGCCCGACTACAGAGCCCCGGTCTGAGTCTACCATCTCTACTCCTGGGCACTTCTCCAGGGGGGGGTGGGGGGGGGCGGTGTTGTTCCTCTTTCCCACGTTAAATATCTTCTTGCTCTCGGCCTCTCTCCCTGTATCTCTCTCTCCCTGCATCTCTCTCTCTCTCTTTCTCTCTCTCTCGCTCTTCCATTGCCTGTGATGAAGCAGCGTGTGTGTATGTATGTATGTGTGTGTGTGTGTGTGTGTGTGTGTGTGTGTGTGTGTGGTGTGTGTGAGTGTGCGAGCGACTCTCCTTCCGTCTCGCCTCCCCTCCCAGGCTGCGCTCCCATGCTACTCATCTCTCTTCCCACTGCAGCCCTGGTCCATTAGAAGTGAGTGATGTTTGCAAGGGGGACATTACTACCGGGGCTTAGCGAGATACAACCTTCTCGTGTCATCACCACCAGCCATTACAAACCGCCCACCACCACACACACACACACACTCACACGCACACACACACCCCACCGCTCACGGCCTTGTGTCCTGTTTTACCTTGTCCAACGTTGCCTGTCTGTTACCTGTCGATAGTGATAGTGATGATGAGTTCACGGAACGGCCACACCGAGCTCCATGTCCATGAAGATCATTAGAGCGACACGCCCTGTAAACACCCTGTGTTTTCCTAATGGTCTGCACGTGTGTGTGTGTGTGTGTGTGTGTGTGTGTGTGTGTGTGTGCACGCGCTCTGCAGGGTCCTCGAAACATGCTGCGTGTGTTTCCGAAGCGCGGCCTACTTAGGAAACCCTTTCGCATCGTTGACTCCCTCCCAGCATGCATTCTGGATTTCAAAGGCTCCTCACTCCCTGGGGGGGGGGGGCTCATCTAATTAACTACTCTCACCAGGTGACTGTGTGTGTGTGTGTGTGTGTGTGTGTGTGTGTGTCATCACCTGCATGACCAAGGTAACCATGACGGCCGCCTGGTAACTCCCCCGTGGCCTTGGAGTAAGTGGAATGAACACACAACCCAGCGGCGACCGGACGGCGGGGGCCAAAATACGGCCAAGATGGCGACAACGGAGATTAGAAAGAGGCGGTGGACCGCGGCAATGGGGGTGAAGAGCGGAGCTGGAAATGACATCGGGGGGAGGATGGAGATGGGGGGGGGGTAATAATGACTTTCTGATGGCGTCCGTGTCAAGAGCGCCATTTCCGTCCCTCTCTCCGTCTCCTCTCGACCGCGACGGAAACATGGCGGTGACCCGGGGTCAGTCCATCTGCCCTCTGCCGACGGCTTGGAGCCAAGGGCCCCCTCCTCGAGTTGGTATTGGAACTCAAGCACCCAAACGGAGGGGGGGGGGGGGGGGGGGGGGGGGGGGGGGGGCGATGGCACGGATAAAGATAGGCGCACGCTGGCACAAGTCGAAACACAGAAACAGACGCACGCAGGCACGCAAACGCCCCGCCACGTTTGTCTGCCCGACAATAAGCCACATCCAAGAGAGACACTGGGTAGTGTGTGAGGCAGGACAATGGAAGTTGGCCTCGATCAGACTCAGAGTCATGTCCGTCACTGTGAATTCTGTTGAAGCCTGTCTGGCCTGCTGATGTCCGTTGCTTTAAGCAATGACAAAATACTTTGTGTGCTGCTGTGTCGCCTACCGTATGTGCACCCCCATGAACTCAAGATGTCCGGGAGCAAAGGTCACTCGGAGGAAAGGAATGGAGGGACAATCACAACCACTTTGTTTCTTTACAGGTTTTTTTTAATATTTTGTAACCATCGCTTCGGCACTCCTTTCCAAACCTTGTGCTCATTTTCAAAAGCATTTTCAACGCTCAAAAACGTTGCCACTTGCAACACGGGCTGTCTGTCGTAAGGTACAAATCCTTTGGCATTCATGTCTTTGAAGAAACCTTGCGACTTCAAAATCCTTGGATCAAAAATCTTCAACAAATGATCCTGTGTTTGTGTGGGTTGTATCAAAGCAATTGGGGGAAAAAAAAGTGTTCAAAGTGAAAAAGGACCAGAGGCTTGTGTTGAGGCGCTTGTAATAGCTGTGAAAAACTGTAATATAAGATTCTGAGCATTAGCTAACTGAGATTGATTCTTTGCATACTATGATATAATACATAATACTGTTTAATATTGTAGCAACAGAAGGCAAAAGAAGACCATGTTACACTTTGGACACTGGCCAAGAACGTAGCTGCAAACACTGGCACTTCGAGAAGGACATTTTTTTCCCCTGGCGAGATTACCTTAAATCTCCATCAAACCACAGCTATCGGTATCTCAAATTAACAAAAATGGTATGCTTTTTGTTCCCCTTTATCCAGGGCCCAACCACATATTTACCTCTCCTAGCGCTTGTATTCCTATGCCAGGCCTGTTGTTTGTTGGTGCGCTGGTATCACCATTGATTTTCAAAAACCATCCCTGACTCGAGGATAAACGACCGACTGATCCAACGGAGAGCAAGAAAAAGCGCGAGAGAGAGAGAGAGAGAGAGAGAGAGAGAGAGAGAGAGAGAGAGAGAGAGAGAGAGAGAGAGAGAGAGAGAGAGAGAGAGAGAGAGAGAGAGAGGGACACGCATCGAGAAAGAGAACGCGAGTAGAGTGCGTTATCAGAGGTGCGAGGAGGGAAGGGGGCGCGAGTCATGGAGATCACAGAGGAAGGTCAGCAGAAGTTCAGAGACCATTCCCTTTCCAAAGCCTTGCAAGTCTCTTCCCCTTGGCTGAGCTTGAGCCCGTTTTCTCTCATGTAACGTAATGGCTGCACAAAATGGTGCAGGACAAAACACCGGCAACAGGGCTTCACCGCGCCATAGAAGACGGTGTTAATAGACTCCAGAGGTGCAGGAGGAGAGGTCATGGCCTGTCAGCTCGAATTATCTACACAACGAGTGAAGGGAGGAAAAAAATCATTGTGCTTATTTAATTATGGTATGCCATTGGGAATAGAATCACGTTCCCTATTCAAGGAGGGGGTGGGAGGCTGCAGCAGATGAACATGTGCTGTGTGTGTGTGTGTGTGTGTGTGTGTGTGTGTGTACAGCACTGTACGTGTGAGTGCGTGTCTGTATCCCTGTGTGTGTGTGTGTCTGTGTGTGTGTGCGCGCGTACAGTACTGTATGTCTGTGTCTGTTTAGTGTGTAGAGTACTGTGTGTGTGTGCGTGTATTACTGTAAGTCTGTTTTTGTGTACAGTACTGTATGTCTGTGTCTGTTTAGTGTGTAGAGTACTGTGTGTGTGTGCGTGTATTACTGTAAGTCTGTCTCTCCGTGTTTGTGTTTTTGCGCAGTCCTGTTTGTCCGTGTGTGTGTCCATATGTGGTTACAGTACTGTATGTGTGTGTGTGTCCAGTACTGTACGACTTGGTTGTGTGTGTGTGTGGGGGTGTGTGTGTTGGTGTAAAGTGCTGTATCACCCGGTTGTGTGTGTGTGTGTGTTTTCCCTTCCACCCCTTCTCTATTCCTATTCTCTGGAAGGGCTAATAGAGTACATGTGCACTTGGAACGCATTTCTGGCCCTTCATATTCCTTTTATTTAATTCCTGAAACTGCGGGTCAAATTACCCTTTGTTATCCGGCACCTTCACACCTTGGTCTATTGTACATTACCTCTAAATATCTGGCCCTCCAAGATGGAAAAAAGCTGTGCTGACCTTCACACACATACACTTTCTCTCTCTCTCTCTCTCTCTCTCTCTCTCTCTCTCTCTCTCTCTCACACACAAACACACATACCCACCCACACCCACACACACACACACACACACACACACACACAGAGAAAGACAGAGAAAGACAGAGTAAAGGCAGGCGAGAACAAGAAAAAGAGAAAAATGAAGATCTTGGAGGTGCTGCAGCAAAAAGTTACTAAAGAACATGTTTGCGTGTGTGTTTGTTGAGATGATGCTGTTGAATCGTTCTCTTAGAAAACATTAAGGCCTCCAAGCTGCTTTATATCCAAGTCAGTCCTATGGGAAATGAAGCATAAATATCTATCCTTAAAACATTATCTTGCTTCATACAATGGCAGGTGCATTTTGAGGGTAACAGTTGAGGGTAACATTATATCCATTGGCCTAAAATATCTCAATTTAGACCATTTTTTTCCCTTATTTATCTAGAACACATCTATCAGTTAAAATGCTGACAATAACATAAAACGCCCAAATAACCAATTCAATTAAATAGTTTGATGCATCTTTTTTTTAAATGAGGGCAAACCATCTTCATCAGAGATATTGATTGAGCTATGTCCCAATAACACAGTGTTAATGCACTGGCATACCTGCTATATTAACATACTATATATATATATATATATATATATATACAGTAGATATATTAACATGCGCACCCACC
>CM030174.1:14412654-14470154 GCA_017639675.1 Aplochiton taeniatus | reverse complement strand
AGGGACACCGTGTGTGTGTGTGTGGGCAGGGGTGTGTGAGTGTGTGCGCCTTATTCCTGTCATTAACCAGGACTAAGCACCTCATTACAAGTCCAAACTGTTCCCGCTGTGCCTTATATTCAAGGGAAAGGATGTGTGTGTGTGTGTCTCTCTTACAGATTCTAAAGGTGCATTTCAAAGAGGTGTGTACGTGCGGTTCCCTGTGCTCGTGCCTATGTACGTGCACACCTGCGAGTGTATGTGTGTGTGTGTGTGTGTGTGTGTGTCGCAGAAGCTGAGCCGATCGCGGTAGCTCCGTCCCAATTAGCCCGGAGGTTAACGCCGGCAGAGTGCCCACCCCTGAGCATAATGGCCTATTAGGGAAGGAGCGGACGGAATGGAGGGAGTGTGTTTAGGGTGGACAGCCTGGGAGGGACGGCGAGGAGGAGGGGAGAGACGGAGAGGAGGAGAGGAGAGGCAAGGAGGGGAGGAGATAAGTAGAGGAGGAGGAGAGAAGAGGAGAGGAGAGGAGAGGAGGAGAGGAGAGGAGGAGACGGGGCCACGAAGGGGAGTTTGAAGGAGCCGGCGCTAATTTGGAGCAGGCGTTGCCCGTGGAGCGGCGACCTTGAGGTGCGGCTTGGTGCCGATAGCGTCTGCCTTGATTAACGTCTCCGGGCGGTCGACAGTAACGTTTTCCATGGCATACGGTCTGGTTCCAGGAATGGCACCGGTACTGAGCCGGGGGGGGGGGGGGGGGGGGGGGCTGTCGGAGGTGGTAAAATTTGAATTCTAACCCTAGGAAGTCAGGTTTGGAATTGGTGTTCGGGACAACATTGAAGGAGGGCTATCCAGCCACCTATCCAGTTAGCTGCTCTATACGCATACTGTGTGTGTGTTTGTGTGTGTGTGTGTGCGTTCTAGCGCGGGCCTTACCTGAGGCCACGTCCACCCTCATGTTCCTGGCCTGGGTCAGGTTGACGTGCACGGCCACCTTGCCGTCCTCCAGGGCGATCTCCAGCGTCCCGTGGTCCAGGTTGCTGAAGAGCAGCAGGCCGTCCGGGTTCCACGTGCGGAACTGGAAGCCCACGGACACCGCGTTGTGATTGGCCCGGCCGGGCAGCTGCAGGAAGCTGGTGGCGTTGAAGAAGACGGGGAAGGTGTGGGTCTCCACGCAGGAGAAGGACAGGTTACGCTGGGCGGAGAGAGAGAGGGAGAGAGAGAGGGAGAGAGAGGGGGAGAGGGGGGGGGAGAGAGAATAAATCCACAGAGCGGATGTGTTTCACAGCATGCTGCTGGACGTCGGTGCTACGCGTCCTGTGATGGTGATCGGCGCGTGTCGCCGTAGAAAACGACAAGCTAACGAGGTCTTCCAGCAGCACCGTGCGTGTGTCCCCCTCCAGTCCTGTGATTTGAATAATGAACAAACACTGGATAATCTCCCACCGCTGATGGTTACTTGTAATCCAGTGCGTGTCTGTTTGAGTGCTTAGAGTGCGTTAGACCAGGCTGTGTGTGTGTGTGTGTGTGTGTGTGTGTGTGTGTGTGTGTGTGTGTGTGTGTGAGTCATCAGAGAGAATTAAAGATGTTGCTTTGATGAACCTGATTGCGACCATTAGTTCAATCAGTAGCGCGGGGAGCGAAGGCAAGTGGATGTTGACGGGCTCAGCACACAGCGTAACATCAAAGCCGGGGGGTGGGGGGTAGCCGGGGGGGGGGGGGGGGGGGGGGGGGGTGAGTGGGTGGGGGAGGTGGGGGTAACACACCATCACACCCAGGGCGTAGGGCGTCGGCAGGGCTACAGGTTCGCGCCCACATTATTTCCGCATTGGATAACATTTGGTTTCGACGTTTCTCCAAGTGCGCTCCTAATTATCAAAGATTTCAGGCCAGGGCGTTTGTCCAGCCCGTTTGCGCGGAATAATTGATAGCATTAAGGGCGAGAGAGTGGTTTCTGAGACCTGCAGGGGTTTGTGTGTGTGAGACAGAGCAAGAGAGAGAGAGAGAGAGAGAGAGAGAGAGAGAGAGAGAGAGAGAGAGAGAGAGAGAGAGAGACAGAGAGACAGAGAGAGAGAGAGAGAGAGCTGCCGTGGGGTGGAGGGTTCCTACAAAGCTGGAGGTGTCCAGTTTCTTGCGGCGGGCCAGGTCCGTGATGTTGTCTCCGTTGTAATTGATGCTCTCCATGCAGCCCTTGAAGTTTTTCCTGCCACCTCCCGCTGGCTTACCGCTATAGGGCATCCCCCCAAAGCTCAACTGGACACAGAGAGGGAGAGAAAAAGACAGACAGATGGAGGGAGAGAGAGAGATGAAGAGAGAGAGACAGTGAGAGAGACAGGGAGGGAGCGCAAGAAAGAGACAGAGGAAAAAGAGAGGGTTAGAACAACAGGATCATATACCTGTGAACGTTTCAGTAAAGGAACACAGTTACACGTTTCATAAGCATATTTTGACTGCTGTCTTTCTAAAATATACCGGATATACTAACTCAGAACATACTTTTACACAAACTATGTTTCTCTGACCGCAAACAATGTTGAAACACGTGGCATTGTAATTATGCGCAAAGTTAACAGTTAGCTTAATGGCTTCAAATTATACAATCACTTAAATAACCAGCCTTTAAGCCTTGGCTGTTATTTTAATCGAATAAGTCATTTGTCATTTCTTAGCGTCACTGTAATTAGATAAAACACATTCAGCAACCTGGTCTATTTACATGTAAGCTGTTACTAGGCAACCCTGTCCACACCATATAAAACAATCCACCTTACGACTAGGAACAGGACAAGGACCTTGAGACAAAGCCTATACAGCCAGGCAAAAGTCACGGAAAAAACATCGGTGACAATTCCACCTTTTGGATTAATTCATTTACACACAAACACACGCACACACACAGACACACACACACACACACACACGCACACACACACACACACACACACACACACACACACACACACACACAGACAAACACAGCACACGTAGCTGTTCCCACAGACACAACAGCGCGATAAGACTGACCGGTCGAGAAGCTAGGGGGGCTAAGCGCGTCGTCAGTGATCTGAGCCACCCAGCCAATCCATGACACCACAGTCAATATTGGCCCAAGGTTAACTGAGAACAAACCCCGCACGCAGACACATGGCGACATCCACGGCAACACACACACACACACCGCCGACACACCCTCCCGTATGGATTTCCCATAAGGGCCATTAATTAGACAGCTTTGGCTTAAGGGGAGAAAGGCTGGCCTGTCCTACTGTCTTCTCCGTGTGACTACACACACACACACACACACAACCACACTCAAACATGCAGGCAACACAGCATGTAAATATTGATCTGCCTGATCAGCAATACCTTAAAAGGTCACGTGACACACTATCCCACCCACTGTGTGGACAGCCCAATGAATGCCTAAAGGACACCGAATAGACGTTCCTAAATCAATTTCCGGCTATACACACAATTAGCCCGACTGGAGTGATCCTATTACCGGCCGTCCTCACATGTGGCCGTGGATTAGTTATGTGGTGGGGGGAAGCCAAAACCCAATTTCCTCAGGTTAGAAAAGGTCCGATACACTAGGGATCGATGTGTGAGAAAGAGAAATAGAGCGAGAGAGAGAGGGAAAAAAGAAAGAGAGAGCACATGAAAGAGAGATGGAGCGAGAGAGAGAGAGACAGAGAGAGAGACAGAGAGAGAAGAAGAAGAAGAAGTGATAGAGAGACAAATGGATAGTTACGTAAGGAAGAGAAAGAGCCAGGTCAGGTGTGTGAACGGACGGCTCCGACAGAGAGGAATAAGCTGTTTACTGAGGGGGGGGGGGGGGGGGTCACTCGGTGTCGGCACACTGGGCAGACAATTAATTAGTCCTAGGCTCTGTATGTCAGTCATACATTGCTGCACCTAATGAGGTAGATACCTTTGGTCATCATTGAGTGTGTGTGTGTGTGCATGTATGTTTGCGTGTGTTTTTGTGTGTTTCTGTGTCCACATGTGTGCGTGTGCGTGTGTGTGTGTGTGTTCACGGGTCTTGGTGTGTCTGTGTGCTGTTTTTGTGTGTTTCTGGGTCTAGGTGTGTGTGTGTGAGCACATGAGTCGGTGTGTGTCTAGGTGTGTGTGTTCACACGTCTTGGCGGGCGCGCGCGTGTGTGTGCGGGCGCCGACCTCGTAGTCTAGGTCCAGGTGGTCGAACTCCCCGTTGGTCCTGAAGTGCTGCGTGTGGCGGTCCAGAGTGAAGTTGACGTTGCGGCGATAGCGCTCGATGACCACGGCGTGCCAGTGGTGGTCGTCCAGCAGGCTGCCCGTGGTCACCGAGGTGTGGCCCAGGATGGAGCCGTACTGGTTGCTGCCTGCGGGGGACACCACACAGCGAACGTCAGCCTGGTGTGTGTGTGTGTGTGTGCATTTACTCACAACATTTTTGGTAACGTGTGTGCGTGTGTCCAACATGTATGTGTCTATGTTGATCTGCAGCGGCAGCAGTGTGAGTGTGAGTGTGTGTGTATACCTAGGTTGATCTGCAGCTGCAGCGGCAGTGTGTGAGTGTGTGTGTGTGTGTATACCTAGGTTGATCTGCAGCTGCAGCAGCAGTGTGTGAGTGTGTGTGTGTGTATACCTAGGTTGATCTGCAGCTGCAGCAGCAGTGTGTGAGTGTGTGTGTGTGTATACCTAGGTTGATCTGCAGCTGCAGCAGCAGTGTGTGAGTGTGTGTGTGTGTATACCTAGGTTGATCAGCAGCTGCAGCAGCAGTGTGTGAGTGTGTGTGTGTGTATACCTAGGTTGATCTGCAGCTGCAGCAGCAGTGTGTGAGTGTGAGTGTGTGTGTATACCTAGGTTGATCTGCAGCAGCAGCAGCAGTGTGTGAGTGTGTGTGTGTGTATACCTAGGTTGATCTGCAGCTGCAGCTTGCCCCTCCGTAGCTCCAGGGTGATGTAGTCCCCCTGCTGGCCCTCCCCGTGCAGAATCACCCCCTCGCTCTCAGACGTCTTAAACTTCAGCGCAATCACGTCCTTGAGGATCTTCATCTTCTTCACCTGAGCCGAGGGGGACAACGGCGGGAACTTTTAGCTGCCCTGTACTCTGTGTGTGTGTGTGTGTGTGTGTGTGTGTGTGTGTGTGTGTGTGTGTGTGTGTGTGTGTGTGTGTGTGCTGGTGTGCGCTGTGGTCTCTGTACCTTAAAGCGGTAGGATATCACGCCTTGGCCGTCAAAGTTAATGACATCCGCCCCTGAGAGAGTGAGACAGATGGGAAAGAATATACAGGAGAGAGAGAGAGAGAGAGAGAGAGAGAGAGAGAGAGAGAGAGAGAGAGAGAGAGAGAGAGAGAGAGAGAGAGAGAGAGAGAGTCAGGGGGGGAGTAAAAAGAAAGACGTCAGCTGGGAGAGCAGAAAAATAATAATGTGGGCAGTTGGCAGAGACGAGACAGTGGAAGATGACAGTGAGAAATCGATATGAAGAGGAGAAATGTACGAAAGAGAATGGGAGGGAGGGATGAAGGAGCTTAGATAAAAATACAGCCCTCCTTCAATCTTAGGGTCATCTCTGGAACGGTTCAAGTGGACAGCAGTGTGTAATGTGTGTGTGTGTGTGTGTGTGTGTGTGTGTGTGTGTGTGTGTGCGCGTGTTGTTGAACTGGACAGCAGGCAGAGTAAGGACAGTGCCAGATAAGAGTTCAGGGCTGATCGGATCATTGTGGAAGACCACACACACACACACACACACACACACACACAATCCCACTAACAGGGTACCTGTTTCTGACTGATAAGCGCTGCAAAGGATAGGGGATATACAGTGCATCACGTTTCACGTCCGATCCCCAAATGCGGTTCCTCAGACATGATAATCGGCAGCCATTTCAAATCACAATAGAGACGCAGGATTTCCGCCCGTGCTTCAAACGCCCAACCGAACGGAAATCTTTATCTTCCCGCTGTTTCATTTGAATCGGAAAAGGACCATGACCACGCCGGAGGGAAAGAAGAAAAGGAGGAGGAGAGAGTGGGATTGAATCACGATGCTTTTCGAAACAAGTCGAACGGTGGGCCAGAGACACAAACGGGGAAGGTAGAATCGGGAGCAATGGCCGCCAGCCTGGGCCACAGGCAGCCGCCTCCAGGCCGACGCCTCCAGACTGACGGCTGGCACCGGCAAGAGCGCGGCTTTCGCCTGAGCCCGGGTGCCGGCACTCGTGCAAGCGCACGGGCGTCGGCGGCGTGCGTTGGCGCACCCAGGAGACATTTCGGGGGAGGGGCAGGCTTCCCTCGCTATCTGTCGGGAGCACAAGCCCTGGGAGACACAAACCCCCCTCCCCACCAACGCTCCGGCACCGCCAAACCCCAGCCCTGTTTACAATATCACCGCCGGCTCCCCGTTCCCCCGGCCATTCTATCTGTCTGACAGACGGGCCCCCGACATCGCCGCATAAAAAAACTTACGGGAGTCGACGGAAACTTCCAGGACTGGGAGCTACGGCTTTGATCAGGGCAACTGTTGATAATAGGGTTATGTTGAACTCTATTTGGGTGTGCGAGTTGGTGTGCGTGTGTGTGTGTGGAGAGAGAGGGTGGGGGGTGCCATATTAGAACTGAGCAATTTCTTATCTTGTGTACCTCACATTTATCATGGTTAGGCAAATTTAATAACGGTGGGGTGCATGAGTTGCAGCAAGCATGCGCGCGCACACACGCACACACACACATCCACACACTCACGATGCATAATCACATCAACCGAATGAAAGATGTACATATGTCACCACAAAGACAAATTTATGCAGCGCTTTAATTGAAATTTGTTATCAAAATCAATTTGGCAGCCTTTAATAGGAAGAGAGCCAGAGGCGGGAAGTGTTGGCCCCCAGGGCGACAAGATTGTGGGTGTGGGAGTAGCGTGCGCGTGTGTGGGGGAGTAGTATGAGTAGTGTGTGTGTGTGTGTGTGTGCGTGTGTGTCGGGGAGTAGTATGAGTAGTTTGTGTGTGTGTGTGTGTGTGTGTGTGTGTGTGTGCACCGCTTGACACTACATGTATGTAATTCCATCCTCATTAAACTCGCATAATTCAATGGCGCTATAATGAAAACCGCTCATGATCAGATTAGAAAATGAAAGGGGTCGACTTCAGAGGGGCACCAACGACGCATGCACCACCAGCAGGGGGACAGAGCGTGCACCACTAACAGGGGGACAGAGCGTGCACCACTAACAGGGGGACAGAGAGCATGCACCACTAACAGAGAGACAGAGCATGCACCACTAACAGGGGGACAGAGAGCATGCACCGCTAACAGGGGGACAGAGAGCATGCACCACTAACAGGGGGACAGAGAGCATGCACCACTAACAGGGGGACAGAGAGCATGCACCACTAACAGGGGGACAGAGAGCATGCACCACTAACAGGGGGACAGAGAGCATGCACCACTAACAGGGGGACAGAGAGCATGCACCACTAACAGGGGGACAGAGAGCATGCACCACTAACAGGGGGACAGAGAGCATGCACCACTAAAAGGGGGACAGAGAGCATGCACCACTAACAGGGGGACAGAGAGCATGCACCACTAACAGGGGGACAGAGCATGCACCACTAACAGGGGGACAGAGCGTGCACCACTCGCAGGGGGACAGAGAGCATGCACCAGTAACAGGGGGACAGAGAGCTTGCACCACTAACAGGGGGACAGAGAGCATGCATCACTAACAGGGGGACAGAGAGCATGCACCAGTAACAGGGGGACAGAGAGCATGCATCACTAACAGGGGGACAGAGAGCATGCACCAGTAACAGGGGGACAGAGAGCTTGCACCACTAACAGGGACGTGTGACCGTGCAAACCATGGCCAGGAAGGGCAGCAGAAAATAAAGTGATTCCAAAAGATTCCAGAATAATTCATGGGCGCACATTCGGCATGGGCCTTCCAATATCTCTGAGGATGACAGCTTTGTGTGTGTGTGTGTGTGTGTGACACTCACAGTAGGAGCAGCCGTAGACCTCGATGCGCAGCCCGATGCGCCCCTCCTCGCTCCAGTCCAGCGGGACAAGCCGGAGGAATCGGGCCACGATGCCTTGCTGCAGGTCGTGACGTACGGAGCTCTCCGAGTTGGAGTTCCCGGAGAAGGCCTGCACACACACACACACACACACACACATACACACACACACACACACACACACACACACACACACACACACACACACACACACACACACAGTCAAGAGAACAGAAGCCACATTGTTTAAAAAAAAAGAAAAACGCCTCCAGTACGACACGGTATTCAGCACTTGGAGACAGAATAAAGAGTATCCCTGGAACACCGCTAAGAGCCCGCGTCCCGGTGCACGCTGCAGATAGAGAAACTCGACAGACGCGCTCCAGAAGAAAACGGCATGCTGGTCCCGTCCTGTGTGCAGAAGGCACAGTAGCAGGCCCCGAGGGTCCTGGGTTCTGCAGCTCCCTCCCACCCAGACATAAGGGAGGCTAGGCCGCCCCCCGCAACCGAGAACAGGGGCCAGTAAAGTGACCGGTGCACTCCTTCAGACAGAAGTGACCGCTGATTGAGGGGCGGCCGGCCGGCGTAGAGAGGCTCTCCGGCGCCGTTCTCGAGTCGGCCCTCTTGTTGCTGCCTCGTGGCCTCCAACGAGCGCCTGAAAGGCCGGTGAGACTCTCCTCGTCCGCCGCTTCTCCTCGGCGAGCTCGCTTTCTGACACACACACACACACACACACACACACACACACTCGACCACAAAAGCCCCCGCGCGCACACACACACACACACACACTCGGGCAGGTGCACGCACACGCGCACAGGCAAGCTGGAGAGAGCACGCGCTGACCCATATCTCTGCCGGGCGGTCTAATAGCTCTCCTCTCCGGTGGGGTAGGAGGAGTAGGAGGAGAAGAGAGTAGGGGGGGGGGGGGGGTCGACGGAGGGTGGGGGTGGGGTGTGTGTGTGTGTGTGTGGGGGGGATGGATGGAGCACTTTTGCGTCCCAGGGGGGGGGGGGGGGGGGGGGGGCACGCTGACAGAGGAGCCTGGGGCAGGCGGGTCGGGAAAACCAGCTCCAGAGACGGCCTTCGCCCCCAGGGGTCCCCCGCACCCTGGGACACTGTCCGGGCTTCTGTGCTGGGGTGGGGCCGACAATGTGCGGGGGGGCCCTCCCTCCCTCCCTCCATCTGTCCTTCTCTCTCTTTCTGATGCTTTCTACCACGGTGGCCTATAACACAACGGAGTGAGAAAAGGTGTGCCACTGATCAGCCCAAACCAACGTGGAACGACAACATTCCAAAACGCGTCTGCTTAGGGAGTTAACAGACGAGTCTCCACCGACGGCACGACCTTCCACGTTTCACAGCGAATAGATCTTTATTTCTTTATATCCGACGTTCATTTTTTATCTATGTACAATACACAACTGCCATGATTTTAAGGATGGCTTCTTAACCTACACCTTATTTTGCTTACTGAGAGCCTAAAATAAGGATATTCCACCAAGCTCACTCTACCGTAGGAAATAAGAAGGGAATAAATGTACCCTGGATGTAGCTGACTGCACGCCCAACAATTCCTTTTTTGTCCAGCCAACAATTTTCTTTTCTTAGTCTCGCCGGGACATAATGGAGAAGAAGGAGAGGAAAAAAAAACTCTCTCTCTCCCCGGTAGAGCCTTGTGCCCTCTGCCAACTCCCCGATTGCTTTCTTTCTTGTCTCTCCACTGTGGCCCGCTCATCACCCCACCCCCACTTATCTCTCTCTGCTTGAATGGCCAGCTCCACGCGAAATCAGGGTTATATGCAGAGAGAAATAAGGAAAGGACAGGGAGGCGAGGACGCGGGAAAGTTCTGAATCCTGAACTCAAATGAGTCTGTCTCCTGAACCGGTAAATTCCCTCTCGTTCTGAGCCAAGACATTAACCAGCCAGCGAGTGTGTAATTGGCAGTGTGTAGGTGCGTCTCTGTGTGGGTGTGAGCGTGGCTGTGTGTGTGTGTGTGTGTGTGTGTGGGTCTGAGTATGTGTATTTAATCGGTTAGCCAAATGCAAAAGCCCCCCCCACACACACACACCCCACCCCTCCCCCTCAGAGCTTAGCCAGTCTGAAGTGCTATTTAATCAAGCTCCTCACTCATTTACGGCGGCAGAGACCATAAAGCACGGACAGAAAGCTTTTCCCGTCTCGCGCCTTCCGTCGGAGGTGTGTCTCCGTTCCCGTGTTCCAAACTCGTTTTCATCGACGGAAGGAGGGGGTCCTTGTGTATATGTCACTGCATCCAGACGGCCACGCACCTCCAGTCCCATTGGCTAACGGTATGCCCTCCAGGGAGGGGAGAACGTGGCCTGTGTCCGAGGCAGGGACCTGGACGGCAGACAAAACATGGCGCCCGGCGTGCTCGGGGGCAGAATCCAGAGGATCCCGCTTCGTCGGCAAAGTACCACTTTAAATTCCGAGGCGGAAAGCAGGGCCACACAAACGGCGGGAGTTCTTTGTTCGTCCTACCTCCAGCCAGACGGACGTGGCCTCTCCAGGGCTCCATTCAGTCAGAACAAACAAGCAAATCACACTTCCGCAGCTGGTCAACACACGGCTCCCTCGGAAATGTTGGGAGCGCCCACGTAAACACGACTCGCCAGCAGAAAAACACACACGCTCCCTCCTGAACGCTCGTAGGTAGGTGTGTGTGTGTGTGTGTGTGTGTGTGTGTGTGTGTGTGTGTGTGTGTGTGTCTGCCAAAGATAAAGACAGAACTAATCATCTTGATACAGAGACAAAAAGAGGAAGTTATTTTGTGTGCGTTTTCTCAACTGGGGAGTTCTTTTGTCGTTTTAAAGAGGGGAGGCTATCAAATGCACGTGAGCAATGATTACTTTTTTGCGCATGTGTCTGTGTTTGCACATCAATGGAGGAAGTACCTAAGTGAATAGGTTTCTTGGGAAATCAGTCATGGCAAGCTTTATTGTGTGGGCAACCTTTATCAACAAGTGTGTGACGAAGAAACCAAACACCGCCATTTGCAGTAAAAATATGTTTACTGCCACATGTGCGTGCCTCACTAAAAACTCAAATCAGGTTGCCTCCCTCTTAAGTACTTTTGATATGAATATTATTATTCTGAACGTTGTTAGAAACAAAAGGGGCCCAGGGTATGAGAGAGTGTTGACACAGCCATTCCAGCATGGAATAACTAGGACAGCATTCAGTTTGACGGAGGAAATATTTTCGAACCGGGAAGTAGTTTGTCTTTATTCGCGGATGTGCAGTTTATACCCACACATATGATACGCCCACACACCATGTCATTCTGGTATGAGAGCACACATTCCTACACTTGTTAACAGAGGCTCTAGTCGTGCTGGTGGAGGCAGCCCTACTTGATCCACGAGTGCATTCTTGTTTCATCCATCTGTTTAAGCTCCGCATCCAAGTCAGGCATTTGCCACGAGATGAATGCGTAAAACAGCTGCCCAGAGATCTGTCAATGCTTTCCCCAGGGCCATTACACCCTGTGCCTGTCCACCCACTCGCCAACCTGGCTGACAGTAACAGGTACATTTATATAAAAAAGGGGGAAAAAGGAGATTGATGAATGGTTACTGCCCTAAGCCCCCTCTCAGACACTCAGGCAAGGAGAACTTTTTTTTAATTTACTCTTTTTGGGGAGAAAATTGCTCCCCCAGAGAATGTCTGACTAAGTTTAGCTGTAGATCTCCGTCCTGCTGCATAGAAACCCTGCACCGCTCCCCCTCAATGACGTACACAGTCTGTGTTACACACAGCTTCATACACCCACAGATGCCCATCATCCAATTTTTCATATCACACGTTTTTTATCTTATGAGGTGTTGTTCCAGAAATTTGAAGTCTCCACACCGTGTGAAGCCTTTTTGGGGGTTTCAGAAAAGCGCTAAATAAACAAAATGAATTATTATTATTATTATTATTATTAGAACTTGGCAGCTCTAATGGAGGAGGGGTTGATTTCACAACAGGAAATGTCATCTCTGGATTTCATAATTGTAAAACAAAAAAATGTAACATGAAGATATCCTTGAGGTATTTTTTTACGTCTTTGTGTCTTTTTTTCCTTCTTTTTTCTTTGTGGGGTTCGAAACAAATTAAGTTCCCGATAATACGATAGTTGGAAAAAGTTTGCATGCATTTCATAAATCTTCTATGACGCCAAGCACCGGTACCGGTAACTCTTGGAGACTGGAGTGGTTTCATCTTTATTAGGTGTGAGGGAGCCGCCCTCAATATATCCAGAGTGCGGCAGCTGCATTTCAGAATAGGAGAGAACATCAGAGCCATCCCAATGAGCGTGTCGATTGAGAAGCCCCTTAGTTCAAGCTTGAGAGTGTGTGTGTGTGAGTGTGGAGCGTGCACGCAAACACGCACACGCACACACGCACACACACACACACACACACACACACACACGTGCTATACAACACAGACTGTGAAATGCCAAGCCTCAGTGGAGTCCATATGCCTGCATAGGGCTGTAATGGATTTGACACCTGTCAAACCCCTTCCCCGTCGTTACGGCACGCAGAAAGATGTGTCTGTGTGTGTGTGTGTGTGTGTGTGTGTGTGTGTGTGTGTGTGCGTCATACATTTTTGGGTCATATTTCTGTGTCTGTTTGCATTCTTGACTGTCTTTCAGTCTATGTGTCTCCCTGCATGATATGCGTGTGTGTGTGCGTGCGTGCGTGCGTGCGTGCGTATATGTGTGTGTGTGTTACACTTTGCCTCTGGTATGTCTGATCTCCAGTTCTCACATGTTTGCGCGAGGGAACGAGGAACCATCGATCGTGCATACCCGGGCAGACGTGAACTCCACCACTCTACGTCTGGCGTCTCGTCTTATCATTGCCATGACAGCAAAGACGGCTGCGAGCATCAAACGAGGGGAGCATGTGAGAAGAAGAAAGAAAAGGGCTCGCGAGCGTGCACATGGAAAGGATGGTGCGTGCACTGTCTGCCGTTGGATAGAACAACAGGGAAAAACTAAAGTGAGGCTCCTAAGCGGGACCATTGCCAGATAGCGATTTACACCACCAGCCGTCCACACAGAGCCAGCGCTTCGAGTGCCAAAGAAAGGGCCGTGGGTAAGAGCGCCTGATGCCTGTGCACAGAACACCAGCTGACAAACAGGGTCAGACGTACACTTTTACAGGGTCAAACGCCCACTTTTCTAGATCTATGCCCAGAGGAGCCATGCTCCCAATTCTTTGGGAGGCGGCACAGTTTCACAGTTCCTTTTACTGTATGCTGCTTAAGTGCATATACGCAATACTATGGATCTGATTTCAAACCATGGTCTCAAACAATTGAGGGGGGCACCTGCCCCCTCTGTGTTTGAATGGGCACGGTGCCGCTGTCTTTGTCTCTAACCTTCCCCAGTAAAGGCTTTGAGAAACCATGGCTAACAATCTTTATTTGGTTTCCTTCGGAACCTTCCAGATGGCTGGTCAGTGGATGGCTGAGGTGAGTTCATGTGCAAAGAGAGAACGGAATGAAAATTGTTGCAGCTATCATATTGTATTTCTGAGCTTCGAAAACCTCATGTGGAATGTTGTATGAGGAGGACTTTAGAGTGCACACCGGCAATGAGCCCACGCACACACGAGCACACACACACACACACACACACACACACACACACACACACACACACACACACACACCTATATCTCTCCTTGGCCTGCCTTGCTTATTTAGCATCAAGGTAACAGGTTCAGTGTCTGTCTCAAGCTCACTTAGAAATACATTAGTGAGAAACATGGAAAGCGTGTGTGTGCGTGTGCGTGTGTGTGTGTGTGTGTGTGTGTGTGTGTGTGTGTCTGTGTGTGTGTGTGTGTGTGTGTGTGTGTATAAAGGAGGGGGAGTGCTTGTTGGTGCACTAGAGCCATTCTGCGTTGCCACAGAGAGTCTGTCTGGTTCTTTGTCTAGACGGGCCGGCTCCACGCAGGGAGCCACAGTGAATAGCTAGCATGGCTGCGAAGGTTGTTCGTTGGTGTATTCATTTACATCACAATTTTCCGGCAATTAGCAGACGGTTTTATTCAAAACTATTTAACGTGAATTTACGGCCCCTCTGGAGAAACTCATGAGTTAAGTGTCTTGCTCAAGGGCACACTAGTGGTTAGTGGTGTAACGGATCACAAAACTCATGGTTCCGATCGATCCGCGGGTTTGAGTCACGGATCGGATTGTTTTTCGGGTCGGCAAAAATATTTAAGAGGCGGGGGTGCGTGGCTCCGGCTTTTTCACCGTATTTTTAACAACCCTTTGTTTTCCTAAATGGAGTATGGCTTCATGTATACAGCGATATGTATACATCCCAACAGATTTGGTAATAGCTTTAGCCCGTTCTGATTCTGCAGCAAAGGATTGCTTAAATGTCTCTGTGATAAGTTGTTGCTGTTGTTGTCTCTTGGACCCCGTCTGGCACACGGCTGATATCGCTTTAAACGTGTGGCCATGATAGACTTCCTTTGTGCTTACCCATCCCACAATGCCTATAACCTGTAGGCTAACTGTTTTTTCCACCACTCCGTCACCATTATAGTTGACAGGGAAGCCAAAATGCTCCCACACATCCGACTGAAATAACGCAGCTTTTCAACTTTTTCCGCTCTCCCGGAAGTGACTGGCTGCTTTAATTTAACACGGATCACATGCGTGCCCAAACCATGAGGTGCGATTCATACCTACCACCCCTGGTGGTGGTGCTCCCAGCCATAATTTCAACTCATGACCTTTAGATCACCAAATGGCAGACCAACCCACTAGGCTACTGCGATTCCATAGAGATGTGCTTAGCTTTTCACACCCTTTGATTCACAGAGATGCCTCCAACCTTGCTCTTTCATATTACTGTAATGCTATTTTGAAAGTGTCTGACTAGTTATTTGAAGAAAGGTTGTGCATCAGACAAGCCAGATGTGGCATGCAAAGAACACTTTTCTTGAAAACTTTAATTTGCCTAACTACACACACACACACACACACACACACACACACACGCGCGCGACCAAACACCAATCCTGTACATTACAAAGAAACAAACTCCTTCCAGCTTAACTATCATAGACATTTTGCTATTGCACATTCAAAAGGTGTTATTATATTGCAATATTTGCCCAGAAACAGGTAGGGAGGAATATTCTGAATGGGTATTCATCTGCAGCACCCGACCAATAAGAGTTAATGACTGGCCCATCTGTTTATCTAGTTCTAATTTGGTTTCTTGGAGTGTTTGTGTGTGCATGTGCGCGTGTGTGGGTGGGTGTGTGTGAGAGAGAGTGCGTTTATGCCATTGAGACATAATTCCAGGTTGCTGGTTTATCAGTGCAGACTTTAAAAATGAAATTAGATCTCTCTACTGAGACATGCAGACTTCAGTATTCATTTACCTGATGAACACACAGTCTAGCAGCCTATCTCTCAGGAGAACATGCACACACACATGCACGCACGCACGCACGCACGCACGCACGCACGCACGCACGCACGCACGCACACACCGTCTCGATCTCTGCCAACTGGTGGGAGAGGATCCCAGAGAGGATCCCAGAGAGGATCACAGAGAGGATCACAGAGAGGATCCCATCCGCTCCCCCCAATTCGTCTGTCCTTAACCAATCCGTCCTCTCTGCCTGGCCCATTCAGGTCGACGTCCTTTTGGCGGGGCACTATGCGAGTGAGGGCACAGGCCACGGTGTTTCAGAGGGATGAAATGAGCACACTCTAACCCGCACACAAAGCACTACCCTTTGTCAACGAGTCCGTTGGCCTGCCCTGGGGCGCACAGGAAGGAGAGACCACGCAAGGGAGGCCGCTCCACAGGGCACTCGGGCCACGGGGCGCCGTGGAAAAGGAAGGCGAGCTACTCGGGAGCGGAGCCCCCGGCCCTGTGGTTTCGGCAGGAGGGTGAGACGTGGCAGGGAGGAGGAGAAGAAACCCCCCCCCCGCCCCGTGTGCCTAGTGTTGCCCCGGAGATGAGAGCGCGCCCGAGACGAAGCCCGCAGCCCCGCCTTCCAACTCCTCCCACGCAGCCGTTCCCCTCCGACGTACATGCAGGTCGGATCCCCCCCCCCCACGTGTTTACGCCCACGACTCCGTGCCTGTCTCTTTTTTTCTGCCCAACCGATTAACACAAAACCGGGGGTGGGGGGGGGGGGGGTTGGGGGGGGGGGGGGTCGAGAAGGAGGCTGTGTCCAACACCGTCGGGGAGGGCCAGAATAGGGGGCTGATTATAGCACCCAGACGGACTAACTCAATCTGGCCCGCCGATCGATAGCACTGATAGTCTGGACATGACTACCCAAACCCCACTCAAAGGCTGTTTAAGTCCCTGCCTCGCGCCTCACCAGTCAGACAGTTGGTGGGTGGCTGTTTACTTGTGTGTGCGCACGCGCGCGCGTGTGTGTGTGTGTGTGTGTGTGTGTGTGTGTGTGTGTGTTGGACACAGGGGGGACGGCAAAGGTACCGGCATTCTCGATGCCCACACACAAAGGAGCAGTCTTCCCATTAGGAGCGAAAGTCTGGAACTTAACGAAACGATGATCCTCACCCCCCCGGCTGTTGGCCCACTTGATCCTGGGACGGCGGGCGAAGACAAACGGGCCCTGTCGACGGGTTTCCCCGTCCACGGTTACGAATGGGACGCGTTCGGCTACAAATTGCCGGCCATATATTTGTTTAGGTTGCGTGATTGGGGTTCAACGCAGGCGCTATAAAGGAGACGGCATCTAGATACAATAAAAGTTGTGTTTACAACCGCTCAGAGAGACGAATGCCTCCGCGATCCTCCGAAACACTAGCGGTGATACATCAAGGTTAATGGCAAAAAGCAAAACACTGCTGAATAAATAATGTGCGCCCAACAATTATTATGCGGCGTGCCAAAACAACAACTTAATTTCCTTTCAACCGAGGAAGATCCATATTTGTCCCCGCCAACATATTTAAACAGCCCTGGAAACAAGAATGATGTTCTGGCTGTTCGCTCCATCTAAAGTGAGAAATGCTCTCGCCTGTTGACAAAGGCAACTGCAAGCACACACACACAAACTTGACGAAAAACACACACACAGAACATAAGAGATAAGGCTTAGAAATACACTGACACACACACACACACACACACACACACACACACACACACACAGACATAAATGCCTGATCACCAATTTGAATTACCTGTGAGTGCTGAATTCCTGCTGACTCGCTGGTTACGTAAACATTATTCATGAGTAAGCAGGTTGTTTTTAGAGACCTATCCATTCTGCTGCTTCCCTAAGAGCCCATCTATTTTCAAAGGTGCAACCCCGCGCGCTTAGCTCCACCCGCTAATGACTGCCTCACGCCACCCGCACAAGGGTTAAGAGGGCCATGGGGGGGGGGGGGGGGGGGGGGGTTGCGGCGAGTGTGAACGAAGCCCCGGCTGGTTTTGAGAGGATTAAGGTGAAACCTCCGTTTCATCTGCGCTCAGACGAAAAGTTAAAAGGGGGCCTCGCTGTCTGGCTGCACATCCCTGGCTGTTTTATCCTCAGCCCTGCAGTTTGGCAACATCCTGAAAGCACTGCAGTGACCTCAAAACTATACCTATACCCTCCTGGGAAAAGCAAAGCAATGCCTCCCCGTGCGGTTTGCTGTCGGAAGGCACCCAGCCGGCCTGAGAGGGGGACTCACCCAGATGTTGCCGTCCTGGTGATAGGGCTTCCAGTTCCGGCCCGTGTCGCTGTAGAGCAGCCGGTACCGCGTGGTCCAATCGGAGCTGCTGTACCGGCCCTGCGTCGCCAGGGCCGCCACCTGCTTCCGGGTGCCCAGGTCCACCTGGAGCCACTGGTAGTGGTCGCTGTCCAGGGGGGACCACCCTCCGGCCCCTTCACAGAGACAGATTACAAGGATTAACAGCCCGGAAAAAAGAGGAACATGTGTTAGCAATCGTTGGCAACGAATCTGGATCGCTGGCAGCAGCAGCATGGCAGCCGTTAGCCAATCCCAACGTGTTGTAGTTTATGTAAGCCCGGCCAACCAAAATCTACCATGACGGTTCTAATGAATTTGCACTACGGCGCATAGAAAATCGGAATTTTAGATTTCAAATTTAGATCATTGTTTAGGTCATAACCTGTATTACAGTGTAAATTTCATTGAGTCTAGACAGTGCTATTTGTCTTTACTCCCGGGATTGGGACCCACTGGAGCAGCTGGAGCTCCAGGGAACCTGCGAGGAGCTCCCGGCAGGCCGCACGGTTATGATGAGTGCCTGGCCTTGGTAGAGATGTGGCTGAGTGCTCTCATCCATCTAGGTGGACAGACTCCCTACGCCAGCATTATTTTGCCGGGCGACGCGGCGTGCAGTGGTCTTCATTCCGAGAGGATCCCGCCCGCGCGTCCGCAAGCCATCGCGCACGCCATTGGCCCTTACAGTAATTCTCCTCACCTCCTCCTGGCGAGAGAGGCTGCTTCTCCCGGACGCGCAGCGCCGGAGCCGGTGGGATAAACGGCGTCAACACCTCGGCAAAGCAAACCTCAGGGCGGGGGAGAGAGACTGAGACCTGCTCAGAGCGCCGCTTCGATGCCTGCCGTTGACAGAAATAAGGGATGGCCGGGGTACGACACACGCACTCCCGCTGACAGAAATAAGATGGGGGTCCAGCCGCGTGCTGGGACGGGGGTGGCCGGCGTACGACACACGCACTCCCGCTGACAGAAGCTCCTTGGCTCGAGGTCAAGCGGGTGGGCAAATCACATCGAGCAAAGGACAGGCACCTGCGACTCGTTCCTGGTGGCACGCGGACGAGAAAGAGGAGGAGAAGAGGAGGAGAGGGGGAGGAGAGAGAGGGGTGGGTGGGGGCGGACAGGGAAACGGACCACGTCTTTGACGCACTCTTCGCCCGCCGCGAGAGGACAGCAGTCCAGATAAGGCAGAGTGCTGCCGGAGGAAAGGACAGAGAAGGAGAGGGCGTGTGGGTTAGGGGGGGAACGCCAGAGGACCGAACACAGCGAGACCGAGAGGTGGAAGGGAAGAGAAGAGATGAGAAAAAAGAAAGATTGTGAGACGGGGAAAAATAAAAAGTGAGACCACGACAACCTAGAGAGTGTGAGAGAGTGTGAGAGAGAGAGAGAGAGAGAGAGAGAGAGAGAGAGAGAGAGAGAGAGAGAGAGAGAGAGAGAGAGAGAGAGAGAGAGAGAGAGGGAGAGATAGTCGGGGCGATAGCGGCGGGGGGACGGCGTATGCCTTCACAACAATCCCATATCTTATCCAATTACTGAGCCATTACGCTGTGGCCCCGGCCCTGACAGATAACCAGGCCTGTATCAGTGGGAACGTCAATACCTCAAACGCCGCCTGCCACCAAGCCACCCTCGGGGACCAGGGGGAAATATCTGAGAAGGGGAGAGGACACCCCGTTTGACAGCGATAAGTAAACCGACAGCCGGAGAAGAAGGCGATTAGAGACGGCAACCCAGGCGGACAATGGCTGGTAAGGAGATGTGTGTGTGTGTGTGTGTGGGGGGGGGGGGGGGCGGGGGGTCTTGGCGAGGAGCCGGGGTGTAAACAAGAGCTGGATGGGAGAGCGGAAAGGTACAACGAGAGAGAGAGAGAGAAAGAGAAAGACGAGGACGAGCGGGGGTGGACGGACGAGGTCGGCGGCCGGACCGTGTCTCCGCCTTCCCGGCGTTCCTCCGAGACAAACGCGCTCAGCCGTCTCGCCGGCGGGACTCGTCGGTGGCGAAGAACACTCCGACGATTGCCACGTGACGCTCCGCTCCATGGGCCGCCTCTCTCAGAAGCAGCAGGAGGGGGCACGGAGGCGGGCTGGCACGGTGTGGGCCTAGTGGGAGAGGACTGACGGAAAGAGGAGGACAGGGAAACTGGAGAGAGGGAGAGGTATCCAGGTGAGGCGCGCGCCTGGTTGGGCTACAGAGTGTAGCCGGGAATACTGTCCCCCATTTCCCAGTTCTTCAAAAAGAGACAGAAACGAGAGCGACCGGGGGGAGAGAAAAAAAGACGCACCGGTGAAGCACAGGAAGTGCAGAGGAGAGGGAAAGACAAAAAAGAAATGTGATGGAGGGCAGAGCAAAGGCGGTGTAAGGTTAAAGAAGAGAGGAGGGCGGAATGAGGGAGCAAGGGAACAGATGAGAGGTGAGGGAGGAGGGGGGCGTGACAGAGGCTGACAGAGGGCAAGGGGAGGGGGGGTCGAAATAAAGGGACGTCGAGAAGGAGCGGGAGAGGTGAAAGCCAGTGGGAGAGTTACAGGAAAGAGCAGAGGAGGAGAGGATGACAGCAAAAAGGCGGGAGAGGGAGCGGAGCTAGAGGTGAGCCGTGTTGAGGGACCGTCACTGCTCTCCGGCCTGTCACACACCCAGATGTTGTGGGAGTAGAGGAGGCAGAGGAGGACGACAGGAGAGGGAGGGAGGGAGGGCGCGGAGAAGGTCAAAGTAGAAACAGGGCGAGGCGCCGTCGCACGGTGGAAAAGTGAGCAGACCATTCAGCAAGAAAGAAAGAAAGAAAGAGAGGTTCAAATAAGTCAAATAATAACAGAGAATGCAGAATAATAGCAAGAAAGAGACCAAAAGTAGCTGGGGAAAAAAAAATGCTAGAGGGACAGAGAAGATGAGATGAGAGAGGGATTCTCCCTCAGAGGGAAGGTGGGAATAGAGGTTTCTGGAGGAACACATGGCCAAGCCAAAGGGTTGCTCAAAGCTACGTAGCTTAGCAAGGCCAGCCCCATCAGTGATGGAATGTGGCTAACCTCGCCCAGTAGCAGCCAGCAGGCTGGGTATCCCAGCACTGCTGATAGACCCGAGAAATAAAACCACAGCTCTAAAACAGTTCCCCTTATTTTCACAGGGGCAGGGCTTAAAGGAATAGTTTGCAATTTTTTTCATGTTTACCTTACAGCTGTGTTTCTTTGAATTGTCCCGACACGTCCAGATAGTTTTTGCAACCATTTGGGCTGTTTTTGAAAAATTGCGTTTTCCTGTTTAGCTACAACGCTAACTGTTTGACTGGAAACCTATAGGGATAGCTTGGCGCAAGGGTTGTTGAGTGGGAAGTGCTATGCTATCCCCCATCCATAAGGCATGTACAAACTATCTTGATGAGTCGGGACCACTCAGGGAGACATGGAAAAAAGGTTACAGCTCCAAAATAGTGAACTATCCCTTTAAAGTTTAAATTCCATCTCTTGCCAAGCGTATGCTGAAAAGGACATTTGTATGGGCAACGTCAACCAGCAATGGTGGAGATACCTTCATGGCAGCTTGCTATCAATATATTCATACGCCAGATGAGGTATAGCGCATTACTCGGGACCATAAAAGGAAGGACAGCCAACAAAAAGGATTTCAGAGGAGTGTCAGAATGTAGAGTGGCGGACTTTAAGCCCGGCACGTTAATAGGGGAGGAACCGAAGAAGGGAAAGCCGAAAGCCCTCGGGGTGCCACTCCAACATGGCCACCGTTTGAAACTGTCAAGTCACCTTGTCAGGAAGCGAGGTCTGGGCGAATCTTAATACTCATTGATTGAATCAAAACCATAGGCTGTATGTCGTTAGTTCGACTACAAGCTCACATTTGAAAATCCTCCTCCTGGCACCTTTGAGAGGGCCATCAAACGATTTTCCACCGCCACAAGTTTCCCCAGGTCTGCTCTCTCTCTCTCTCTCTCTTCCGCACAGGATCATCTGTCAAAGATTCCTCGCCCGCCTTTTGTTCCTTTGGAAACGTGATCAGAGACAGCCGCCTCGCCTGTTAGCAATGTACGCTAGCTCCCTGTTCCTTCTGGAGGCCTACAGACACGCATTCGACACACACACACACACACACACACACACACACACACACACACACACACGCACATGCACACGCACACACACACACAAAGCACAAAGCATGTGTATAGCCACACTTTTACGGCCCAGTGGGGGTGTGGAGCCGGCGTCCTTAAATCCTACTGTCTGCCTGGGTAATTGACTGTTAAAGTGCCGGAGTAAGAAGACGAGCGGAAGGTGGGGGCGAGGAGATGGACGTGGGGTAGGAAAGGCAGGCGGAACACACCGGACAGAGAGGTCGGAAAGGATTGGACGGAAGACGCAGAAACAGCATGAAATTACAAAGAACAAACGTTGCAGGAATGTCAGAGGCATGGTGTGAAACACTTTGTGCGTGTGTCTGTGAGTGCGAGTGTGTGTGTGTGTGTGTGTGTGTGTGTGTGTGTGTGTGTGTGTGTGTGTGTGTGTGTGTGTGTGTGTGTGTGTGCGCATGTGTTTATCAATGGTCGTGTATCTGCCACATGACTGGCACATCTTCTGGCAGTTCACTGTTCTGAAAACTTTTTTTGCAAAACGAAAGGCCTGACCCGAAGCTTTGAGGGTTGGTAGGGGTGATAATGACGACATTCATTACTGAGACATTTCTAATTCAATTTATCCTAATTCTTTGGGGACAGGAAATGGACGGGAGAAGAATCATTTAATTAAAAGGACTTGCTTTAATCTAAACCATGGAGAATAACAGCAGCAGCAGAAAGCAGTTTAAACAAGTCATGACAGCCATCGGATGAAAAGAGCCAATCACAGAGTTCACCATCACGGCGGGCCCAAGAAAACTTGGCGTTCCACTCGTCACGTCCCTCCAGTCGGCCACGCGGTGCTCTCGGAAACTTTTGGGTTGGGAAGTTTGGCAGAAAATGTGGGGAAACGGGAGAGAGAGAGAGAGAGAGGGGGAGAAAGAGAGAGGGAGAGGTGGAGGGAGAAGACGAGACGGAGATAATGAGCTTTGGGAGGGAGAGAGAGAGAGGCGGACAGGGAGAGAAAATGGAGTGTGGGATTGAAAATGGTACTGTAAAAAACAGAAGGTGGGTAGTGGGAAGATGGAGGGGGGAGGGGAGGCGAGGGGGTGATGCAGTGCGGGCTAGAGAGAGGCAGTGGGAGACGGCGGAGCCAAGGGAGCGAAAGCTAAAGGTGCGACAGAGACAGAGGGAGGGGAAAGAGGGATGGCGGGGGGGTGGGGGGGGGGGGACCCGTCCGGACCCGTCCGGACCCGTGATCACATGCATGTGATTAGCAGCTCAATCTCATGCTTGGTGAAATAGGGACTCAATTGTTTCTCTCTGTCTCTGTCTCGCGCCTTTCTCACTCTTTCCACCTCTCCGGCTCCCTCTCCCACTCTCTATCTTTCCAAACTCTTTCTTTCCCAATCTCTCTCTCTCTCTCTCTCTCTCTGTACTCTGGCTCTAGCTCGCTCTCCCTTGCGTTCTCGTTCTCTCTCTTTAGACCCTGTGCACATGGCAGGCCCACGGCTGCATCCTAGCATCTGTCCCTCCAGCGGCTGCTGCTCTCCCTTCCCCGGTGCCCCACCACCACCACCACCACGACCACCACCACCTCCTCCTCTCCAGCGTCCCTCCGTCTAGGTGAGCCCTCCTACACTCGAGCCCAGTCGCTGTATCTCCCCTTGGGGCCCACTCTCTTCCCTCCCAAGGCTTGCCCTCCCCTCTGAGCTCTAAGTCCGACTGTTTGTTCCATGTCGGAGGAAGACGCCTGACCTTTTTCCTCTCCCAGAGATCTGCTCCTGGACCAAATACGGAGGAGCAAGTATTACACACGCAGACAGACCGAGCCGGGGGGGGGGGGGGGGGGGGGGGGGGGGCGGGGGCGAAGAACCTCGACAGAGCGAAGCTGGCCGACTAGTCAGAGCGGACAACCAGACAGAAAATGGCCGCCGAGTGACGCCGTCTGTCTCTGTTGTGAATCCGGCACTGCCGCTGACACGGGAGTGTTTAGCGCCGCCGCCTACCCCCGTCAATCCGGACGGTGACAAAGGGAGGGGGCTGCCCAATGAATACACACGGCCATCCTTTACCTGTCGCACACCCAGCGACGAAGATGTGACGCGCCCCCCTCCCCTTTCCCTTCCCCCTCCCGTTCGCGGGCCACGCGTATAATCACACACACGCGTGCGCATTTGCACACACAAACACGCGCGCTCCGAGCCATGGATACACAAAGGGGAACACACCCGAAAGCTCATCAGCGAGCTGTCAGCCTTAACAACACCGGCTAATATGAGTCCTGGGTCTCATCGATTTAATGCCACCTCCTCTCTGCCAGTTCTCCCTGAGGAGATTGACTTATCACTAAAGATTCATATCATTGCCGCCGCATTTGCCTGCCAAATACAGCTACAGAGAGTGTGTGCGTGTGTGTGCGTGTGTGTTTGTGTAACTGCGCACATGTGTGTATACATAGTATATCAAAAACGAATTACGATGGTGTGGATGATATTGCTGTTTTTCCTCGTGTTAAGTAGGTGTTGTTGGACCTAGCTGGTACCAAAGGGGTCCGTGAGGTGTGACACGTGGACGGCCTGAGGCCGGCCTAACTAACCGGACTGGCTGGACTAACTAACCGGACTAGCTGGACTAACTAACCGGACTAGCTGCCTACCTAACCGGATTAGCCGACCTAACTAACCGAAATAGCCCGGCCCAACTAACCGGACTAGCTGGCCTAACTAACTGGACTAGCTGGCCTAACTAACCGGACTGGCTGGACCAATTCCCGTCTTCCGTTCAGCCCGGTGTGGCCGCTGGCCGCCCGAGGCCTCCGCCCGTTCCCGAACGCTCCCCGTCCTCCGTCCCCGGCTCCTCCGCGGCTAATGAGGACAGACGAGGCCCATCGCCAGGGACACCCGTGTCATTAGCCCGGGCCTGGCATGACACGATCCGACGTTATTACCCGGCAACCAAGCCTCGGCGGCGTGACAGTGCTGGGAGCACGCCCGCGTCGGGCTGACATTTGCGGCCACCCACACCGCCTTTTCTATCATGGCGCGGGCTTTTAATAAGGGGGCTGTCAACCCTTTTTGGGGGGGGGGTCGTCCGACCGTCCGACCGTTCCCCGTTTCACACTCACTTTTAGACTTAAATAATTGCAAGGCGTCCTCCTCTGGCACAGGTCGCATATAAAATGAAAAAAAAATAGAGGAGGTTGTGGCTGGCTAGCAATAGCATCAGAGATATTTATTTAAATAAATCTGCGGGCCTTCGATCAAAGCCCACTAACAACAACGCATGGATCACTGGCGACGGCGCGCGGCGGCCGATATGAAAGGCTGGCGTCGTTCGAACGAGACTTTAAGCGCCTGTCAGAGTCTATTCTTAAAAACGGCTTCTGGGCCGCCCCAGTCTGCCTGCTATAAGGCACTCATTAGAGGCTAAGTGCAGACCACTCAGTGCCACTCAATTATGACCCGCCACTCCATTACGGGTCGCAGAAGAGCCACGCGCAACACGTCATTACAGTAAGCGATGATGTCCCGGTAATAGCACCTTTTAACGAGGGTTAGCCATCGCCATGCCCACGTAGCAACCAAGTGATGGTGGGTGGGGGGGGGGGGGGCGTTAGGCTGAGAGGACCCCCAGATCCAACCCAAATCGTTGCGATACGGCAGGACGGCCAAATAAAGCAACAGAGAGAAAAAAGGATACGTGAAGAATTCCAAGCGTGGTCGTGGCTGCTTGGGAGAGAGATCGCCTGACCAAACGAACACCTGCCCGGATTCTTTCCCGCGCCTTTACCCCTGCACCAGTGTCCCTCCAATTCATTGAGTCGCTCTTACCAAACGGGTACATTACTGAAATATATGTTTCAACTCGCTCGAATCCACGCAAAGTAAACAAACACGCGAGTCTCACCCGTTAGAACTCAGGCCCAGCCCTTGACTCCACAGCGGCGGTTTAAAGACAAGACAATTTAGACTTTTGTTTCTAATTAGGCAGCGTACTGTTCACTGTGGCAGAACTGCATGTGCACTCGATCCGAAGGCATGCATTATTAATTCCATATAAACAGAGACTGGTGTAATTGTCTCCGTCAATCTCTCCTCTGTCGAAGGGCGGCGGAATGGGCTCCTTACTCTGAGTCACCGAGGAAACGACTTGGGGGACCGGGAGGGGGGAAGGAAATTGTATTGAAGTGGTTGCGTGACCAAAGTATGTCTGTGTCTATGTGTGTGGGCATGTCTGCGCCTCGGTGCGTGCCCGTATGTGTGCATGTGTGTCTGAGGATTTGTGTGTGTGTGTGTGTGTTTGTCTGTGTGTGTGTGTGTGTGTGTGTGTGTGTGTGTGTGTGTGTGTGTGTGTCTCTCTGTGTGTGTGTGTGGGAGGATGAGCTTTAGTTGGCGTCCTAAAACCAGTATCCCCTTGGTGGTGGGATAGGCTGAAGCGACCCTTTCTCCCCCTGTGGTACGTGCGTGCACGAGTGTTACCTCCTCTCCTGTTGAGCTTGGCATACCCGGGCGCGTACCCGCCGGTGAAGACAGAGGAGCTGGTGAAGGCCGTGTGAGGGAGGGGGGACGCCAGCGCCTCGTCACACTTCTCTGGAAGCCAGCAGGGAGGGGGGTGGGGGGAAGAGAGAGAGAGAGAAAGAGGGGGGGGGCGGTAAAGGTGAGTATTAGTTACAGGCTTCGGTGTTCACGAAAGCATAAAGCAGACACACGTACCCACGAACATCAGCGACGACAGCCACGACGTCACATGGCTCTAAAGGCACGGACACACACGAACAAAGAATATTCAAGGTGGGGGTGGGGGGGGGCGCGCCCTGGTGACTCATCAGGTTGAGGCACTAAGGCTAGGCCTTAACGCACCTGGGTTCGATTCTGGCCCGGACCCTATGCTGCATGTCCTCCCCTCTCTCTGTCTCACACATTTCCTGTCAACCCACTGTCCGGTCTCAATAAAAAGCAACGACATTTCCTCCCAAAAACATATCTGAAAAAAATATATTCAAGGTGGTTTTACGGACTGACTTCGGTAATTTACCTAAGAACCTAAGAATACATCGAAAGGAAGTTGTAGAGTACTTAGCACAACACGGGAGATTAATGAAATCGATGCTGGCAGAATAAATTGCAGCGTCCACCTCTTCGCCCGTCTATTGGAAGCAGCTTCCCAAACAGACAGGAGTAGAGGGTCACATGAGTACAGGAGTACAACAGTACAGAAATACAACACTAACATGAGTACAGGAGTATAGAAGTAGAGGAGTAAAGGATTACAGGAGTACAAGAGTACAGAAGTACAGGAGCCCAGAAGTACAACAGTACAACAGTACAAGAGTACAAGAGTACAGGAGTAAAGGATTACAGGAGTACAACAGTACAGGAGCCCAGAAGTACAAGAGTACAACAGTACAAGAGTACAAGAGTACAGGAGTAAAGGATTACAGGAGTACAACAGTACAGGAGCCCAGAAGTACAAGAGTACAAGAGTACAAGAGTACAGGAGTAAAGGATTACAGGAGCACAGCATGCCTGCCCTTAGCTGCATGCACAGTGGCACGGCTCAGTCAGAGCTGGCCCCAGTGTCAACTCTAAACAACTAGCATTTCCACACGGAGCCCAAGGAGTCTGCCGTTGGTAGCGGGATTGACGAATGGAAAGTCTGTGTGCACCGACACTTATACACAGACACACACTCACACAAAGACACACGCACTCGCTCAAACACACGCGCTCGCACAAACACACAGTGGGTGCGGCCGTCTCTTCCACTACATTAGGTTTCACCCAGAGAGAAAGTGAATGGGCCGTCAGGCCATGACGACACAGTCAATGACTCTCTGTCGTGCTCCACCATGAAAAGGCTGTGTGTGTGTGTGTGTGTGTGTGTGTGTGTGTGTGTGTGATTGGCTCAAAGTGAGCTATGTACTGCTCAGGTCTTGGGTTGTTAGACATATTACATTGTGTCACAGGTGGTCTCGTGCTGGGAGAAAAACATCATCAAAACACAGTGAAGGAGAGAGAGAGAGAGCACACTGTGTACCTGTGTGTGTGTGTGTGAGAGTGTGTGTGTGTGTGTGTGTGTGTGTGTGTGTGTGTGTGTGTGTGTGTGTGTGTGTGTGTGGGTGTGTGTTTGGCGGCGCAATGGTCTTTGCTTTCCCTCCTGGCGAGTAGCTGAAACCCATATTTCCCCTTCACCGACTGATTTGACAAGAGACCCCAACACAGACAAACTCACAAACACACACACAGAGGCACACAGGCAGACAAACACACGCACACACACACGCACACGCACACACACACACACACACACTAGCCTTCTACTACTGGCTCTAGGGTCTGTGGTGTTCTCACAACTCACCACTCACTTATTCCAGCAGCTCAAAGAGAGAGAGAAGCCTGAGAGTGCACGCACACACACACACACACGCACTCTGAGATAGTGGAGGCACACGGGAGGGGTGTGAGGCGAGATGGAGCAGGTGGGGGAACAACAGAATGTGGGCAATAAAGCGAAGGACGAGAGAGTGAAAGGGCGGAGGAAAGTGAGAGATGCAGCTGAGAGGTATTTTAAGAAGGGATGGGGGAATGGAGGGGGGGGTGAATGAGGAGATGGGGGCAAAGACAGCCGTAAGAGACCCCGTCCTTTAACAAGAGAGAAACCACACCGGTCGCCAAACAACGTGGACACACTACTGGTGGAGTGGCCTACAAAAACAACACTACGGGTATTAAGGCCAAAGAAATAACCGTGCTGCCTCATTGGGTAGAACGGGACACATGGGCCTAACATGATATCAACATATCTGTCTGTCAGGTACAGTAGTCTGAGTCCAAATGTGTTCCTACAAAGTGAAAAAACACGTTGTCGTTTACTGAACATTCGCCAGCAACATTGAAATGCATCTGACTCTACCGCTATACCTGAAATGAGGAAAACGGGGTTCTTGTGCAATTTTAATGTCTCCGCGAACGCCACTTCCCCATCCCCATTAGAAAAACAAACACATCGCTGGCGCGAACGGGAAGCGACAGCCGCCCCTCTAACGGAGCTCCCCCCATTGTGGACGCGGCGCGGGAAGACGATCGGGCCGACGACACCCTCTCCACATTACGAATTAACGATTCGGAGTGCTGAGGGACGAGTCATCTCCTTGCATTATGCATAGATCCATCAGAGACCACCTGCTACTCCCCGTCCCGGGCCCTGTTCATGATCGCCCACCAGGCGACGGGCTTTGCAGCACATTACGGAGCCGCCCAACGCGCTCCGTTCTCTGGCACCCGCCCGCCCTATTTACTCGAGAGCCTCGGGCGTTAAGGAGGGTTTCTGTTTGCCTGGCGCGTTAAGGGTGAGCAAATGACTACAATATCCCCGAACAAATAGCCTAGTCTCAGGCGAAAGAGAGACAGCGCGAGAGTTGGGGGGCGTGGTTGGATGGCGGATCGAGTTGTCGTGTGGCATTTCCGGCAAATAGCCGGGGAGGGGAGGGGGCTGGACAAATAGCAGCACAGGGAGGTGTCACCGCAACTGTCACCGGGAGAGTGTCAGGGGGTTGAAGTGGTGTGGACGTGTGAAACAGCGGATCATTAACGGTCGCCTGCATGTCCGATGAAAGCCCTGTGCAGACACTGGCGAGGCCCAGCGTCTCTCCTGGAGCCTGACGCTACACCAGGCTTGCTATTTGCAGCTGGTCTGCGGAAAAAATAAATGCAGCGGACGGAGAACGCCAAGCGTTCCCGCGCCTTCACCAGCGCACATCCGCAGTCCCACCTCCTCACCGGGCCCCTCCATTCGAAACGGCACCGCCATTAGGCTCAGTGGAGCACGATGTGCATGGAAAACACCCTCCGAAGAGATGATTAACGGGAAAGGTGTGAAATTGAGAGAAAAGGGGTATTTTGGAAGAAAAATGCCTCTGGCTATTGTAATTACGTTTGTAATTTTCCATTCGCTGAAATCATCTTCTCCCTAGATAAGGCGTGAACGTAGCTGTGGAGAAAAGCGACGCCATTACATGCTCTCTTTTTGTCCATTTAAAATACGTTTTGTCTTTTTTCTTTGTGATTCTTCAAACTATGCATGGGCTTGTGTTCTACATAAAGCCTGGCATCGCCCCTCCCCCTGACCCGTTCTGTTCTTGTCCAGGAACATTCCAGGCATCTATCTGCCTCACCTTGCCGACGGGAGGATCTGTCAACTCGCCCCCCCCCCCCCCCCCCCCCCCCCCCCCCCCCCCCCCCCCCCCCCTCTCTAGCCTGCAACGTCTCGCCGGCGCATGCTCTCCGAGCTGTCCCCTCACCCCGTCTGAACCCTGAGTGAATTTACTGCCACGGCAAATTAAAACCGCGGGGAGAAGAGAAAGCCGCCGTCTTGAAAGATGGAAAAAAGAAAGGGCTGTGTCCGCCGGGATCTTTGGTGATTCGGTCATAAAACACGGCCGTGGAAAAATACACCGGGAGGAGATTGACAAGAGCTTCAGCCACAACTTGTGACACAGTGGAGGCACCTTGTCAATAGGGCCAGTGATATAAAGGCCGTCGTCCGCCCCTCCTGCTGGCTCGATAACCTCTCCTGGCCTCTCGATGGTCCCATCTATTATTCATGGCAGTAATTAAAGTGTTCGTCGGGCTGACCGATTCCCCTCGCTTATTGATAATCCATGGCCTGATTTCTGTGTGCATGGCCCAGAGGGAGAGAGGCGCGGTGTAGGGAGCCTGTGGTATAGGCATCTCTTTGGGTGGTTCGTAGGCAAACCAACAAACGCACGCACGCACGCACGCGCAGGCAGGCAGGCAGGCAGCAGACACACACACACACACACACACACACACACACACTGTTACGGCTGACTGGCCCGTCTACCGTGGGCCTGTCCAGCTGATGTCAGATCAGATCAGATCAGCAAGGCTTGTCCAATTCATTGGGCCCTCAACCAAGACTGATCTGATCCCAGAGCCTTGAAGCATAGGCTTCTGTCTCCCACTGATCCCTCCATACATGTGTGACGCGCACAACTTTGTGTGTGTGTGTGTGTATGTGTGTGTGAGCTTTCCAGGGTGGATAATAGCTATTCCACGAGGAGCTCAAAGTTTTGAATGCGAGGGATCAGGTGACTTAGCCTCAAACAAGACAATGCGTTCCTTCTAAAGCCTGGTGATTCGTATAAATGCAATCCATTAGTTACTTTATTATAATGCTGCTGTCAGAGACACTTCAAGAAACACAGGGCCGACTGAAAGAAGTGATTACAGCCATTTCGCCCGGCTTATGCCGGAGAATGGGCCTCACCGCCTGCCTTGGCAGCTTAAGAATAGATGGTGATCAATTGCATTTCACCACTCTGTATTTGCCCCATTATAGAAATGAGCAGGCTATTTAGGGACCAAAATCCCTAAATGGTTATGGGAGATTTGGTTATTGTTCCACGTCTTTCATATCAGAGGAGAAAGGAGAGGGAGGGGACTTTCGTTTGGTGAGTTGTGCTATTGTGAATGCAGCCATTGCCCCCCCCCCCCCCCCCCCCCCCCCCCCCCCCCCGGCGACATACGTTTTGATCAGGGCCCAAGCAAACAGGACCTAACTGATGGCAAGGACAGCATTATCCCATTACTCTGTCCAATATGGCGAAGGTTTGCGGTGCGTGTGGTTTGGTGTGTGTGTGTGTGTGTGTGTGTGTGTGTGTGTGTGTGTGTGTGTGTGTGTGGGTGGGTGGGTAGGTGTGTGTGTGTGTGTGTGTGTGAGTGCGCTGGGAGAGCAGCCACAAGACAGATGGTGGAACTGATATCCGTCCATATTCAGACCAACGAGGCTCCCATCAAGCTACAGTACACAGTCAAACAATTTCAGCCCACTCTCCTTTCAAGAAAAGTTTTCCTTCCATTTTCTCATTTCATAACACTTATCTAGGTTCAAGGTTTACCAAGTAGGTGGACACATTTAGATCATGGGTGGTCCACAATAGATGTAATTCGTTTCATGGCGAAAAACGACAGTCTAAACAACACATTCACACGAGACAAATCAATTCATAGGATGAGAAATTATCCTAAAACAAAACAGGATGCCGTCTTCATAATGGGTCCATCCAATCTCTAAGTCCCCCAAACACGTTTATGAACAGCAGCATATGTTTTTTCTCCATGGATCTGGAAACGATGTCCTTCTCCTACACCAATATAAACAGACACACAGGCACACACATGCCCCTCCACACACACATATACACACATACACACACACACACACACACACACACACACACACACACCTACCCACCCACCCACACACACACACACACACACACACACACACACACACACACACACACACACACACCTACCCACCCACCCACACACACAAACACACACACACACACACACACACACACACACACACACACACCTACCCACCCACCCACACACACACACACACACACACACACACACACACACACACACACACACACACACAGATAGGCACATGTGCACACGCAGATACCAAACTCTTTACCCTCCTTTGCCTTCCCTATCGTCACGCTGACATTGTTTAGCATGACATCCCATGTGTGAAATTGTCTCTGGTTCGCCATGAATAAGTCAAATCCACACTGATCAAATTTAACACAACACTGAGTGCGGTCGGGCGCATGCGCCCGTGTGTTTGTGTAACACCAGGTGGTTTTGGGGCGCCACATTTTTGCTTTGGTTTATGACGCACACGGCTTCGTGGTTACGTCTGCAGCGCAAGATAGGAAGTGTTATTGCCAAGGAAGACACAGCGTTGGTCCGTATTAGGCAACGAGGAACTGTTTCCTTGTGTGGTCAGCTCGGCCAAACCGCTTCAGCTACTCGCCAGGAGGGAAAGCAAAGGCCTTTGCGCCGTCAAACACACAGCCACGAACAAGCTCACACCAGCACACACACACACACACACACACACACACACACACACACAAAAGCTCACCCTAGCCTGTGTTATGCTCAGTTCAGGAGCATAACCAAGAAGGGAGGTCCACACAATAACAGCTTTTCTTTCTTTGTTACTTTTAATTGACTTATTTTTACAATGAACAAAATCCACAACAAAATAGAAATAATCATATAAAAATATAAAATTAGAAGTAGTATCTCTTAACATCCTCCGATTCAATTTTTCAAACCAGCTGAGAACTCAACCCATCTGTTCACTTGTTTGCTGTCCATTTTCCCCATTGTTTTATGCGTCCCAGCTTCAGACCTTATGGCGGGCTCAGACTGCACGTTGTGTTTGTCTTTCACAATGGTCGCCATGTCAGATTATGCCATAACTTCTTGCCCGTGTCTTGGCCGGGAGACTGGCAACACTGCAAGTCTGACCCCGACCAAGCATTGTATGCTGCCTTTCACGACCTTGGGCGAGTTCAGTTCGTCGGGGAGGAGAGTCAAGAAATTGTCAAACAAGGCTACAAAAGCGCTGTGTGATGCTGTCAGTCTTGTGTTCCCGAAAGAAAAAGAAAAGAAAGAAAAAACGATTGCGGACCCGTTCCGGAGTGCCACGAAGAAGACAGTATGAGCTGTCTATCCTTCATAGAGAACTAGAGGTAGAAAATGTGTAACGATGTCAAGAACATTACGTAACTGTAGCTAGAACACTCATCCTATAGGTCAGTGACAAGGAACAGTTGTAGGAGTTGTCAAACTGGGCAGGAAAATACCAGGAATTCTAACATGCTAGACGTTTCATCTTCGTGTCGCAGGTCCCAGGTACCAACCCCGGGATCACTGGGAACCTTGTAATATTAAAGTCTCCTCGAGAATCTACATAAGCCTGTCCCAGAATGTTTGTATTTTTATACATGACCAGTAAATATGTGAGCGATTGGCATTCATCTGTCGACACAGCCTCCAGCATTGCTGCGGTTTACGCAATTGATTACTTTTTTATGTGGGGTGTAATAAAACAGCTGATTGAATTCATCCAACCGAATTCCCGCCATCTTTTAGAAACGGTGGACGTTTGTTGTGTTGCACACCTGGAATGCCAATCACTCTCAGTGTAGCCTTCAATTCTGGTTCCCATGTCAGTTTTACATGTCGTGAGTTTGGTCCGTCTCGGTTTTGCAAACTACTGTGCCGTTTAGCAACCATCTTTGAGGGGGTTTGTTTGCATGCACCTGTCAACACGTCTATCACTTCATTACCTTCTGACAAGGCCAAAGCATGCGTTCACTGTCTCCTGTCGACTAGTATTGTTTGATCATCTCATTCCATATTTTCCAGTGATTCTTCTAAAACACACAGTAACACCTAAAGTAAACGAGCAATTTATTAAATGAATTTAAAGTTAACCAAGGCGGAACTAAACACACTCAAGACCTAGTCGAAAGCCACAAAGGCACCAGCCTTCCAGGAGGCAGAGAGAGAGAGCGACGTATTGAAACCCCCCCCCCCCCCGTTTCTAAAGCCTCCAAGCTGGTGACACACCAGTCCCTCAGCAAGGTGGCAGGGGCCAGGCCATGAGGGAGAACCTGGAAGAGGAAAACAGAAGCCGGCCAACACAAAGGCCATGGTGAGGCCCCGAGCCCGTCACAACCTGCTGCTTCTACTGTTTATCCATGGCCGACCTTCACTGCTCTGCGGAGACTACTTCACAAACTGGCACAGACAGGGGTCGTGGCCGAGAGTGGACAGAAAGCATACAGGCATACTCAGACACGCACACACACACTCGCACACACGCACAGAGAGAAAGGGTTATTCTAGCAGTAATTAGACGTGAACTCCATTTGCTAACGACCTTCATCTCCGAGACCCATGGCGGCTTGACAAATTAGGGCTCTCCCTCCCAGCGGGGCAGGGGCTTCCGTAGGTTAATGGGAATCAGGGGTCCATCTATGTGTGTGTGTGTGTGTGTGTGTGTGTGTGTGTGTGCGCGCTCAACGTGTTTGTTTTTCCCCCGCTGGCTGCTAATAGGACTGTGAGCTGGACTAAGCCTCTACAGTGGTGGGACTCCGTGTCGGTAGCACCTGCCAGCGCTAACAGACCTCAGCATCGCTCCCTGTCCAAGGGGCCCGATCCTACCGCCAGGCCCCGGATCAGACGCGTCGTCTGGCTGCTGGTCATGTTTAGACCTGGGGACGCACCCCATCTGACTGCAGGTCTGTGGCTGGCTGGTGAAATGTGGTGACGGTGAAGAAGCTGTCAAAAACAAAAGCCACTTTAAATGCACTTGCTCTCTATTTTAAGGTAATTGCTGTCGAGAGACGGCGAGGAAGAGATGGATGGCACCTGACGTGCGCGGATGTGAGAAAGAAAAAAGAACGACCGCTCTGCAGAGAGTGGAGAGGGGAAGGACGAGGCGTGGAGAGTGTTAGGCGGAGGAAACAGCTTGAGAGAATGGAGCTGGCATCCAACGGTCAATGCCCAGAGGGAACAGCATTAGCACGCATTCATTAATGTGTTCAACGCGCAGGCACAAGATCCACGGACACACACCCACACACCTTCACACACACACACACACACACACACACAGGCCCTGCAAACACCTTTTCGGCATCTCCAGCTATTCTGCTACTGTGGCTGCGTGCTAAAGTGGCTGACGTAGGGAGAGAGAGCTGTGGAGTCGCCAGGCTGGAGTGGGCTTATTGCTGTGGGGTTATCTCCTCCCAGCACGGGGCTATGAAATAGGCTTTCACTAAGCAGGTGGCTCACAGAGACACACACACACGCACACACACACACAGACACACACACACACACACACACACACACACACACACACACATACACACACACAAACACACACAACCGGACACACACACACACACACACACACACACACACACACACACACTGACACACACACACACTGACACACACACACACACACAACCGGACACACACAGGTGGCCACAACAAATAACTGGACCTGCTTGCACAGGCATCTGGACCAGACTGGCATGATGCCAAGAAAACAAATTATGTCTGAGACCTAGTTTCATACCCACAGAGAAAAGTGCACACACACATGCTCATGCACACACGCGCTCATGCACACACAGCCAGGAGCTGAGCAAAGGTGGGTTAGAACAACACCATAAACCCATTTGCAACCACACACACGATAATTCGCATGGAGCTCTTCATTTTGAACTGGTGGGTCTATGGGGTGGGTGGGTGTCAGGGGTGAGGGCGGGGGCACCGTTTTGTTTCCCTCATCGTTATTAGTTTCCAGCTGCAAATTGCAAATAGACAAACAACTGCATGTCGGAGCAGATCTCTTGTATGGGAATGTTTTTGAAGTCTGGTTTTAAAAAAGAAGCCCCAGAATCGTTCTTGCGTGAGCCAGCCTTGACATCTCAACCCCCCCACCCCCCCACCACCAACCATTATCAACATCAACATAATGTAATTGCTACACTGTCAGTCAATATCCAGTCCATGCCACACTTTCATTAATACAGCATTGCGGCATATCATTAGTTCACGCTATATTTGTGATTGATTTTTTTTCCCCCTTTCAGTGAAATGAGTCGCACTGCCTAAGCAACGGTTCTTTTCCCTGGCATTTTTGGAGTAAAAAGCGGCAAGTTAAAGCTCCTGTGAATCTATTAGGACAGATCCGATGGCTTCGGCGCGAACCGAAGTCATTTCATTCATCCTTATCCCACTTTTTTATCAGTTCCACCGACAAATAATGTAGATTAGTGTTTGTGTGCGTCTCCACGTTGATCCGTTCGTCGCCTCGTGAGAAGGAACGGTACTCGGCACGCTCCCTAGTTGGGATAGGATTAAGGGCTCTATCAAAGGGATGTTTTCTTCTTCTGCTCCGTGTTCTTCTGGTGATGGCAAGACCAAAACCTGGGAGGCATCTACTGGTTATGTGTGCACACACACAAGCACAGACGCACGCACGCACACACACACACACACACTCACACACACACACACAAACATCCTTACATTTATATGGAGGAGCCACACTTTGGTGCTTTCCCCTGAATATGGTTAATTGTTCTGACACTATGGAGCAATCAAAGAAACGAGCGTGCTCCTTCTTTTGTGCACCTCTTCGTTTTTTCATGCATGGCGCAACATTAGAGTCCTTTACAATTAAACTGTGTGTGTGTGTGTGTGTGTGTGTGTGTGTGTGTGTGTGTGTGTGTGTGTGTGTGTGTGTGTGTGTGTGTGTGCAGCCCGGCTCAGATGTTTGCAAATGAACTCCATCTTGTTAGCGGTAGCTGCCTGACCCAGCCATCCTGCGGTATCACACACATACAAACACAATCACGGACACACATTCATGTGCGGCCTCACACACTTCTTAACAAGATCAATCCACAGAGGAACAGAGATCTGGAGAGAAGAGTCTGCATTTAAATAATGTTAATAGTTCTAAAAAAAAGATCTTCCCCTTATTGCTTGTTTCCGTTGCAAGAAAGAGGTGTGCCGGAGTGCACACTTTGAATGAATGTGTGTGTGTCCATATGGGTTTGTGCGTGAGTGTAAGCGTGTGTTCATGGCCTTGTATCTGTTATTTTCCTGCTAAATCTATTGCTGATAGAATGTTTGTAGATGCTTGTGATGTGTGCCCAAACATCCAAACTCTATTAAGTATGTACGGGTAGGTGGGATTGAGAAATTCGTCATACATTGCATGGGGCAGATTCAGTTAAAAGTCTGCTTTGATGCGTCCTTCGCTGGTTACATGTAGCCAATCGTTCCTTGCTTACAACCAACTGGAATGACACTCAATATGGCAGCGCACATTCACGTTGAGGAGAAGTGGTGTGTCGAGGAGAAGTCGGCAACTTTAAGGGACTGGAATTGGGGGAGAGAGAGAGAGAGAGAGAGAGAGAGAGAGAGAGAGAGAGAGAGAGAGAGAGAGAGAGAGAGAGAGAGAGAGAGAGAGAGAGAGAGAGAGAGAGTGCCAGGAAAGAATGTGGAGATGGGAGACTTAAATTGAAACACAATCAGCCTAACAGACACACAAAACAAACATGCCAGATTATTACTGATATGATTCGTCCAAAAGGGGAAAAGCTCTGCCGAGCATAGCCATTCATTACCGGCTGCGAGGCCAAAGACAAAAAAAAAAGTCCGGCGACATCGACGCCGTTTACCTCGTGGGAGATGGAAAGCAACCACAACACTTCCGCAGTAATCCCCTGCTCCAATCTCCTGCTCCCATTTCCTTTTCCAATCTTACACATTTGCGGGGTCAAAGGTGACCGTCTTTACGCAACAGATTTTTTTTCTTTTGTATGTGCACTATCTTTACTAAAACAGAAGAAGAGAAATAGACCTGCTCAGCTACACCTAATCTTCTCAGTGCAGGGTCAGCAAACACATTCTGTCCTCCATCTTAACTTGGCCTTTGTCTGTGTTATCCAGCTCGGAGTTTGCTGCTGCCGTGCAAGGGAGGTCACGTCTGAGAGTTCCGGTGACCCCTTTTCAGCAGGTAGTCCATTGCCAAGCGAACCAAGCAAACCAAGCAACTTGGAATGTCAATCACAGGACCGGAGGGGGGTTCACCATCGGACACTGTTTGTATTACGTTTCGAGACGTGTGCAGCATGCTATTAATGTATGAAACAAGATAGAACTGACATGAACACTTCTGATGTTGTCACACAGATGTATTGTTAGAAGCATAAAACTTTCCCTGAGGATCATGTGTGCTTACCTTGAAAAAAGGCTTTGCACCTTTTCTTTACTTTCTTTTTTTTAGATATGAGAATGATTCTGAATGACTTTATCGCACCATACATTTAACTTGGTATTTGTCTACCACTACATTGGTCTCTGCTGAAGAGATGGTGGGATATAGCGAGTCAATAGAAGCCTCAATAGGCTAATGCATTTTGATGCAGTGATTCTGCCTAGCGATAGCCCTGTGCTGTGCGTTTAATCGTCCCACAGTGTCGTTCACACTGTAATGCAGATGACGGCTGCGTGGGAGGAAAACGTAGGATGACCGGTTACTCACGGCTTGCACTTGCGGCTCGGCTCGTGCATCGTTTCCCCATGGGGCGCGCCAAGGTCCATTACGTCGATACCCCTCCGCAGCGTGCGCTATAGGAGCACTGGCCTTTGGAGGGTTGGCAGAGATTTCTGTGAGTGCAACGCGCCATGGCGGGGCTCTGTATGTTTAGCGTTCAGATGCCGGAGACAGATTCAGTGCTCCCGCTGCGAGCCATTTAGAATTTCCAACATCACCCACAGCTAGCGAGAAGGGAAACGAGGAGGAAGGGAGTGATCATGTTTTAGCAATGAAAAGGCTGACTCAAGGGAGGCTCCAGAGGGTTTCAGCTAAACTTCCTACGCTGAGAACACGAGGCTCTAAAAGGGAGATGAACTTAGGATTCCTCCACTGTTTTCCACCCTGGGTTGCATGCGGAAGGTGGCACTTGGGTATTCTACGAAACATATCAGCTATCATATTGCAGACAACGTAAAATAAAATAGTGGTAATGACTGTTACCTGTCTGAGAAGTCCCAAAACGGACATTTGACTGGTTTCCAGATTGACTTGATTATCTCATGCATATTTAAACCCAATCTAATACGCTGTCAGGAGTAGCTGCACGTCCTGTAATAAATACTTCATTAAAAATCCTAGCATGTCCACTAGCTGGAAATTGGAACGTCAGCTAGTTTGGAATGCTGTAGATGTGAGATAGACTCCTTCGGAATACTATTCACCTTGTCCGCTCTGTCTCACTGTGTGTGTGTTTCGCGCGTGTATGTGTGTGCGAGAAAGACAGAGAGAATGTGGATCACATTCTTGCCATAAACCTTCGTCATCGGAATATTGCCAGTGGTGAAAGGTTTAGGACCACCATATCCCGGAGTGGGAAGGTGGAGAACATTCTGGACGTGCCAGGCTTCCATAACATGCTTCAGTACACTAGGCAGCAGACGTCCAGGTTGAAAACTTGGAGTTTGTCAGTCCCGGATATACCAAAAAAGAGACAAATCGAGCTATAATATGGCATTCTGTACGATTGTGTACAGGTTTCTTTCAAACTAATTAACCACACATTGCTACCTCTGTACCCCTTACCGCAAGCATATGACTGCGCAACATGGTTTGGCATTAAGATGGAACGAAGACAACTTGTTCCCGCGTTTGTTTAAACGTTCTGCCTTTTCATGTGTGCTCAGCTTCCTTATGATTAACAATGAGTCAATGAGGCACAATGAGGTGACAACGTTCTCAATCAGCAAGACAAGATCAATTAGAAGACATCTAGCTCTTCTACTAGATGGCTTCCCTGCACCAGGGGTTACTTCAATAACGTTACTAATTAGCCCATCGACAAAAGAGAATACATTAAAAGCAGATAACTTATTTTTGGTGATACCACCCCTGCGAACTTAAAACCAGCATATTATCATTATAATATGCTTATATTATTATTTTGGCTATGTTTGTTTCTCAGAAAAATTAAGACGGTTATAGCCTACTGGCGTCTGTGCCACATAGGGAAACAGGATGTTACATAATATTTTGTAAATTAATCTGAATGAGTGGCTCTATGATTGTGTAATCACAATATATAGGTTGTTATTTAGTAACCACATAGCTTATAAATACCTAAATCGTGATGTATTTCAGGAACTTACACAGGGCGGGGAATAGATCAATTCTCTGTTCACAGTAAATCATAAATAACGTATGAAAATGTGCTTAAGATTTATTACATACCAGCTCGATGTTTAGCTTGCACATATTACTATTTTGACAAGAAACCAAATGGTGGGCTATGTTTTCCTTAAAAACACACTATTGCTTCCTGTTTGTAGCTTTTAATACCCATTCCTCATCCCTTCCTTTCCAACAGATGACAGGAAGAATAGCAGTTTAGCAGATGGCAACCCTTTAAAATAACTTGCAACCGATTGTTGCGGGATTCACTACTTTGGAGTCCTCCAGCTGAGGGCTTTGAGTGTGTAATAATCCACTGTATCAACTGGAAAAGTAACGCCGAGGCCACTGGTGGAAGGTATAAACACATGCTACGCGTTAAGTCAACAAAAGGCTTTATTAACACACATTTACTGCAACCAAAAAAGACACTGTTCAACCACTTTGGAACATTTGATACAATTGTGTTGTTGTACTCTTAATAAAACTTTCCCGTTTGGTTTAGGACTGTGTACTGTCATTGTCACATTGTTATAGAGATAAGATCATCTACATTTGTCAGCTAAAGTTATTGTTTACTACATAGCAAATGGATTAATTTTATTCTATAACGGTGCCAAATCAAAATTTACGAAACGGTGGTAAAATTGGGAGCCAAATGCCAAGACGGGCTGATATATCTGATTAGCTGAGTTGCAAACTGTCATCCCCTGAGTGAATTTTTTTTTTAATTCTGGTTGGCTCTGACATGGGTCTCTCTGTGTACTGCAGGAGGAAACTTCAGAGATTCAGCGTTCAAGGCTGAAGCAAGTCTGGTTTAATTGAGCTGATGGTTTCCGGCAGGGCATCAATATTCCGGGCTTGACTAAAGGTCAGGCAAATGCTGAGGGATCAGCTTCAGCTCTCATTAGTGAAGCTACAGCAACAACCGTTGGAGGCTTTGCTTGGCGCTGGAAATGGTCCGATGGAGCAGGGTGTGGAGGGCACTCTTTCAAAATAATTTTTTGTGTCATGAGGGGTTTGAATTAGACTGAATTGGATTTTCAATGTTGGTAGAAGGTATGGTAGAACAACGATATCTGTGGGCCTACATTGTGTTGGCGTCAAGCCTCAAAACTTCTAACTTTTAAATAGATTAAAATCTAAAACTAACATGATCCAGAATTGCATTTCCATATCAGTGAAATGATCCAGCTCCAATTCGGCAATATCCAAATGCTGGTAAACACTTTACAAAGCCCGCAATTATCCCCAACATGTGATGAAAAAAAAATTCACAGCCTACCTGCAATCAAATCCCTCCGTCTCATCTATCCACTACTGCACAATGCTGGCCCCAGTCCTAGCCTTACAGCCAGCATGGGCCAGTCTAGTAAGAGGAGATAAGCGACGCCGGTCCTGTTTGTCACAAGTCTCTCTGATGCCAGCGCTACGGCCCGCCAGCAGATGCAAATGCCTATTCAGAGACCTGGTGTAGCAGCCTAAAGAGCTGGCTCTCCCACGCTAGGCCTTTAACTGACGCACCAGCAGATTGTTTGTGACAGCCCGCCCGCTGTAACTACCAGGTCTTGTACTGCCGGTCGCCCACAATTTGGGTATAGGCTACCACACGAAAGAACGTTCGCACAAAACATGGGCAAACATGCAACGCACATACACACAGACTCCCGCTCTCGTATCCCACAGACAAACATAAGGACGGTATGGGATGACGGAAAACACAATAACAAAACAATTAAGCAATTTAAGCTGACGGACAGAAGAGGTTGGGGACTAAGTAATGTCTCCCGATCAAATACCGAAGACGCCTTTAGAATCAAAGGGAAGATAAGAAGCCAGTGTAAAGGCGTTTACCCCTCCCCTTACACAATGTCACGGCGTTTAGGTACAATTACTGTCGCCGCGGAGATTAGATCAGAATGAAAGGGCCGTGATTCTTTGATATGCAATGAAAGGCTATAGGGGATACGAGGGAGTCTGCGAGCAAAGAGCGGAAGAAAGGTAAAGAAAAAGAACGGTTGGGAAAAAGAAAGGCAGACGAGTGGATATTGTGAAACTGGGTATATTCTTGGCCTTTTGTGTTCAAACGGACCGGGGATTGGAGGATGAAAGAAAATCTTGTGGTGCATTGCAACTGAATTTGATTTTTTTTTCACATACCTTCCCACACAGACACATACAAAGCCGAACTATAAATAACCTGGAAGAGTGGCAGGGATTTAATGAAATGCTATGAGTTTAGACATTGCCGAAATTAAACTGCTTTTGCTTGTTTTGTGTAAGAATCTGGGATGACGCGACGCATTCCCGCGGCCAAGGTAGTGAACAAGCTAGCTTTTTCTTGGCTTTTGAGGTCAAATATAGTTTGTGGAGTTTCAATTGAACGAGGTTGCTTTCGGGCACTTTAACGATGGAGGAGTGCGCATTCTCACCGAACCCTCCTTTTAGCAATAGTGATCAAACTCCAGAGTTTATAGTTAGGCTGGAGGTCTGTCAAGGAATTAGAATTCAATTTACCTTGCAGATTGCATTTTTATTTTATGCCTTCGTGAAAACACTTTGTGTGTCTTGGATATCTCCCGATTAATCTACGATAAATTCTTCCCCAAACTTAAAGATTACTGGCATATCTGGCTTCTTATACCTTAGCGTATCACCTTGTGATTGGAAACCAGTCAGCATAGCTTATAGGTTCCAGTCAACAAGTGTATTCCGTTGCAGTGAGTTAAGACGGGTGTGAAAATGGGAATTAATCCAATATATCGATATTTCCATTGCATGGTGAAAATCATTTTTTGCAATTATCCAGGCATTTTTCTCATCAGCCTGGGAGGCCAGCCGTGGCAGGAATTTCACACGTGTGCTGAGCCTATTTACTTACTGACTATCTGTGTGTGTGCTTACAAGCGTCTGTAACTGAGTCTGCGTGTATGTGTGAGTGCTTGCCAGACCGTCAGAAAGAAGCTTTAAAATATCCCAAAGATGAAGCACAATATGTAAACAAAACAATAGTACATTTATGCAATGCAATTTTTCCAAACATTTCTTAGCCACATTTCTAAGAGAGGTGACCATCACCAAGTTCTCAGACGACCGTCAGAAGTGCATTGTCACTTTCATTCGGCTGTTCTAGGACGTTGCACAAGTGTCTTTTCCCTTCGTTTTCCAACATTTCAGCTCCCCACACACACTAACAGTCACACAAACACACAACACACACACACACACACACACACACACACACAATGCTTTGCAGTTTGGAATATAAAACCAATGGGAGGAAGAGGCTTCAGTCGGCGCTCCCGCTCTCCTGCCTGGGGAGTGTCAAATGTTTCATCCAGGCAGCCGTAGGGAGGCGCCGCTCGTCTGCCTCTGTCCTCCTGACAGCAAGAGGAGAGAGCGGAGGAAGACAGGGAGGAAGGGAGAGAAAGAGACCGAAAAGCTAGGCAAGCGAAGCTATCAAAGACAGGAGAGGGGGGGGGGGGGGGGTTACACCTGAGTTCCTTTGCTTTCCTCCTTCCACCTTTTTCCTTCCCTGTGAGGGGGGGGTTCTGTTCTCACTGAGCGCTGTCATATTTCCAGCCCCGGGTCCGTACGGAGACAAGGGGGTAGACAGAGAGGATTAAGTAGAAGAAGAAGAGAGAGATAGGGAAGCAACGAAGACAGAGAGAGAAATAGGAGGAAGAGAGATAGATAGACAGAGAGAGAGGGGGAAAGGTTGTTTCTTTGGACTGGCAGGTTTAGCGAGCAGGGAAAAGGTTAACTGACAGCTGGACTGAGTGATAACTTTGAACTGTGGGGTTTGTCGCCCTAGGAAGAAACATGCCTCATTTAATTTCCTCCTCGCGTGTCCTTTGATAGCTGGCTTCTTAATGTCATGCTGAAGAATCTGTGGCAAGGCCTGGGCATCTAATACAAGCTAAGCTCAGTGCTAGCAATTAGCACAAACACAACAAGTTAATGGCGTGGGATTAGCCAGGCCAATTTTACAGGATGCTGATCCACACTTACTGGCGTACAGGTGTTTTTGCTTCTGTAATACGTTGCTATGGAGCACAGACCCTCGTGCACACGTGGGGGAAACGGTCTCTCCTATGGACTCTCCTGGAACTGAGAAAGCACATCGAAGAAATGTCCCAGCGTAAACCGTTGCGTTGCCTTATTTATTGATATCCTATTATTGCAAACCATGTAACTCGAAGTCATGACGGGAGAGTAACATCAGCCACTTTTAGGATTGTGTTTTGGATTTTATTCCTCTAATCGCCTTTTGTTCTTGCTTTCAATGGATGGACGTGAAGGGGGGTTCCTGAAGGGACGTGAAACCACCGTGTCCAAGTGCGACTAGGTTCCCTCCAGCAGTCACTGGCCTGCAGCTGGGTTGCTGTTGTTTTCGACGCCACATGAGACGGCACGTCTGCTGAAGGTTGGTTGGAAAGCACTGTTAAGGGATGCAAGGCGGCAAGTGTGTGTTTGTGTGTGTAGGTGTTCGGGTTCGTGTGTGTGTGTGTGTGTGTGTGTGTGTTGTTTGTGTTTGTGCCGCAGCCCCTACTGGGCCCCAGTAATGAAGAGCATGTCCTAATAACAGTGATCTATTACACTGTGGTGACAGCAAAACTACTGTAGCAACAGAAGTTACAGCAGCATGGGGTGGGAAATGCCAGAGCATGCGGCAAGAAAAGAGACAAACACACACATACACACACACATTTAAATATACACACACAAACACACTCACACTCATATTCAAATATACATACACGTACACATTCAAAGACGCGCAAACACACGCACCTTCACACACACACACACACACACACACACGTGCATGGAATCGCACTATAAGGCTGCAGCCTTTTGAACTACAGTGTGTAGGCCAGCTTGTCGTCCACAGTATATTCATGGCTTGGCTGTGGCAATAACTTGAGTTTTATAGTGCAGCTCTGAAACATGTGAGGCCCTGAGGTTGACCTCCATCAGTTACAGAGCTCACAGCTCAGTGACCACCTCTCCTCTCCTCTCCTCTCCTCTCCTCTCCTCTCCTCTCCTCTCCTCTCCTCTCCTCTCCTCTCCTCTCCTCTCCTCTCCTCTCCTCTCCTCTCCTCTCCTCTCCTCTCCTCTCCTCTCCTCTCCTCTCCTCTCTTCTCTTCTCTTCTCTTCTCTTCTCTTCTCTTCTCTTCTCTTCTCCCCTCCCCTCCCCTCCCCTCCCCTCCCCTCCCCTCCCCTCTCCTCTACTCTCCTCTCCTTCCCTCCCCCTCTGTAACTCTGCTTTATAGCTATCCCTCTGCTTTTGGAAGTGATAGCAATGTAATTAAACTGGACTGTATCTTCCCTGCAATGATGCTGGAAAAGCCCTGACACACACACACACACACACACTCACAGCTTGTGAGCCCAGCTGAAAGCCAGGGGGATCAGGGCGTGGAGATGAAGAGTGTGGGAGATAAGCATCTCATAAAAGCAACTCTGTGGACTGGGACCAAATTACATGAAGGTGACGTAATAACATGCAACGAGACTCTCAATGTGTGTGTGTATGTGTGTGTGTGTGTGTATGTGTATGTGTGTGTGTGTGTGTGTGTGTGGTATAGGATTTGTATGGAAGGGATCCTTGGTAAATCCAGCTCCAAATGCGTGGTCTTTTTCCCAGCTGAGGACGCTGTGGCGGTGACATTTCTCTCCGTTACGATCCTCCCCCTTCCCTCAGCCCCTCACGTATTGGTTACCTGTCTCCCTTTTTCTCCGGCCCCCTTCCCTCAGCCCCTCACGTATTGGTTACCTGTCTCCCTTTTTCTCCGCCCTCCTTCCCTCAGCCCCTCACGTATTGGTTACCTGTCTCCCTTTTTCTCCGCCCTCCTCCCTTCATCTTTTCTGACCCGTTATGGATCTCCAAGTCCGACCAAGTCAACCATGCCCTTTAATTTACCCTAGATCTCAGACGGCGCTTATTGCAGAGTTATAGAACATTCATGAAGACATACCACACACACACACACACACACACACACACACACACAAAGGCACATACACTCACACTCGGAGCCTGTGGAGATGGTCTTGGCGGTGTAAGTGTATTAGCAGTAGATTGATGTGATGAGTTAAATGGGTCCGTTGGGTCTCGGTGGTTAATTCGACCTCAGTCTACCTCCATTTTCCCTGGGATGAATCTGAGGGCCTCGCTCCACCCCGTTTTACAACCCCCACCTACCCTCTTTCCATTCAGCTCTCTCGCATCACATCCTCCCCTCCTCTCTCTTTCCCTCCAGCTCTCTCACTTCATTCTTGTCTGGGTGGTAGTGTACAGTATGTAGTGCATGAATAGTTGGGTTCTTGCGTGCGCTTGTCGTGGGGTGAGTGCGCTTTACCGTAAGGCTCTGCGTGCACACACCACCTGAGCCCTGGCAGCCTTATCTCCATGGAGATCAAGGTCTTTCGCTGTTAAACGGGCAGCCCGCGCGACGCTCTCTCCACCTTCTCGACGCACCAACGACATCAGTCCCCACGGGCGTCAGCATTCATGAGCCAACAGCTACACAAACAAATGTGGGGTGACTCAGAGACAGTCAGCCAAGCAGCTCTTGAAGATGAACGACCCGGGGAAAAAAAATGTCTGTTTTCCTCGCTGCCCGCCTTGTCTTTGGGTCTTCAGTGTCCCTTTCTCCCTCTCGTAGAGGATAGGAGATGGAGCCTGGCTGAGAAGTCAGGAAGCTAGCTTTTGGTGGCACTGCTAATAGAGTTCAACAGCTCCCCCATTATTCTCTCTTTTCTTCTTGTCTCTTTCGCCCCCCCCACCCCCCCCTTCTCCCTCGCTTCCTCCCTCCCCTTCTGCTAATGATAGCAGTTGCCTGTAGCAAGCTTCCTAGCAACAGAACTAAGGAGGGCGTGGGTGGGGTGGCGATGCGGTTGTTTTGCGTGCTTATATGTCTTTGTTGGTGTGTGTGTGTGTTTGTATGCATTCTGATGTGTGTGCATGTGTAGGTGCGTGTGTGTGTGGGGGGTGAAGAGGGGTAACACAGCCAGGCGTTGACGTCTCATGTGACCTCCCCCTCCTGCCCCCTATTCCTCTCCCCCCCCCCCCCCCTGCATTATTCCCCCTCTCCCTCCCCCCTCGCCAAGGTGACGTGTCTGGCGAAGGGCAGCCGCAGCCTGCGAACGGCCTCGGGTTCACCCGACGAACACGGCCACCTGTACCCTTCCCTCTCCCCCTCTCCCCACTCCCCTCCACACTCTCTCTCTCTCACCCTCTTATCTCCATACACCCCCCCCCCTCTCATCTACATCCCTCGCACCAGCTGTTGGTGTCGGCTAATTGCTGTCACTTTGACGCGAGCCGAGAGAGAACCTCTCCCTCTTTGCACCTGCGAGGGGCCTCATTAAAGCGAGGGGGAGGGGCCCAGGCAGACCTCTCCGGCTCGGCCCGGCCTAACGAGGGGTCCGCAAGCGCACTCGGCCCCGTCACCCGCGAGGCCTTACGAAGACCCGCGACGAGGCCTCTTTGAAGTTCAAGGGGACAAAACGGGCCGGGCACCTTTGCAGGTTCAACCAGGAAACGTCCCGTGGAAAGGTGGCATTTGCTAACACAAGCTCACGCTGATACTTCACACACCAACACGTCCTCGGTGCCTCGTGGGGACGTCCTTTGGCCGTCGTTTGCATAGCGGGCTGGAAGATCTTGGACTTCTGTCTAGCTTCTATGCCCCCCCCCCCCACACACACACACGCACACACACACACACAGTGGCACAGACGGACCCCCTCCCCGTTTCCACCTCCCTTTCAAGCTGCGGTTGACCCAGAATGACCCACCGGAGAGTCTCTCTCTGACGCACAAACACCCCTAAACCCGGACGGGTGGAAAAGAAAAATGGCCGTCTCCTCCGTCAGAGGCTGTGTTGCTTTGTTTGGAACCAGACCAGGAGCCAGAGGTTGCCTTGGACTACAGGCAAAGACGTGCAGGCAGGCAGGCAGAGGGACGGATAGGCAGCCAGACGGACGGACTGTGAGGCCGACCAACCAACAGACAGACAGACAAATGGGCAAACAGATAGACAAAGATGGACAGAGACATCTAGAATCAATCCAGAGAGAATTTGTCACAAGAGGTGCTTGAGAGACGTCAGGGAAATCAATAGGACATTGGAGAAAAGGAGACAGGGGAAAATGAAGACCTATGCTAGTCCCCTGTTTACATCCCTCACGAAGCAAAAAAAAGTGTCTTTATTTTGATTGCCTGCCTGCGTAAAACTTTAATGGCCACTGACTAGGTCATGCCAATAGCCCACAGGTCTGCCAGTTAGCTCTATAAGCCGGTTTGAACTGGTTTAGATCCTGTCTGGATGAATGATGAGTGAGACCTTCTCTGGTCCACATAGTCAAAGGAAGGAACGGAGGCTAGAGCATGAACACACACACACACACACACACACACACGCCACCAACGAGTAGAGACACACTCACCTAATTGCGACGATCGTGGGTTTTCATCGCGTGTGGCAAAAGAGAAGAGAGAAAAAGAGTTTGTTAGCGTAGTCGTGAAATAAAAAAGCGGATGATAGCAATAATGCAATGAGCAATGATGATGATGCTCTCTATCTGAACCCCAACATCCCACTGTCCATCCCAAATTGGAGGGCACACGGAATGGACCAGCGGTCGCAAATGGCTCCAGTCAGATGGCGGTACATCCGTGTGAGGTAGTTGAGTTTGATCAATGTCTCAGGCTCCCTCGGCAGAAAGGCCCCCTGGGTAGATTATGTCGCCATGACGATGTGCTCATTAGGAGCTGCTCTGGCTCATTACGTCCTGGGCCTCAGCCAATGAGATCATATATCAAAAAAACCACGCACTTACACACAGGTCCAGACACACTCTCACTCTCTCCGTCTCACTCCCCCTCCCCCCCCTCCATGCCTAGCTGATCATCTCTCTATCTATCCGTCTCTCTCACACATACACGGAAACATGCATTTGATACATACAACATATATTAAATACAGGTCTACAATGTGTATACATTGCATACACACGCGCACACACAGACACACACAAAACACAAGCTCACACAAACACAGCCCCCCCCCCCCCCCCCCCCCCCGCCCCCCACACACACACACACACACACACACACATACATTATGCTGTTCTGCGGCTGAAACTGACATATGCCTTCGGTCTTGCCACCCTGTTGAGGTGGCGGGCTTCGTTGGGAGGGCGGGCGACGCACGCGGGGCGCCACGGCACCATTAAGCAGCGCTCTGCGAGTGGAGGGGCTGATTAGCCCAAACACAGGCGCCCACGCTCGCAGCCGATTGGTTAATTACCCGCACAGCTCTCCCCGCCATCTGCCAGGCCTCTCAGCTGTTGATGGATACTCCCTCACACGCAACTTTCACAACTCACTTTCTCTCTCTTTCTCTCTCTCTCTCTCACACAGACTTTTTCTCTCTCTCTCTCTCTCTCTCTCTCTCTCTCTCTCTCTCTCTCTCTCTCTCTCTCTCTCTCTCTCTCTCTCTCTCTCTCTCTCTCCCACACAGCCTTCATTTTTTTCTCCCCGGCGAATTCAGAAGTGGAAGTCTGTTGCGGACCGAACAAAAGAGCGGCCGTCGCGACACACTGGCGTGCCCACAGATGCGCGGGCGCCATCGTTCATCATCGGAGGTCATTTGGGCTTATTCCCGCGGCCTACTCCCCGCTCTCTCCCCCCACATTCCGCTCTCAATAAAATGTCCGGGCTCCAGACTGCGTCGGGGAGCCTAATTGAAGGGAAAGCGCAGCGGAACACGAGTGAAGGATTAGAGGGGGAACTCGCCAATCGATCAGCGGTTGTGTCGCGAACTCACTCTTTGGGAGAGGCAGACCTCGACGGCCGTCCGCGGCGACGTGAAGGGCTTTCAGCCCGAGTCCGCTGTGGAGGCTCTGCCAGCTGTTTTGGCCTGAATATGTGACGTCGCATGCCGGAGGAGTCGAAGCTGAATGAAAAGACCCTTCGCCCCACGTAACCTAACGATTGACTCACACACAGACACACGCGCGCACACACACGCACGCGCACACGCGCACACACACACACACACACATTAAATAAGGAACTGCAAATAGGGAAGGCGCTAACGACCGTTTGCTTTGTTCCCATTGCTTGGGTGAGTGCCTGAGGGGTTTGTCTGAGGGATGAAATCTTTCTCTCCTTACCCCAGCCAGAGATGGAGCAGTTAACACCTGACAAGAGAGTCCAAAATGAAGGACGCGGTCACGTCATGGGAGCTCGTGTCTGGGTGAGAGGACTGACGTGATAACGCAACGAGGCCTTGGTGGACGCAGCAAAGGGAACACCTTTTCTAATAATGCTCAGGTATTCTTGTTTGTAGGTGTGTGTGTGTGTGCCTGCGTGTGTGTGTGTGTGTGTGCCTGCGTGTGTGTGTGTGCATGTGTGTGTGTGTGTGTGTGTGTGTCGAACCATTACGCTGCAGTTTTCAAACTTCACTGACCCAGAGCCAAGTGCCAAGGGTCTCACAGGACCCGCAAACAGCATCAGAGCCACGGAGGGAACGAGGGAGGGCAGAGGGAGGAGGAGAGGAGGAGGAGGAGGAAGAGGAGGAGGAGGAGGAGGGCTGGTCCCTGGTCTGTGCTGCTGGGTCAGCTCCTCTGTCAGCTCAGCTGTCTTCACTGACACAATGCTGACAACTCTCTTTCTACCCCCCCCCCCCCGATCCACTGTCTCTCCACTCGGGGGTGTGTCTGTTGGTTCGGCTGCCTGTTTGACCATCTGCCTGCTTCCCTGCCGGCCTGTGTGTTTGTTTGTTTGTTGTCTCTGCCTCGGCCTGTCTGTCTGCCCGCTTGCCGGCCTTACCTGTCGGTCTGTCTGCCTCTCGGCGTTTCTGTCTGCCTGTTCATCCCTCCCCCTGTCTGTCTTTCTGCCTGCGTCAAAATCCACACCTGTGGCCGGTGGAGCTTACGACGTCCGGCGTCGACTTCAACGTCCTCAGGACCTCCCTGCCCTTGCGGGTGACATGGAGGGAGAGAGGGGTGTGTGTGTGTGTGTGTGTGTGTGTGTGTGTGTGTGTGGACGTGTCCAGGAAGAAGGTCTGGGTAACAACAGAGACAGAGACAGCCGAGGACAGGAGGAGGAGGGCACTGTCAGAGGCCGTCGGACCTTCTGTGAACTCACAGCTCAGTCCATGGAATCTAGGACGACAACGCCTAAATACAAACGCACGCACGCACACGCACACGCGCACACACACACACACACACACACACACACACACACACACACACACACACCTCCCCGTCGTCTTCCAAATCATTACTATGGATCCATCTGTATCCCCAGTGATGCACTATACCATCTCTACCCTGTTTGTGTTTGTGTGCACACTTTGTGTGTGTGTGTGTGTGTGTGTGTGTGTGTATGTGTGTGTGTGTGTGTGTCTGTGTGTGTGCGCGCACGTGCGTGTATGTGTGTAATAGGTGCGCGTGCACGTGAGGGGAAAGAGAGAGGTTAAAAGCAGGACACAGAGATGGATTAGAGTGCGACGAGAGTGCATGTGTCTCCATTAAAAACCAGACACCTAGCGAACGCTAAAAGCTTGTTTTCAAAAAAAGAAAAGGAAAGAAAAGAAAATGAAAGAAAGACAGACAAGAAAAACAGCGGAGGAGGTAAATGGAAACACAACACCTCTAAATGTGTGGGGGGGGCGAGGGCTGTTGGAGGTGCGGCGTGTCTGTCTGGTCCAGGCTGCCGTGGTGGGGACTAGCCGACATGTCTCTGAGAATTCAATTCAATTCAAAACTGTTCAGCGGGGGGGGGGGGGGGGGCACCTGACTGTTCTCCAATGACACGTGGAAACCCTTCTTGAGCGCCGCTAAGGAGAAAGGGTTCTCACGGTCCAAGCCTGCTACAGCTCGGATGCCGACTCCTTTTAGGCCGCGCATTCTTCATGGCGGGTCTCTCGGGAGCACGGCGAGCAAACAGAACAACGACACCACACGCCTCAGCATCGGCAGCTTGCTCTGACCGTGTTTCAACGTTTGGAAAAATGCACACGTCTGGTGCCACACGCCACGGGCGGAGCCCCCCCCCCCCCCCCCACCCCACTTACACGGAGCCTCGTTCGCCGAGCCGACAGGACAGCCCCCCGCCCGCGTCTCCGTCCGTGGAGCCCCCCCCCGCCTCCCCCTCCTCCCCCCCTCCTCCCCGCCGCTCCCCACCCGTCATTCAGCCCACGGGCACGGCAGCTGTCAGGGCCGCCTTGGGGATTCGAACCGGCAGCTCTGTTCGGGCGGCGAGCGGGCGGCGAGCGGGCGGCGAGCGGGCGGCTCCGCGGCCCGCCACCGCCGCACGCCACATCTGGTTGGCATTTTGGCGTGCGCTCGGAGACAAAGCGCATGAGAGCGGGAAGCCTGTAGGCCAACCCCGAGGGCTGGAGCCGAGCGAGGGCTTGACGATGATGGAGGGTGTAAACACACACACACACACACACACACACACTGACACACGTACACGGAAACTGACACATAGGCCTACTTAGCAGTCAGGCCCGACTGCGCTGGGAGTCACTTACTTTCCATGCGACCTTTTGTCACTCCGCCAGTGACATTTTAAATATGCTCTCGCTCACCTTTGTCAGCGCTGGCGTCTGCTGAGTACTAAACAAAAGACGCAGGGGACCGACAGAAATGAAACAAGTTTGCAATGCGGACGACGGTGAATGAACCGGGGGGGGCAGGGGGGGGATTCGCCGGGGTCCTCTGGAGAGAGATAAAAGGACGCAAGAAAGAGACGCGAAGGAGAGAGCGGCGGCAAAATAGGCCGCTGGAAAGGCGGTGGAATACGGAGGCAAAAGAAAAGAGAGGGAGAAAAGACTCCCTCGAAAAGAGGGAAAGGGCTGGAAAAGAGCAGGAGAGCCTGGTGCAGGGGGGGAGACAAAGAGCCAGACGGGCAGATAACGGCCCCATAAAGGGCAGGTAGAGACCGGCCCGGCCCTCGGACAAGGGGGGGGGGGGGGGGGGGTCGTTGCTCCGCCTGGGGCACAAATGTCAAGGCGGCAAAGCGGCGGTGCTGGACCGCACCGTCCGCGGGCCGGCCCCATTGTGCTCGCTCCCGGAGGGTCAAAGGTCCGCGGCCCCCCTCGCCGTTGGAATGGGACGGCGCCTGCCGCCAGACCGACTCGCCGCGGCCTCCACACGTCTGGGCAGGGGCCCCCGGGCCGGTGTGCGCCCGCAGTGTGTGCGCGTGTGTGAGGAGAGAGGGAGAAGGGGAGCCTTCAGAGCAGCGAGGCGAGACCTTTCTCCCTCTGGGATTCTCCCGTCCCCCTGGCTGGCTGCCCGGTCTCCGTAGTGAAGCCGTCGGAAAGGAGGAGTCCTCGCCCCCTCGACGTGGCCTACTTGATCGCCCCCCCCCCCCCCCCCCCCCCCCCCCGCTGTGGCGCTCGCCGGCCCACCCGAGCCTCTCCCGGAAACCCCTTCGGACCCTAATCGCGGCGACGGCGGGATAGAGATTGCGTCGTTACTCACGACCCGCCCCCATCCCCGACGGCGGCCCATCTCCAAAAAGGACACGTCCGGGGAATGGAAGCCGAACCTTGAGGCTGGATAACGGCCTCCAGATCAGCGGTGCATCATGGGATGCGGGGCCATGTCTCCCCCTCAGACATCGCGCTGTGGGACTCTCGGAGGAGCTGGAACTGGCTCCAAGCTTGAGCACTTATTGTCTCAAGTATATTTTCTCAATCGCTTTTTGCGATATCGTTCCTTCTGAGCAACTTTATTTCTCTTGCTACTTATTTTGTATTCATTTCATTCCTTGCTTTGTATGTGCATGCTTGCCTTATGTGAAGCACATTGACTTGCCTACGTGTATGAAGTGTGCTATACAAACACATTCGACACAAACAATATCTGTACCCTAGAACTAACCTAACTACTAATTCTGATAAAAAAGACTCTTACATCTGTTTATTCAACTGCTCTCCACCATAGGTTTACATGGCAACTTCATGTCGGGCGGTATTCTGGGTGCAAAGCCAAGGCTGTGAAGTCGGGCATAGAACAATTTGCGCCGTCTTTAATCTCCACAGATCAAGGCAACAGAGGGGAGCCGGTTGGCATGAGAGCGCGGAAAAAGATCAACACACACACGCGCGCGCGCGCGCGTGCTCACTCGCGCACGCTCACATCAAACCCTAAAATCAGTATTAAGAGAGCTCACGCCATTATCAAACCCATCAGTGGTGCACTTACCAAAGACCACTTTCAATAGGCTCTTATGAAGCTACACAGTGGGGAGCGTTCCGCTAACGGCATTAGTCACACACACACACACACACACACACACACACACACACACACACACACACTCACTCACTCACTCACTCACACACACACACACACTCACGCACGCACGCACGCACGCACGCACGCACGCACGCACGCACACACACACACACACACACACACACACACACGCGCGCGCTCTGACACCAGAGGCGGAGTGCTGCTCCGAGGAGAAGAAAGACAACCCAAGGAGTTCCGGGGGGGGCCTCGTAATTAGACAGAAAGCCGGGGAAAAGTTGGAGAGTCGGAGTTGTGTGTGAGCGGGGGGAAAGTTGGAGAGTTGGAGTTGTGTGTGAGCGGAGGGGAAGGGGGGGATTGCGCCAAGTACTGAGGCTGGGGACGGAGGAATGTCAGCGGTGCCGCGGCATTAAGGGACCACATCAAGACGGCCCTCTGAAGATGGCTGCAGGCCGCGCTATCTGTCTGCCAGTATATTATATCATACATAATTCCATTAGGGCCCGTCTCTCATTACCGCTGCTGGTGTGTGTGTGTGTGGGTGTGTGTTTGGGGGGGGGGGGATGGGGGGCGTTTCGGGTTTTGGTGATCCAACAGTTCATTCGCCCCATGGGTGCACTGTGATCAAAGGGGATGGCAGGCAGTCAGGAACTTTGATGGGGGAGTCGAGGGCCTCTGATTGGGGGAGACCATTAGAAAAACCCATCCTCCACGATGTGGAGGCCCCTGCCGCTTAGCACGGCCGGGGCGGGGGAAATGGGCGCACACACGCGCACACACACACACACACACACACACACACACACACACACACACACACACACACACACACCGCTGGGCCGAGGGGAGCAGTAGCACAAGCGGCCACATGTAATGGCAGCTTATTTCAATCCCGTGACAACCTTCGGCCTGACTGAGTAAAATCGATCCACGTAAATTGGGCCTGGAATTGCCACAGTCTAAATTTAAAGCCACCGACAGACAGCGACTCTGTTTGGGCCCTGGTGCGCATGCGCGGGCAAATCAAATTCCCTGACCCGGTGGACGGGGTGCCAGTCGCTCCAGTTGTCGTGAACGGCGCGGGGAGTCGGCGGGGGGGGGGGGGGGATTGCGAGGAATAAGTACGGCGACAAACCACGTCAGAAAACAGAAGTTCTCCTGTCACTCAAAGTCACGGGGGGTGGGGGGTCTCCAAGCGTTCTTGCCTCGTCTCTGTGTTGACTCGACGGAGGGATAGCCCAGGGCCAGGCACAGCCTGGCTCCGCTCGCTGCTGGGCAAAGGCTTGGAGAGGAGCCCACTCTGTCGCTGAACACACCTTTTACCCAAACGAGCGGCTATCATCTACTCCTTCCACCTTGTTTACTCTCTCTCTCTCTCTTTCACACACACAAACACAGTCCCACCATCTCACCACCACCTCTCTCTCTCTCTCTCTCTCTCTCTCTCTCTCTCTCTCTCTCTCATGATAGTCTTCTCTTCGGGGTTCTCCCAGTTGTCCAGAGATCCTCTCCCTTCTAAGTCCTCCTAAGTCCACACAGCACACTGCCTGGGCTCTCTCTGACTCACCGGTGCTCTCCCGCTCTGCCTTCTCCCCAGGGCCGCTCTGTTTTCATGCCCCCCCCCCCTCCCCCCCCCTTCCTCTTCAGGCTTTTTTTTATTACCATATCGCTCTCTTTAGAACAGTTCTCTCGTTTATGGAATCTTTAAAGGAAGCCAAGTTTAGATAAAATATCCGTTGCGGCATGAGCCTCAAAGCAGTAAACAGTAAAAAAAACATATGTAAGAAAAACAAAAACAAATCATAAAAAAACATATGTAAGAAAAACAAAAACAAATCATAAAAAAACATATGTAAGAAAAACAAAAACAAATCATAAAAAAAACACCGCAAACACTAGACCCACGACCAGACATCGTCCGTTGCACAGATGTTTAGGTTTACATTCCCCCTCTCTCTCTCTCTCTCTCTCTCTCTCTCTCTCTCTCTCTCTCTCTCTCTCTCTCTCTCTCTCACACACACACACACACATCTGCTATGTACTTTCCTTGTAGGCATGTTATTTGGTAGTCTCTGGAGACTTTTCATTGGCTAAAAAAGATCCCGGTAAATGTACTACAAACAAACAAAGCATATGTTCAGCAAAGAACACACACCTCTCTCTCTCCCTTTCATTCCCTCTCTCACTGTCTTTTCTCTCGCTCTCATAAATAAATGTACAACTCACAAACAACGCGTATGTTCTTTCAGCGAAGAACACACACCTCTCTCTCTCCCTTTCATTCTGTCTCTCTCACTGTCTTGTCTCTCTCTCATACATATTCTTAGAATCACTAAGATGTCAGGGGGTTACATCATCGCGGAGTCATTGACTCCACCATTCCATTTTATCCAATCAATGAAGTATTTATCATGGCAAGAAATGCGGGGATGAATAATAGATCGTTGTACAGTGAGGTGGAGCGTGTGTGAGTGTGTGTGTGTGTGTGTGTGTGTGTGGGTGCGTGTCTGAATGCCTTCTGTCCCAAAGGTGTTACCATGAATAACAAAAAAATATCCGGCAAATAGATATTCAGACAGTGTCGACAAGGAAAGGGAAGCTGTTCGTGTTTACTTAATGCCGTGTCCATTTGGCCCTGTTTCAATTCAAAGGGTCCTCCATTGCAGATAAAGCTCCTCTTACCCTCCCTTTCAGCAAATTCACCACAAAGTGGAAGCTCTGTGCCCAGCAGATATGTTTATAATCGCACATGTGCAAATGTGTACATCCATATCAATGAACATGAG
>CM030174.1:14405154-14407654 GCA_017639675.1 Aplochiton taeniatus | reverse complement strand
AGCACGTTGTCATAGACCGTTGGTAGCGTGGACCACTAGTCCACTGCATGGAGGGACAGTGTAGCTGGATACTACACATGAAGCACCTGAGGGTGTCACGGTCACGGCCGTGCCTCCAGTAGATCCCTTGTGTTTCCTGTGTTTCCCTTTCCCCACTGTGTCCCCGTTGCTTCCCTGTCTGTCTCTCTGGGTGCGTGTGTCTGGGTTGTGGGCGTGGCTCTCCTTTCACTAGCCTGGCTCCCTGATTACTCATTGCCTTCACCTGCTCCGCCTGCACACCTGCCTGCCATCAACTCGTCAACCCCACAATATATGAATCCCGGCTTCGCAGCCATTCTTCAGGTTATTGATTCAACCCCAGTGGTAGTAACCGGTCCGCAGCGCCTCTTAGAGTCTGTGCTGAGCGTAATTGTGTGTCGTGCCTGTTTTGCTCACCGTGTCTCCTTGTGCTTTTAGGATCCCTGCTCCCTGCCAGTCACCCCGCTTGCCTCACGGCTTGCCTGCTTCCCTACCTGCCTCTCCTGGACTACCCCTGCCAGCCACGCTCAAGTTCCCACCTATCTCTCCCCCCGAGCCTCATTCGCCCATTCTTCATTCTCCTTGGACCTCTGCGCCCCTGGACCCACAAGCTTCCCGCAATAAACCCTTTTCTTATGATACTCAACGCCGTCTCAGTGTCTGTGTCCGGTGCTTGGGCCTCCTCTGGCAACATCGTAATAGAGTGCTCCGGAGCACCGTGGCCAATGCAGTGCCCCGGAGAGAAACCCTCCAGACTAGAGTGTGTTTCAGGTGTGTGTGTCGTGGTTTCCCCTATTCACTGCAGCATCACGGTGAGGTCTAGGCACCCGTCCTTCCTAACAGTGGCATGACCAGGAAATGAATCATGCCGGCGTGACCAGAGCATAGGGACCGCTGTTGGCATACCTTCCACCTTTCAAAGCTGCTGGTATACGTACCATAAAGATGGACTTTAAGGGGCACACAGGTCGTTCATCGGATCGAAGCGCGTAGCGCAAAGGCTAGTCTTTAACGCAGCGGCCTGGGTTCGATTCCCGTCCGGGCTCCACGCCGCAAGTCTTCCCCTTCTCTCTCTCTCCCATCGTTCCTGTCCGCCTACTGTCCTGTCTAAATGAAGCGAAAAATCCCTCCCAAAAATGTCTTTAAAAAAAAAAAGATAGATGATTCAGTCAAGGAACAGTTGTATTTTGTAGCAGAGGACCATGGAGTTTTCTATGGTGTCAAACAACATGGCATGTGCACCGTCATAGCGTTAGAAGTCTCTGGGGAGCTGTCCTTGGGACTGACCCATGTCGATTATATAGCTCACAGGCTATTCTGGAGCTCTGTCCATGGGGCTGCAACCATGTCTCTCTTTCAGATCACGGTCTAGCCGATAGAGCTGTCCATGGTGCTGAAACCATGTCTCATTCAGATCAGTCTATGCAATACAGCTGTCCATGGTGCTGAAAACCATGGCTAAGATTTAGCTCACAGTCTGAAACTCTGGCCATGGTGCTGAACTTCTCTGTTTCAGCTCACATGGTATTCTGGAGCTCTGTCCATGGTGCTGAACTTCTCTGTTTCAGCTCACATGGTATTCTGGAACTCTGTCCATGGTGCTGAACTTCTCTGTTTCAGCTCACATGGTATTCTGGAACTCTGTCCATGGTGCTGAACTTCTCTGTTTCAGCTCACATGGTATTCTGGAGCTCTGTCCATGGTGCTGAACCGATTTGTTTCCTCTCACGTGGTGTTATGTAGAGTTGTCCTTGGTTCTGAACCCATGTCTCTTATTCAGAGGAGCTGTCCATGGTGCTGAATTCCTGGCTTTCTGTTAGCGTATAGTCGATTTTGGAACTCTGTCCGTGGTGCTGAATCCAGCTCTGTTTCATCTCACAGGGTATTATGCAGCCCCGTCCTGGGTGCTGAAACCATGTCTCTCACTCAGATCACAGGCTACTCCGACGAGCTGCCCGTGGTGCAGAATTCCTGCCTCTCTATTAGCTGGCAGGCCATCTGGAGCTCTGGCCATGGTTCTGAAGCCACATCTATTCTCACCTCTGAAGCCATGTTCCACTCAGAAGGCCGTGGTGCTGAGGCCTTGTCTGGAGGAAAGCGTGTTCTCTGTTCCGTCCCTAGTCAGGGCAGCAAATGGCGTCTAGACGTTCAGATCGAACGGGCGATTCAAAATGTAGGTGGCACATTGACACCCCTGTCTGACTGCAACAGGAAACCGTGCCGGCAAGGTATTTTCAGCGTGGCACTTTCCATCTAAGTAGAACAACCCCCAGAATACATTTTGCAGCCTGTGTGTGTGTGTGTGTGTGTGTGTGTGTGTGTGTGTGTGTGTGTGGTGGTGGGTGGGGGGGGGTAATTGCTTGTGTGTGAGTGGAGGGTGCGTGCGGGTGCCTAAGGTTTGTTCACGTGTGCAAGTGGAGAATGTTTGTGTGTGTGTGTGTGTGTGTGTGTGTTAGCTAAACTGGGGCGAGTGTAGGCTGAG
>CM030174.1:14390154-14400154 GCA_017639675.1 Aplochiton taeniatus | reverse complement strand
CAGGGTGCCAGGGCAGGGCTTCCTGGTCAGTAATGGACCGGGCTTTGAATGAACATGCTGGCCAGCCCTACAGGCACGCTGCCTACTGCGACTGTGTGCTAAAGCTTTCAGGTTCGGCATTCAAACACACACACACCCACACGATGCGATTGAGCTGTCAATTCCAATGAACACATTTAGATCAAGCATTCCCAATAAAGGCAACCAACAGTGACTGTACACACTCATCCCCTCTGTATTTTAAACCTGGCTATCTGTATTCTAAACCTGTCTATCTGTATTCTAAATCTGTCTATCTGTATTCTAAACCTGTATATCTGAAATCTAAACCTGTCTATCTGTATTCTAATCCTGTCTATCTGTATTCTAAACCTGTTTATCTGTATTCTAAGCCTGCCTATCTGAAATCTAAACCTGTTTGTATGTATTCTAAACCTGTCTATCTATATTCTAAACTTGTATATCTATATTCTAAACCTGTTTATCTGCATCCTATCCTTGTGTATCTATATTTATGGATCTATATTCTAAACCTGTCTGTCTCTATCCTGAACCTGTCTATCTGTATCTTGACGCTGTTTATTATCATATTCTCACCAAGCACCAATACTTCCCACTCATCAACACCCAGGATTGTCATATTGTCTTAGGGGAACACACACACATACACAGAGAGAGAGAGAGAGGGGAACTCTGTATTGAAACTGGTCGGCACAGACAAATCTGGCTACCAAGGGAGGAGAGATTGTGTTTACCATGGCCCGGTGGAAAAATGGAGACAAAGACCCAACTTTTCCTTTACTCTGATGGATTTAAAAAACAAACAGGCATAATAAATATACAAACTTAGTGGATCTGAAAACCAAAAAGACTAATTTGTTGAAAAGTTGAATACTTATAGGGGGCAGGTAGGGGGGGTGGGGGTGGGGGTCGGGGGGGGGGGGGTAGTCACACCTAAATGTTCTACCCCTGTCAAAATATTAGAGACACCCATTAGCTTTGGCAGGTGCTTTGTTGTGTTTCATGTAGGCTTGAAAGATTTGGGGATTATATCTAATTGCAATGTTTCTGAGAGATATTGTGATTGCGATTTGATTTGTGATATCATTTTTTTTTTAGTAAAGCTTCAGTTCAATATTCAGCGTGTAATAGATTTAAAATGGGATGAAGCAATACCATATGAGATACCATCAAAATATTATCTGAACTAGCAACGTTCTAATGCAAGGATAAGAACCTAAAGATATGAATTAAAATTAATGAAAACATTTAAATTGGCACAGAGCACAGAACACTTATGATAAAAACTATGACTGTTACGTTCAATAAATAAAGTACTAATAATAAAACAAAAAATAAATAGGACCTTTCTGTAAACAATTTGACATTGAAATAGGTAGGTCAGTCACTTATGGCTCAAGGTCATAATACTGCACATTCTGCCATCAAGTAAAAAAATTAAAAAAATACATCAATAAGTTGTTGAAGCCCATCTTTGGCCACATAATTAGCGAGTTACTGTGTTATGGCGTAGGCTACGTTGGCTCATGGTTACCATACCGTCCGCCCTTTACATGACAGTCACGGACGACTCTGACTTGTTCACTAGCCTGAGCCAAAGCCTCACTACTTTCACTTGACCTTTTGGCCATGCACTTGTTAGGTAGCTGCCTGTGGTGCCTTTTCCCAGTGCTGATACGAGTTTGTGGTGTTGCCTGGCCATGTGGCGACTTTTGCAAACCCGAAATACTCCCATACCACCGAAGTGCTTCTTTTCGTCAGAACCAAGTGCAAAGTTTGTTCCTGCTCTTACGAGGTTGTTTTTCAGAACCGGAATGTAGAATTCCTTGGGTATCACATACCCGTTGTTTATGGACGTATACGTAGTCGCCTTAGACCACATCTGATTGGTGAGCATGACTGTCACATGAGGACAACGGTTCAAACCCTGGGTCAGACAGGCTACAGATAACGCACATTCTAAATGGCAGCCATTGCAATTTACTAATGGCATGGTGCCAAATCGCAATTTCGATTTGAAATCGATCAATCGTTCAGCCATAATTTCCTCCCAATAAAACTTTGTGAAATTGAAATAGAAGTTGAGGGAGAGAGAAAGAGAGAGACAGAGAGACAGAGAGAGAGAGGACCTGTCAGGTAAAATACAATTAGAATTCCAATCAATCTGTTCAGTCTGGGATCTAGGACAGCACACACACCAACACGTCTGCAGGCAGACGGATTCCTCACACACACACACACACACACACACACACACACACACTCACGACACGCCACCATGAGTCATGTTGACGGAAATTACAGTCCCTCGAAGCGCTCCGTGGGTGCACCCAGGAGCAGGGAGCAGCGATGCCTTTAGGGCCGAGCCAGAGACGACTTAACACACCGAGATGCTTTCCATCCGCCCCTGAAACCCCTCCTCTCTCCCTGCTTCCCGGCGGGAGGGCCCAGCCGGGGCTGGCTCGCTGGTGCAGCCGGTGTACATAGCCTGGGCCGGGGGGCTCCGTCTGGGGCGGGGGGCTCCGTCTGGGGCGGGGGGCTCCGTCTGGGGCGGTCCCCGTCATCCCCACAGCGCGCCTCGCAGCCCACCTATGGAAATGCCACCGGCGTCCCTGGTATTGGATCGACCCCGGGAGCCTCACCGTCGCGCGTGATTAATGTGGACGGCGGCGGCGCCGCCCACCCCCCCCCACCCCCCACCCCGTTTCCCCCCCCTCGGCCCCTGAGCAAACCGACAGACACGCTGCCCTTTCCGAGGCGGCGACAGCGAGGGCCTCTGAAATACGGCCACGACATTTTGTGCTGGGTCTCCTGGCGGCGGAAAAGCACCGACACCGTGACAGGTTCTGTTTGGCAGCGCGTTTGTCAAGGCAATCCTCAGCTTGGGCGTCCAAAAGGGTACTTTGATCCAATCCACGGAGGCCATTGCGTGTGTGTGTGTGAATTGTGAGACGATGTGTTTGTGTGTGTGTGTGTGTGTGTGTGTGTGTGTGTGTGTGTGAGTGTGTGTGTGTGTGTGTGTGTTGCTGGGGGGAGGTTTTGATCATGAATCTATGAGTGCCTTTGGAGCCGAGGTCCCCCTTCGTGGCAGGTGGCCTCTTCACGGCGAGACCATGTCAATACCAGCAGGGTGTCCCTGCACGCAGAGACAAAGACTGGGTCAAAGACAAGCTGACAGGGACTCACTCTCACACACACACACACACACACACACACACACACACACACACACACACACACACATACACACACCAAAGCACAGTATTCCTAAGGGTTTGAATGTCTTTGACATGCCATAGGGGGCTCAGTGCTAACATCAACTAACAAACAGTAGAGATGGATCCTACGACCTCCCTCTGGGATTTAATGGCCCCATTTAAAACATGCTGGAGGACCATGGCCCTCTCTCAGACACACACACACACACACACACACACACACACACACACACACACGGCAAAAACAACACTTCCCTCTTTCGAGTGAATCGTAATTTATCCAACCCCAAAATGCCCCACGCTTGGTGGAGTTTGGTCTTGCTCGCATCCGATTTTCCTTTTTTAAATAGAACAGTCTCAAGACTACAGAGGACCTTGAATGGAATCTGAGCTGCAGACATAACGGAGGGAGAGCCTGGTCCGCCGGCTGCCTCGTCCGATTGGAGGGACAGCTCTCTTCTCCTTCACCTTGAGCCGGGCCATCCAACACGATAACGATCCGCCCGCCGCTACGAGGAAACGCCATAACTACGGGCCCATCGGGTGCTGGACAATCGCGTTATCGACTGATGTTGCCTGGCTGTCTGATGGCTGGAGATTGCAGCGGGGTGTGTGTGTGTGTTGGGGGGGATGGGGGGGGGGGGGGGGGGGGGGGGCGGTGGCGGGGGGGAGCGAGGCTATGCGTGCCATTTCGTTTTTTGGGGGAAGTAGCCAAGCGTCGAGGAAGCAGGCCAGCAGAAAGGCGGCAGGACGAAAGAGAATGAAACGTCGGACGAGAGTCAAGGAAACGACTTTGGGGCCTCTGCCGTCGGCCGGCTAGAGTGAGCCGGTCCAGGAAGCTGACGGACGGAGAGGGGGGAAAAAAAGGACAACTGACGAAAGGAAGAAAGAAAGAAAAACAAATACTTATGTGGTCTCTCGCACATCACCCAAAAGAGGCCGGCTCAGCTGGGAGGCCTCGGGAGAAGGAGCAGGGAGAAAAAAGAACTCGGAGATGAAGGGGGGAAAGGCCGGAAGGAGGGGAGAGAGGAGGGTACACGAAGACAACCTCCGAAAGAGAGGGGGGGGGGGGGGGGGGGGGGGGGGGGGAGAAGAGAGGAGGATGAAAAGGGCCAGCCTTGGCGGCCTCCCCAGCCAACAGGCCGGCGAGGAAGAAGCCTGGCGGGGCCGACCCCCCAGGGGGGCAAAAGAGAGAACAAAGAGGGGGTCAGAGATGAAGGGAAATGGAACGAGGAAAAGAGAGGAGGCTGGAGGAGGGGGAGGAGGACCTCTGAGGCCTCCCCAAGCCGGCATGCTGAAAAGGAAGCACGAAGAACGGCAAAGAGAAGGAGGAGGAGGAGGAGAGGAGGAGGAGGAGGAGGAGGAGAGGCGCAGGAGGAGGACGAGAGTGGCGCACATGACGAAACGCCGGCAAAACAAAAGGTAAACAGCAACCGTACCTGGAGAGGAGTTTGGAAGTGGCCACGCAGGCATTTACACACACACACACACACACACAGATAAACAAACACATGCACACACACAGATACACACACAAGCATCTCTCTCTCTCTCTCTCTCTCTCTCTCTCTCTCTCTCTCTCACACACACACACACACACACTCACACGTACACATACATACACTTAACTTAACATACACTTGCTTAACAGTTTCTGGGTGTCAGCCCAGAGACGCAGACTACCTGCAGCGCCTCACTGGTAATGAGCTCGCATTTTCACAGCTCAGTCTGGCCGCGCATTTACAACTAAATAACCCTTCAAAACTGACGCGCCGCATTAGGCTTTTCAAAAGTCAGCACGCAAGCGTTCCATTTTCGGGTTTATTTTTTTAGCTCGGTGGACCTGGGGCGGGGGGACGACGACGACGACGACGACGACTGTTTCACTCCGCCACGAACGGCTTTATCTGTAGGCGATACGGTAACAGAAATGACAAGGAATGACATGTGCCCGTGTTTGCTCTTTGGGAGAGGGCAGCAGGGAGTTGCTCCGGGGAACACTTGGGTTTGCTTTGTTGACCAGGCAGACCAATATGTCTAGCGGGAAAAGCCGTCGGACCAATCAGAGAGCTCACCAGAAGGCCCCGCGAGCCATTAGCCAATAGAAATCTGCCTGCCGGTAAAAAGCCTCCAATGCCTCGCAGCTTCTCAGCGAAATGGGAGGGCACCCAATGTTTCGACTCTGGGAAGGGAACGGATCCCCTCGCGGCCACCGTCTGTCAGCGCTGCAGCCACCGGCAGCCGATCCACACTATTTATAGGTCCGCTCCTCCGCGGTCTGCTCTGCCATCCGTTGGCGGAGTCCATGTGTCCACTCAGGAGGACAGTTGGAACGGGGAGCGGAGAGCAGCAGTGGCTCTCTGGTGCTCTGCCAGCGGGGAGGGAGCTGCCCAGGGCCTCTGCCTCAGACACCTCCGCCTCTGGCCCGCCCGCCCGCCCGCCCTCTTCGCCTCCCTCCCTCCCTCCCTCCCTCCCTCCTACCCCTCTATCACCGCCGACCCCCCTCTCCAACCTCTAGATTTCCTCTCCTGTCCCTCCCTCCCTCCCTCCCTCCCTCCCTCCCTCCCTCCCTCCTACCCCTCCATCACCGCTGACCCCCCTCTCCAACCTCTAGATTTCCTCTCCTGTCCCTCCCTCTCTCTCTCTCTCTCTCTCTCTCTCTCTCTCTCTCTCTCTCTCCCTCCCTTCCTACCTCCCTTCCCCCACAACTACCCCCCCCCCCATGCACAAACACACACACACACACACACACACACACACACTCTTATAGCTTCCCCGTCTCTGTCTCTCTCTCTCTTCGCCTTGCCTTCCTTCCTCCCTCCCTCCCTTCTCCATGGTGCACTAATCACTGGGATGGTGTAAATATTGTTTAGGAGGACAGCCGGCTTTATCTCGCCTCACGCACATGGCCAGAGTCAGGCACAACCAGTCGCCGTGTGTGTGTGTGTCTGCGTGCGTGTGCGTGCTTCTGGGTGTTCGTGTGTGGGTGGCTGGTTGTGTTTGTGTGTGGGCGTGTGTGCGTTCCTGCCAAAAGTTTGTGTCCTGCCAAAAATTCAATTAACTCTGAAATCGATGAACATTTGGACTAGAGAGAGGGGGTAGCAGTGTGTGTCTGGCCGCATGGGCCAAAACAAATCCAAGGCCCATGACTACATGAGAGACAGGGAGGGGGGGAGAGAGAGAGAGAGAGAGAGAGAGAGAGAGAGAGAGAGAGAGAGAGAGAGAGAGAGAGAGAGAGAGAGAGAGAGAGAGAGAAACGGAGAGGTAACAGATAGGGGGAGAGAAAAAATCTGAATAAGGAGTGCCAGAGAGCAAAAGAGAGGGAGATACTAAGCGAGATTGAGTAAGAGAGAGAGATTGAGATTGGGGGGGGGGGGGGGGGGGGGGGACAGGGAGAGTGAGGTATAAAAAGGGAGGGAGGGGGTATGAGACATAGAGACAGAGATAGAGAGGGAGGGGGAGAGTATGGGAGAGAGAGAGAGAGAGAGAGAGAGAGAGAGAGAGAGAGAGAGAGAGAGAGAGAGAGAGAGAGAGAGAGAGAGAGAGAGAGAGAGGGGGAGAGTATGGGAGATAAAGAGAGGGGAAATGTACAGGAGATGAAGAGAGACAGGGAGAGGGGGAGAGTACAGGAGATAAAGAGACAGAGAGAGGGGGAGAGTACGGGAGTTAAAGAGAGAGAGAGAGATAAAAAGAGAGGGAGAGAGTACAGGAGACGCGGGGGACGTCTTTGTGGCTGCGCCGCTGGACCACACGAGGAAGATGGCTGACCTCTATTGTCACATCTCAGACTCTTTTATGACCCGGGTAACAGCGTAGTTCATCTGAGGGACCCTGCCGCTTATTTACAGCCCAGGGGACGAGGGGAAGTGCAGAAAAGAGACAGCTCCTTGACGACGCCAAACAAACACACACACACACACACACACACACACACACACACACACACACAATGGCACACACACACAGGCACACAGACAGACAAGGGGGATCGATTTGTCAGAGGTATGCCGCATCCGCCTTGGCTTTAGAAAAGGGCCTGAAGCTCCAGACAGGTCACCATGGGGATGTGAGCTACAAAGGGCCGAGGCAGACGGCCGTCTCACACAACCTTTAGAGGGCTCCGCCGACCCCCCCTCTGTGAAGATCCCTCTCTCCCCTCTTCGCCGCTTTCTTCTTCAAAATCCCCCTCGACTCCTGCCTCCGAAAACTCCCCTTCCTTCAGTGGCCGTGGCTGCCTGTCTTTTTTTCTCTCTCCCTCTGCGCGGAGAGAAAGGCTCTTCTTTGTAGACTGTCTTCGATGGACGACACACACACACACACTCTCTCTCTCTCTCTCTCTCTCTCTCTCTCTCTCTCTCTCTCTCTCTCTCTCTCTCTCTCTCTCCCTCCTTCTCTCCCTTTCCATCTATCTCTTATAATCTGGGTCTCCGTTGCTTTCTCCTCTCAACAGGGCCTTGTTAGTTAGTTCTGTCATTTGTTTCTAAACTAGCCGCCACCCGGATATGTTCCTGAGTTTTTGTTGATTTAGATTATTTTCCATCTGAGACTATGTCCAGCGGTGCCGTTTTCACGGGGGAGGTAAATTACAATTGATTGATTTATAAAAGTACATTAGAGACATGACTAATGTCTCAAATGAATGCTTAACTGATTTATAATTAATTATTCCCAAACGTCTGCAAAGCAACATTTTAGGCAGCCGTTGATACAGTGACCTAATGGATCAATCTCTGAGCTAATCCTTATTTAACAGAACACATCTTAAACAGGCAAGTAGAGCAATGTGATAGAATTTGGACGGACTGTGGATGACTGGACAAGAGTGTTGCGGACGGATGAGTGAAAGTTGGAGGTGTTAAGGTCAGCCCTTCTGAGCCGTCTTACCCTCATATTCCCGGGCTCTTGGATGGATTGGTAGGGGCTGAGTGTGATCCGAGAAGAGCTATAGGTGCGGGCCCCTAGAGATTCCAGGCCCGGCAAACCACTCCACTGTGCCAGGCACGACTAGTCGAAAGTATGCCTGAGGGTTTTATGACGCAATCCTTTTCTCGGGTTTGGTTTAAATGTTTCTACAGCACATGGATATAATTGCCATCCAGCGGGAGAATGCACACACACACGCGTGCGCGCACACACACATACAGCAACACACAAAAAGGCAAACACTGTTATCAGTTGAGCCAAAGTCAAACATTCGCAATAATTAGTGTTTAACTCTGCAGCCCCTCGTTGAGAGGTTGACATTTAGCACTGGCAGATTTGACACCCAAATGCACACAGACGCACAAATACGCCCACACGCACACACACACACACACAGTCAGGCGCACGCGTGTGCACACGTGCGCACCCGCACGCGCACACCCAAGCACACGGCACCACTCACCAGGGCCTCGAAGGACTGGCAAAACAGGTGTTGGAAGAAATGCAAACTGATGAGAGAAAGAGAGACGGAGTGTGAGGAGAGAGAGAGAGACGGAGGAGAGAGAGAGAGAGAGAGACGGAGTGTGAGGAGAGAGTGAAAGAGAGAGAGAGAGAGAGAGACGGAGTGTGAGGAGAGAGACGGAGACGAGCCAAGCTGAAAGCACCCGTGCGATGCCCAGGGGAGCCAGCCCACAAACCTTTGACAGGGAAGACAAAACCTAACTGATGGAGCAGGCACGTCGCTTAAAGCTGCCCCCAAAGTCACTGGAGCACGGCAGGGGCAACAAAACACGGAGGTTCCACCATCACCCGGACCTGCCGTTAATTACAAACAATGGCGTCGTGTACACACATGAACACACATGCGCACGCACACACATACACATACAAACGCAACCTCTCACGCACACACGTAAACACACACCCATAGACATCTACCGCCACGCGCACACACACACACGCACAGACACGTACACACACACACCTTCACACTCAAAATGACCTGCTGATTTCCCAGCAGGCTGAGTGGCAGCCAAGAATGTGCTGAGTCAGCGGCTCTCTTCCCACGGCTCGCTTCCTGAGTCATGCTGCCGTGACGATCACCCAGAGAGGGCAGAGACTACTGCGGGTCTAGGGGTGCCCGTGTGAGTGTGTGTGTGTGTGTGTGAGAGAGTGCGGCCACGATAACCCCCCCCCCCCCTTCTCCCCCAGTATGATTAAACATTCACACCACTCTGTTAACAGTTTTCACGTGCTCAGCGCAGACCTCGAAGAGCTGGAACGGACAGAGCGAAGCGGGCGGCGCCTTGGCGTGAACGATTGAAGCCGATCGATCTCCTTAACGGCAGCGATTAGCTGCAGGTAGAGGTGTGAAGGTAATGACTGGAGAGCTGTCTTTTCTGCTCAGGCTCCATGTGCGTGCACACAGTGGCCGCACTCGGGCCTATGCACATGCGCACCGCACACACATGCACACACACACACACACACACACACACACACACACACACACACAGCGACACACACACGCGCGTTGGCGCAAGACGACCCCGGAGCGATGCGATCCCTAATCTCCGTGTTCGTACGCATGCATCGTTTATGCCAGAGGACAAGACAGCGCGTCCCCCCCCCCCATAGTCCCCCCCGTCCCGTCCCGTCCCCCCCCTCCCCACCCCTACCCCCACCCCCCCGCTCCCCTTTTCTTCCCACGCTGATCCTGGCCCCAAGCGATGCCCTGGGAAGAGCGGGCTCGCTCCGTGAGCCAAACACAGGAACGCGTTGTTTTCAATCAGCAGCGTTTCATTTGGAGTAATCCTCCATTACATCTGCTGATTGTG
>CM030174.1:14315154-14385154 GCA_017639675.1 Aplochiton taeniatus | reverse complement strand
GTAGAGTGGGTTTTAACGCTGCCCTAGTGAACGCTGACACACAGAACCATATCAACTCTGCTCTACTTTACTATACTCTACTCTGCTCTACTTCACTCTGCTTTACCATACTATACTATACTATACTCTGCTCTACTTTACTATACTCTACTCTACTCTGCTCTGCTCTACTCTGCTCTACTCTACTCTGCTGGACTGGGTTGCACCAGTTATGCGTAAGATCGTGATTAAGTTTGTGCGTAAAGTCTGTACTAAGTCGTTAGTAACTACTAGTTAGTTTCAAACTATCGCTTTACTAAATTCAGTTGCACCACCAATACGTAAGTAATGTCTTAGCTAGTCAACCCTAAGTAATGCGTAACTTTAATACTAAAGGTTAGATTGTTGCTGGAGCTTGACGACAACAACATCATAACCAATCAATCAACAAGCTACGATGTAAACACGGAAATCCACTTGCATTCATATTAAAAATGCTAACCTAACCCCTTGCCATTGTCTTTGCTTTTACGCTACTACAACAATCTCATCAAACTCGCCAATCGTCAATCTCTCACAATGAACGAAATAGCTAGCTGCTTGGTAGCTGTATTTATAATCTTGTATTGGCTCGTTACACTGAAATTTGAATATTTATAAAAGGACATTTACCGTATATCACGTTTGGCCGTGTATTCAGTATTTATTTACCTACAAACAATGAAATGATTGGATAAAATGTAAAGATTTACAGTTTGTTAATAAATGAACACAAGTAGTGAATGAGAACACAATCAGGCTCTAAACGGGCCATGTATTGTTTTTGCTTTGGTTTCTATGGTTTCAGCGTTCCACTATAACTTACACCTGCTTAGGGGTAGATGTAAATATTTAGTAGCTCCTACGCTTTACGTCAAAACTAGTAGATGTGGTGCAACCCATTTTTATTTAGTCATGTGTAAACCTTAATTTAGTGAAGACTTACGGTACAACTAGCCTGCATTTGAACTTAAGTATAGCTGGTGCAACCAGCCCCTCTACTCTACTCTACTCTACTGTACTCTGCTCTACTTTACTATACTCAGCTCTTCCTTGCTCTGCTTTACTGTATTATACTCTACTGTATTGTACTGAACTGTACTGTACTGTACTCTGCTCTGCTCTGCTCTACTTTACTCTGCTCTTGTTGAGTGTACTCTACTCTGTTCAATTGCAACTGTTCTAGTCTAGTCCACTCTAGTCTATATCTGCTCTGACTCTAATTCATGGCATACTCTACTCAACTGGAGTCTCCTCTGCCTGCCTGTCTGGCTATTTGTTTGCACGATCTTTCTATTTTAGTCATCTCGCTTTTCTCACCTGACGTCCTTGACAATGTGTCTGTCTGAGTGTGTGCATGTTCCAACCTGAAACAGAGAAAGAAACAAAGAGAGGAGTGGGGGTAAGAAGGTGAGAGAGAGAGAGAAAGAAACAGAGAGAGAGGGTGTGAGAGAGAGAGAGAGAGAGAGAGAGAGAGAGAGAGAGAGAGAGAGAGAGAGAGAGAGAGAGAGAGAGAGAGAGAGAGAGAGAGAGAGAGAGAGAGAGAGAGAGAGAGAGAGAGAGAGAGAGAGAGAGAGGGTGAGAGAGAAAGAGAGAGGTGATAGAAAGGACAGGTCCATGTTACCCAACTGCAACACTGCCCCAATAACCTGTTAACAACAATAGTCCATTTAGCTGGGAGCATGGGAACAAAACAACACTACCACTGTCCTGCCCTCTTGCACACACACACACACACACACACACACACACACACACACGTAAACCCACACACACACATACACACACACACAGACACGTCCCTTAGGATCGTCCGTGGCTAAGCCATCAACCATATACCACTCGATTGTAACTAACTGAGAGGAGAGGAGAGGAGAGGAGAGGAGAGGAGAGGAGAGAAGAGGAGAGGAGAGGAGAGGAGGGCAGAGAGGAGAGGAGGAACTAAAACGCAAAACGAGAGACCACTCAATTGAAATGGTTGTGGAAACAGGAAGAGGGAGCGGCAGAAGCCCTTCAGTCCACAGAGAAGACTGGAGAAGAAGAGAGGCGATGAAAAGAAGAGAGGCAGATGGAGAATAAAGGGAGGATTGCTTTAATGGCATCCAGAGCCTCAATCAGCGCACACCCAGCTCTCTCCCAATCATCCCATTGACATGCACACACGCACGGTAACGCGCACGCCAGAACCGACTGCATCTCTCTGCTCATCACTCTGGGTTTGACGGTCGGAAAGCCATGGCAGCCCTTCACAGGGTCTTACAGCTTTGAGGGGGCATACAAAAAGCCGAGAGGAGGGCTTGAGGCAGACAAATAGGGAGACAGACACACACGCCCACAGACAGACAGACTGACAAAGGGAAAGAGAAAAAATGGGGGGGGGGGGGGGGGGGGGCAAAGCAAGCGCGAGACGGAGCCAGACATGAAGACGTAAAAAAAGAAAGCCCTGGCTTTGGGAAGAGCTTTTCGGAGTTCACAGCCAGACAGACACTGGGAGTCGTGACACCCTTTGAAGAGGCAGGGGGACTTAAGAAACCCACGTCGGACCAGGGGAAGACAGAAAGCCTGCTGTCTGAAGTGGGCATCAAACAGGCCCCTGGGTGTGTCACTCTGTTCTTCCAGCCTTCCAGAGTTGTCCTAAGAGGACAGCCAGAGACGGCGTTGTCCTAAAATGTATGACTTTGAAAAAAAGCCTTTATTGTTGGTTAAATATAGGTTTCACAAAATGTATGCGAAAATCATAAAAAGACTCAATATTCAGTAAGTCTCAACTAGCTAGCTAACTAAATAGCTGGCTAACAAACTGACTAAATTACTTATTGAATAACTACCAAGCTAGCTAGCTAGCTTGCTATCAAGTGAAGAAGACAAAAACTTGGTGTGAAAGTTCAATCGACGAGACTGGAGTCAAAGTGAGGCCATTCGCGAAGGGTCTGCCCAACCAGCCCCGGGACACAGTTTATATACCTTTTTTTCGCAAATCATTTTTAATTGACACTTGTTCTGCTTTCTCACGTCAACACATTTCTTGTAGCCACCTGTTCGACTCCTATAAGTCTGGGCAAAAAGCATTTCTTCATTCACTATCCTACCGGTGCTTCTAGGATTCTCAATGTTGTTCGTACTTACTCTGTTGGCTAATTGACAGGGCTTCGAATCATCCAATGACAAGGTTTGTATGTTCGTTTATCATAAGGACAAACTGATAACACTGTTCAAAAATGGAGGTCAAGAAAAAGACCCAACTGATAATACTGTTCGAATATAGAGTTCATGACAAGGCTAATAATACTGTTCAAAATATACCATACTAGCTATAGCTAACTAACAAACTAGCCAATGAACGAACTACAAGCAGCTATAAGGAAGTGCTCTTTGACGAGCTGGCAGTTCATCATCCCTGTCCATGCGTTTTCATTCTGACACTCACGTCAATATACACAATGTAGATATGCATATAAGCAACCCATTCACGTCCTCAGATACACACACAGACCTCACTTTCAGTGAGTCCTCCTTAGACCCACACAGTTTTACTTTTACTGTGTTCTTCTTCATCCAAAAAAATGCAGACAGACAGACAGACAGACAGACAGACAGACAGACAGACAGACAGACAGACAGACAGACACACACACACACACACACACACACACACACACACACAAACTGTCTCAGCATCAAAGCCTTTCAGGCATGAATCTGGACCACAACAGCTAGAGGCTGCAGTTGAATCAAATCGATCTCCTCTTGATTACCTCTGTGAAAATTGCGCCCACGCATGACGGCGTCACACCCTCAATTTGCTCTAACAAGCAATAAGATGAGACTACCCCACAAACCCCAGCTCTGGCTGACTAAATGCAGGCACACACACACCCACCCACCCACGCACACGCACACACACACACACACACACACACACACACACACACAGACACAGACATGCCTCAAGACAGACAACAACGAGCCAAAAAAGTCAAAGTCTAGTTCCCAGAGATACAGACAGACAGACAGACAGACAGACAGACAGACAGACAGACAGACAGACAGACAGACAGACAGACAGACAGACAGACAGACAGACAGACAGACAGACAGACAGACAGACAGGCAAGGCAAATGATCACGCACACAGACACCCATTGCAAACACAGGCTGCTTAGGCAGCCCGGGGAGAGGAAAGAGGGAACGGCTAACAGCTCTGGGCTAACATCCGCGCAACAAAACACCAGTGGCACGCTGAGCTATTCACTCCGTAAACATGGTGTGTGTGTGTGTGTGTGTGTGTGTGTGTGTGTGTGTGTGTGTGTGTGTGTGTGTGTGTGTGTGTGTGTGCACATGCGCGTTTGCATGTGTGGGTAAACGTGAAATCAAGCTAAATCCAGACCCACTTAAAAGGATAGCTCGGTATTGGGGAGATATACATTCAATAACATTCCCATACCTATTCAATTAGCCATGTCTTCTCAGGTGGCAATTCATTCTCACATGTTGTATTCAACTAATAGACCTAACTGAATATCTTAGACTGAAGCGATCATTTGAGACAAAATGTTAGCTTGTAAGTGAATGGCAGGGGGTAAATAAATAACTGTTACAAGTCCAAGTGGATGTAAAGGTTATCTGGACGAGTTAGGACACGTCCAAGAAACATCTGTAGATTAAACACCAAAAAGGTACAACAGCAGGGTCCCATGTGAAAGATCCCAAAGGATCCCTTCAAAGACATACATACAGTCTGGTCTGACTGCTGTCTCCTCCAGAGAAGGCAACGCTTTTTCAGTGATGCGTTTTTAGAATGCCATACACAAAGTGAACTTTTCCTACTTTCTGTCTTTCTGTCTGCTTGTTTATCCATCTGACCACCTGTCCGTCCGTCTGTCTGTCTGTCTGTCTGTCTACCTAGCTGTCGGTCTAACTGTCTTTTTGTCTCTCTGCCTGTCAGTTTGTCTTTTCTTATTTTTCTGTTGTGTCATTTTGTGTGTTCCAGCCTGACAGGAGAATCAGAAACTACAAAATGAATAATGCAACGCAGCGATGCGGGAAGCTGAAGGGTGGAAGTGCACACGTGTGTGTGTGTGGGTGTGGTGTGTGAATAAATGTGTGGGGGCGAGTGAGAATGCGTGTGTGTGTGTGTGTGTGTGTGTGTGTGTGACTCCGCGTGTAAACAGAGCCCTTGACAGCTCAAGGCTGTCCGCTCTCTTTATTCTCCTTTCTTGCCCTCTTTGAAAAGCACCGGCTCCTCTCCACAAGGGCACCAGTTGATCCCGAGTCGTCACCGCCGCGACCCCATCGGGCCTCCAAGAATGGCGACGCGAACATGGCTTGAAACGCTCAGAGAGCGCGTGCGAGGGTGCGCGGATACGCCAGATCGTGGACGTGACACAGATCCGAGGAAAGCGTCCAGGAAGGGGAACGATTCCACAAGCGCTGCCTTCCTGGCCGGACGGATCGCGGGCGTACGTCCGCCGAACGTTCCCCCGGCCCTGGTCGCCGTTGGTTCAGCCCCAGAGAGGAGACCTAGCTGTTCAGCACCGCCGCTTTGAATCTTGACGCAGCACGGCGGCGGCAGGCACGTTGCATCACGTCTCACCTGCCACAAGACCCAAATAGCGAAAGCGAGAATGCATTTTCTGAAGGGGGCCAATGGCTGCCCTCGTTTGCGGCGGCCCCCGCAGGTTCGTGGTCGAGCCGTAGCCCGGCAACGAGGGCACCTGCTTGGGGGGGGGGGGCGGTGTTAGGTGCGCCAGATGTACTGTTATTAAGCAACAGAGGAGGCGTCGGGAGTCGACAAGAAGCGTGGGGGATGGGAGGAGAGAGAGAGAAAGCAGCAGAGAGAGGCCAGAGAGAGAGAGAGGAGGGAGAGAGAGGACAGGAGAGGATACAGTGAGAGGAGAAGAGAGGAGACAGAGAACAGAGAAGAGAGAAGACAGAGAGGAGACAGAGAGAGGAGAAGAAAGAAGAGAAGGGGGTAAACAGAAAGTAGAGGTAGAGGTGAAGAGAGGCGGTTGTGAATTTTCCACGTTCCCGGAGTGAGGGAAAGGGGGATAGACAACGAGGAGGAGCGATATTTTATTCATAATTGCATGGTACATTATTTAACAATTGCAACCTCAATAGCTAGGTACTCCCTCCAGTCCTCCATTATCCATTAATGGGAGTCACTCGTTCACACGTACATGCACACACAACCACACACCCGCACACACGCGCACACACTTACATGCACACGCATATAAACACACATACTGTACTGTCCATCTAAGACACACACGCCCATGCACACGCCTAAAGGTTGTCCATAGAACACTGCTGCACACGCACACACATACACACGCCGAGCTAGTTAGTGTCTCTCTCGCCAACGCATTCATCCACAGCAAGTTATGTCCGGGCCGGTTAAAAGCCATGTTAGGACATCAGGCGACCTTGATCCTTTCCACACAAACTATGTCGCTAGCCTGCGGCAGTTCTTGCGGGATCCAAAGCCATCAATATTAACAGCCGTATAAACAGACTTTCACAGCTCACACAGGGAGGGGACACAGTTACAAGTTCTTGTAGGACAAATTGTAACTAAAAAGACCATGAAAAGATGGCAGCTCCGGGTACTGAGGAAAATGGGATTGCATAGGTTTTATCCCCAAAGGCCTGCGACAATGTGTCCCGAATACAATGTGTCCGGAATACAGACATCCCCGGATGGGAAAAGAAGCATTTATCAATCCTGTGTGCCTGGAAGCACGGCGTTCCACTTGTCAAGCTTCCAGACTCCCCAGGGAGCCCACATAGCCTTTACGCCTCCTCACCTGAGCTAAGCACGCACGCACACACACACACACACACATACACACACACACACACACAGAGGGCACAGGCTGCAAGGAGCAGCTAGCTGGTTAAATATCAGGTAACCTTATCAAGGTGGACTTGTGGTCAACAACACTGTTGCTGACATCCGCTGCCTTTTCATACCTGCGCCATTGACACTGGACAAGGATATACAGGAAGAACAAAATGCATGAAGTTGAAAAGACTTTGCTGTGTCGTGCTGGCTCTGGTTTTCAGAGCGAGCAGCTAGCCAGAGCAGAGACAGCCTTGACGTGGATCGTCTGATCGTTTCTTTGAGTCGAGACCGCCAAGGAGCCGGTGCTCGGCCTCTCGCCGTCCGAGGTCGCACCCTGGCAGCTGCCGGCCATCTTACCCAGCGGACGGCTCGCTAAGTCGGTTTGCATCCGTGGAGGGATGGCGGGCGCGGATCCCTACGGCTGTTTCGCTCCCTCCACACAACGGAGGAATAAGGGAATGCTGACAGGGAGAGCCCACAGATGAAGTGTTTTAAAGGGCGGGAGAGGGGTGTGTGTGTGTGTGTGTGTGTGTGTGTGTGTGTGTGTGTGTGTGTGTGTGCGTGTTGGGGGGGGGGTTGTTAGGAAGGGAGGGATGAAGGGTTGGCAGCTTATGCCATGATATTGTTTCCAAAGTGTCAGACAGAGCGATGCGGGCAAAACGCCAAGCGGATAGTGATTTTAGGTGTGCGTGTGTGTGGCCCTTTATTCTGGCTGAGCTGTCTTTCTCTGGGGGTGCTCAGTGACCACTGTAGCACCCTCCCACAGTGCCCCTACACACACACACACACACACACACGCTCCCTTATTCACTTCACAAAAGGAGGCTGGCCACAAACCCTTGTTTGCACTAGCATCAACCCTCATCCACCAAGGCACATGAACACACACACTCTCTCTGTGCGCACGCACACGCACAGCCACACACACACAGACACTGGGTGACTTCGCATGCTCCCGTTTTCCCCTCCTGCATGTGCTCGTCTATCACTTACACTGTGAGCCGGGGGCTCTTTGTCCATTAGATAGCTGACTCATTTGCTAAGTAAACACAACGCTCATCTCTCTCATCTTCCCTCCCTCCCTCTTTCCCTCCCTCCCTCTTTCCCTCCCTCCCTTGCTCCCTTTTGGCACAGTAATTTATAGCTGGACAAGCTTATTCACACCAGCGCCAATCCAACACGGGAAGACAGTAGGAGAGGGGATACAAAGTGGAGACATAGAGAGTTGATTCAATGAGCCATGTACTAGACAGGGGAAGAGAGGGGGAGAGGGAGCGAGAGAGAGAGTAAGAGAATAGGTAAAGCAAATGGAACCACCTAAGCACTCAGTGAGACACAGCAAAAATAAAGGAAGAAACACCGTCCATTATTATTTTTATTTTTATTTAGGAGAGGTTACCTGTCAGATAAAATGAGACCAATAAGGCCGGGTAACTATATTTTTATTGTTTGCGGGCTGAATGCATTAATTCCCGCTGAAATATGGCAGGGGTTGCTGGGGAGAACATGCACCGTTTTGATTCATGGTCTGGGAAATAATAGGCTAGCTGTTGTCACTGCTGGTGTTGACGGAGCATGCACTGGCAAAACGAGGTGCTGCTCGCCACATATTTTACGCCACAGTCTGCCAAGTGCCCACGCTGCCTGAACAAGCAAGTTTCATCGAGCAATAACAAAGTTATTTTTTGGTCCGTGGAACTTTCACAACTCAAACACTGGAATGTAGGAGAACGAATGAATAAGTAAGAGGGAAACTGGAATGACGTAGCCTAAACAGTCGTGTAAGTCCTTAAAGCGACTTGTTCAGCGCGAGCGAAATATATTGGACGCGATATGTTCCTTGTTTGAGGGATAGTGTACTAATAAGCCCGTTCTGTTTACGTAATTACATGATTTGTTTAGTATCAGCTGATTGCCTCTAGGCCTACCGCCATGTATTGTTAGCGCCCGTAAAGTATTACAATACGGTTCACGTTGATTGAGTGAAGTATTCAGAACATATGCACGTACATTTAAAGACAGCTGTGAGACAGATTGACAAGTAGGAGCCGACATATTCCAACTCGAGTGACAATTTGAGCGTACTGTGGGAATCACGGTCTTCCAATGGCGACTTCTGTCAGGTAGGGAGATTGAGTCATTTCCAGAAAGTGCAAAGTAAGTGCACCTGAGTGGAGACTTCAGCTCCATGACCGGCCCAAACATTAGACTGGCTCGCTCTCCTCCCACGGCGGTCTCTCAGCCGGCCACTTTGCAGCTTGTCCTTCACAGAATGCCAAAGAGCGTTCACTTCACTCAGCCCTAGAAACAATCAATAACTCACACTTTCCAGCCTCCATCGAAGACGACCAGAACAGAGGAAGTTTGTGAGATCTTTTTTTTTTTCCTTCTGTGCGTGTTTATGTGTGCTTGTGTGTGTGTCTGCGTGTGAATATGTAATGAATGTTTGTCTTGGAAATGTACACGCTCAAGTAACGCTCAAGGTGAAAGCGGAAAAAAAGGAATGTGGTTATACAGAGAGGGGGGGTTGGTCGATGGATAATTCTATAAACCAGATTTAACCTTTTCTGATTTAACATGTCCTCAGTCCGCATCTCTTCCCGTCTCAGACACAGATAAGTCCCTTGAAACTGATCCACGGTCAGCCGAGCTGTAATCCGAAGCGTGTTTGCCATCAGGACATTGCTTTTCACCACTAAACCATGCTACAGACATCATAAATACAGGATCACATATGAAATAATAATATAATCCCTGCTACCCAAACGGAGAGAGGTTGGCCTGTCTCATCTACCAATTTTGTGAGCTTCAGCTCTTACTTCAATATATAAACGTTGATGGGCAGAAACACAATATTAATCCATTCAGATATGTTTAAAATCAATACTTGCAGTATTGAAATGCAGTGAAAAAGATTTAAACAAGTGATAAACTCCAGACACAGTTTCTAAGAGTGGTCCTGAAATTTTTTCCGTTACCGTGGGGTGTTGAACAGTGGGACAGTAAATTGTAAGGGTGGAGATTTGACCCCCCCCCCCCCCCCACACACACACACACATTCCCGAAGGTCAGGATTATCTAGGGTCATTACTAGAGGGAATAATGATGGAGAGTTGTGTGTGTGAGTGTTGGGAGGGAGAGGAGAATATAGGAGATTGTTTATTCAAAGAAAAATGGGAGGACTGCTTTGGAGATGGAACGGGGAGGGGTGAGTTAAAGGCAGGGGCAGGGGGAAAAAACTGATGAGAGACAGAGAGAGAGGGGAGGGGGTGACATAGTGAGGGAGGGGGGTGAGAGAGACAGAGTGAAAGTGAGGTGAAAAGAGGGTCTGCTGACCCGCTGTCTGACTGATCGTGTACCCCCCACTGAAACAGGACCTTGAGGAAGGGTTAATGGACCACATCTCCTTTTAATACGTGCACACATACACTCTAGCCACATACACACACACACACACACAGCCACACACACACATACAGCGAGAGACATAGCCTACAGTACACGGCCGAAGCCCATCACGTTGACGCACCAACGCGCGTGTGTACAGTCAGGCTGGACCTGCAGTGGTGCACGTCGCGCCTCAGCACAAAGAGCCAGACAGGGCAGAGCGCTGGCTCTATCGAGAAGGCAGCAGCCGCTGTGCAGCCGTTCATATGTCCTCTCCGTGAAGAGCTTTCCTGTGTCACACACACGCGCGCGCACGCTCAGTGCGTTGGGGCGACCGTGCTTCGTCCAATTTATGTCAGCGTGTTGATCCTTCTACCACGATGTGATTAAGCGCAGGATCCCTGTTCGGACCGGCAGAAACACACACACTTGTGCTCACACACAGGCACACACACACACACACACACACACACACACACACACGCGCGTGCACACACAGACCATTGCCTTGTAAGCCCGGCTTGTGGGCAGATGTTGGCGGTGGCACCGTGATTTAGTTGGATGTTTCTGACAGAAGGAGCTTGCTGATTCCCATTTGTCTTTACAAATTGCAGTCTTTGCCTTCATACTTTGCTCCTTCGCTCCATCTCTTTGCAAAAACAGAAATGCCCACAGACATGCTCACACACACAAACAACGACACACACACACACATGAATATAAACTTGCACCCAACACACACAAACAGAACATTTCCAATGACTGGTTCTTTCTGGGAATTTCCTTTCCCTCAGTGTGCTTCCTTCGGGGGCCAAAGAAATAAAGGGGGAGTGTTTCAGTCAATGGAAGTAGTCCAAAGATTAATTCACTTAATCTTGGCCTGTAAATGGGGTATTCAAGCGGCTTAAAAACAAATTGAATGCAAAGGCTGCGCGTAATAACAACATTTGTCTTAGGCCCGGCACAATGCCCTTTTCCACATGAGCTAGCGGCTACATTTCAGACATCCATTAGGATGTGTAGAGTCAGAGACGGCCACGCAGGACACACAAACTACTCCCCTGATAGAAGGTAGACCATGCGGCGTGTGTGCCCGTGTGTGTGTCTATATGCGTGTGTATGTGTGAGTGTGTCTGTGTCTATATGTGTGTGTAAATGTGAGTGTAGGTGTGTGAGAGAGTGTGTTGGCCTTGAACGTTAGCCATGCACCCGTGTGTGCCTGTGTGTGCGTCTATATGTGTGTGTATATGTGAGTGTGTCTGTGTCTATATGTTGCGTGTATGTGAGTGTGTCTGTGTCTATATGTATGTGTATATGTGAGTGTGTCTGTGTCTATATGTGTGTGTGTGTGTAAATGTGAGTGTAGGTGTGTGAGAGTGTGTTGGACTTGAAGGTAGGCCATGCACCCGTGTGTGCCTGTGTGGGTGTCTATATGTATGTGTATATGTGAGTGTATATGTGTGTCTGTGTCTATATGCGTGCGTGTATGTGAGTGTGTCTGTCAATATGTGTGCGTGTATGTGAGTGTGTTTGTGTCTATATGTGTGCGTGCATGTGCATGTGTCTATGTGTGTGTGTGTGTGTGTGTGTGTGTGAGTGTGTTAGCCTTGAACAGATGTCCCGGCCGCTGTCTGCACTGCCTAATCTCCAGATCCACCACGCATCGCCATGCAGCGCCAAGGGTTAACACACCAGAGCAGAGTGTGGGTTCATCTCTGATTCAAATGGATATCCCGGATTGCACACAGGCAGACCCGAATTCAAAGTTTGCCTGACAGGCAAAGAAGATAGCCGGCATGGCTTTGGTCAGCTTGGGCCGCGGTGCTATGCGCGGCACGTATGAGGCTAGGGCCAGGCGCATCTTTTAGTGGAGCGCAGCTCATAAATGATTGGAGCGGTGGTTGATCTTATACGAAAAACAGACTATTTAGGGCGTCTCCAGGACAAGGAAGGGAAAACGAGAGAGACGAAAAGGGAAAAAGTGTTTCCAGGACTTTTGTACGTCTATCTTGAGTCCTAGAATTAACAGGATGTTAGATAACTCCCTTGCTTTCTGGCCCCCCGATGGCTCTGGGTGTCCGTGCAAAGACAATGGCACGTCCTGTTATCCCTGATGGAAACGGGGGGCTCGTTCGCCTTCGTGTTTTGTATCTCATGGTTAATACGATGTTACATAACCGCACCGCTTACGGACACTGATGGCTCTGGGTGTTCATTCAAAGACAATAGGGAGCTCTTGTATCGCTGACTGGAATAACAATGGTAATGCTTGAGTGACGCCGTGTTAGGGGAAGGGTCCCCCCGCCAACTGCCTCTCTACGACCTGTCGCTCCTCGTCCTCTCTTTCCCTCTGACAAATGGCTGCTCTGCTCTGCTCTCCTCTCCTCTCCTCTCCTCTCCTCTCCTCTCCTCTCCTCTGCTCTGTTCTGCTCTGCTCTGCTCTGCATCATCCTTCCCCCTGTGAACAGGAGCAGCCCCCTAACGAGGTCAATAGGTTCTGACGGGGTTTTAATAGGGACACATTCCACTAGAATAACTTTGGGACCTCTCGTCCTCACAGCTCACACACACACACACACACTCTCTCTCTCGCTCGCTCGCTTGCTCTCTCTCTCACACACACACACACACAGACGTGTATGCATGACAATGGCATGCCAGCCTGTGCCCCAGTGATTCAGTCTGTGTGTGTGTGTGTGTGTGTGTGTGTGTGTGTGTGTGTGTGTGTGTGTGTGTGTGTGAATAAGTACTCTCCCTGGCTTGTCACTCTACATCCATCTCCCCGTGGCTTAGTGCAATCCATTGGAAGACAGCTAGATAGCCCAACACCACTGTTCCCACGGCCTACTGAGAGAGCCCTGCGCTCGGACCAGTGAAGGGGCAGCGCAGGCATCCCTGAAGTAGAGCACCATAACTGACCCTGGCACGTTGGACGGCCACTGCTAATGGCATTTAGGAGCTGTGACCATGGTCAGGGGCAACGCTGGTCTGTAGGGTTGAGAGGTGTTGCCGTGGCGGGGTAAACGCTTCGGCCAGGAGAGGCTACTCTTACAAGCCCTGCCTGCCTCGTTTGGAGAGAAGATATTGTGGTCGTGTTGCCGTGGCCTGTCCAGATCTGACTGGTGTGCGGGCAATGGATCAGATCCATCAACTCCGCTCCTGTTGCTGTGCGACACACACACACATGCGCGCACACACACACACACACACACACACACACACACAAACACCCGGCGCAAGGTGCTCCCCCGATAGCTTGCGAATAGAGGAGATTATTTATTTAAAAAACATAATCACGGCAGAGCGGACGGAAATATGAGGGAGAGCGATGGGTGAAGTAGATTACTGGGGGAGCGGGAAGAAAAGCAGAGGTGAGCTTGTTCGCATGTTTTTGCAGATACAGATTTGAGGCAGAAGGGAAATAAAGGGCAGAGACAGAGCAGGGAAATTGGATTGAGTGAGGAGGGGAGAGGAGAGCAGCGAGAGCGTGCCACTGAGAGACTTAAGGAGGAGAGGAGAGAGGGGAACAAGGGAGAGGAGAGAGGGGAACAAGCAGAGGTTGAGGAGAGGAGAGGAGAACGAGGGAGAGGAGAAGAGAACGAGGGGGAGGAGAGGAGAGGAGAGGAGAGGAGAGGAGAGGAGAGGAGAGGAGAGGAGAGGAGAGGAGAGGAGAGGAGAGGAGAGGAGAAGAGAAGAGAGGAGAGGAGAGGAGTATGACCCGCGAGGCTAAGCGGCGCAGGGAGTTTGGGGGGGGGGGGGATGATTTATAGCATAAGGGACTGGGGTGAAAGTAGATAGTAGTAGAATAAAAGAGAGACAGGAAAATAACGGTGGAGAACAGAGGAGAGGAGGAGAGAAATGGAGGGGTGGAGGGGGACGACAATTAACAGAAGGCCTGCCTCGTTTCCTCTCTGGCTCACCTGCCTCGACACATGATAAATCTAGCAACCTGGGTGCTCCGACCTGCTCGCACGTGCACACGTGCCCACGCAGACACACGTGCACATACTCACACACACACACACTACCCCCTCATCGTCGCTGTCTTTCACACCTCTAGTCTCACACAAAACTAATCACTTCAGAGTGAGTACGATTGGCAAAGGTGACGGGTTACACATCGACACGCCCCACTTTCGTAATGGACACACACACACACACACACACACGCGCCGGCTTAGTCTTTGGCGAATCCTCTCTGGGACAGCTAAAGCAGTCTGGAATTAACCAGGGTTAATCCTATTAATGCCGCCCCAGGTGGGACACAATAAAGTTCCGTCGCAGACACGTAACTGGGATCAGCACGCCCTGCCGTGGGTCTGACCTGCTGTACACGAGGTGGTGGGACACTCCTCTGCTCTCAGATCAGCGACCCGGGGCATCACGCCTAGGCTGCTCTCTGCGTCATAGAACATGAAAAGCGCATGCATGCATTTTGAACAGGCACTGCAAATTCCACGCCAATAGTCAATACACTGTAAAGGATCACTCTGTCCTTTTTGCATTCTTTTTCACTGCTTGCTAATCAGAGGTCTCGGTTCACTTGAATTGCTGAGCAAAGTCGATGCAACTATCTTTATGAAATATCATGACGCACATCGCCCGAGAGGAACGTCCAACACAATAATGAGTTTACATCCTGTGACAACTCATTACGAGATCCAGCCAAGGTATTACAAGGACAAACTGGTTCCGATGCATTATGGAGTGTGTGTGTGTGTGTGTGTGTGTGTGTGTGTGTGTGTGTGTGTGTGTGTGTGTGTGTGTGTGTGCGCGTGCACATGTGACAAACTCCTTCCACACGGCTCAATACATCTTCAGCTGTAGATATCTCCCTGCTAGCCAATTAAGCGGCGCAGGAATGCAACACAAATCTGATAGATGATTTGGGCGGAACCAGGAGCTTGCGTAAGAGAAAGCCCTGAGGCAGAGCTCAGAATCCCTGCTGAAGCACTGCACAAACACACAGTGTACACATGCATAAAGACCTAACTAGACCTACAAATGGAGTTTGATGCCATTTGCGATTGCTCATTTCCCATTAAACAACTGGTCACATCGCAAGTCCGCAATAGTGCTGCCTTTCGGTGCCTCGCGAGGACTCCAGGAGGGTTAAGGGCTGGCGATTCCTTCCACTTAACAGACAGGTTGTGTTCACAAAGCCCATCTGACATTCCCCACGGCCACTGGACATTCCTTGAAGTCCCAGAGTTGCTTCCTTGATTTAGAATTGTTTCCTGTCTGTCTGTCTGTCTGTCTGTCTGTCTGTCTGTCTGTCTGTCTGTCTGTGTCTGTGTCTGTGTCTGTGTGTCTCTCTCTCTCTCTCTCTCTCTCTCTCTCTCTCTCTCTCTCTCTCTCTCTCTCTCTCTCTCTCTCTCTCTCTCTCTCTCTCTCTCTCTCTCTCTCTCTCTCTCTCTCTCTCTCTCTCTCTCTCTCTCTCTCTCTCTCTCTCTCTCTCTCTCTCTATCTATCTATCTATTGCTCTCTCTTGTTCTCTCTCAGTTTTTCTCTCTTGCTCTCTCTCTGGTGCTCTCTCTCCTTCCCCCCATTCCATGTCTATCCATAATTAAATGTCACAGGCCACATGTGGAAAAATCAAACGAGATTTTGATTTGTGTGAGGCTCCAAAGTGAGAGCCAATTAGCTGAGAAGTTGAGAGCTGAGAGTTCACCTCGACGATGTAACCATGTTGTTCTCTGAAAGTATACGACAATGCATATCGTCGCTGCTGTTCCAGACAACATAGCGAGGTTGTCCCTTTCTGGAATCACGTCCAATGACAACATTATCCATGGACACACATGCAAATGAAACACAGGTGCTCGCACACACAACAACACACACGTATACACACGCACACACACACAAACACACAAACGGTCAACGGCTCTGTCTCTGCTGCTGTCTGTCGGATGCGATGATTAATGACTTGGCCAGAACACATCCAGTTGGGACCGGAGGAGCCCCCTGCTCATCCGGGTAGAATCTGTCTTAGCTGTCTGTCCCTTCACTGTGTTTGGGTTCAATCAATTCAAATAACTTCGTTGGACAATTATAATAATCCTGACCCTCTAGTAAAATACCCTGTTGTGGGCAATTTTGCAGGCCACTCTAACATGCAGAGGGCATAATACCCTTAATATAAAAAACATTACTGAATAAAAGTGGATTCTGTGTATAGACAGTAAAATAGTCACGCCTAAATAATATATGTGTTGCCTACAGTCACATAATGGTAGTCTTCCAATAGACCTTTAACTCAAGGCAATAGCCTATATAGCCAGTAGCTTTTTTTATTTTTAATTTCGAAGGCATATGATTCTGAATCAAATGTCCTGTGTTCATTTGAATAGTCCTTTTAGCTTTGTGAATATTGAAATAAGTGAGAGTTTGAATGTGGTCACTTGTGACCATTTTCCTGAAGGAGCCAAACTGGGAAGACATCTGTGCTCGCCCAAAGCACCACCACTGCAGCCCCCTCACGGCCCCTCCGCTTCCATCGGCACCCAGGTTCATTTTATATCATGCCACTACCCCCTATATCTAGCCCGTGGCAACCCCCCCCCCCCCCCCCCCCCCCCCCCCCCCCCCCCCCCAGATATGGAACGTTTTCGAAAAAGAAAATCGAGAACTTACGATTTGTTGGTAAAGCTCCGTGCAAGGCAGTGGCACGGCAAAAAATCCAAAGCACAGCCGGTAATGTTAACCTCAAACCGAGGACGGGACGCTGTCGACACATTTTGAAAATCAGACCGCCAAAGGTATAAGGAGAGACAGATAAAACCGGATCGTTAAGAGGAGTCGTCCGCCAGACACGGCTTTGCAGCGCCGCTCTGTAGTTCAGGACTGGTGGCGAGAACACTGGCAGAGCGAATATTTCACTCTCTCGCTTGCTCTCCCGCTTGCTCTGTCTCGCTCTCGCTCTCTCACTCTGTCTAAAGCGACTATGCAACTCTCCGGGATTGCGCCGTCAAACAGTGAGTGAAGAGCTCCTCGATATATATCCTCCAAAATCCGTGGGATGTAGTCATGTAACATTAAAATCACTCTATTGGTGCTATTGTATGGGTGGGAGAACAATATATGTATATTTTTTTAAGTAAAGCTTCTATAGGTAGGTCGCTGACCATGGTGGTTGTCTCTGCCCTGCCTGTATGCGTAGGCTCTCTCATACACAGACTCTCTTGCAGACAGATAGTGCCCCCCTGCCGCTGTCTCTTTGACGGCAGTTGGTATGTTCCTCGGTGTTCCCGCTGGAATCCTCTCGGGACAAGGTCTGTTTGGTTGCGCACTGCATTCCTCTGTTCAACTCATTTGCTGAGTGCATAGTTTGAAATATTAATGTTTTTCTGTCAGCTTATCTGCATATCCCTCTTCAACTTAGATGCTGGTTATTACCTTTAACTGTGTTCACACATTAAATAACAGACTATTATCAAACTGTGAAATTGCATTTTCACGATTGGTTCATAATGGGCTACAAATACTTACTATAGGCCTACAGCAGAGGCGTGCGCCCAACTTTTCTTTGAGGGGGCACAGTTTCACAACGGGGGTTTAAGCCTTGCCCACCCAGAGGAATCATCTGTCCATGCACTGAAAACTCTGAACAAATCCCTGTGATAGCTTTTTAGGGATGTTCCTAACGATGAATTTCCCTGACGCTTAATTGGAAGTTGAAATTTAGACTAGTCCACTAGTCTAAAAGTAAGAAAACATTCAGAGAAACGTCAATATTTAGCACAATTGAATCTATAAGGTTAAACATTGTCAGATGTACATGATATATGCCATTTGAAACCATTCTTCAATAATCAAACTGTATTTTACATGCCACTGAAATGTGTGGCACTTTGTGGTTATCGTTTCAGACCGAGCAGGATCACAGTGTCTGCGGGTTGGAGCAGTAAACAATGTCATGGGTTTGCCAAATTTGGCTAGCTACCAGCAGCCTGCCCTCCATGCAGGTTAATGTCTTTAGCTAGTGTAAGGGCCAACATTTGGGCATCCTAATTGATGTTGAAGTCTGAGCTGTTGTTCAGATGTGAGGGAAGGGTCAGAGTGAAGGCCAGAGCACCAAAGAGATAACATGTGCCCCTCTGAGACACTAAAGGCCAGTGTTGTCTGTTCTTGGCCATCATAATATGAGTTGGCATACGTGTCCGTTCCTGGGAGGTACTGGGAGGTAACACGTGATTCTCCTTGACCAATGAAATGAATTGTTTAGTTTAGACCGATATACTCGTTTCCACCTTGTCAACAAATCAGGACTTACTATTTCGTTACAGTGAACTCACTGCCTGTGCTCATTAATACAATTGTACTTTGATAATTGCCTGTAGTCTCACCTCCGGTCTCAGACCTTTAGTAGGGTCTTTTCTAAATAAAGCTGAAAATTTCCATTAACACTAGGTAAATATTTCAGCATGGATAGGTGGCTCATTAACTAGCAGACAACCTCAACCCCAGTGCATGCTGACTCCACTGTTGAGCCCAGCGGATCTACTAACACCGAGCAAAGCGTTAAGAGCCCCGGTTATCGGGCAGCAAACTTCCGTCCTCCACAAAATCCAGACACCCCATCCTCCAGCTCTGTCATTTCCGCTCCTGACTTAAATATGGATATCCCACCCCAGCCAATTTTTTTTAACTATCCCAGGTGCCTATTTGGAAAAATGAGAAGCTTTATTGCAAGCTGGTACCATTCTCGACCATGGCTATGTGTTTGAGTACCCTATTTAGGGAACGTAACATTTTGGTTGCCCGCTCAAATAGTCCAAAGGCCCACCCAAGGATGACATCCTAGCAACCCCTCTGTATAATGTCCTTGGGTATAGCGAGTAGATGCTATTCTGTACATGAAGCATTGATACATCAGAGTTTTTGATTGCTGGTTTTTGCCATAGACAGTATATTTTAAGTGGACATATACAACGTGACTTCACCCATTGGTTTGTGGACTCCCGTTTTGAAGCCTCGGGTTTTGCATTTTGGCCATCGCCATCTTGGTTGCACCACCCGCCATCGTTGTTTTCTGAAACCAGAAGTGACGACAAGTTAATGTTAACTGTGTAACGTTAAGTTAACCACTTATGGTAAAATATATTCATTTTAACATTGTGTTTTTAAAATTGGTTTAGTAAATCTAAGTTTACGTTAACGTTACCTTACTTCGTGAGTGTTAAACAGGGACAGCAAAATGCAAAACAGGGTGTCAATTACAAGTTAGCCACGCCCTAAAGCATACCCTGCTTTATCGTCTATTTTACTCTAAAAGGGACCATCATTTACAAAATAAACATAATACTGTATTGAAAAAGACTTGAAACTAGCGACTGAGACCATAAACTTGTGCGGAAAATGTTTACCGGTGTAATAAAGTAAGTGAGAAGTAGGGTCATTGTCTCATAGACTGCCATACAATCCCAGTTCTTTCTGCAGCCAATGGAGTCGCCCCCTGCTGGCTATTAGAAAGAATGCCTGGTTTAAGGTGCTTCCGCATAGCCGGAACTTCACCCTTAGTTTTTGCCTGATAAAATTAATTAAAAAAAACAGATACATTAAGAACTTGCCGGTCAAAATGTCTGGTAAAATGGTGATAGAAAACATAGCTATAAGGAAGGCTGTCCCTAAATAGGACATTTGTGTTGATAGCAAAACAACCTATTAACCGTAGGCCTACTTTCTTTTCCCCAAAAGGGTGCGCTGTTTTATTGACAGCGCTCCCCTGTTATAGAAGTTTTACTTTTGCAACAGCTTGCAAAGTGCTTATTTATGAGATCAGCGAGCTGTACCCCGATTGGGCTGCACTGGCTAAAATTTCCTGTTTTCTTTCCATGTCAAGCGTGCCAGCAAAGAGGGTCTTCTCTCTGTAGAATCAGATCAAGACGGCGCTGCAAAGTCATCTGGTGGAGCAGAGGGTGACACGGCTTATGCGCATTGCAAGCTGTAAAGACACATTGGACACATTCGATTTCAGGTTGGCAGCAGAGCACTTTGTCGCAATGAAAAAAGATGAGAAAACAAAATGTTTCCTAGTATCCTATAGGCTGCATTTGATGCAATGTAGGCCTAGCCTTTTGTTTAAACAGACCACGGATGTTGCAGATGTTTCGTAATAGCCTACATTTTTGCGGCTAATGTGGACATTTTGCTCAATAGTTACTGTCCGTTTGGCCTAATCGTTACTGTTAATTGATTCGTTACACTGATTTGAGGTCGTTGTTTTTCTCTCGTCAACCTAGGTTTTACTTTTGTAGCATAGACTGTTATTGAAACATGACCAGTATTTGTCCGGTTAAATAAATTCTTCACGGACACCAAACCGTCAAGAAAAAAATCCTTGCGGAAACCCTGCTGTACGTATTTTTATATTGTGGTTCAAGTTCCAGGCAAAAATACCTCAGGCGTTGCTTGTCTTTCATTATTGTCATATGGGCAGGCATTATGACTGTCTTCTAGCTCAGGTTACAGAGGACGGTCTCAGTCATCTTTTCAGGGCCAAGTTTAACACGTTTCCAACTTGAATGTTGGTTTGTTGGATGATCCCTTTGTTCTGCACGTGCAAAAGGACCAGCACTGTGAAAGTGTTTTGTATTTGTATTTCATTTAGTCAACTCTCAGAGATAATAGTGCTCCAAACTACCACACTTGCAAGAAAGTGGTCTAATATATAAGGTTTTATCCGCATTGATGTCTGTATAGTTTGAAGACTTATTGTATATTTTCTTGTAGCCGTATGGTTCTTTCTGTCTTGTCTTGATTTACTGTCAATTTTCTCCTTTGGAGCCTCCTCTGTGTGCCGTCCTTCACAGCATTGTGAGAAAAACACCATCTGGGAGATCCCTGCAAAGAACAGACTCTCACTTTCACACTTCCCCGACCTCTCATCGGTAGTCTTCTGCTTGTATTTGCCTGTCACCCCACATTCGTTGGGCCTTGACTGTCATTTTTTTTCTTGCCTGTCTCAAACAACCCGCACCACCCCGCCCCCACCCACCTCCCACCTCACTTTCTTAATGATGTGTCATCCACCCTCTTAGAGCAATACAAGTTTTAACGTCATTATGTCTTCACATATGAAACAAATGGACTAAGGAGGTGGCAGCTAAGATTATTTCCCCAGGCATCTCAGTTTTTATAACAAGCGTTTTTTTTTTACTTACAGTCATCTTAAGAAAGTAGACCATTATAATTGTACAGTGCACTGTTTGTGAACAATAGAGAGAATCTCAGTCCTATGCGATTTTTCCCATGCTACATTGGGAATGTCTCTCATATAAACACTTGTTTTGAGGGACAACTGTACCTCAGATTACCTCAGACCTTAGATTCACTCCACAGTGAAGCTCTACCTTATCGACTCAGGGTAATCAGTAACCTTTAGGTGTCGTTCTCTCAGGAGTCTATCAGCATATTCTCAATATAGTATCAGCATCCACACTCCTGTACCCAGAGTTCTCCGCTTTTCCTTTAAAAGTGTCTTCATGTTCCATAGCAGACGTGTTATGCAATCAGCTAAGCATACAGTGTTTACCAGCCTTAACATAGTCGATGTTTCTGAAACGTAAATCAAGGTTGGAAAAGGAGCCACACTGGTAAAGCAGGCTAAACTCTTTAACGCCTAACCAGTTGCGAAGTATGGTTTGCCCATCTGTTCTGTCAATAACCTTCTTTTTTTTTTTTTTTGTTACTCTTCAGTTGCAGGAAATGTGTTCAGGATAACATATCAAATACGGCATACTTCTAGCATTGGCCCTCGGGAGCATAGTCTATCATTACATTTATATGAGATCTATACACCTTCCAAAATGCTCAATATTATCGGATTGTGGGGCGTTTTATAGCACTAATACAAAATGACAGCACAAAGACGAGGCTCTTTCATAGACAGGTGAGTGGTTCTTTGAAGCAACGTGAACAAGAGAGGAGGGGGAGCCTCCGTGGGCATGAAAAAGAGCAAGACAAAGACAGAGAAAATCGCTGACGTTATGGATTCACTGTGTAAATCCAATCCCTGTTTCAATAAGCAGTGAGGTCATACAAGTTTTCTTTTCTTGAAGAGAAAAGAGAGACAGAATAATGTCAAGGCGTAATTGGTTTCTGAAACGTTCCATGGGCTTAATTAACTAAACGGGCCTCAAGGATCACGAGAGAGAGAGAGAGAGAGAGAGAGAGAGAGAGTGAGAGAGAGAGAAAGAGGGGAGCGAGCAACAGCAGGGAAAGAGCTAAGGAACGTTAATAAAAAAATAGATAGTGATCAGATGTATTATCTTTTCAGTTCAAAAGCCTCCTCTCGCCCCTTCACCAAAGTCTAGATAGGATTCCTTCACTGCTCAAATTAATCAACTTCACATTCACAGTCCACCACTTGCAGGCTAAAATTTGGAACTGGCTGTTCTTAGGATGTAATGTTCCTGACTATTCACACACTTAGTCTAAATGCTTTTCAAGGGTCCTTTTCATTCAGAAAATAAAGCTACGGTGCCAATTAGAAGGCCAAATGAGCTGGCACTGAATGGCCTGATTGACGTTTCACTGTAATTATGTCCGTGCCAATCTTATTACATAGGTGTTGAAATAAAGTATGGTTCCTGTCTGGGTTGCGCTAACCTTAATCCTTGACTTGCCTCCTCATTTATTTAGCTTGATTGTTTGGTGATGTGAAGCAGTCGTTTTTATACTCGTGAGTTTGTAATTAGTTTGTACGTGTCCTGTCCAAGGCTAGATAGCCCTGGCCATGTAGGCTACAGGTTGAGGTGTAAGGTGCAACGAATGTCCTGAGTTCAACTTCCAAGTAAAAAATACAGTTACCTGCCTTTGACTTTGAAGAGCCTGTCTGCGATCACACCTCCGATGCCAACCCCTCATCCCGGATATCGCGGGGGACATCTCCCAGACCAGAAGCCGACATATCAAAGGTGCCGTTCTTGCTGACAACTTTGCCCAACTTTGCCTTTCATCCTTAGTATTCCGCCACTGATATATGCCACACGTTTCTCCCGTGGACCGTGCAGAAGAGCTGTTCAAAACTTTCAAAGTTGACAAAATAGAGGGATCTGTCGAAGTACAAAGCAATGTACAGTGTATAGTTTCCTTCTTGTTTTGGGAAATTAATTTTGGCACCGTATTTCACTTACTGCAGAGGCAAACATACAGAAAATATGGAAAACTGGACGGACACCAGTGAGAATGCTGATATTATGCCGTGAGCTACACTCCCTTTGCTACTGACAGTTAACAATGACAGCACACTATGTATTCATGAAACTCCTTGTTGTAACCTCCACCTCTGTTTATTGCAGTATTTTGTTGTGGGTGCTAGTTTCATGAGCCTGCTTCCCTCTTACCAAAGTGGTAATGACCAAGCATCATTAGGCCCCATACTTAATCATCGGAAATGCCACGATGACCCCGAAGCCCAGCCAATCCAATTGCTTCCTAATTAATTGCGGGTTTCCGTTAAGGATCTCGTACACAAGTTCTACCAAATGAGGCAATGTTTACGGGGCCGCATCGTTGAGTCACTGCCATTGTTACCGGGGTGTCTCGTAAATGAGGAAGCAATGGCCGCTAACGAGGGGCGGAGTGTTGGTGCATAACGAAGAAGGTGTGGTTGACTTCCTATTGGACAATCAATTAAAATGAAATGAGTGGACTGATAATGAATCCCATTACCTAAACCAACCCCCACCAACCCCATCCCTCCCCCTCCGACGTGTCTGATGCAAAGGAGGGGGACAGGTTACACGTGACACATGGATTTGACCCCTGTGCTGCTGTAGTTATCACCGGCATTCCTGGCCTGAGGCCCTGTGGTTTCAGCCTGAAAATGGCCATTGGCGGCATACGTTGCGTGCCATGTAAGCTTGCGTTCTCAGTCACACCTTTCCCTCAGAACTCAGGTTTTCCCTGCCTGTTTGTGGGTGTGTGTGTGTGTGTGTGTGCGTGTGTGTGTGTGTGTGTGTGTGTGTGTGTGTGTGAGTGTGCTCCAATATTTTGCTCCTCCCTAAGGACAAGGGTTAGAGTTAGTTTTAACAACTTAACCTTTTGCTGTCTCAACTATAACTATCATCAACACTGGCAATACTTAAATACCATCTTTTCAGTAAATCTGCAATATATTTGTAGCTCGTTCATTTAGAACAAGTCTGCATTGTCAAATATTCAATGGAAAATGAAGGTATTGGAATATCACATTCATGGATTCATGGCCCATACTGTACATACCCAAAATATGAATTCACATAACACCATCATTATTTCAGTCTTGAACTCAAACTGACCTCACGCCCTTCCTATGCAATAGTATTATTAAAACCCGCCTTCCATATTTCGTTTTATTATTAAAACTGTGACACTGTAATATCTTCAGTGCAGATGGTAATGTCTTGTCCCAGGTAATTCCAGACTGGGAGTTTGACAACTCATTTCGGAGAAGACCGTTGGGGCTAATAGTAAAATGACCAGGGGATGAGATAGATAGAGCCTTTTCAATTACTGTGAGGTGAGAGAACCAACTATTCCACCCCCACACTGGTAATAACGTCATAATCAGAGATACAGGGCAACTCTGCCATATTCCTCTCTTTTCATTACTGTAAATGCCAAGGGCCCTAAGCCCAGAGAAGCAATGGACGATATTATCAATCCCTTTAGGAATGTCAAATATTTTAATTAAAATGTATTTAGATTTCAAAGTATGTTAATTTAAATGTTACTTAAATGTCAGTTGACCAGGAGGTACCCTTGTTAGGGTGCAAATAAAAGAGTTGATGGTGAATGTATAAATTATTGCGTTCATTATAATTATTCCTAACCAGGCTTCATAGGAATGAAATAAACACAATGATCTATAACATTGATATTGTCCAACTTTCTGTTCTCTGACTAGAGCAGAAAGGTCCAAATGTGACATATAGAACTAAGGATATTGCCAGAGGAGAAACAGAGAAACAAAGCAATGTCAGATAGCTCCATTACTCCTTCTGCCTCTTTGCCCCAAAAACGGTTCCATTAACAAATGCAATTTCAGCGGTTACAGACGAATGAAAAACCATATCAGGGAAACACACACATCACACAAGAAAACAAAAAGATACCCGTACACACAAGCCATCGTCCCACTGGCACTTACACGTGCACATGCCCACACTCATTCACACCCACACAAAGACCACACACACGTCACACACACACCTACCGTTGTGTTAGTTTCTCCCCCTAAACAGATTGAACCGGGCCAAATATTTAAAAGCAAAATATCAAACATGAAAAAGTCATCCGTGCATTAAACACATCAGACTGTGAAGGAAAAATACTTCTCAGTATACCAGTGTAGAGGATGATGCAACAGAGAATCACTTTTGGACAGTTCAGCGGCTTCCTCCCTCTCAATGCAAGCTGTTTCTGAGATAGCAATTGGAGAAATAAAGAAGAGAGAGAACAGAAAAACAGTAGCAGGAAGAAGCAGTCAAAGAGAGGAAGAGAGAGAGAGAAGAGAGAGCAAGAGAGATAATCAACTGTCAGTGGATTTCTTTTTTTTTCTGCGGGCTGAAATGTGTTGGAGTCATGATGAAAATCAACCACGGCAAAGCAGAAAAAAATGTTTGTGTGTGTGTGTTTTATTTTCAGAGGAAGTGAAACGTGAGGAGCAGCAGCATCTCTGAGGCTACAAGGAGGCTTTGGCAGGAAGGTTTCCGCGATGGTCAGGACTCAGCCGTTGGACAATATCTATGACAGCTACTCCATCTTGCCAAAATTGTTCAGAAAGACTGAAAAAAAAAGATAGCAAAGGACAGGACAATTAAAGACAGGACAGGACAGGACAGGACTTTAAAGGACGGGACTTTAAACAATCTGTCTTTTTTCTTTGACTGCGTAACGAGATTCACCCTCGAACCAGCGACGAGCATCGAATGTACTTGGGTCAGGATGCACCCGAGTTTCCGAACATCTGGTCCCTGCCACTCACTTCACTCCGACTGCCGTGAAGAACAGGCCGAGGATTGGAATGGGTGGAAGGAAGGGGCCTACTGGGAAGTTTCCTCCGTGTGTCTAATCGAGAAGAACATATTTGAAGACGAAAGAGTTTGCGTCAGAAAAAGAAGTATCAGTAACTCGTCTCATCTCTCCTTGGCATGTCCTTTGTAGAAAATTCCAAGTACCTGCCGTGTTCTGTAAATTAACTTCTGCCAGTATTATTTCTAGGGTATTATATAATAATTGAGAGCTTCTGATGGATTCTGAACAGCTTATGAACATTCAATCTAGTCAGAATGAATGTAAGCAAATGTATTGAATCTTCTATACAGTAGCAGTGTAACAAGTGTGAACTTGTCTTATTAATGGTGTATGTGTGTGTGTTTTTCTGTTTGTAGATTGGTGTGTTTGTTGTTATTAATCATCTGTGACAGCTGGTCTCGTCTTCACACTCTTTTTAAATTGGGTACATCTGTTCCTCACAACCACACTAAATGGGCAGTGTCCCCAAACACACACACACAGCCACAAGCAAACAAACACACACAGACACAAGTAAACACACACACACACGCAAACACACAGAGACACGATCAAACAAACACACAGGCGCTGGGCGAGCTGGCAGCAGGGCTGGACAGATGTGGCACTTGTAAAGAACCGCACCGACAAAATAAGAGGAGAGCGATACCCCCCAAAAATAAAGGAAACGAGAGCCATGGACCCATCGGTGGTCGAGGCCAGCTCTGTGATATTTCTCCCTGTGAAAACCCACTCTCCTCTCAAGACGCCCGCCTGACGTTCCGACACGGCTCTTAGCAGCAGCCCCTCAACTAGTCATGGGCTCCTCCACCTGGTCTCTCGACAGATACGTTTGGGACTAGCTCGATGACAATAGCCAGCATCTGTGTTGTGGGAGGTGTGAGAGTTCTCAAGGCCAGCACACATCCATGTGTGCAGATACGCACGCACACACGCACACACACACTTGCACCTAATAAAGTGGGCTGATAATAAGCCCAGTGCTCCTTGAGAATGTGTCCAGTGCACGCAGTGGAGATACTGTGTGATCGACGTGAACGAGTAATGAAAAGCTGTCTGTCTCGGATCAGCCGAGGTATTGGACGGAAATCTCCTGCGGCCCAGTGCGGGGGACGTGTTTGACAGCAGACGGGGAAGACGAGAAAGTTTCATAATGCCTTTGGTTTTCATTAGGAAGAAGACTGCAGGGTCAACACGCTGGTCCCGCGAGACAACCGATCTCTGCTCCACTCGACGAATCCTCCCAGCATAATAGGCTTGATTATTCTCATCGGGCAACGGATACGACATAATTGGCAAGCCAAAAGCCTAAGAGAGATGGCTGAAACAGTCTCCCTCTTTTGGCCCCAAGGTCAGCGTGTGTGTGATACTTGAAGGGGGACCTGCGCCGCAATCAGAACTCCACACAACTCTTGTCATTGCGGTTTGTGGGTCGAAGCTATCAGCCGTGAACTACCGGTCCACAGGCCAGTTGATGTCAAGTATCGGAGTTCGCCCCTGATCTGTGCCTTGATGATGATAGCCTCATCAGTGGCGAATCATGGAGGGACAAGAGCATTCCCTTCTCCCCCTGGCCTGCCATCTGAACGCAGCAGACCGAGTCATCACCAGTTGTCGGCTGGTGGTGGAGGGCTGGACTCTAGATCGGGTTCGACGCGAGTGTTGGAGGGGCGCCGGGAAAAGAGAGCCACCTTTGGTCTTCGGTGTCTGTCGACGGAACAGTCGTGACCCCAATTAAAGCCGGGGCCGCAAGGCTCCGCCGCTCAAATACAAAAAAAAAAAGACGTCGCATTTCGGCTCGTTTTGTTTAGCGACGGCGGTTCACTGGCACTGAGCGTTGCCTCCCAGCGTGTCAGCCGTGAAGACACAGCCGGTCGGTTAACACGGAAACGTAACCGTTGCTTAGACAACCCCCGTCCCCGTCCCCGTCCCCGTCCCCGTCCCCCAGTCTGTCACTCGGCGGAACGACAGCGTGCCGAGAGGAACATGTCAGCCATGCAGGCTCAATGGGGCCCAGTCTGAAAGCCCGGGTGAGCTGGCATTACCTTCACTCCGAGGTGGCTCCCCTTTTAGAGACCCTGGCGTCTCCCTCGTCCGCTGCTTCGCTCACGCCTGTCACTCCCGGGGAAAGCCCTGGGGACTGTCGAGCTCTGCCGCCGGAGCTGAAAGCGTGAGGAAGAGGCTGACTTCCTGCAGCAGTCCTCCTCTGGATTCCCGGCTGCACGTGGACCCGGCGCCCGTCAGCCTGGCCTGCTCTCCCTCGTTCCTCTGTGACCCCGTTGGCTTTGGCTCTCCAGAGATTTTGCAGCAGGTTTTTCTTTCAAATGCTAACCTTATCGCTCAACCACTTTTCTCAGGGCTCCAAAGAGCTTGACAACAAGATAACCGATTCTTCCAATTAAAAGCATTCAGTGGCGCCAAAACATGAAATTAGAACTTATCCTCCACCATCTTTAGAAGCTGGGTATTTACTCTAGGTTCTCTGGGTTTTGACCTTGACTAACAACATGCTACAATATGCTGGTTCAAGGAATGCAGTGCAAGGCGGTTCTTTGGGTCGGTTGTCCCCGCCGTATTTTGCGTCGGCCGGCGTGTGTGTCGTGTGTATGGGTGGTGCGTTACCATGGTGACAGTGGGATGGAGCGCGTCCCCGATGGGTGTCTTGGACTGGCCCCCGGCTGATAAGTGAAATGACAGTCAGCGTTTTTTTTCCCCGGCCTGCTCGACTTTCCTCTTTCACGGTTAAAGCTTAATCCTCCTCTTTTTCCCCCTTTCACCTGAGCTCTTCCTTCTTCTGCCTCTCAACTCTCTGCTCCCACTCACTGCCAGCTTGTTCTCCGCTCTGCCACCTTTTCCTTTTCATCCTCATCCTTTTCCTCCTCCTTTATCTTGACTGGACCTTTATTTAGCTTCTTCGTTGTGACTGTAAGACCTTGGATATTCATATTATTCATATATATTCATAAAACATGTTTTTCTTGCATTTTCTTTTTCTTTTCAGTCCTTTAACAAAACCTTTTCCCAATAAACATAACTTACCAGTAGCCAATATTAAGTCACATCTTCCTTTTCTTTATTTTTTAAATATATCTCAGCTGCAACATATCACCAATGAGGGATATGTCTGTACACTAAGATTCTATGTATATTTTGGCCCAGTTCTAAACAACTCCTCAAATGCCCATATAGAATCTCTGTGAGGAGGAACTACTGCTGTAAGAAAGCACTGAGGGGCAAAACAGTGGAATAATATGAAGCCATAAGGCCTTCACGTCGGATCTGCAGTAGGTAGGTAACAGCTCCAACTCAGAACAATAACTCATTCATCCATCCTTGAACCATTTCTCGCCGCCTCACAAGGGCCATATTTTGTGCAAAGCTCATATCTCTCGATCCTTGTAGCACCGGCAAGCACACACTGAGTCTTACTGAAGTCATTACTGGTTGTAGTTATTTCACGCTAGTTCATACAGCGCAAGCGACTAAGTCAATTGATGGCAAGGACCTCAGCTTTCCATCAGAAACTCCGGAAAGGGCAATATTCCCAAATCCCTTTTGGATCTAAGGCTAACGCAGACAAATGATAACGGCACGTTGCAAATATACATTTCTATCTAATTGTCCAGATTTATTGGTTCTAAGCAGAGTGCGCGAGATGGAGGCTTCACACGTACTCGCACACACACACACATACACTAATGGATCTGCTGTCGTACAGGCGGGATGTGTTATGCATATCCAGTAATGCTTTCATGTTTTTTTAATAAATCAGCAGAAATGGTATCAGAGAAAAGGACTGTTTCCGACTCAAAGCACAAAGCCGTAAACATTGGACTGGTTCACAGCAGGTCAACACAGCCAATAACCGAGACAAGAAAGGGAAGGTTCACTTGTCATTCTTTCATATTTTCCAAATACAATTTTTAGGTTTCGAAATGTGAAAGTTGCCTGTAGGTTGTCTGTGAATGATAGCTTTAGTTCAAGGGCGATTGGAGGGGTGAAAGCAATATTGCAGGAACCAAATGTAATACAAGACAAAAACCCATGGACAGACGGTCTGATCTACTGGGTTACAACTATAGCCCCACTTATCGTGTGATGAGCGTGTGCATATGCATCGCTATACCTGTGTTTGTGTGGTTCAGTACAGTAAGTATGTGTATATGTAGTTTTGTGTGTGTGTGTGTATGTGTGTAGGTGGACACAGTGATAGGCACGGTGTAGAGGGGTCAAATATGCCCTTTTGCTGGGGAATAGAATCCTAAAGCTAATCCTCTGGGAACAAAACCTCTGTTGATGCCTTTACCTTTGTTGTGACGGCATTCCATTGTTGATGGCCGACGGTGTCAAGGCTTAAACGCTCTGTGTAGACAGATACATCTGCCATGCCATTCTGCCCCACACACGTAAATCCGATAACCAGTTTGGAGACGCATTACCGAAAAAATGTGTTCTTCTCCAAGCAACAAATCTTCTGTGAATTACTTTTTCTCATGACACACACAAACACACCCACACACACGGTCACACAGTCACTGCAGTGTTTGCGCTGCAGACTCCCAGTGCTGTGCTAGCACTAATAATATCTTCCAAGTAATTGCCTCCACTATGACTATGTTTCTTATGTGGATTGGCAAATCCATAGGGAAGACGGAGAAGGTATAATTATGTGTCAATTTATGGGACGTAATAGTGCTCTAAACCAGCTCCAACGCAGATTGACATTTTTTAATGGCGACTCTCTGTAAGAAGCTCGACTCGTGCGTTGCTTTCCCAGCGCTACTTGAATTCGGAGGCCCTGTTGGGAAGATTCCCAATGCCAGAATGGGCTTGTTGATGGGTTTCATTATTGGGTATTGCCGGGTGTACAGAAGACGAAGTAATACGGGACAAACAAACCTAAAGCTGTGTTATCCGTGGATGGATAAATAAGTCTGTTCCACCAGCGCATGCCACTATTTGTGCTTAAAGCCCCTACCCGATGCCTCTGCAGATGTCACCACACTCAGAACCACCAGGACCAAGCTCTGAAACTGGGGTGGCCGGGCCTTCTCCGTGGCTGCCCCCCCCCCCCCCCCCCCATCTGGAACTCCTTCCCCAGCCATATCCTTCAGACTAATACCCTGCCATCTTTCAAGAAGGCCCTCAAAACCCACCTTTTCAAGCTTACTTTCTCCTGTTGACTTCCTCGCATTCACAAAAATGGCCTTTTTCACCCCAGGAACATTGCCCCCATTCGCCCCTCCCTGCCTTATGCTGCTGCAGAATCACCCATCTGGCATGCCACAACCTTCCAGACTTGATGACTTGACCACTATCTCCACTTAATATTTTTCTTGAGACTAAATATTTTATGCTTCAACGTGCTTCATAGATTCTACGCTCTGTGCTCAGTGTGTAAAGCGTATTTGAGTACCTTGAAAAGTGCTAAATCTATTATTATTAATATCATTAGTTGAAATCAAATTGGCCAATGTCACATTTTCCGATTTTTTTCCCAGCAGGTAGAAGAAGAGAGACTAAACTGTTTTAAATATGTTGTTTTAAAATGGTCCACCCACCTCTCTCTTTGTCTCAGTAAGGTGTACTTGTAGGTGAATAATAGTAATTGTAATGTAATTGTCTTTGTGTTTATTTTTCATTGTCAAAGAGAGACAGTCACAGTCATCAACTGATGCAGTAGTCTAAACTCAAAAGAATGTTGGCCACCAATAGAAACTCATTATTGTGGGTAGGGAAAGCCTATTCAGATTTGAGTCAAATACAAACACTGTACCTACAGTAATTTGCCTTTTTTCAACACCCTCAACATGGTTTTTTTTATTCTGTTTTCTATGTGTTAAGTTCCATATGTCCCAATAATTTAGAAATGTGTAATGAATTATGAAAAGATATTCTTTAGGAGCAAGTGTGTCTCTTGGCATTTACAATCAAAGCCTGTGAAGTGACAAAAAAAGATGAGGCAACCAGATTCTGTTCCACCTGCTACTCCAAAGTTTGCGTATGGATGTATGTGTGTGAGTATGTGTATTGTGTGTGTGTGTGTGTGTGTGTGTGTGGGGGGGGGGGGGGGGGGGGGGCACAGGAGCAACTATAAATGATTTAGAGTGAGAGGAAAAATGTATCGAGAGAGGATAGATTGGTGAGGTGAGACATTAGTACTTCTGCCCTACTTTCCCCTCCAGCTTATTAAAAGCAATTGTCTGGACAATCTGTCAGCCTGCCCGTAACGGTTTCCTTTGCCTGCTAGGGCGGACACACACACACACACACACACCCACACCCCCCCCACACACACACACACACACACACACACAGACACATGCACACACACATATGCATGCTTCATGCACATGTCCTTCCTCTCTCTGTGTATCTCTCTCTGTGTCACACATACAAATTCATATAATTCATATAATTCATATAAACACTCACATATCGTATACAATATCACTTTGACCATACGCACTGCCTCTCAGACACACTGCCTTTAGATGCACACACTTCCCCTCTGGCTCAAAATAATGAGGGTAGTAGGAAGTCCGACTGAAGATAAATGTCTCTCCAAACCCTGCTGCCTTGGTCCAATATTTCTCTTAACAAATGATAAACAAACTCAATACAAGGCGCACCATTTTGCAAGGAGAATGAAAACAAGACGAAATGGGTGGGAATGAAAGACGCACATGGACCAACACCTGGTTATGAAGAATGTTCCTGAATGAAAAATTGCCCAAAATGTTACCATACAAGGATAATATTTTCCTGAATATCCAATAGCCCTAGTCCCTCACATAAATTCTTAAATATTTATTTTGTGAAAAATACCATACCATGGCAGTAAAATGGATATACTGTTAAAGATAACAATGAATGTCTTCTTAACTTCATGTCTTTCTCAAATAAGTGTCTTACTTTGACTTTGACTTGTTTTCCTTTTGGGGTGAAACATAATAATCCTGTGGACAGAGCTTTAACAGAATGTCATATTTATATATAAATAAAAGTGTGAAAATGTTTCTACTTTTCAGGTTCCAATCACACTATAGCCTCGATACAGCATTATGTTTGGTTCTGTTATGCTTTCGTAAGATTTATAGTTGACGTGGGTGGCAGCGTTGTGTCCACGTCTCATTACTGACCTCATGCTGGATCGCCTAATTAGCTCACCGCCTCGGCTTATGGGCTAATGACCCTGGAGTGGTTATGACTGGCTGATGATTTGCCTCTTTTGATCACGACAGCCCTTGAAAAAATACAAAATGATTGGTTGGAATAGGGAATCAGAGGGCAGAGAGAGAGAGAAAGGAGAGAGATTAAATCTGGTGGCATTGAATGGATATTGGAAGAACTCCAATGCCAAATATCTTTTTAGAATCATCAGCAAAGCTACTCCATAGTAACCTGCGGGCATCAACTGTAGGCCTATTTCTGTCATGTTGTTTAAAAAGGGTGTATTTTGTGATGTTATTGATAAAAATAACATAGCAGCAATAGAGCCCAACTGATTTAGCACTCGGCCAATTTTATCAGCCAATATGAGCTCAGATATATCAGGGTTCGGCAAAAAATAAATCAGCTTAAAGTAAATTATTTTTGAATCCTTTATTTAACCGGTTTTATTTCAAATATATGAATATTGAAATATATGATAAATATTTACAGAATACATATGAAGAATAGCGGCCCATGTATCGATATCAGAAAACTTTTATTCCTTAATATCAGTATCGGCGTCGAGCCCATCAATCCAGTATCAGTCAGGCTTTAAACATCACATTTAATTGTTAATTATGTTGTGTCTTTTCCATTTGTATTTGCCGTCATATTGTAAGCTTTCAGATTGACTATGTCTATCTATCATTCAGTGTCTGGACTTCTGCCAGGGATACTTATTGGATAGAAAAGCTGCACAACCCCCATTCACTTTGTGCTACGTTGTACTGTTATTTCTGCATGCTAGCTAATGAGTTGTCCTTAATGTTGCCTAAGTGCTGTGGAGGGGAATTAACTCCAGGTAAAACGCCAGGCACCAGCCCAATCTTCTGATAAACCCAGCCACCTGCCTGCCAGCACTCATTATCAAACTCGTGAGAGGAACAACATTTCTCTGGTTCGCCAGTGTGTGTGCGTGTGTGTGTGAGCCTGTGCGTTTGAGTGTACGTGTGTTTGCGTATGTGATTAGTTTGGATTACCCCAGCCAATTCTTCCGAAAATACCCCCAGGGAGGAAATTAAGTGCTGACATTCTGCAGAAAAGGCCTGTTTTCAGTCTACTTTCTGTGACTAACGGGAGGAAATGGAAAGTTGATAAATGTGTACACACTTTCACATGAATTGATATAGAGATTTTTTTACTCCGCTATAATATCCTGTTGTTTATGCTCCCAGCATTTACTGATGTCGTGATATCGCATTAAAATCAGTACTAACCCCCAGACATGTCAGCTGCCAGTGACGTGGCCCCTTCAACACTGAGCTTTGCAGTTCACCACGTTCAGCCACAACATTAAAACCCCTGACAGGTGAAGTGAATAGCATTGATCGTCTCGTTACTATGGTAGCTGTCAAGAGCTGGGATATGACAGGCAGCAAGTGAGCAGTCACCTCTTGAAGTCGATGTGTTGGAAGCAGGAAAAACGGTTAGCGTGAGGATCGGAGCGACTTTGATAAAGGGCCAAATTGCGATGGCTAAGACAACTTGGTCAGCGCATCTCCAAAACGATAGGTCTTGTGCGGTGCTCCCGGTATGCGGTGGTTAGTAGCTACCAAAAGGGGTCCAAGAACGGACAACCAGCGATGCGATGGGTCATGGGTGCCCAAGGCTCATTGACGCGCGTGGGGAGCCAAGGCTGATCCGTCTGGTCCGATCCCACAGAGGAGCCGCTGTAGCACAAACTGCTGTAAACGTTAGCGCTGGCTTTGATAGGTAGGTTTCAAACACATTCCCTGGTGGCAGTGGCCTCTTCCAGCCTGGAAAATGCGCCCCGCCACACTGCAAACATTGTTCAGGCTGGGTTTGAGGAACAAGACATAGAGATCAAGGTGTGGTCTTGGCCTCCAATTCCCCGATCGAGCATCGCTGGGATGTGCTGGAACAACAAGTCCGATGCATGGAGGCCCCACCTTGCAACTTACTTACGGGACCTGAGGGATCTGCTGCTAACGTCTTGGTGCCAGATACCACAGGGCACCTTCAGAGGTATTGTGGAGTCCATGCCTCGACGGGTCGGAGCTGCTTAGGCGGCACAAGGGGGACATACACAATATTAGGCAGGTGGTAAAGATGCACAGGCCATTGTAATAAAGACGAATCTTTACTTTGCCACATGTCAGGGGATGCTACGTTGTATTCCTTGTATTTCTGCCTGTGATAAAAGTAGCGCCTCATTCCTGCTAGGGCTTTGAGCCAAAGGGAAGATAGTAGCTCTGCTTGTCTGAAAGATGCTCAAAAGGGAAGGAGAGGGTGTTATTCACCACTTAAAACAGGAAACCTTTGAGTCCTTAAATTCAGTTTGAGCAGAAGGTAGAGTCAGCATTTTGGCTGTCATATCCAGAGATTGATAGAGACAGGGATGGATATGAATGCCCGCTCTTGTTTACCTCAGTCAGATTCTCACCTGACACACGGATTTCAACAGCCGCAGAGTAAAACACACACACACACACACACACACACACACACACACACACACACACACACACACACACACACACACACACACACACACACACTCACACGCCAATTCAAACACATTATCTCAGAACCACGCACCCCTGACAGAATACCGGGGCGAATGTATTGTTAACCCAATCTAAGCGCTGACATTTGGGAAATAAGTTGCTCCGCAGCCCTTCCGCAGAGTTAAACAATTACAAAGCAAATCTAATAACATATGTATTGCTCTGTTTTGTATTCATAGGTCATGTGTTTGTGGCTCGTATGCCCTGAGCTTGCTGCACTGCAGGTTTCTTAGGATAGTGACAGCATAATGATTTTTGTGTCAATAAACATCAGTGGCGATTACATATAGAACGGGATACAAGCTCATTGTTATATTATACATCCTGACTGTGTTAATCAACCTGCATTTCATCAGTTAGCCTGGCCGTCCTCGAGTATTCTTAGCTAGAGAGAGAGTAATAGAGAAATGAAAGAAGGGCACATACATATAAAATTCACAACTGACAGAATAAATTGAAACATAAATTGTTTATATGGATCTATGCATGTCTGAAAGTGAATGTGGTCGAGTTTACATGCCATTGAACATAACTATGGACAAGTATAACTTGTCCTTATTGACTCAGTCATAGGGGATGTGAAAGTCCAAGGGTGGGCTCCTGGATATGGCTTGAGTTGGCGAATGATGGAACATCGATACCGGAAAAAACCTCAGCACCGAAGCTATTATAACTAATTCGTTTGCAGTTTTTTTCCTAATATAATTTAGAAGAAAATGTCACGGGAGGGCAACACAAACAGTTACAAATATTTACACAGCATCATGGACGCTACGGGGCCTGCCTGTGCCAAGAAGAAAATGTGATGGCACTAACTCCGAGTTTCCGGATCGAATCCTCGCAGATTGCCATTCACCGGAGCGAGCCGTAAGTCTGTCTGCGAGGACTCATCGACGACTGAGCCAAGGAAATGGGCTCATATATATGCAAAAACTTAAGGTGTGAAGAGCATGTAAATGACAGTGGGTTTCTTGCTTTGCCCTTGTAAGCCCTGTAAACACTGGGGACCGCTAATAGAGCAACGCCGGTTGGCGCCGGTAGAGTCCAGCAGCCGAATAGCATCTGCCATCAAAGCAGCAAGGGTCACGTCAACTGCCCTCTTTCCAACTGTTCCGAATATATTAACGCTCGGATGCCTGGACGAGCGCTTCCTTAGCGTGTGCTCCATTGATTGGCCCCAGCAGGTTAAGATGATACCGTATTTACCATCCCACACACATTCTGTAATGTTGCCAACGACCCGGGTGGAAACGGCATCTGACTGCTACTGTCTAACATACTCCGCAGCAAGGTTTAGCTAAGCCTCTCTGGCTGTGCCGTGGGGCAATGTTTGTTTGCAACATGCAACAACACCCACCAACATGCAAGAACCTCAGCGGAAAGGAGGAAAAAAATATTTAAGTTTTACTTTGCAAGTCAAATGTCTTACTTTTTCTCAACGGAGAGCAATAGTCACCCTTGCAAAAAATTGCAATATATGCGCCTTTGTTTCATTTTACAGGTAAGATAGTTTTGAGGTAATATGTTTCGTCCAGTGAGCACTCTAAGAATGCCCTTGAGTAACTTTGTACCTTATCACCTTCAGCGCCAACTCCTACTGTTAATATTCTTTCTAATACCTAGCCGTCTCTTTGTCGCAGGGTTAGTGCTGTTTCAGCAGGGACTTACAATGGGGGGCCAAGAGATTCAGGGGCTTAGCTTCTGTGGGAGGGTGAGCCCCACATAGTTCCAAACGAATGAGGAGAGGAAAAACCGTGGGCGAGGAGCCATGGCTTAATGCATAATGTAAAAAAGGAATTATTTCTTGTTTCGCTCTTCCTTCCATCCCTCCTCTTGCCTCTGCTCTGTGCCCTTCTGTTTTTGTGGCAAAGCTAATCAAATTAAAGTTATAACGACAGCGGCACGGTTAACGGCCACATGCGCGTTCTTGTGTGTGTGTGTCTGTGTGGTCAGGAGAATGGTTAACTGGCAGTGGGAGGGTGTGTGTGTGTGTGTGTGTGTGTGTGTGTGTGCGTGTGTCTGAGTGAGAGAGAGAGAGAGAGGGGGGGGGGGGGGGTTAAAACCGACATTGCCGTTTGAAAAGCAAGTAGGGTTGCAGAACACTGGGTCCCGTTTGCTTTCCTCTCGGCAATTGCTTGGCCCCGTAAATGCTAATTTGATGTCATGACTGCTTGAGTGAGCCTCAGATGGGATTTTAAAAGGACTCAGGCCCTGTGTAATTTCGTTCTGTTTAAACCGCCCATCCCAGAAGGTGTCTGTGTGTGTATGTGCGTGTGTGCGTGCGTGCGCGCGCGCGCTTAATTCAACTGTACTTTAATTGTCTGTTACTTTGGTGATTTAACTGGCTTCACAATAGATAGCTTCAGTCCCTGTCTTATTTCCCTGTGTTCAAAGCAATCAGTGTGCTCCTATTGAAGGCTCACCGGACCATGGCTATCCGTTGTTAATAGGAATGGCTGAATAAATACATGAATCTACACACCATGCAGAACATGAGTGCCGTTCATTTGCCGCTTTCATCCGTGTGGCCTGATAATATGGATGGCACATAATAGTCCCTAAGGACTGTATTTTGATGTGTGACAGACGTGAGCATACACCATGATGGGTGGCAAGTTGTTACCGTCATTCATTGCCCTCAAAGAACCCAATTTGCACAACTAGCGAAAATGAAAGTCTAAAGGGAAATTGTTTTCCTTGAAGCCCTGTCCTTGCAGCATGAGGACCTAAAACGACTTTCCAGGTTGGGGGACCCAAATTCAAGTTATCTCCGTTTTCAGCAGTTAAATGTCCATCTCTACTTAAACCTGCAACAACCGCCCTCTCCATTAGTGGCCTAGGCATCAATATGTGTTTAGCTGAGCTAAAGGAAATCTATCGAATAAGGACAGAGATTCACCTGATCCATGCCCACAAAAGCATCAGCACTGTGAATCACACTCACAGTTGTCACTGTAAGAGCCTGATGATTACTGTGCTGCTTGGCTTTGAATAGGATAACCTTGTAATGTGTGTGTGTGTGTGTGTGTGTGTGTGTGTGGGGGGGGGGGGGGGGGGGGGGTTTGTCGACGCACGCATCCCAGGCACGCGTGCGAGCGCGCGCGTGTGCGCGTGTGTGTAGCGCGTGTGTTAAACTATAAAGTCGCTATGCGGGGCTGTCACCTCCTGGTACACTCTGGGAGCAGCCCAAATTGTTCTGCAAATACACGCCTTTGTAGTGTCTCAGAACTGTAGCCTCTCAGCCCGGCTTCCTCCGAGAGGATTAGCCGGTAACAAACAGAGCAGATCACAAGCCCCTTGGCCCCGAGCCTCGTTTTCCCCCTTCCCCTTGTCTTTGGAACCGGAAGGAGCTGTGCACGAGTCCCTAGTAACCCAGGCAAAGACCACCTTCTCCTGCCCTCATCATGGCTGCTCGGGGTGGGGGCTAAGGGGGGCACTCGAGCAAGCTGGGGCTATTATTTGGCACATGGAGGGACAAAGACAGACTACTAATTGGGCCACGTCGAATTGAAACGGCCGCATGTTTTCATCTCTCGCAGCAGGGCGATGTCATGAAACCACAGCGAACGAAATGGAGGGGGTCCCAGTGGACACCCGGGCTGCACGGCGTAAAACGCTGCATACTAATTCACTGCCGCTTTTGGTCAACGGACACTCATTGGGTTGTCGATCGTGCAGGTCAGGGCACACAGCCTCCGCCCTGCCTGAGAGTTACGGTGGCAGGTCTGCCGTTACAATCTATCCGGAACCGAACTCCGAGGGAGCAGGTGTCCAACCGTTCCATGAACTTTTTGGCAAGCGTGTTTAACTTGCCTCCTACCTTTGTCACGTGACACAAACATCTGCCACCATCCCCATGCTATTTATCAAATTACTTGAAAATGGGTCACCTGAAAGCATGCTACTGTGGGCCTCGTGCTTCTCAATTCCCCTCCCCCTTTTTGTGTTTGATGATAACGGGATGTTACATTAGTTTGATGAGTTAGATAAGTTTGTCAGTCTCCCAAAGCTTTCTATTTTGCAACCAACCTACACACCAGTATGCTACAGTGCTCCTCGCCCGCCGATGTGCTAACAACCTTTTCAGCTCTTATCTGCGATATTACTGACGGTGCGTACTGTTTTTAGTGTCTCTCACTGGGACAAAGCCTCCCAAGTGTATACAACGCATAAAAGAGATCATAATCTGGCCAGTAAGTCTGTGGGGAGTCAATGCCTCAGCAGTAAGCTGGCAGCGTGCTAACTTTATTGTCGAAAGCAAAAGCTACATTAAATTGAACTGACTTCAGATGCGGTGATATTGCTGTAGAATGCAATCAGAAAATATCCTCTGTCTCTCTCGCTCTCTCTCTCCTTTTGTCTCTCTTTCTCTCTCTTATCCTCTGTACTCTCCTCTACTTTATAGCGAACTGTACCATTCCTAAAGCTATTGGAGGCAATCAAATTGAAACTGGCAGACAGACGGACCGACAGACAGAAGCTATGTCTTCTTTGAATCTGGGAGATAAAGTCTGCTCCACTTCGACTCGGTGCCATAATCTTTAATGACCAGATGAGGGGGGAAAAAGCTGACAAGATAGAATTGTCTGTTTAGCAAGGCCTGCCACCCTCTCCCATAGCACCTCTGCCTCTGAACCTCCTCTCATTTTCCAAGAAAAAAAAACAAGAGAGGAGCAACAGTCTTGGCTCCCGCAAGGTCCTGAGAGTGCTGACACATTGATCGAAAGGCTCCCAGGCCAAAGAGTGGTTGTCTCAGGTTTCTGGCTTTTCACTGGCCGACGGGGAGGAGGGTAAAGGGATGTTTCGGCCTGGTATATTTGATCAAAGAGCCCAGTCCTCTGGTTCAAGCATCTGCCAACCAATCCTGACTGTCTGTTCATTTTTCATGTTGATATTGCATTAGTATCAGAAACACAAAACAACATCTGGCGAGTTGCTAGGGGAGGCTTCGAAATGAAGTTGGCTGCAAACAAAAACAACCGGCTCGCTTGTAAACCCGCGCCGATTTAACATTCAGCGTGAGTAGCCTGAGAAGAACGATGGAAATGGACGTGCTTTTTTTTGGGAGTAGGCGGAATCTCAAGTAGCAAAGAGAGAAAAAAAAACTGCCGATGTCCAACTTAAGATACAAATGCCCGCGGTCATGTTGACCAGGCCTTACCGTTATGCATATTTCCACCACCTCCAAACTGTTGTATAACACGAGGTCGATTGCTATATGCACTCGAGAGAGACTTGGGGAATGTTAGGGACATATGTTTCCCCCAACATAGGCGGGTGGTGGTAGCACTCCAGACTGCCTCAGACCAGGAGCCTAACCCCCTGGGCCCAGAGACAGGTCTCACAGTGTGTGTGCCAGTGCATGGTGTGTCTTGTGTCGTACCCCCCCCTATGATGTGTTGTGCAATAAAATATCCACCCTAGGAGTCTGTAGTGCTGTGTCAACTACTTCGGTTCACTCAGCCATGCAGACAGGCAGCGGATTTCAACAGCCGCAGAGTAAAACAGACACACACACACACACACACACACACACACACACACACACACACACACACACACACACACACACACACACTCACACACACACACACACACACACACTGTATTCCATTATAAAAGCATGTTCAATACATTGTTTTGGTAGTGGGTTGATGTAGAAGAATAACCGTAGGATCCACTGTAATAAGTGTCTAAATAATGGACTAACAATCTGGATAATCAAGAGATATACAGGAGATTTAGAAATGTAGGATTCACTACAGTTCTCTCTATCTCTCACATACACATTCACACACACACACACACACACACACACACACACACACACACACACACACACACACACACAACAACAACAACAACAACAACAACAACAACAACAACAACAACAACATGGACAACAATGCAACAACAACAACTCTTAGTAAACAGTGGGCACAGAGAGAATGTTTAATTGGTTATTTGTTTCCTATTCACTATGCAGATGCCTCTATGTTTCCCCTTTTATTGTTTGATTTGCCCTGCATGTTTGATAAAGGCCATGCATATTCTCTTTATTCTCTGTAACAAATATGCTCAAATGGTTCTCCCAACTGTCTGTCTGGAGCAACATTGTTCTGTCACAGGGGACCAAAAACCCATGTAAATGCTCCTCCCCTACACATGCCCAAGCTTAAAATCTATTTTCTCTCTCTCCCCTCAACGTAGCATGTAATGTCAGTGTAAGATATTTCAGATGTTAGGAAGCTGATCCCCAAAGGTGGTGAGCCCGAGGGCTGCTGTGCCACAAGCCATAGCCTTATACTTTAAAATGAAAGAAGCTCTCAGGTCCCATGCTGCGTTTAAAACCACATTTCTGGAGTTATAGGGCCATGTTCAACTATTTTGCGCTTTTGTGGGTTTCAAAGCATCATTATCTTCTAAGCTTCAAAAAACGTTTTCTAGATATATATTTTTTTGTGAGCTGGTGGAACATAGTCTCTTGCTGACTATGCTCCCTTTTGCGTATCTTTCTATAACACCACTGCTTGAGAGAGACAAAGTTTCTGTAAGAGTAAATGCAATAAATAAATAGAAAAACTAAGACACAAAATAAGAATGATAGCTAGACCTACCGGGGACCTCAGCTGAATAAGTCTACATAAAAAGAATCCTTAAACAACAACAAGGAAATGTTGTCAAACTACCAGACTTTCCTGGCATTTGCGCATTTTTTTTGCAAAATCAATGAAGCCTTTAAAGAATGAACAAGCAAGTGAACACAACCTTTCTCTGTCAATGTCAAATCCATGCAGTTCTTTTGCAGGGAGATAGGGGCTGGTTTGACACTGTATTTGGCACCCCGCTGTGCTCGGGGAAAGATCAGACAGAAAAAAAACGGGTACATGCAGCGTCTTCTATTGGACATCACTGTACTATTGAGATACACTGGTGCAGGGACTTTATTGACTTACGTGTTGTTTAAAGGTAGATAGGAAGGGGAAGGTGGGGATGGACGGAGCGTAATTACAGAGAGCATGAGCGGGTGTACAGTTTCTGACACGGCAATTCTGTTACTGTGATTCGGTTGAATAGACATAAAGTGGGGCCAAAAAGTATTTAGTCAGCCACTGATTGTGCAAGTTCTCCTACTTAGAAAGATGAGAGAGGTCTGTAATTTTCATCATAGGTACACTTCAACTATGAGAGACAAAAATGAGAAAAAAAATCCAGGAAATCACATTGTAGGATTTTTAAAGAATTTATTTGTAAATTGTGGTGGAAAATAAGTATTTGGTCACCCACAAACAAGCAAGATTTCTGGCTGTCACAGACCTGTAACTTCTTCTTTAAGAAGCTCTTCTGTCCTCCACTCGTTACCTGTATTAATGGAACCTGTTTGACCTCGTCATCTGTATAAAAGACACCTGTCCACAGCCTCAAACAGTCAGACTCCAAACTCAACCATGGCCAAGACCAAAGAGCTGTCGAAGGACACCAGGAAGAAAATTATAGACCTGCACCAGGCTGGGAAGAGTTAATCTGCAATAGGCAAGCAGGTTGGTGTGAATAGATCAACTGTGGGAGCAATTGTAAGAAAATGGAAGACATACAAGACCATTGATAATCTCCCTCGATCTGGGGCCCCACGCAAGATCTCATCCCGTGGGGTCAAAATGATCATGAGAACAGTGAGCAAAAATCTCAGAACTACACGGAGGGACCTGATGAATGACCTGCAGAGAGCTGGGACCGAAGTAACAAAGGCTACCATCAGTAACACACTACGCCGAGAGGGACTCAAATCCTGCAGTGCCAGGCGTGTCCCCCTGCTTAAGCCAGTACATGTCCAGGCCCGTCTGAAGTTTGTCAGAGAGCATATGGATGATCCAGAAGAGGATTGGGAGAATATCATGTGGTCAGATGAAACCAAAATAGAACTTTTTGGTAAAAACTCAACTCGTCGTGTTTGGAAGAAGAAGAATGCTGAGTTGCATCCCAAGAACACCATACCTACTGTGAAGCATGGGGGTGGAAACATCATGCTTTGGGGCTGTTTTACTGCACAGGGGACAGGACGACTGATCTGTGTTAAGGGAAGAATGAACAGGGCCATGTATCGTGAGATTTTAAGCCAAAACCTCCTTCCATCAGTGAGAGCATTGAAGATGGAACGTGGCTGGGTCTTCCAGCATGACAATGATCCCAAACACACCGCTCGGGCAACGAAGGAGTGGCTCCGTAAAAAGCATTTCAAGGTCCTGGAGTGGCCTAGCCAGTCTCCAGACCTCAACCCCATAGAACATTTGTGGAGGGAGTTGAAAGTCCGTGTTGCCCAGCGACAGCCCCAAAACATGACTGCTCTAGAGGAGCTCTGCATGGAGGAATGGGCCAAAATACCAGCTACAGTGTGTGCAAACCTGGTGAAGACTTACAGGAAACGTTTGACCTCTGTCATTGCCAACAAAGGTTATGTTACAAAGTATTGAGTTGAACTTTTGTTATTGACCAAATACTTATTTTCCACCATCATTTACAAATAAATTCTTTAAAAATCCTACAATGTGATTTCCTGGATTTTTTTTCTCATTTTTGTCTCTCATAGTTGAAGTGTACCTATGATGAAAATGACAGACCTCTCTCATCTTTCTAAGTAGGAGAACTTGCACAATCAGTGGCTGACTAAATACTTTTTGGCCCCACTGTACACATGTTTGGCAGCGTGCCCAAGCAATGTGAAAGGCAGGGGCTAAAACAGAGATAAGGTTCATGGTTTTCATTAAAAAGACAGGTTCATGTTGAAAAAGCTACCCAGGTCTGCCTTTTGTGACCGCCGATGCCAAGGGGCAATGGGTTCAAGGCCCTTCATTTTGTGCCTGTGCGTGTCACCGCACATAAAGCCTCACCTAGCAACATTGGCTTCACTTGTACTAGCATATCTTGATGGAGCTATTGTGTTCTATTGTACACCTTTATCCCATATTACACAGTTTTGGCACCCTAAAAGGTATTTGTAATCAAATGTGTCACGCTCTTTAATACTGAGACATTTTCTACTTTACTGTCGAACCTTATTGGAGCCACAACATGGAAGAGATGTTTCGTAAGTCCACCAGAAGGAAGAGAAAGGGAGAGAGCAAGAGACACAGAGAGAGAGAGAGAGACAGTTTAAAAAAAGGAAAGGGGGGTGCATGGGTGATCAGAGATGTGCACTGATTAAACATTCAGGAAGTGTGACTAGCCTCGTAAAGAAATCTCAGCCAATGAAAAATACGCAGTTTGGAATTTATTCATAGATGTATATATAATGCATGCCCACTGAATGAATGACTTCTCATGCGCTTAAGCCGTGCGCGCGCTCGCGCGCGTGTGTGTTCGCATTCGTTTGTAGGCCTATATGGTAGCGTGTATGTGTTAGTGTACATTTGTGTGTATACTGTGCTCGAGTGTAGCGTGTGTGTGTGCGTGTACGTGTATTCGTGTGTGTGTGCGTGTGTGTGTGTGTGTGTGTGTGTGTGTGTGTCTGTGTGTGCACGCACGCGTGTCTGTTTCTCCCCGAGCAGTGGATTTTGGAGCGCTGACAAGTGCTGATTGATGAGACGGCATTTGTCTTAACGAGCCTCCCGAGTGGATTCACCTTGAGAGTGTTTTGGCTTTTCTCTTCCGCTGCTGTTACTCCCGTCTAAAGACAGCATCTTAGATCATCTGTCTGTAGCCACTGAGAGGGAATAATTGGCACTGTATATGGAGCTACAATCAAACAGAACAGGCCGTCAACAACACTATGTTTAGATTGACTGGAAACGATTTAAGCTAATAACATGACTTTATAGTATCAAGACTATAGACTACGTAGGCCTATAACTATGAATTCATCTATGTGTCGCAAGTATTTTTATTATCCGTATTCTTTAGATAATGCCCATATGAATCAGTTATATTGTTAAATAATGTAACTGAATTTGTATGCATTTTTTCGTTAGTTGTTTTGTTAATTTAGAAATGTAATGCTCATCAAGACTGTCAACACATGAACACAGGAAATATTATTTCTCCCCTCTAGATGTCGCTACAAGAAAACGACTCAACCTTGTAGCTCCATGTGGTTCTCTTTAGATCTGTCGTTTACTGTTTGCAAACTGGACCGGTAACCAACTCGTGCAGCAACTTTGTTAATTCCGTGAGTATCATATGAATATTTACAAAACTAGCAAGCGTGAGCATGGCCGCTGTACAGTCTTATCTATGACATAAATACATTTCATGGCTATGATTTCCCGTTCGCTCGAGGCTTATTTTCTGATAGTTTTAGCACGTGAACCTTTAGTGCAATGTGTCAATTTGACAGAGGCGTTGCTTCCAGTTTTCTTCGTAACATGATTTAGGTGAAGCCTGTGGTTATTAGGCCTATGTTCCCATTATTACTTCTAGCCGGCTGTCATGTCAGTGTGTCATGTTAGCAATTGGTGTCTAACTTACTAACGTAAAGATAACTTGCTGCATTTATGTTTAAAAAAAAGACTTATCTCTCATTCTCTGTAGTGTGTGACAAAAAAAGACTGACATTAAGTGAATAAAGGACCACAATGTTGTAATCTGGAGGTAAACAGATGCAACTTTATATTCAGATTTGTATTTTCACCACTTGACCTAGGCTTAAGGTGAAAGATTAGATATGTGAACTTGAGTGTAATATCAACCATCAAATAGGGGGGGAAACTAAGAGCTCGGAGCAGCAGTAGGCTTGACAGGATGTACAACAAGGGATATTAAGAATACAGCAATTCTGTACCTGTGCAAACTGTTCTGACTCTGGGCTGTAAATATGGCAACAGAAGTTCTTTTTATGTATATAATGTATCCCAGAAATGATTAAACTCTTAATTATTAAGTTAATCAACAAGGCATGGATGTTATGGGCATGTGTTAGAGGTATTAAGTTATTAACACAAATGTCCTTGGTATTTACAAAAGACTAGTGTAACAAAACGCTTTGCAATGGTTAAACATTATGCCATGAACCAAATGCATTTGCCTTCCTGACTGGTTGTCTTGGCATTGAACAGATGGAAAGGTCGAGAGCGTTTCGTAGTCGTTGACAAGCGTGGGCCGTAGCCGTAAGAGGCTGTCCCTTAGCCGACGGCATACGGAGAGTAGACTTGGCCTCTAATGGGGCCAGGGGCTGAGTCAGTATGCAGTACTACCGTTCCAGAGCCTACCTCTGCAGTACACTTGGCCAAGGCCTGGGGGCTGTGCCTCCGACCAGCACGCTCCATGAAGCCCTTCCTTCAGTTACTGCTGGCTTTCTTTGATTTAGTAGGTGTGTCCATCCCAGCACCATTTTGCGCTTTTTGTTCTTTTTCCTTTTTTTGAACCGTAGGAGAACTCTGGTTTTAAAGGCTATAATTCATTGTGTTTATGTACTATAACTCACCCTCTGTTGCCTTGCATTAGGTTTAGCCCATTATTCATGAAAAGGCAATAGATCCAGTTAATGTAGCCAATAAATATGAGAAGAGTGCACTTTATTGCCTTATTAATATGTATAAGCTTAAAAATGATAGTGCCTTTTAAAAACGAATGTTTAAACGTAAAGGTAACGAACACAGTTTTGTTATGAGTTATCATCTTTAATGATTAAAGTATGTGACAGGGTCTAGTATTCTTAGTGAATAGATGCTCGTATTATTTCTTACCCGTTTCAAGTCTAGATATGACAAACATGCTTTTATTTTGTAATTCTTTTTTATAACAAGGTTTCACTACATCCCGATATGTACTACATGCACCTTAAGAGCCAGGTTATAATGAAGAGACCCCAAACGACACAGGCCCTAACGAGAAAGGAGGTAAAAAAAATGGCAATGGGTCCTTGTCCTCAATCCCTTATGAAAGGCAGGGTAGAGAACAACCCCCCCCCCCCCCCAGGGCCTGCTCGATATGCAGCGTCACATGTTCATGACATACCATCTAAGCCTTTTTCGTTTTGCTTTACCGCAGCCTATAGAAGACAATTCTTGAAGTGACTAATGTGGAGGGTAGGCGGTCGTTTTGGCAGTAGCTGGAGCGGGAGAGGTGCCGCTTCGGTGGGGCTGCGGATACTGCCGGGGTATACAGATTCCAAAAAGGAGGCTACTGCCAGCTTATGGGATTCCTGAGACAGGCCGGGCGGTTTTCCCACGCCGCCATGTCCCTCCAATCCTCTCACGTGTTTGAGAGTGGCTCGGCTTGACAGTTGTGACGCAAGATTGGCTCGTCGCGAGAAGGACAGAGCCCGATGACAGATGTTTGGGACAGACGGGTGGAACACTTTATCGCGCAACCACCATCCACGGCCGGAGGTCGCCGCAGACCATATGGCTGGTCCGCTTCAGAGGGCGCTCTCCCTTCAAGACAGTGCATTTCAAGTAGCCTGCCTGGTCGACGTGGCATCAAAATATGGGTAGCGTCTGACGCAAAAAGTAGCGACGTGTGAGATATGCACGCTTATACAGGGAAAGCTGAGGGTCTTCCAAGGCACAACATTGCGTGTGACAATGTTTCCACATCTCTGACCATGGCTGGGACAGTCGGGACAAAAAATAACCCTGAGCTGTCTCCTGCCCTGCTCAGGACAAGGGACACAGGGCTGCTCTCTCCTCAAAGTTTGAGTCACTTGTCATACTGTCCCCAGCCGAAAAAAAAAAACGGGGTCATGATGAGCACGCCCCGCAAGAATGCCGCTGTTAAGCTGCAGGGAGGACAAAAAGCCGGATGGAGTCCTGGATTACGACAAAAATCTAAGGGGGAGTTGACAACCTGGATAAGGTGACAGGCCAAAGGATGACAGTCAGCTGGTCCTGTTCAGCAACATCTCGGACGTGTCAGCAATACAATGCAGTTGTACTGTGGACTGAAATCAATCCTGGATGGAACGGTGCAAGGTGCCCCTACAAGAGGAGGCTGTTTCTGGATGAGCTTGGGGGAGAGCTCTGGCGAACCCTCTTATTGAGAGACGACCAACGCCTACCCCAAACCCCTGTCTCTGGCACTGTGGGGATAGAGCCTCAGGCCAAGTACACCTACACATGCAGCTCTGCCTATTTTGGAAGGAAACAAAGGAAAGAGGCTGCCCAAACAAGGCCAACACACACACACACACACACACACACACACACACACACACACAGGGACCTTTTACAGCTGGCGCTCTGTGATTTATGTGTGACAAGACAGGCACCGTTCGCTAGAATATGAGATACATTTGCAAAGCACACACTCGGCCATTCACATACTGCCACTCTTGCATATAAACATGACCACGCACGCACTATACCAACAACAACACTTTGTGCTGTACTTTTGTTGTTTGCTTTCAAATTAAACTATCAGAGACATTTGCTATTCTGGAAACTGGAAATGTACATTTACTGACATATTTGCCTTTGTCCTTTACCTGGTATTGTCAGGTTCCAAAGAGCTATGTTTGTTGAGACGTTTTTCTTTTGAGCAAAGTAAAGTCTTGTTTTCTATTAAATTAAACTGATGTAATTCCTTTTTTCATACGGAGGTATGCGTGTCTATTCTAATTCATAACACAACAGATGTCACTGTAATTGCTCATTTTAACTTATCAAAAACGAGTAGAATCCTTTTTTAAATTTGTTGTTTCATATTAGTATATTATAGTCTTACATTATAATTGCCTGTTCTCTCCATCATAGCCAATGCATTGGCTAAATTGTGCCTTTAAATAAAAAAAATAAAATACGAATGTTATATTATAAGGTAAATGTGGTCTAAAGTCCATCAAACACAAACATAAATATACATTCCTTAGTTGATTATGATAATTAGTTAGTTGGTGAATGAATAATTTAGTTACTTATAAAGTACAATTTGCAGGATGATAATCAGTGTTTGTGCTTGGTCAAATATTTAAACGCGGCTCAAATTTGACCCACTGACATTAAAGGAGTAGTCTAAATCATCTTCTAACCATACGAGGGTTAAGAAAGTTAGAGGGGAGTGAAATAGGGGGGAAACAAGAGTGAAAGTGTCTCTCCTCTCCCCTGTTCCAGTTGAGTGCTCCTGGAGAAGACTGGGCATCTCTGTACATGGTCATGGATGAGTTAACCCCCTTAGACTGCCTGCTGCCCTCGGGTAATGTACAAACACACACACACACACACATTTTTCCCTTTTTATTTGTTACAGTTGGGACATACGGTATACAGGCTTACAGTTTTTCTTTCATTTTCTTACATAATTTATTTCATGCTTTAAAACCTTAATTTTCTTTGACAATTACAGTTAGCACATGACATAAGTGAGCAGAGCGGAAGCTATAAGCCCAACCAATCAAAAGATGGAGTCTGAAGGTTTTTACCTTCTGTGTAGCCCAGAGCTATTGAATGAAGGAAGTTGCTCATATCAAAATACCCCCCGAACACATAAATGGCTTATAACACACTTTAAACAGTTATCTCCACAGACCAGGCCAACTGTTAGGCTGACTGACCGGTGGTCTCTGTGTTCCTCTAGACTTTTAGGAGGATAGGGAGCTAGTTTGTGGTTAAGTCAGCCCCAGGCCAGGGTAGACTTATGTCCCTGGGAAAGTTCCACAAACTACTTTCTGCAAGCAGTGAGTGATAGGCAACCATGAAAGTGCACGTGAAACAATAATTATATTAAACAATGAATTAAGCTTTTTTTACCGGTTTTGGTTTCTGTAATAATCTTAGCAGCCAAACGAGTGCTGGCTTTTATTCAGGGCATATCAAAGTGATTATTATTCCGTGGCTTTGCTAGGCAGGAGAAAGTTGCACAGTATTGTCTTGCCTTTCCTTTTTCTTTCCTTTTTTTTTTTTTTTCTTTCCTTTTTTTTTATCTTGTCTGTGTCGGTCAAGCACATGTGGTGAAGAAAGTCGCCATGTCGGTTAGCGCTGGATTTTGGACAAACTGCTCAAGACGTTTGTGTGCGTGCGTGTGTATGTGCTCATGCATGTGCGTGCGACACGCCTGGTTGGGTCCGTCTTTAAGTCTTCACACCTGTGGCCAATTAGAAGGTATTCCTGACAAGCCCAGCGGTCGTCCGGGTGTTCCTGCAAGGACTGCAGTCCTTCCTGATACAGGGTGACCTTCAGTAGCCTCATGCCTCCTACTTAAGGAGTCCTACCTTAACAGAAGTCTCTCTCTGTCTCACACTTTCACTCTCACACTCTATCTCTCTGGTACACATACACAAATATCAGAAGTTGTTTTTGGCAGCTATTTTAAACTGTAATGGATAACACGTTTTGACAAATATTAGTTTGCTCGTTGCTTTTTCTAATGATGGCTTTTTGACATACAGTTAAGACAGTTAATCTATACACAGTTCACCTTTGAGATTACTACCGTTTCTCTTTCTCTCTTAGTCTCTCAGACAGACAGGCAAACACGTACATATACACATGATACAAATAAATAATAAATAATACATAAAACATGATATAAATAAAACACATGATACAAATAAATAATAAATAATAATAAATAATAAATAATACACAAATAAATAAATTAGATAAAAGCATGTTTGTTTATATATACAGTGGGGCCAAAAAGTATTTAGTCAGCCACTGATTGTGCAAGTTCTCCTACTTAGAAAGATGAGAGAGGTCTGTAATTTTCATCATAGGTACACTTCAACTATGAGAGACAAAAATTAGGAAAAAAATCCAGGAAATCACATTGTAGGATTTTTTAAGAATTTATTTGTAAATTATGGTGGAAAATAAGTATTTGGTCAATAACAAAAGTTCAACTCAATACTTTGTAACATAACCTTTGTTGGAAATGACAGAGGTCAAACGTTTCCTGTAAGTCTTCAGCAGGTTTGCACACACTGTAGCTGGTATTTTGGCCCATTCCTCCATGCAGATCTCCTCTAGAGCAGTCATGTTTTGGGGCTGTCGCTGGGCAACACGGACTTTCAACTCCCTCCACAAATTTTCTATGGGGTTGAGGTCTGGAGACTGGCAGGCCACTCCAGGACCTTGGAATGCTTTTTATGGAGCCACTCCTTCGTTGCCCGAGCGGTGTGTTTGGGATCATTGTCATGCTGGAAGACCCAGCCACGTTCCATCTTCAATGCTCTCACTGATGGAAGGAGGTTTTGGCTTAAAATCTCACGATACATGGCCCTGTTCATTCTTCCCTTAACACAGATCAGTCGTCCTGTCCCCTGTGCAGTAAAACAGCCCCAAAGCATGATGTTTCCACCCCCATGCTTCACAGTAGGTATGGTGTTCTTGGGATGCAACTCAGCATTCTTCTTCTTCCAAACACGACGAGTTGAGTTTTTACCAAAAAGTTCTATTTTGGTTTCATCTGACCACATGATATTCTCCCAATCCTCTTCTGGATCATCCATATGCTCTCTGGCAAACTTCAGATGGGCCTGGACATGTACTGGCTTAAGCAGGGGGACACGCCTGGCACTGCAGGATTTGAGTCCCTCTCAGCGTAGTGTGTTACTGATGGTAGCCTTTGTTACTTTGGTCCCAGCTCTCTGCAGGTCATTCATCAGGTCCCTCCGTGTAGTTCTTGGATTTTTGCTCACCGTTCTCATGATCATTTTGACCCCACGGGATGAGATCTTGCGTGGGGCCCCAGATCGAGGGAGATTATCAATGGTCTTGTATGTCTTCCATTTTCTTACAATTGCTCCCACAGTTGATCTATTCACACCAACCTGCTTGCCTATTGCAGATTCACTCTTCCCAGCCTGGTGCAGGTCTACAATTTTCTTCCTGGTGTCCTTCGACAGCTCTTTGGTCTTGGCCATGGTTGAGTTTGGAGTCTGACTGTTTGAGGCTGTGGACAGGTGTCTTTTATACAGATGACAAGGTCAAACAGGTTCCATTAATACAGGTAACGAGTGGAGGACAGAAGAGCTTCTTAAAGAAGAAGTTACAGGTCTGTGAGAGACAGAAATCTTGCTTGTTTGTGGGTGACCAAATACTTATTTTCCACCATAATTTACAAATAAATTCTTTAAAAATCCTACAATGTGATTTCCTGGATTTTTTTTCTCATTTTTGTCTCTCATAGTTGAAGTGTACCTATGATGAAAATTACAGACCTCTCTCATCTTTCTAAGTAGGAGAACTTGCACAATCAGTGGCTGACTAAATACTTTTTGGCCCCACTGTATATATGTATATATATATATATATATATATATATATATATATATATATATATATATATATATATATATATATATATATATATATATATATATATATTTGATCTAGCAAATGTTTATTTCAATGTGGGTGTTTATTTCGTAATGCCTTATCAAGGATTGAAAGAACTCGTCTCCTTCAAGATTCATCACAAACAAAACACTCCACATGTTATTAAATTGTGTCGAAAACTTCGGCGCGTATTGGAGGACGGCTTTAAAAAAATAAATAAAAGCCCTTTGAAGTTGTGTTCTCCTGGAGCTCAGCGTGCCACTGGATAATGAACTCATTACCGCAGCCTTGTCTTAGTTTTGTACTTAATTTAGCTGTGGGAAGGTTACTGACATTGAGCTCCCAGCACTATTTGAAAAACTCTAATTTTGGAATTAAAAGCATCGATGTGTGTCTTTTTCTCTCCCCCTCTCTCTCTCTCTCGCTTCCTGCTTGCATCTTCCAGGCACACAGAGAATATGTTTGATCATCCTCAACCAGCCTTTGGAGAAGGACTATTTCCACGTCCTCTGGAACAAAGGTAAGCCACATCACAGACGACGGGAGAGTCGAGCCGCGCACCTTCCGCCGGTCCCAGCCGTCTTTTGGTGGCGATAGTGCGTGGCCTTTGTAGTTCCGTGAGGGAACGCGTTCGAAGCGGCGGAGGCTTGCGAGCCCGCTGGTTTTTAGATCTCGAGTGTTTGTGCTGGTAAACACGTCTGTAGCTCGTTAATCATTCCTAGTTTGATAAGCCATGTATTTTTAATAGTGTATAGGCAGATGTCAGGGGGACGATGTTGGTGTGTGTGTGTGTGTGTGTGTGTGTGTGTGTGTGTGTGTGTGTGTGTGTGTGTGTGTGTGTGTGTGGGGGGGGGTTCTGTTTGTGTTGGGGGTGCGTGATGGGGAAGGGGTCTCCAGATGGCTGTTCACCGGGGGGGGACCCTGGTCTAACTCCACCTCCTTCTCTCACACACACACACACACACACACACCACACACCACACACCAGGCCCTCTGATGTGTTATCCCAGGTCCCTCCATCCCCTCTGGGAGACAGAGAGCAGGATGCGGGGGCCAGAGAGAGACGGAGGGCTGGGAGGAGGCGATGGGCGGGAGAAGGGGGAGAAGGGGGAGAGGGGGAGAGAGGGAGAGGGGGAGAGAGGGAGAGAGGGAGAGACTGATCAAAGCGCCACTGGAAAGGTCTCCGGACTGGTTCTCCTACCCTGTGCACATATTTCATCTTTTACAGCAGATGGCAGATGGAGGGAGAGGGGAAGCAGGTGCGAGGAGAGGAGTGTGCCGAGAGACGTGTGAGGATGAAGCCTGGCAGTAGATGTCGAGGAACGGAAGAGAAATCCCCTCTCCCTCCCTCTCTCTCTCTCTTCCGCTCTCTCTCCCTCTCCCGCTCTCTCTCTCTCACTGCGGAGGGGTTGACAGAGAGAGTTGGCAGAGGAAAGAAGAATGAAGACGGAGAGAGTGAGCGATGGAGGCCGAGCGGCGCGCCGTCATAATGGAGATCATGATGTTTTTACCGGCCGCCGTGACCGCTTGCCCTCTCCTCCAGGCCGCCGCAGCAGCCCCGCCGGGCGCACATAAATCACGGAGCGCCGGGCTAACTCATCAATAGCGGTCGGCTGTAAAACCCCTGTGCGTGTGTGCGCGCGCGTGCGCGCGTGTGTGTGTGTGTGTGTGTGTGTGTGTGTGTGTGTGTGTGTGTGTGTGTGTGTGTGTGTGTGTGTGTGTGTGTGTGTGTGTGTGCGTGCGTGCGTGTGCGCGCATGTGTGCATGTGTGCGTGCGTGTGTGCGTATCCACACGCCCGTGGATCGCGTAGGGAGAGGAGCCGCCCCCCTCCTGGACTTGCGGGACAGCGAGGTCCGCCGGAAGAGGAACGGCCCCCTGCCAGGGACGTGACGAGCCGTTTACTTACAAGGTTACCTCCGGCTCAGGTGTCGACCTCGCTCCCCCGCGGCAGGTCGCCAACGCACGCCGGGCCGCGGAGATTTACAGGGTCACTTCCCCTGGGGAGCGGGTGGGTTGGAGAGAGAGAACGTGTTGCGAGTGTGTGAGGGGGGGGCGAGTCCGAAGTCTCTCGACGCTCTTCCTGTCTGCCCGTGTGTGTCCGTCCCAACCCTTTCGTTTCCACGGGGCGTCGCTAGGCGCCCCCGAGCGTCTTTGTGAGTCGCTCATGTTGTCCCGCTCTCTCTCCACCAGACCTAAACCAGCCAAGCTGGGGGGCTGTGCTCAGACAGAATCCCATTTCCAGCTTTACTTATTGCCCATCCTGGCTCGTTGTGCTGTTGTGAGAAGGAGGGTTGGTGTTTCCTAAAGACGACAAAGGCTCATTTGGGGGACGTCTCTTCACTGTTATACGTTGAGAGGGGAACACACACCCTCCCACAAACACACCCCAAACCAGTCACTAAGCACGGCGATTCATGTTTTTTATTGGGGGGTAGAAATGCCAATTGCCGGCTGAGAGACACTACACCGGCTTACTTCTCTCCCTGCCGGTGTTTTCTGTTTCCAGAGAGAGTGTGTGGGTTGTCTTGCTTGTATTGGCGCACCGGGCTGACTACACCCAAGGGCAAGGGGAATGATTGACAAACATCCAGCCCAGACTATTTTAGGACCCGCAGGTATAAACACGTCCCTGTGGATGTGTGTGTTTGTGTCTCTGTGTGTGTGTGTGTGTGTGTGTGTGTGTGTGTGTGTTTGCGTCTGTGTTGCCGTGCGCTGATGATGATTGATGGCTTCAAGTCTTCTGGCGGGCCGCTTTAGGAACTGTTTTACTCCTCGCCAAAGTTGTCATCTGACGAGCCAGCTCGTTTCTCGGAGCGGGCTGACGAATAACGAGACATTTACATTCCAATCATGGCCGACGCATTGGCGTCAACAGCGGGGCGGCAGATTACGAATGAAAGCTCTCACTGGGCTCCCTCCGACCCCCCCCCCCCCCCCCCCACACACACACACACACACACACACACGTCAGGGAGGTGGAAGGAGGGAGAGGACCCCCAGCCGAAGCGAGGCCCATCATTCCATCTGTATTTAATGGCCCCTACGTGACTCGCTTGGCACGGTGGAAGTGCCCGCGGTCCCGCGGACCGCATTTTCATCGGAAGGGGAAGTGCAATGCGATGTGGTAAAGCCGGGGAACCGAACGTCGTGTCGGAGGGTGGCAAACGTCATGCTCCTCATTTAATATGACACCCCCCCCCCCCCCCATATGCTTGAGAGCTGAGCTGTACAGCTTGAAGGTTCTCACCTTTCCTCGTTAAACGACGGCGTCGCATTATTTTTGGCTCGTAGCGGCGTGAGAGCACCTCTCTCACCTTGATATGGTAACTTCAGCTTATCGCCTGTTTCTCACCCCCGCTTCCAGCCTCGCTCCCTCGCTCCTTCCCATGATTCACTCTCTCCCCCTCTTGCCCGCCTCTTCTCCTCCCTCCCATCCTGTGAACGACTGTCATGTGGCAGGGGACTGCCTCCCAGATCCGACTCAGGTGGAGACACACACACACACACACACACACAGATCTCTGGTGCATGCATTAGTTATTTTAAACAAAGTACAGGGAGATTGGCGGTGTGGTTGCTTTGAAGTATTTCCCCCTCTCGTTTCCCAACAACAACAACCCCACCACCACCATCGCAGATAAAGAGAAAGGCTTTAAAACAGCCACCTTTCCAATTTAAATCCTATGAGAGAGAGAGAGAGAGAGGAAGAAAAGAACACACACACCACGTTCCTTCAACATGAATCCCATTAAAATAATAACTGCATAATTAGTACTTTTGTCCCAGTAAGTACACTTTTTTTTCCGGGGCAGTTATTACTTTCCATAAATAATTTGGTGTGCATGGCGATTGGATCAGGCTCATCCGCCCCGCCCCGCGTGATTGACAGTCCGGTCTGTTTGCGTTTACCGCCGTAATGTCTCCTCCACTAGTCATGACTTGCCGTTAATGTTGACACAGGGAAATAGAGGGGAGAGCTTGGTGATGCGGGGTTTCCCTGCAGACCCTTTGTAAATGCCCCGGGCTGGTTCTGGGGTCGGGCACCTCACGTCCACCAGCGTTTCTTCTGGAACTTGCCTTCGCAGCGTCTCAGCCCCCGAGTTTTCTGCCCTCTCTTTCCTCGTTTTCTTTTTTTCCGAAGGACGCGGAAACTGGATGGACCCTGAGCTACAGAGCTGAGGGAATGCCTGCCTGTCTGACCCTCCACCCTCTCCCCCGTCTTGCTCTCTCTCTGCGTAGCTCTCCTGAAAGCACGTCTCATCATCTGCCTGTCTTTCTCTCCCTGCAGAAACGTGTTCTTCGGCCACCTCCTGTCTCTCTCTCTGACTGCATAGCTTCCCCGAAAGCACGTGTCTCACTCTATCCCTGTCTCTCTCTCTCTCTTTGCATAAGTCTCCTGAAAGCGTGTCTCACCATCTCTCTTCTTCTAGCTCTCTTGGAATCCTGTCTCACCTTCTCCCTGTCTCTCTTTCTCTGTAGCTCCCCTGAAAGTGTGTCTCTCTCTCTCTCTCTCTCTCTCTCTGCCTCTCTGCATAGCCCTCCTGAAAGCCTGTGTCTCACCCCCTCTCTTTCTGTAGCTCTCCCTGAAAGCAGGTCTCGCCCTCTCCCTGTCTCTCTCTGTGTAGCAATCCTGAAACCCTGTCTCACCTTCTCCCGCTCTCTCTCTCTCTGCCTTAGCTGCATGCTGGGGCAGGGGGCAGGGGGCAGGGGATCGTGTGCAGATGATGAGGGGTATGTTGGCTGCCCGTCTGAGGATCGAATACGAATATTACAGACTAGCGGGGGACCCAAAAACCTTTGCTGAGATTTGGGGGATTGGGATTCATGATCTGTACAGTGTGATTGGAGCTTATCGATAACCGTTTGAAGATGTGTTGTCTGTGTACAGTTAAAGGAGTGGAAGGTGTTTTTTTTTTTCTTCCCTCCCTTTATTTTCTTTCTCTGGTGTCTGACTCTTTCTCCCTCTGTAACCGGGTCTGGTTTTGCTTTGTGTTTTTTTCTTGGTGGCTGAGTGACTTGTGTTCTCTGAGCTTCTCACGGAGGCTTTTTGTAAATAGTTTGTTTTAAAAAAAAGTTTTGTTTTAAATTCAATGCTCAACCTCTCTCTCTCTCTCTCTCTCTCTCTCTCTCTCTCTCTCTCTCTCTCTCTCTCTCTCTCTCTCTCTCTCTCTCTCGCACTCGCACTCTAGCTCTCCTTAAAGCGTGTGCTGATGGAGCAGCCAACCACCTCTATGACCTCACGGCCGGACAGAGAGACAGGTAACGCCGCCATCCACCTGCGCGAATGGGAGCAGTACGTGTGTGTGTGTGTATGTGTCTGGTGACCGTGGCTAATAGAACGCTGTTGTCAAGACAAAGATGGATCTGCAGGGCTCCCCCGGGGCTCTCTGAGGTGTCAAGGCTTTCACATTAGCACTCTTACACTAGCGCGCGCGAGAGAGTGTGAGAGAGAGAGAGAGAACGGGTGGGAGTGCGTCTGTGTGTGTGTGTGTGTGTGTGTGTGTGTGTGTGTGTGTGTGTGTGTGTGTGTGTTGCTCTCTCTCTCTCGCTCTCTCTCTCTCTCTCTCTCTCTGTCTCTCCACACTCGCTCGCATTTTGGTGTCGCCGCCTTTGCCTGCCCTGTTGTCGCGGTGCGTGCTCACGCGGGCGTGTTTCGACAAGCGGGGGACCCTGAGCGCGTCCTAAAGGCACGCCGTGTGCGCGCCCACCACGCCAGAGTGACTTCTGGGTAGGCTGGCCATCCATCACCTTGTGTCACAGGCTGACGGGCCAAATTCATCTGCCCCCCCCCCCCCCCCTGTGTTTACTGAAACAAAGTCCCCCCTCCCCGATTAGCCCCGTGTCCCATCTGGAGGCCAACATCAGCAAACTGTCCGATCACACACACACACACGCACACGCACATACACACGTGTGTCTCCACGTGAAACCCGCAGTCTGACAAGCTGACGCTCACAACTTGGTTACCCTGTGGGATCCGTCTGCAGACGAGCAGCTCGTCGTCACGACAACAGACCTACCCTACACACAGCGGGCGCACACGCGTGTGGTAGGCGCTCAGTCAATGACTGCTCACTGAGGTAAAACGTAGACACATACCACGCACACACACACACACACACACACACACACACACACACACTGTTGTGTTGCTTAACGTGCTTATGATTACTTGTCCCCCGGGACAATTAAATCTGTCTTCAGCTGTGACATACATAACGCCATCTCTACAGTGAGAGACGGAGGGAGGAGGAGAAAAGTAAGTGAGAGAGAGACGGAGAGAAAGGGAAGGCTTTGGAGAGAGACGTACGTTGGGAGAGTGGCAAACGTGGGGAGCTTAATGATGGGCTTATCAAATTAGTAGCCACATTAGTGGTGGTGTGTGTGTGTGTGTGCGCTCGCACCACGCTGATTAGCTGTGTCTCTCAATTTTACATGAGGATCTCTCTCTCTCTCTCTCTCTTGCTCTCTCTCTCTCTCTCTCTCACTCTCTCTCTCTCTCTCTCTCTCTCTCTCACTCCTGCCCCTCCACTCTCTCTCTCCTCAAGTACATAGCCCAGAGGATGATGGGGAGTTCATTATAACCTTGGAGGGCTCTGTAAAGAGGCTGTGCGGACATGTTAAGCCACAAGCCAATTGCTGATTAGCTTTAGGAATATGTAATGCTAGGTTGGCCACACACACACACCCACCTGCTCCACGCCCACCCCCACACACACGTAATTCACAAATAACCCAACCAAATGAAATATAAAAGGCAAGAGAGAGGGTCAGCAACGTGAACGTCTCCCGTCAAGGGTGGAAAACATTTAACATGCAAATGGTGGGAGGGCAGGCGGCCGAATGCAAAGAATACCGTAGTGCCCTGGGGGCGGAGGGTGAAAGGTGTAGCCCAGAGCTAACCAGACTCATCTCCAGACAAATCCTGTTACCCTTACCTTAGGCTGTTCATGCTGGCTAACCCTGGGGGGTACACTTGTGGGCATGCCCCCTCGCCGTCTGCGTGCGTGCGTGCGTGCGTGTGTGTGTGTGTGTTGGTTTCGGGCCTGTTTGACGCAGTTTGATCAGGTTGTTGTTGTTGTTCTCTCCCCTCTCCTGCCTTTTGATTGCGGAGAGCGAGCGAGTGAGGGAGGAGAGCGCAGGAGTAATCAGAGGACGAGTGTGATTGTCTGCTCCGGTGATCGAGTGGTGAGGAGATGGAGAGTGGGGTCCATTCGCCTCTGATTAAAGGAGAGGATGGATGGATGGAGGGAGGGACGGAAGGATGAATGAAGGCCAGTGGAGGCGCGGAAGAGGGAACGACAGGGGAGGGAAGTGCCTGGAAAAAAGGGAAGGAAAGAAGCGGTTTTCTAGGGAGACAGGGGACGGAGTGAAGATTCCAGAAGGGTTGCAAGATGAGGAAGGGAGATATTGACTGAAGAGGGGCTTTGATCCAATAAAAGGTGTCCCTCTCCTGTGGTTGAGAGAGAGAGAAATAGTATTACACACACACACACACACACACACACACACACACACACACACACACAGGCAAAGGTCACGAACACTCGCCTCACCCGGCACAAAACTGGAAGCCAAAATGCACAATCTCCCATCCAAATGAAAGTGTCAGTTAATATTAATGTGAAAGTGAAAGACTGTCAACCGCGCTAGGTTGAGACTGCCGCCCGGTCAATTACCATCAGACGACAGTCATCCGCACTCTCGGTGGGACACACAAAGAGGGGTGTGTGTGTGTGTGTGTGTGTGTGTGTATTTATGGGGAGTGAGGGGGCTCATCTGGCCTCTGTGTCACGTTGCCTCCTTTTCGGGAAACGAAGGCTATGTATGCCCATATTCGGAGGAAACTCAATCCAGGAGAGAGATAGATCGCCAAGTACGTGCCAGAGCTAACCAGGTCAGGTGGTCCGACGCTCGCAGCTTTGCTGGAGGACACCAGAGACAGGAGGACACCAGAGACAGGAGGACACCAGAGACTGGAGGACACCAGAGACTGGAGGACACCAGAGACTGGAGGACACCAGAGACAGGAGGACACCAGAGACAGGAGGACACCAGAGACAGGAGGACACCAGAGACAGGAGGACACCAGAGACTGGAGGACACCAGAGACTGGAGGACACCAGAGACTGGAAGACACCAGAGACTGGATCCTCCCCAGGAACCGTTGGTTTGGGGGGACAACGTTGAAAGGCTAAAACGACTATTACAAAAACGAGACCTTCTTGGTCTCCCTCTCCATGCGTATGTCTTCTGCCCTTTGAAAACCAATTTGTCTCGTGTTGTGATCCACGACTTTTCCCCGGCGCGTCACCGCCATGCGCCGTCGATCAGCGGCACCCGGCAACCGTCAGGTGTGCCGAACCCACTGGAGGGAATGGGCCGTTTGGTGGTTTTCGGTTGGCCAGAAAGGCGTGCCGCTCTGACATGGGGCTCCAAAGCAGCTCTGTCTCTGTCGTCCTGCATTTCTCATTTGACGTGGCTCTCCGAGAGATTGCCTCAAAGAGAGGGGTATTGTCAGAAGTCGGCTCCGGGAGTAGATTAAAAAGTTTCGATTGGAGGTGCGCCATTTAGTGCCGAACGCGCGTACAAATTGCAGAAAACATTTTGCCTATAATAAGCGTTACTACTTGTAATTATGATGCTAACGTAAAGCCCCACCGAAAGCTGTAGTCATGGAAACCAGGTGTGTGTGCGTGCGTGTTTGTGGGTGCGTGGTCCCCGTCTCCCCTTCCATGAGACTGACAGGTTTGCTTGTTTTGTTTTTGTTGTTTTGGTGCTCCTTCTGGTCACAGCAAATGAGGATGGAAGGAGAAAGAGAAGGGGAACGGGGGGGGAAAACGAATCCTCCTCTATCTTTCTCCGCAACAGACCGGAACATCGCTCTCGCCTCTCACCTTCCAGGCACACACGGGGAGACGCACGCACGCACGCACACACACACACACACACACACACGCACGTAGACATACACACGCGCACGCAACCAGTCAACCGAGCGTGAAATCGTAATGTCGGACCTGTTAATACCTCTAGATAGCCCGACCACGTTGCAACACCCCTGTTGTTGATTGCACTCACACACACACACACACACACACACACACACACACACACACACACACCAACATACACAATGAGAGAATGGGAATAAACAGGGAGCGATCTGTCTCACTCAGACAGGAATATTGTATTCAGCAGAGGGTGGAGGACGCCTGGACGCCCCTCTAGCTATCCGGGGTCTGTATGGAAGCCTGTAGGAGCCAAATGAATGGAGCCGGGCCAGGGATGTGACAGACATCCTGCACTCGACATTCTGCTTGGAGAAAAGGGGAGAGAGGGTGTGTGTGTGTGTCTGTGTGTGTGTGTGTGTGTGTGTGTGTGTGTGTGTGTGTGTGTGTGTGTGTGTGTGTGTGTGTGTGTGTGTGTGTGTGTGTGTTAGAACATGGCGAGTGTGTGGCTCAATGACACTGGTGTAACCCTGTCAGTCTCCCTGTCTCCCCAGCATCACACCTCTCCTCCATTCTCCCGGCAGATAAAGAAACTGACACATGCCCTCCCTCTCTTGTCTATCTTCTCGCTCTTTCTCTATTTTTCTCTCTCTCGCTCTCTCCTTCTGTCCATCCCTCCAGCTTCCTACCCGACTACATCAGCGGGGATTTTGATTCCATTACCGCCGAGGTCAAAGGCTTTTATGCAGCAAAGGTGAGCAAAGTTCATTTCTCTCTCTCTCTCTCTCTCTCTCTCTCTCTCACACACACACACACAGACGCAAATAGGTGTCCCGTCCTCGTTCCCGTGCGCAGTGTCACCCACGCGCCATGGTTTGCGTTAATCCTCTACACCAACTTCAACGAGGCGCCGTCTGAGAGAACGACGAGTCTTCGCGCACGGACAAACTTTCGGGACGCCACGCCAGCGCCCCGGCCCTAGGACAAGGCTTCCCATCTCCACGCAGGGAACGTTCCTCCGGCGCCCACGGAAACGAACGCTCCGTCGAGCCAGAGTCACTTAGGCGCCCCGGCCCCGCGGTCGACAGGGCTCTCGCACGACTACCGCGGGAGCTTCAGGCAGAGTTGTGAGGAGCGGGGAGGGAGGACCGTTTAGCCACAGCGCGCCGCTCTGCGAGGCTCAGCGCGTCGCCGTGGCAACAGCACCCCCCCCCCCCCTATCCTTCAGCACTCCCCCCATCCCATAGGTGTTTCTAAAACAGCAAGTTTAAGAACCGGGAGAGAGAATACACCGCGGATGAATAATGGATACTAGGCGAAGTACACACACACACGCACACACACACAGTGACTGTGGTAGAAGCGAAGTGTGGGTCCCGTGTGATCTCCTCCCTGTCACTCAGTGTAAGACTGTGATCAGAAGCCCGGAGATACACAAGTGTTTACCGTTTGAAATGCAGATGACACCCCCACCCCCTAAAGTCTCACGTCTGCACGGAGACCTGAAACGCTCTCTCTCTCGCCCTCTCTCTTTCTCTCTCTGTCCCTCCTCCCTCTCTCGCTCTCTCGCTTTCTCTTTCTCTTTGACACTCTCTCTCGCCCTTGCGCACACACACACAGACGCACATTCTATAGTAAATTCACTCACACATGGGAAGTAAGCGTGCAGACAACCACGAACGTCTTTGTTGTGCTCGGGAGCACTCACACACACACACACACACACACACACACACGCAGACACAGACACAAGGGGAAATACACAATGTGAGATATTCGCAGTCTCACTGTCGTTTTTTTCAGGCGGGGGATAATGTAAGCGGTTTAAGGTGTTTTTGGGAGGGATGTGGGATAGACGGTGCAGAGAGATCCAACGGGTAGAGCAGGGCGGTGTGTGTGTGTGTGTGTGTGTGTGTGTGTGTGTGTGTGTGTGTGTGTGTGTGTGTGTGTGTGTGTGTGAGAGAGAGCGAGAGAGAGAGAATGGGCCCTGCACCGCTAGCTAAGCCCGCCCTGGCGTCCCTGTGTACTTCTTCAGGGGCCGTTCAAAGCAGCGGCTGCATTATTCAAAGACAGGGGAGCTAGACCGTAGACAGGAACAGACAGGCATGCTCTCCTTTCATTCCGTTTTCTTTTTTTGTGTGTGTGTGTGTGTGTGTATTTTTGTTTGTTTGTGTGTGCGTGCGTGTGCGTAGAACTGCCCTCTGATTGATACAGCTGACCAGGACCTGACCGACTTCACAAAATGTCTGGCCATCATGGTGGAGAAAATCAAGCAACAAAACCTACAGGTGAGACCTCTCTCTCTTTCTCTCTCTCTCTCTCTCTCTCTCTCTCTCTCTCTCTCTCTCCCCCACACTCACACACATGCCTCCACTTTACATGTTTTCCTGCCTTTTCTCCCCTCTTTAGTCAAAAGCAACCAAATGCGTATTTCTCGATTTTCGTCCCACTTTCTGGACAACGACGATGTTGTTTTAGCCCAAAAAGCGCACACTCAACGAGACTGTAACAGCCAAGGTGCTTTCTATGTTGAATCTTCTCTCTCTGCCTCGGTTCACTTTCTCCTTCCCAAACACGCACGCACGCACGCGCACACAAGTTGTGCTCACAACCAACAACTACTTCTAGCCACGGCAGTCTGAGGAGGGTCTGTGACGTGTTGGCCCAATCACACAGAGAGCTCCAATCACTTCAGCTCTCAGCACTGATGGGCCGTCAATAACAACAGTACGAGTGGCTGTACACGCACGCACGCACACGCACACACACACACACACACACACACGTAAAGAGAGAACAGTGACAACTTAAGAAAAAAAATAATGTTTTTTTGAAACCTTTTTACCATCACTGCATACAGCCTATGTACAGCCTTTACTCTTTTGTATACCTTCCCCCCATTTCTAGGCGTACCTTTATACAGCTAGTTTGGACCATATGTCAGCTTATTCCCCGTCAGGCGTACGTTTTCTGCCCGGGTTTGTGTGTGCGCGCTTATGTGTGTGTACATTTGTGCATGTACGCACATGAAACACCAAGCTAGGAGGGAAGGGTCCACACCTATCCCAGGCAAACTTCGGGTTGACAAACGTAAGTAAGGAGCCGGCGACTCTCGACAGAAAACACGCCCGCGCCGGCGTTCCATCTGGCGTGGCGAGCCCCCCCCGAAAAGCCGGCAAGCTGTTTTTCTCACTGCTCCACCCCAACCGCGCAGAGAGGGGTCGGGTTTAGTCCACGGCCCTAACAGCAGGTCAGCAGGGTGAGGATTGGGCTGGGAGGCTGGGACCACGACTCCAGTTGACTCCTTGCGTCTTTCAGGTATCGACAGGCGGCCGCCCTTTGGTCTGTGTCTTCGTGGTTTGACAAGGGGCCAGGCCCCGTGGAGCACGGAAGGGAAAGCGACAAAACCGACTCAAAGCTTTGGTTCCGCCAGTCACTTAGCCCAGAACTCGAGGTTAAAGCAATAACATGGGCCTAAAGTGGCAGGTTGCTTTGGAACCAACGAGAGTGGGCTTGGGCGTGGAATGTGTTCCCCTTCTAGGAAGGAGGCCCTAGATACATGGGGGCCTGGATGGTGGAGGCCCATGGCTTGTGCTGGGAAGTGGGAGTACAAAGGCGGTGAGACGGGGAGAAGGAGCGGCTACGTCAGCCCTTTCCCTACGTTCACTTCTCAGCCTTAAGACGACTCCAGGAATTTTTCTTAAAAATTGCTTCACCGTTCATCTAACTCATAGAGAGCACGGCAATACATCTGACAGGGCTCCATCCAGACTCGATGGCTTCCGACAAATGATCAGATGGATTATGGTTTGATGTGCTGCCCTGTGTGTGGGGGGGGGGGGGGCGGTTTAGGATTCAGCTCTTGTTGTTTCACCCCCTTGACGACTGGGTTTCGCGTTTAGAACTCGTGCCTTACGTGTTCTGATCGGAGCACTGAGGATGTCGTCTCTGATTGGTGCACTCAATTTGCGTTGTTTTTCTGTGTGTGTGTGTGTGTGTGTGTGTGTTTCTGTGTTTCTATGTGTGTTTCTATGTGTGTTTCTGTCTGTGTTTCTGTGTGTGTGTGTTTCGGTTATTTTGAGTTATACTCATATTTATGTGACCGGGTAGGTCAACTGAGAACGGGTTCTCCTTTGCAGTGACGGCCTGGCCGAGTGGCAGACAGCGTGACAAACGACAGCACCAACATAATTACAAAGTACCAGAGCACAAGAGTCAATCAACAATAAATCAAGCCGACGATTAAAAACACTCTGAGAAACATTGTTAGACAACTTCAGCCCACGCAGCAAATTGTTCCAATCATGGGCTGCTGCAGCATACTAAAATGACTTTCGCCCGGCAACAGTAGACACTCTTGGAACAGCTTGAGTGATAATATAATTTTTTCGAAAAGTATCAGAAGATACTACTCTACTTAACAGGCACGGTAGAGGGAGAACGTTTTTTTTCTCAGCTGTAGTTTTATAAATAAATATAGACCAATGTGCCCATGCACCTGTTGGATGGCCAGACTACCAAGGTGTAAAGTGGACAATGATGAGCATGATATGATGCACTGGGCACAAATCCTATTACAGAGTGGCGCAAATGATCCAAGTTTGCAAGGACCGATTTGGAGGCAGATTTATTCATAAGATAATAAGCATAATCAGAGTAGGTAATGAGTTTTGTACTGGAACGCTTCTCACAGGGCGAGTGTATGTGGTCGTGTCCGGACCCGTCAACAGTGCTCAATCTTAAGCGGGGCACTTGAACTGCAGGAGAGAGCACAGTTATTGTTAAATATTTTTGATAATCCGATATGCTATTCATGCAGCAGTGACACATACTAACTACGAGGCCACATAGCCTAACCATCGGTCTCAGATGTAATATGGCCCAATGTATTAGGCCTAAAATCATTTGATTCCATCAAATACGATTGCAACGTAGAGAGCAGCAATACGACTGGCATCATTCACGATGCAGACATGAACTGTTTTGACAATCTGCATCAAGCGCACTTACAAGGTTTTGTTGGCCTAACAAAGCAGATGTTCCATTCATCCTTGAACTTGAGTGAGATCCTTCTCAAAGGCAAGCGGAATAAGATGAGCCTTGTGCTTGTGCAGCGTACTATGCCGAGGCTCCGAGAAAAAGTTTCGGAGTTAAAAATGAGTTTTCCCCATCTGGCGGTGGATGCCCTCAGAGTGAGGACAAAGTTATATGCTTTGATGACATTCGGCATGACCTGGAGGGCACAGTGGAAGGTACTCGGGCTGTTGGCCATTGTCCATTTTCCTTCTGTGGTGGGAATCAAGGTCCCCTCCATCTTTCTTACCAGGAACTCACAAGCCACAGCATATCCAATGGACCATCTCGGTGCCAGCTAATCTCAGGAGAAGGGGTTACCTCCGATGACCTTGCCACCTTGCCTCTAAACGAACATTCGTCTCTGGTTGTGGGTCTTTACCCACAGTGTACTCAGACAGAGATAAGAACAGCCCAATGGAGCCTCGATCAGCTAACGTGCTGGCAGAACTAGCATTACCTCCACGTAAGGGCAATTGATTTACCTCTAGACACTCAAGCTTATCAATTATGGCTGACATGTAATATCTGTTGTTCACCAATTGTTATGAATTTACCACATGGGAAATCTCTGTCCCTGCCTTTTTCCAACTCCCTCCACAGTGCTTCACAGGCTAAGTGCGTCTTCGAAACGGCACGCTTATTTAAGCCCTTGCTAAATTAAATGGCATGTTTCCAGTCATTAAATCGGCCAGCAGAGTAGGTTGCGGTGGATGGAGACCCAGACACCAGCACTTTAGGGGGCGGGCCCGGCCCCCTGAGGCCCGTCCGTAGCTGTGCTTTTCAGCACTGGATGTGGTCATGTCCTCGCCCAGTGTATTATTTGGGTCTGAACTGTGTTCCAGTTTACCGCCGTGCTCCCCTCCGTCTCCCGTACGCTGAGAAAAGCGGCGCTAGTTCGCCCCCCCCCCCCCCCCTCTCGTTATCGCTCTTTCATCTTCCCTAACAGGGATAAGTGAGTCGTTTACCTCGGAGCCTAGCCGCCTCTCGGGTGCTTTTCTCCCCCCAACTGGGAAAGTAAAGATAGCACAGCTGTACAACAATTTTCTCTCCAGAATTGTTTTTATTAGTAGTCAGATCCTTGCAATCCCCTAGACCGACACCTCAAAAGCACTTTTTTGTTTTGCTGACATCCCAAAACGTAAATGAACGCCGCCCGTCTTATGTCTTATTTCCTCATTATTTAATACCATTTCTAGAACTGCTCCGTAAACACACACACACACACACACACACACACACACACACACACACAACCAGACACACACACACACACACACACACACACACACACTCTCATCCATCCTTTCTTAACCTGAAGTTGTGCGGCTGCTACTTTCGGTCCGGGACCCCGACTATTCTATAAACCCAGTATTCCAACCCTCCGTGCGACTCTAAGGTTCGAGTAGCTTTTGCTTCTACCACTTTGCTCCTGTTGATTGTGTGCTTGCAGACTGCTGCGTCTGCTGTTTGTTGTCTTATTCATGGCTATTGTCGTTGGTGTCGGTGGGGGGCTGCAATAAGCAACTGAATTCTCTGCAGAGGGATTGATTTAAATAGTTCAGTGTAATCGTGTTTTCCTTTCAACTCACACTCTCTCAGGGCCACTGCAAAGTGTCTTCAGCCAGCCCCATTGTTTGCTTAAATCGATAGAAAGGTATTTAAAGGTGTGTGTGTGTGTGTGTGTGTGTGGGTGTGTGTGTGTGTGTGTGTGTTGGTGTTTCCTTAAATACCTATCTGTATTTCAGATGAACAATTGGAGTTTTTTTTCCCTCAACAATAGAGCTAGAGAAAATTATGTGGAAAGGGTTTTCTCGAAGTAGTAGACATTGCAATACGTAGTGTTTACTCAGGAGTGCAAATTTGAGTATGCAGCTTGTGGAACTGTTGAAAAATAAGGATATGCTCAATTGTAAGTCATTACAGTTCTTTTTTTTTGGAAAAGGGCAAACAATTGTTTTTCTAGAGCCCAGTGTTGGTGAGAAATCATTGACATGATTATAAAAACGTCACCCAAATGGTTGGTTGTAAGCACAGTCGCGTAATCACAAAAGTGATTTATAGCATGCCTCTTCTTGGTAGATGTAGTACAGACCTTCCCCGAGCCTTTATCTACCGTCAACCCGCGATGAAATGCGTCTTCAAAACAAGCAAATATGGGACAGGACCCCGGAAAGGACTTTGGTTTAATGTTGTTAAAAACAACTATTTTCCCCAGGCAGTGGAACCCAAAAAGAGTGACGGGGGTGGGGGTGGGGGGGCCGTGCCGCCGTGCCGTGCCGTCACGTTGTACCGAAACGCAGAGCGAACAACACGCTGCGTCCACAAAACGGGAATGCCAATGTTTCGGTCAAGGCGAGGTTTGAGCGGCAGAGAGACATTCTCTCTGGACAGGCCACGACGGGAAGGAGGAGTGCACACCCGCAGCCCATAATAAGCAACGAGCCGGAGCGGCACCAGACGAGGGGAGAACTCGGAACATCCGTGCAGTCCCTGCCGCGCGGCCTCAAAGAAGAAAACGCACTCAGCGTGGGTGGGCAGGCGAGTGGGAGACGGGAGAGAGGGAAGATAATTATAGGAGGGGGGGGGGGGGGGGGGCAGGATAGACGCTCAGAGGAGAGCGGAAGGGACTCGGGTCGAGACCCGGAGGGAGAAAGGGCGGCGCGGAGCCTATTCCGAGCAGAAGGGAAACGGGAAGGCTATGGTGGGAGTGAGAGCAAGGAGAGGAGAGGAGGAAGGATGACAACTCC
>CM030174.1:14220154-14312654 GCA_017639675.1 Aplochiton taeniatus | reverse complement strand
TGTCTGTCCAGCGCTCTCTCTGATCTAAAGGAAAACTGGAGGATGTGTCTCTGTAACCATATATTTTCCTTTTCTGTAGACCCGCTGCTTGAGGAATATGGAGAGTTTTATCCGTAGGTTTGCGCAATTGCACAAGTAGCAGTGGCTAAAAGGTTGCAACTACCTCAAAGTCTGTATAAATGCGTAATGTAAAGCCACATTACATTAAACCTCTTATATCAATGTGAAGAATAGAAAATGCCTCAGTGAAACCATATATTTTCCTTATCCTTTGCTTCCTCTGCTTACAGTATATGGGCACTTTATACTTAGATTGTGTGGCGGAGGTCCAAAGTTTAGTTTAGATGAGGTGTAATAATGTAATAAGGCATTTGCAGTAAAATGACACCTTGCAACAGAATCTGAGATGTGTGACCTTTGAACCTCCGTCTATCCTGTACTTTCTCAGCTCTTGGGTTAAACACTCAATATCTAATTAGCAGAGAGTACAGAAAAGGAAAGCCTGGTTTCACTGAGAAACAGTATATTTTCCATATAAAATAAATCCGCTTTTCAGAAAAGCGGTTCATTTGTTCAGATAACCAGTTGACCTTTGAACTCCAGCCTTTTGAGTTAAACTGAATTTGTTTTTTCATGAAACTTTATGCACGTACTTAGACAAAATATGGTTTTCCTTTAGTAACTTTATTGCTTTAGACCAGATTGCTTCCGTTTTTTTTTTAATTCAAATTGGGACGCCTCATTCTTGAGTTTTGGAAAGGATTTTTATTACAGAGTTGTAACTGATGACTTGTTTGTGTTTCCCGCTCTTTGGTCAAAATACTATTCAGCCATTAATATCAACATAAGCAGAGCTACACATTTACCGATCTATGCAAGCTTATGCATTTAGAGATTTGTCTTTGCATTTGCAGATCTACGTACACATTAACAGATTTGTCTACACATTTGCAAATGTCAGTACACTTGCAAATCTACATACAGATTTGGAGATTGTTTTACACATTTACAAATCTTATATGCGGATTTTGAATAGATATTTGCAGATTCCTGTTAGCACTCACAAATCTCAGTACGCATTTAGAGATTGTTACACATTTACAAATCTGATTACACACACACGGATGGAGATACAGTTACACAACCCTCCACTCATATTTGTAAATAGTTCTTCTACAATAATGACCTCATAAAGTGCTCTCTCTCTCACTCTCTCTTTCTATCGGTCTCTGTCGATCCAGTTCTCTCTCTCTTTCTCTGTCGGTCTCTGTCTATTCTGCCCTCTCTCACTCTCTCTGTCGGTCTCTGTCTATTCAGCCCTCTCTCACTCTCTCTGTCAGTCTCTGTCTATTCTGCCCTCTCTCACTCTCTCTGTCGGTCTCTGTCTATTCTGCCCTCTCTCACTCTCTCTGTCGGTCTCTGTCTATCCAGCCCTCTCTCACTCTCTCTGTCGGTCTCTGTCTATCCAGCCCTCTCTCACTCTCTCTGTCGGTCTCTGTCTATCCAGCCCTCTCTCACTCTCTCTGTCGGTCTCTGTCTATCCAGCCCTCTCTCACTCTCTCTGTCGGTCTCTGTCTATTCAGCCCTCTCTCACGCTCTCTCTCTATCTGCCTGTCTCGCTGTCTATCCTGCGCTTTTCCTCTCTCTTCATCTGTCTCTGTCTATTCAACTCTCTCTCTCTCTCTCTCTCTCTCTCTCTCTCTCTCTCTCTCTCTCTCTCTCTCTCTCTCTCACTGTCACTGTCTATTCAGAGCGCTCTCTCTCTCTCTCTCTGTGTCTCACTGTCTGTGCCTGTGTGTGTGTGTGTGTGTGTGTGTGTGTGTGTGTGTGTGTGTGTGTGTTTCAGGGGAGCCATCGTCTCGGCGTGAACACAGGACTTGAGGGATCGTGGTGCGGTCTCATCCCCGTGGGAGGACCGTGTCGGACACGCACCACCGGACTAAAATGGAACCTGGGTAAGAGGTGCACACACACACACACACACACACTACTTCGTCCTGTTACTCACTCATGGTAACCCTCCCCTGCCACCCCTTCTTCAAACCCGTCCTTATCCTGACTTAACCTTCAACGTCAAAGCATCCCCCGCAGGCCCCCTTCCCACAGGCCCCCACGGTTTGTCCCAGCCCTGAGCGCGGTGGCCAGCTGTGTTGATAATGAGTTGGCACCGACCACCCTGGCAACGATGTGGTGGTGGTGGTGGTGGGTGGGTGGGGGGTGGGGGGGGCACGCCTCTCAGCGGGTGACCCCCTGGCTCTGTTCCGTATGGCTGTCTGTGTGCTTGCGTGCACGCTTCCGGTCTGTTCTTTGCGAAGGTGTTTGTGGCCATCGTTCTCGCTTACGCGGTCATGTGTGTGTGTGTGTGTGTGTGTGTGTGTGTGTGTGTGTGAAATGTGCTTGCAGTTGAACCAGGGTGCCAGACATGTGGGGATTGGCTCAAGGAGCGGGGGGGCAGCAAAGGAGTGTTCATCCCCTCTTGTTTACCGATGGTTTGATTACCCGAACAGCCCACCTGTGAGGTCGCCCCTCGAATGGTAATCAGGTCCGAAATCCACCACGAGTCGCTCCTCCAGATTAGCCAGTGATAATAAGACGCATAATTAATCGCCTGCATAATGAAAAGACTGGAAGCGGTGATTTCCCTGTTGGATTGAGAAGGAAACCTGAGAATATGAAAAAAAAATTATAATAAACGTGTGCTCCTTCATCTCATATTTGTGTTGAAGCGAAAATGACCACAATTGTAGTTCATTATGGTAATTGGGGACTGTTGTTTTTTTATTCTTGTGGATGTACGTACTGTTATGAAACTGCGTGTTTCGGTCAATTTGTCAATGCGCATTTAGAGGTAATAGCGTTGGATCCCGCCTGCAAAGGGAAGCCACTGTTAGCTCTGCGACCCGGTTCGTCGACAGAGAGACTCCGCCCGTCAATGGAACTTATCACCGGCCGCTTAGACTAAATGATGTATAATATGTGGTGTTTCATAAAGCCTGGCTGTTTGCAGGATGTCAGCTATTAGGCCTTCGGGGAGCTGCGGGGAGTAATCTGGGGCCCTTTGAAGTCTCGGTTGAAAGAGAGAACCTCATGGACGATTCCGTTAATACGGCGTAAATGGAAAGCCACTTTCTCAGGAGCGGGGAGAGATTTGCCGTGGCGTTTGCGTCTGCAGCGGAGGCGTGGGAACCGAGGCCTTGGTTGGTTTCAAGGTCCGCACCCGCAGCGAAGAGCCTCCAATTTGACCTAAATGAGAGTCCACTAACCTTGCCTACTTGGAAGAGGAAGACAACAATTTTGTTGGGCAGCTTATGGTTATTCATAGCACATTCTATGCAAATTGTCTTTGTTTTTGGGGGGGCGGGAAAATTAGCGAGACTTGTTTTCTTCTGGCCAGAATTCGAACAATGAATTCTCCATCTGTCAGTCACTCTGTCACGTGTTGCATGGCTGATTTTGAGGGAGCACATTTTAAAATGGGATGACATATGAAATTTGATATTGTCTCCCTGGGTTGAAGCTCGAACATGTTGAGCCGTGCGGATCTATACCGATGTGAAATTATATTTTTCAGGGTATTAAACATATTTTTTTTTAAAGCTGGGAAGGTCTATTTGCTGTGTCTTATGGACATCTTTGTGTTATTAACCGGGGATTGATTGCACTTTCATTTGGCCACAGCAGTTCCCCTGCGTCATACCTGGGGAGAGGTGTTTATTTGAACGGTGCTACTGCAAAAGAGAGGTTCGCTTATGAGCTGCCAGTGGCCATGAATAAAACATCAGACAAAATGCTGAATGTCAATCACTGACATCTCAGTGGCATGAGCACACACACACACACACACACACACACACACACACACACACACACGCACACACACACACACACAAAGACACCACTATAGCTGGAATGAATGCGGGCCTCCCTCTTTCAAATCACCAATCTACCATTAGGTGCAGGTTGCATTTCGATTCCCTTTGAAAATCTAGCTGATAAGTTTCACTGAGAAAACCATGTAAAGAGACAGACACACACACACACACACACACACACACACACTGCCAACATGGTGCATATGCAAAGGAAACATCTGTAAGCTGCTAATGAGAGAACAGAGGGGAGAAGTCGATGGGAATGGATGTTACATTCAGGAGGGAAACCACTAGGCCTACATTTCGCTTTCTTTCAGTCTGCCTCTGTCTCTTGCTCTATTTCTTTCAGGCTCCCTCTCTTTCTCTGTCTGTCCTTGACGATGCGTGTGTGTGTGTGTGTGTGTGTGCGTGCATGCGTGTGTGTGTGGTGCACGCGTCTGCCGGGGTCCTGGTGTCAGACAGTAGCTCCAGGCTCTCGCACCAGGATGAAAGCGTCTTAATTCAATTGGAAATCACACACGCATCCGGACCACCAATCGTGCCTGCTAAACAGACAGGGTGGTCTAAGTTGGTGGAATCAAGCCACATCTAGCCAGAGGATATACAAAGATTCCTTCCCACACACACACACACACACACGTCATCTCTGCATGGGCAAGTCATTCAGCATGCAATCTTACAAGGCGGTGTCAGATATCAAAGTTTCCTGGGGAATATACCTAGACTGTTAATGTGAGAGAGAGAGAGAGAGAGAGAGAGAGAGAGAGAGAGAGAGAGAGAGAGAGAGAGAGAGAGAGAGAGAGAGAGAGAGAGAGAGAGAGAGAGAGAGAGAGAGAGAGAGAGAGAGAGAGAGAGAGAGAGAGAGAGAGAGAGAGAGAGAGAGAGAGAGAGAGAGAGAGAGAGAGAGAGAGAGAGAGAGAGAGAGAGAGAGAGAGAGAGAGAGAGAGAGAGAGAGAGAGAGAGAGAGAGAGAGAGAGAGAGAGAGAGAGAGAGAGAGAGAGAGAGAGAGAGAGAGAGAGAGAGAGAGAGAGAGAGAGAGAGAGAGAGATAGATAGATAGATAGATAGATAGATAGATAGATAGATAGATAGATAGATAGATAGATATGCACGCACATATTAAGAAAGGGAAGTAAACTATGGAACAGGGAGAGGAGAAGTGACGGGGCACTGAGGCGAGGTAGAGGCTGCCGGTAGCATCCGGCGCGTGATATAATACACGCACGTGTTTTGTGTCTCCGACAGTGCCCTTCAGTGTCAGCGGCCCATTTCATCAGGCCACTTTGCTATGGGAACGCGGAGGACCAAGGTCGGCCAAGGTACAGGAAATCGTTTGCGCTCGTTTACATCGAAACGGACAACAAATCCTCTTCCAGTTGCTGTGCAGAGTTCTATCCTGAGGAGAAAGCAAAAACATGTTCTTTGTCGCTGGGAGCTGAAGACCAGAGGAAACTGGTTTGGAGGGATTTCAGCTCGGCACCAACACTACAGGGCTGGGGCGTTTTTGAACTGCCTTGAAACGCGATGTTCACCTAATCATGCAGGGTTGTGTGGGGACAGTCGGATTGTGTGCGTGTGTGTGTGCGTGTGTGTACATGTGCACGCACGCACAAAAATGTGGACATTCCTGTGTGTGTGCGCTTTTGCAAATTATACTCACAAATGAATCAATACTCATTTCTGTTTTCCATAATTGCAGTGCTGGTGGATGTTTAAGCCCTCCAATGGTCTGACTTACTGTGTGTGTGTGTGTGTGTGTGTGTGTGTGTGTCGCTCTCTCTCTCTCTCTCTCTCTCTCTCTCTCTCTCTCTCTCCGTGTATATATCTGTGAGTGTGTGTGCCTATTTGCCTTGACATGCTTCCGCTGCTTTATAGGGATATCCTATTGTCTCTTTTGTACATATAATTGAGAGTGTGACTGTGATTTCTTTAGTGTGCGTGCGCAGCATCTGATCTAATCTCAACTACCAAGACCTTGCACCCTCTAGGAATATTGACACCAAACATTTACTAGTGCAGCGTCTGCTGCGATGGGAAATTTAAGGGAGGCCGGAAAACAAAAGGGAGCGTGCGCCCGCCTGCCTGCCTGCCTGTCGGTCGTCTATTCAATGTCATTTGTTACCACTGTAGAACTCCCAGTAAGACAAGGTCATCTCATGTCTTATTGGTGACATCGTGCATGGGTTCCTCAGTATTCTCCTGAGCGTCAAAGCCATTCTGTTCACTACAGAGGAGTGTGTAACCTGAATGAGGGAATGGCAGGGAACAGTAGATTTAGAATCTAAGAAAGGCAATGGTGTGTGCGCGTGCGTGGCTCTACCATTTCGGAGGGAGAAATCCTATCTCCTCAATGCCTGCCACCTGAGCAGAAACCCCCCGCCTTGCATGAACACACACATACCACAAACGAACGCTCGTAGCGGACCGCCGCTGCTCCCCAGACTGTGGGTATCACAGAGAACAACAGATCCCATCTAAATCCCACACACACACTCCCACCACACATGCATAAACTCTGTTCCCTTGACGGACGTGCACTAGGAGGGCCAAACAAATGCGTCAATATGTGCAATTAGAGAACCCAATTAATCCTACTAACAAATTAGAGCCGTCTATTAGCTCCTACAGCCATTTAATGAATCTGTTTACATGCAGAAACCTTGGGCCTGCACGATCGCACACACACATACACGTACGCACACGCTGACGCAAGATGACTAGTGGCCATGAAGGACAATGAGAAGCTCAATAATAGGGATTTCGTTTATTGTGCTGGCTGGGAGTCAACGGAATTCTGTGAAAATGGCTGACACAGCCCAAAACATTCCCCACAAGCCCAAATCACACGTGAACACACTGTCTTTTTTAAAGGTGTACATTTTCTATGGGCTGTGTGAGATAGTTTCTGAAAGAAATGTGTAAAGTTTGTCAGTGGTGCAATTTAAGCGGACAGGGCTTGAAGACCGCAAGAAGATGACATTGCTGCTGGCGGCCATGTTGTGGACACGCTAAAGCACATACCCTAAGCTTATGAAAACTACGCACGGCCATTAGAGTCAACGACGTGCAGAGGTCAAAGTCTCTAAAACTGTTAGGCTAAATGGCCACAGCAACCCAGGCTACAAGTGAACGTTCAGTGTCTAAAAGAGACAGGCAAAGACTGCCCTGGGATTTTGCTAGTGCTAGTCAGTGTGTGTGCGTGTGTGTGTGTGTGTGTGTTTGTGTCCGTGCAGAGTGAAAGCCTCCCGAGCCGTTTCCTTGTGATTCACTCCTCCTGCCTGACAGCTTAATATTAAAAAGCCTTCAACCCTCACCAGACAATCAGAGTTATGGCACAGTTTAAAGCTCCCTCTGTGTGTGTGTTTGCGTTTGCGTTTGCGGGGGGGGGGGGGGGGGGGGGGGGGGCTGTGTGGCCTAAATTCTGCCGAGTCATGCTCTTTCGGGCTTACCACGGGATAAGGATCCACAAGTAGGCGGATGGTTCGAAAAACTCCCGTTTGAATACATACATTTGCCTCACAAATGGTAGCTCTTCATTGTGAACAATTCGTTTTCGGTTAATCAGGCAATAGAAAAATGCCTGAGATTCTTTACAGAAAATAGGGTTGGCTGTCCTTGACAGTTTCGCGTAAATTGCTCTTAGTTCTGCATCCTTGTTTTTACGTCTTGCTCCCTTTCTTGTCCTTTCCAAGCCCAGCCTTGTCACAAATAAACACACAGTTAAGAGACAATCTTAGGTATTCTCTATTCCCTAAAACAGTTCCCTGTCACAAAGCAATGCTGTGCAATTATTGATAATGAACAACAGTATGTGGTGGAAATAAGACACAGGCACACACACAAAGACAAACACGGATCCAAGCGGTGAAGTGTCAGCCTACTTTCCAAAGCATGTGCTGAAATGACACACGAAGTGGATGCAGGTGCCACAGCTGCCAGACACGCACGCAACCAGGGAGTCTCCAGGGACTGCAGTGAAGCGGGTCTCGAAAACATAATTAAAAGTAAACTTTGGCGGAGATTACAGCAACTTGGACCCACTCTTCAGCAGAGGATTCATGTTGTGCGATATTGCTTATTTGGGAACGGGCTGTCTGCGGGGCTGCGTGTGTGTGTGTGCAGACAGCTGAAACATCAGATGTCCGTTGTGTCTCACCAGTGTGATTTATTAAGCCCTCTAGTACCTGGTGTTGGGCTGTTCAGAGGCTACCATGCAGCCCCTGTCTTTGAACTTGGTCTCCCTCGACCCCTCTCTCTCTCCCCCTCCCCCCTGTCTGTCTCTCTCTCTATCCCCCTTGCTTTCATTCTCTGTTGTTCAGGCCTGAGAAATGAGCCCGTTCCAACTCACGTATTCCTTCTTCGGCCGTGCCCCCAGGTCTTTTGCCCCCCCCTTCTCTCTGTCAGTCGGTCTGCCCGTCTATCTCTCTGCCAGTCGCACTTTGAGGGCATGTCCAGGTGTCTCACAATGCAGCGGACTCTATCTCCTCTCAGCTGCAGAATGAGCTTGACGCCTCCTGCAGTAATAGATTAGGCTGCCCGGTGTTTAGACTCAACGCTTCGGAAATTTCAATTCAGAGGACGGCGATTGCTCGCTGCATCTCGCATTGGAAAGAGTGGATGTCTGCGCTTTCGATCTCTCTCTCTCTCTCTCTCTCTCCTTCTGTCTCGTGTGTTTCCCTTTAGGCCTGACGTCTCCGTACCCCCACGAAAAGTCTTCGTGATTTTCAGAGAGGTTCAGCGCGTTCTCTAGGTCTAGGTGAGGAACGCAAAGTGTATATGTATTCTATGGCCAGGTGGGGAGGGGCAAACAGCTGCCGCTCCTCCGTGTCTCTTATATATGGCCTTGTGGATGTGGGGAGAGAGAGAGAGAGAGAGAGAGAGAGAGAGAGAGAGAGAGAGAGAGAGAGAGAGAGAGAGAGAGAGAGAGAGAGAGAGAGAGAGAGAGAGAGAGAGAGAGAGAGAGAGAGAGAGAGAGAGAGAGAGAGAGAGAGAGAGAGAGAGAGAGAGAGAGAGAGAGAGAGAGAGAGAGAGAGAGAGAGAGAGAGAGAGAGAGAGAGAGAGAGAGAGAGAGAGAGAGAGAGAGAGAGAGAGAGAGAGAGAGAGAGAGAGAGAGAGAGAGAGAGAGAGAGAGAGAGAGAGAGAGAGAGAGAGAGAGAGAGAGAGAGAGAGAGAGAGAGAGAGGGGAACGGAACGCCTGCCTGGTGCCGCTACGCCGCAAGAATGTGACAGGGTCGCAAACCTGAAATGCTAATAGGCGCGCACAGCATGACCGTCCTTGCCAGAGCACCAACACACACACACACACACAAAAGACTCCCATAGGCTCGGTGAACACCTTTAGTTCATAACCCTGCGAGCCGCAAATCTCCGTGCTTGTTAAGTCCAGACTGAAACAGTGGGAGAAGTCCCTCTAATGTGAAGGTCAGCCTTAAACTGCCGTCTGTCACGTCCCTGGCGTAGCTCAGCACCGCTGCAATAAACATTTAACAGGGGCCTCTGTCAATGCACAGCAGAAGGGTGGGGAATTGCGATTTCGTAGCTATCTTAGGTCAGGCTTTTGCGCATGATAAAAAAAAAAAGGTGTGACCCAAAGGGATTGACTGGGAGGATCGAGACAGCCCTGCATCAGAATCACAGAACTGACCAGCGTTCTTTTTTTCTTTTTTTTTATCTAGTCCTCTTCTTTTAAACTCCAATACTTGGATGTCAGAGGAGTGGATTTTTGACTTTTGGATCGAGCAATGCCTAAAATGTATCCGTATCCGTTTGAGCTCAGTGTAAGCCGCTGGGGGAGGTAGTAGAGTCCATTAAGTTCAGGTGTCACAGTAGAACCAGAACCAGCCCACCGCTCCCCAGCCCAAACCCAGGCCACCTGCCTGGCTCTGTGTGTCTCCCCTACCTCTCCTCAACTCACCTCCTCTCTTGGGTAATTTGTTGTGTAAATACAGGCCTTTTTTTTTATTTTGTTACAGCCGGCAGGCTCGCCAGCCGCGGTGCCGGCAATGCAATTACGGGCAGCAAACATCTTCATTGTTATCGCTGGAGGTGCAGGGTTATTTTGGTCCCCGCCGCAGCCGCGGTGGCCATCGATCGCTATCAGGACTAAGGAGACGATTACTAATGATGAAGCCATCTTAAAAGGCTTGTAAACTGGGTGAGGGCAGAGAGAGACAGAGCAAGACTTGTCTCATCCTGACCAAGTGCCTTACTGTCCCCAGTGGTGGCTCTGAAAACTACAGCTTCTCAGTTGTACTTTTGAGAGTTTTACCTCTGAGTGACAGTCCCTCAAGGGAGAAACGATAGTCCTGCTTGATGGTGATCCCACCAATCGTTGCTGATGTAGAGCTGTCCTGGACAACACATTCACATTCCTTTTTTTTAACTGTTGGAGAAGTGTGACAAATGCCTGTAGAGAAAGCTCACTCCTCCACCCTGTGAGTCTCTTAGTATCCCCTGCTGTCGTCCATTACCTGTTCGGAAAGGGAAAAGGTCAACAATGTATTGACGGCGAAAACAAGGCAACGCATTCACGGACCAGAAACAACTCCCAGGCACCACATACTGACCAACCATACACCATGTACTCTTAATGAAGGTCTGTTGACTGGAATGGCGGTGGATGGGTGGATGATTATGCAGTGTTTTCCAATGGACGTGGAATTTACTTTCTGCTCTATTACCTGGTGGGACTTTTTTTTTTTTTTTTCGGTTCCGTTTTGGCCCCCCAAGTCTCAGCACACACCTAGTCTAATACCATGCTTGTTGGCCAGTCTTTGAAGCGGAAGGGCATTTTGGTCTCCCTTTGAAGTGTATTCAGATGCCTGTGGACAATTGATTTGTTCCATTTACCAGTTCTCTTTGTACCCTCCTCGTTTGTTTGGCGTTTTCCGGAAGGGATAGTGAAAGCCTAGGATTTTTTATGCGAAGTTTTTTTTCTTCTTCTTTTCGCATGAAACATTTGTTTTTGTTCTCATTTTGTTTTGTCTCCCAAGCAGCGTTCAAACAAAGCAATTATCAGGTTTAGTGTTCGACTAATGAACACTTTACTTTCTGAGCACAACCAAGCTGTATGAATCAGTGGCTTCCTTATGTAAGCTAACGGAAAACCTTTTTGTCTGTAGTCTCCATGGGAGTGAACTACATCAGAGGCAGGCACCCTGGCAAGTGTTTTTGTTTGCAGAATATAATCAGTTCAGCACGCAGTCCAAGAAAACGGCAAAGATGGCCAATTCATTCAATACATTTTGTCATGAAAACGGCATTGGTGATGCCTTCTTAATGAGTAAAACATCCTTGGTCTAGCTAACACAGGTCACTATTGATCAAGTGTGTTTATACAGGGAACACTGACCAATATCACCTCTTGGGTTAGGGAGTGCTTTCAAGTTTGCCAAACCTCCACTTCGTAAGCCTTAAGAGTTCAGACTTCCAAAAGCCCATGCACAGTAATGATTTTTGTTCCGGCGCAGTAGCCATTATTAAAGTGTTCTTTGCATTCAGCAGCTTTGTAACATTGTCCCTGTCTCTCCTCTCCAGATGACCAGGTTCTACAGTTCGGTACGCTGGTTAGCACCTCCAACACTTACGAAGCCGTTGGCCCTGGGGAGCCCAGGAAGCCTGTAACTGTGACAACGGATCAGCCGTTGCTCTGGAGCATGGGCATCGGCCGGGATGGGGAAACGGGAACCCTTCCAGAATGAACTTATCTGGGCTTCCTGTTTCACTGCGGGAGCAGTGACCTTTCTCTGCCTGCTTAGTCTTTAGATGGAGACAGACTGATTTTGGGGATATGCACAGGGTCAAGTGGACAAGAGTAGGTCCTACACACCACATTTGTTGATCGGTTATACTCCAAGTTGAGGTCAATGCTTTTTTGCCTGCCGTTTATCAATCCAGCATTGCTGTCAAAGAAGCTGATAGTCAATCTATAACAACTAATTAGGGTTCTATGGTTCTATTAGGGTTTAGTAAAGGTAGAATTGCGTATAATAGTGTTTACGTATACCAATCTGAGGGTGAGTCTCTGGTTTGTTAAGCCTACTTAAGTGCCTTTATCATAGTTGCTTAATTATCCCAGGTTGTCTCTTGTTTCATTGCGTTTATTAACACAGCCAAGTATAAATGTACACACAGAATGTAAAAAATGACATTCCTTTGCCTTTCCCCAAACCCCCCCCAACCCTGCAGCCTCTTCCCTCCGTTCCCCGTACTGTAGATATGTTGTTGCGCTACGTCTGATGGTTCAGCCACCCCTGTTGAAAAGAGTAACAAAAAGATGCACATTGTTCAGGCTCAAGATCTAAACATAAATTCATAGCAGATAAAAGTAAAGTACACTGAATGATTAAATCTAGATTATTGTAGATGGCTTTGAATATATAGAAAACCACCACTATAATTATTTTTTGTACAAAAAAAATATCAATATCACTCCTTGGCCTTATTATGGAGGAATACTGTTGCACTTTATCATATGACTTGTCTTAACAGAGGGTGCCAACTTTTTACAAGCCAAAACAGATGATACTTAAATTTTCTACTAAAGATGCACAATAAAATCATGTTTATGAACATAAAAGCCCTCTGTTATGACTTTTTGGTAGAGAGCAACTGAGAAGGGGAAATATGAGAGGCACTGAAAAGGACACAAAGAAATGCGTCCAAGCAATATTCAGGACAGACTTGAGCTGAAATGATGCTGAGGCTGGGTGAGAAGGTAGACAAGAGGGGAGGAACTGGAAAGATTCTGCCCCTGCAGCAAGCTGCCACACACACACCAAGCCCCTTTCAAAACTCTACAGCCTGGCTAGTTACGCCCTCTAGAGTTCTTTGCGGGGTACTTAGAAATTATCTGTCGAGTTTAGCAATTGTTGTGCTCACACTTTTAATTAATTAAACTGGCAATATCAAGGACATCATACTATTCTTTAAGGTCTGACGATACCAGCCAACATGCAGTTGCTAAATTAGCATCATGTTGGAGAATTGAAAGAATCCTTCATGAGGGCTAAAGAAATTCCTACATAAGAGACCACCCACACTCCACCTAATTAAACTGCATCAATTTATTGGAAAAGGAAAAGCTATTCACTTGAAGAATCAAATGAAAACAGCAACGACATATGCCCATTGCACTAATGTCAGTGGACATGCTTCGGCACGGGCAGCTACCTAGGGCAAAATCCTAGGGAAAACACTGCAACTGAGTGAAGATTAAAGTGTTTGCTACAGCAGCCATAGCGAGAAGCGAAACTACGATAAATCCTGGAGGACCAACGTCTTATTAGTGTAACATGCTTGGGTCTGGTGTAGAACAGGTACTTACACAATTATGTTGTTGATAGGGATGTGGATGAGTTTTACAAAGAAGCCAATGAAACCCATAATGGCAAACCCAATCGCTGTGGCCATTGCAATCTTTTGGAATTCTACAGGGAAGAGAAAATGATGTACATCAGAATGAATGCATGCATGCATGAATACACCAACCATTGCTAATAAACGAAAAAGAATCTAGGCACCAGTGATATTTGCATTATGGGCTAGACATATGTTAAGTAAGTTGAACACATTTTATTTAAAATATTTCAGTCTTAACTTTATAACAATACTCTCCATCAAATGGTGGGGTGGACTTGTGGCATTACCTTTTCGGTCCGGCTTGGTGCACCTCTTAACTAGCCTTATCGAGTCTTTCACGAATTGTCGACTAGGCTCAACAAACTGCATAACCTGATCCATGGTGCCTTGAAAATAGAAAATGAAAAATAACATTATCATGTTTACCTCTTGCTCGTGCTAGCCATGTTCTTAGTGATGACGTGTAACTTTAGACAGTCAATCATTTAAAGTGACTACTATCATCTCCAACAACAAAAGCATTATGAATAACATCGACACATTTTACCCATAGGTTACAACTAGTACCGATAAGGCTAGATACCACATACCAATACTGCAATCTCTAACTGACTCGGGTAACTTTAGCTTAACTAGTTTGACGTTAACACTTAGTTAGCTAGCTAAGCAAGCTAACGTTAGCAGCTAGATGTGGAAAGATGAAATATAGCGTGTTTGCTTAGCTCTATTAGTTACGTTACTCTACTGTACATTGCCTATATACTACGAAGAAAGAATAGTGCTTTCCTACCTGGTAATCTATTACGGCGTGTCCAGAAAACCAGTCTAAAGAGAAGACCTATTAAGACACGTAGCCATCGACTGCTTATTGACGGAAAGACCGGACTGTGTCTTCTTGACGTGTCATGGGATGGGCATGCGCAGATTGGATCGTGTACCGACGAGTCAACAGATAGCTGTCCTCAAGTGCACAGGATGTACTTGCACACCTCAGGTCTTGTTGCACTGTGGCTTGTATTGTGGCTCACAGCTTTCAATTAGTTTAACATTCAGTTAGCACATTGCTCATTAGTTGTTTGGACTCATTTATACACTTTACAGTCGGTGTCATAAATTTTAAGTTAAGAATGTATAGATCGTTCTCATTAATACAATTGTACTTTGATAATTGCCTGTAGTCTCACCTCCTTTAGTGGGGTGTTTTCTGGATAAACCTGAAACTTTCCATGAACACTGGGTACATTTTTCAGCATGGATAGGTGGCTCATTAACTAGCAGACAACCTTCAACCCCAGTGCATGCTGACTCCACTGTTGAGCCCAGCAGATCTACCAATACCGAGCAAAGTGTTACTGCCTCGGTGCCTAGGCCAGTAAACCTCCGTCCTCCACAAAATCCAGACACAACATCCTCCAGAGCTAATTTCCGCTCCTGAATTAAAAAGGGACATCCCATCCCAGGCAATTTTGAGTAGTTATCCCAGGTGCCTATTTGGGAAAATTAGAAGCTTTATTGCAAGCTGGTACCATTCTCTGCCATGGCTACGCGTTTGTTTAAGTAACCTATTTAGGAAACGTAACATTTGGTTGTTGCCCACCCAAATAATCCAAATGCCCACCCAAGGATGACATCCTAGTAATGTCGTGGGAATTCAGAAGACTCAGTACTCAAACTTTAAGTAATTTAAAAGAATGCAACTAAGAGTCAGGCGTCAGGAGAATGCAACTAGTTCAAGAGAGTAGACGTTTATTGGTCATTCAATAACCGCCGACTTGTCCTGCAAATTCAACTGATTTGTAGCCACATGGCCTCCTACTTTTATACCCAACACGTTGACCGGGGGTTGACCCCAACTTTTGACCACTCACAGGTAGTGTACACACAATAAGTCAGTATCACAAATCATTGTTTATCCAGGCCTTCAAATCCTTCAAATCCAGAGAGGTGGCTGTCACCATGGTATTGATGTCCATTTCATCCCCCAATCTATTCCAATGGTGGGGTCTTATTGATTCACTTAAAGGGATATTTAAACCTTCCCCCAAAGACCCTAAAATAACACAAGATAACCCCTGGAGATTATATCATCATCCCAATCAGACCTACTGTCCGGGGGTCCTTTGTCTTTACTTACAAGAACTCCTACTTCAAACAGATTTCTATGATGTTGTGGGGCCATTAAATACCCCATCTCAGTTCCAAGAACAGTTGAACAAATGGTCAATGCTTCAGCCCTTACTCTCCCAGTATGGTTCTAACATAAATGTTATGCACTTTTAGGCCTAAATATACCATAGTAACCCCTCTGTATAATGTCCTTGGGTATAGGGAGTAGATGCTATTCTGTACATGAAGCATTGATACATCAGTTTTCGATAGCTGGTTTTTGCCATTGACAGTATATTATAAGTGGACATATGCAACGTGACACCACCGATTGGTTTGTGGAGTTTTTTTTAAACCAGAAGTGACAAGTCTGTGTTAAACTGTGTGGTTAAGTTAACCACTTATGGTAAAAAAGATTCATTCTAACATTGCGTTTTTGAAATTGGTTTTGTAAATCTAAGGTTACGTTAAAGTTACCTTCCTCAATGAGTGTTGAACAGTGACAGCGAACTGCAAAACGGGGTGTCAGTCACAAGTTAGCCACACCCTAATGCATACCCTGCTTTATTGTCTATTTTACCCTAAACGGGACCATCATTTACATATTTAATGAACATCTTGCTGTATTGAAAAAGACTTGAAACTTGCAATTGAGAGCTTAAACGTAAATGGGAGTAATATAGTAAGTGAGAAGCAGGTACATTTTCTCATGGACTGCCATACAATCGCAGGCCTTTCTGCAACCAGTGGAGTCACACCCTGCTGGTTATTAGAAAGAATTAAGGTTTAAGGCACTTCCACATAGGCTTCATTTTTCAGAGCCGTAACTACACCCTCGCTTGGGATGGTTGTTCAAAAAAAAGTAGCTTGAATGTAGTGAATAATTTTTGCCACGCTGCTGTGGCTTAGCTATGTTCATTTCTCTGGGAGAAACTTCAGTGTAGTGAAGCTTTATTTAATCCAGAGTAACTGGTTGCTTGGCTCACCAATTTCCAAGTAGCTTGCACAACACTGCATGTAGACAAAACAAACACAATCCCAATACAATTCTAGTGGCAACATATGACTGAAGTGTAACGGAACATGTTCGTTATGTTGTGAAGTGTAAACAACTATGCATTCCATTGAAGTTAATCTTTTGAATGGACCACCCAGAGCGAGTTCTAATCTCATCAGTGGATTGGGTGGTACTGGGTGAGACGTAGCCTTTTGTTTTGTAGTTCTTGGTCGCACAATGGGAATAAGCTTAGGAAAATTAGTCTGGCCTGTGGTTCAAAGGCAAATTCCACTCGATAGTAATTCCAGTGCGTATGCAGTCCTGCGTGATGAAACCAGGCTCTCATGAAGGGTTCATGCTGTAGGGAGTTCACTACAACGGAATGTCGGTTTTCAATTGACTATAACACCTAGAATGACAATTACATGGATGAGATAGTGAATACTGAAGTAGACACAAAACAAGTTTATTCTTTACAGGTACAGGTAGGCTAATTATGCTAGATGTGACTGGGCTGTATATGCATCACACAGATAATATAACACTAAAACTATGCCTGCATCAAACCTACAGCATTTGAGCACAGCATTAGAAACTTTTAGAAAGATTATCTGTCATTAGTGTAAAGGTAATTTCTAAAATAGTCCAATTTTGTATAACCTTTAACAATTCAACTAACCTAAACCTCGTTAGAGATTGTATTCATTTTTAACTTTTATTTTATAAAACGTGCAGTAACAGCAGCTAAGCCAGAAGAAACTGATGCCCTTAAAAATGGGTTTGATTGTCTCATTGCAGAAATATGAACGTGCTTTACTTTAAAGGCCATGCAAATATATACAGCAAATTAAGGCTATCCTGTGAAATTTAAAATGCATGTTACTAAATTCCATTTGGCCTAAGGTCAAGTGTTCTAACCACTGCACTGGCAGGGGTATGGATGGAAGTAGACAGTGCCAACAGTCACTCCCAGGTGATGCCCAGCATAGTGCAGCTGGCCTCCCAAAGTTTCTGGGCCAAGTCGTCGTCTGATCCATCTCTGGAACATCTAGCAGGGGCGCAGTCACTGTCAACACAGTCAAAACGGAGAGGAAATAAGCATGATGAACATGATACATGTACTTGTACATGTGCAGTGCAGTGTGTGTGTGTGTGTGTGTGTCTGTGTGTGATGGAGTGAGCCTGGTTAGAGCCAGAAAGAATTTGATATCAGCCTTGGCTTCAACGCTATAGAATGAGTGCTTCAACACTTGACGACTTGACAAACAATAACTACTTACATCAAGCTTATAGTCAGCCAATTAGGACCACATGTGCTATATCAAGCCCACTTAGCACTGGGGGAATTTCTGAAGACGGCCCATAACTAGGCAGAGAGCAACTTCTAACTTAACTTATTGTTTATTTTCTGGCCTTCGTCACATCTACAGCACATGCATAGGTTTATCTGGGCTCCTCCTCTGCTGACTGGGTAGACTACCTGAAGTAACCCCCACTCTGGCTCTCCAGGCCAGGCTCCACGCTGCAGTAGATGGTGGTCTGTGCTCCCTCCACGGTGGTCTTGGTGAAGATCCTGAACACCTTGACGGCGACCTGCACACAGGGGTTCAGGTGCCTCCACAGGTCAGACTGCACCACCCCCGGGTGGAGGGAGAACACGCTCAGGCCTGTACCTGGAACACACACGTACTGTATATTTATACGTATATATATATATATATATATACACACACACACTGTATATACACATGCATAAACACTTTAGTTTTGGGGAAAATAAAAACAATTACATTTATGTTTATACGTGTATATATGTATATACATACAATACATAATACAGTATATACGATAGATAGATACAGTCCCCTCCAAAAGTATTGGAACAGTAATGCCAATTCCTTTATTTTTGCTGTAGACTGAAAGCGTTTGGGTTTGACACCAAAAGATGAATATGAGACAAAAGATCAATATGTCAGCTTTTATTTCCAGGTATTTTCATCTGGATCTGATAAACAACTTAGAAGATATCATTATTTGAAAAGAAATACCACATTTTTAGATGAGCAAAAGTATTGGAACAGATAGACTTGAAATGGATTTAAGTGAATAAGACTCAATATTTTGTTGCAAATCCTTTGCTTTCAATAACTGCATCAAGCCTGCGACCCATGGACATCACCAAACTTTTGCATTCTGCTTTTGTTATGCCTTTCCAGGCTTTCACTGCAGCCTCTTTCAGTTGTTGCTTGTTTTGGGGGGTTTCTCCCTTCAGCCTCCTTTTAAGAAGGTAAAAAGAATGCTCTATAGGGTTTAAGTCTGGAGATTGATTTGGCCAGTCTAGGACCTTCCACTTCTTGCCCCTGATGAACTCCTTTGTTGCTTTTGCAGTGTGTTTAGGGTCATTATCTTGCTGCATGACAAAGGATCTCCCAATCAGTTTGGTTGCATCCTTCTTTAAATTGGCAGACAAAATGTTTCTGTAGACTTCCGAATTCATTTTGCTGCCGCCATCATGTGTTACATCATCAATGAAGATTAATGAGCCCGTCCCAGAAGAAGCCATTGAAGCCCAAGCCATCACATTACCTCCACCGTGTTTCACAGATGAGCTTGTGTTTTGGGGGTCATGAGCAGATCCTTTTTTTCTCCAAACCTTAGCCTTTCCATCACTCTGGTAGAAGTTAATCTTCGTCTCATCAGTCCATAAAACTTTTTCCCAGAATTTTTGAGGCTCGTCTCTGTACTTTTTGGCAAAATCCAGCCTGGCCTTCCTATTCTTTATGCTAATGAATCGCTTGCATCTTCTGGTGTAGCCTCTGTACTGTAGTAGTAGTTTTAGGGTCTTTCTTCACAGCTCTGACAATGTTTCTGTCGTCAACTGCTGTTGTTTTCCTTGGTCGTCCCGTTCGATGTCTGTTACTTAGTACACCAGTAGTTTGTTTCTTCCTGAGGATATTCCAAATTGTTGTACTGGCTATGGCTAGTGTCTGTGCAATGGCTCTGATTGATTTCCCATCTTCTCTTAGCTTCACAATTGCTTTCTTTTCACCCATAGACAGTTCTCTGCTTTTCATGTTGATTACTATAACTGCAGTCTGCACAGGCAAAACCAGAATCTGAAACTGAGCCTAGACATTCAGTGTTATTTATTGTTTGAATAATAAATGTAATAAGACACACCTGGGCAACAAAACACACCTGTTAGTCACATGTTCCAATACTTTTGCTCAACAAAAAATGTGGTGTTCCTTTACAAATAATGATATCTTCTAAGTTGTTTATCAGATCCAGATTAAAATACCTGGAAATAAAAGCTGACATATTGATCTTTTGTCTCATATTCATCTTTTGGTGTCAAACCCAAACGCTTTCAGTCTACAGCAAAAATAAAGGAATTGGCATTACTGTTCCAATACTTTTGGAGGGGACTGTAGATAGATAGATAGATAGATAGATAGATAGATAGATAGATAGATAGATAGATAGATAGATAGATAGATAGATAGATAGATAGATAGATAGATAGATAGATAGATAGATAGATAGATAGATAGATAGATAGATAGATAGATAGATAGATAGATAGATAGATAGATAGATAGATAGATAGATAGATAGATAGATAGATAGATAGATAGATAGATAGATAGATAGATAGATAGATAGATAGATAGATAGATAGATAGATAGATAGATAGATAGATAGATAGATAGATAGATAGATAGATAGATAGATAGATAGATAGATAGATAGATAGATAGATAGATAGATAGATAGATAGATAGATAGATAGATAGATAGATAGATAGATAGATAGATAGATAGATAGATAGATAGGATAGATAGATAGATAGATAGATAGATAGATAGATAGATAGATAGATAGATAGATAGATAGATAGATAGATAGATAGATAGATAGATAGATAGATAGATAGATAGATAGATAGATAGATAGATAGATAGATAGATAGATAGATAGATAGATAGATAGATAGATAGATAGATAGATAGATAGATAGATAGATAGATAGATAGATAGATAGATAGATAGATATGTTGAGTTAGTGAACAACGGCAAAAAAACATGTTGGTTTGAGCAGCATCCTGTTATCCACAGGGCAAAAAACACAACGCTGGGACAGTATCCTGGACATAAGACAGGACAGTGACCAGGGTCAGTGCAGGGTCAGCCTTGCTTGGGTCCCTTAAACATCCTGTTCGAAGATAACCATAAGGAAAAGGAAACCTTCCAATGAACTCCTGCTCTCCCTGCACGGGATGTGTACTAAAAAGGCAAGGGCTGACAGCAGCAAGTACCATTTTCAAAACCAACCATGGTTCATTGGTTTAAATGGTTTACATTTGTACGGGAAGACACACCCACATTAGAGTAATGTCCTTACCTTGCAGCCGCTTGGCTAGCGAACGTGTGGAGAGGACATTCGCCAGCTTGCTCTGTCCATAGGCTTTTATGGGGTCATAACCCCTCTCACTGTTGATGTCGTCCAATCGTATGCCGGACCAGGTGTGGGCCACCGAGGCCACGTTGACGATACGAGACGGCGTGGAGCGCTTTAGTAGGTCCAACAGCAGGTAGGTCAACAGGAAGTGACCTGCAAGAGGATCAAGTGCGAGTCAACACAGGGTTAAATCGGTTGGAGGTCATCGGTGCATCCTCTCTCGAGTCTTTCTCTACTTCTTTTCCCACACTATGCCACACGACATTATTTGACGTTAGCCAAATTCCAGAGACCCCACATCCATTTCAGACAAGTTCAGATTAGAGGTCCGTCGCAGGATGATTAGGGTGTAGTTGGTCATTTACGTTCACTGGCAGCTATTGTTCTATCATCCTAGTTTCCTAGTTGACTGTCTGATAGGCAGTTAGGGTTAAATAAAAAGGGCAGACGCATTGTAGACGTGTGTCTGTGTGTGTGTGTTTCTAAATTGTCGATCTTATATAATGCTGTGCGTCATATTCTTTGACCCAGAAAAAAAAAACTTTTTGGTATGGGAATGACCTTAAACAACACCAAGCACTTTGTATGGAGCTAAATAGGGTTTTTATAAGCCTCGACAAACAGTCTGCCCTCCCTTTGGAATCCTTAAGTTGTGTGGATATCAAACGGATCCGCCTAATTTGTACAGTGTGCATAAATTTACTGTGAAAGAAGACAGTTCCTATCGAGGGCATCAGCCACATCATTATAGCCCAAAGTTCATCTGCGTGGAGCAATAACACTTTGCAGGACAGCTAGTTACGACCCCACATTGTGTTTAGCTAAGACCCAAGGATAAAGCCGGAAAGTGTGCGAGTCAGGAAGCGGGGCCCTCACTGCGAACCAGGAATGTGCTTGAGAGTCTGTACACACAGATCTTTGTTCCGAACTACAGGCCAATGGTCGGGGAGAAAAGGAGCTGCAACAATGGACAGCGTCCATTGGCCCCAGTGGAGATCCATTGACAGTCCCCATGAATGAAGTTTCTATGCTTGACCCAGACTTAGTGGTCACCTCGGTCTGACTGAAGGCGCTCCGTATTATATCTTTAAATCAACCAGACAGACAGGTTTACATCTTGTGAATCCAAATTGATAAGCAATTTCCCAACAAAGACAATAATTATACGTGCCAAGTCATGACTGGTAAAGATGTGTCTTACCCAGGTGGTTGACTCCTAACTGCATCTCAAAGCCATCGGCGGTCTTGGACTGTGGGCACATCATGATACCCGCGTTGTTGATGAGGATGTTAACCTGCTTTTCTTCTGGAAAGCACACAAACACGTAAACAGGAAGTGTCTATGCAACTGAACAGACAAGCACATTGGTCACAATGCCACTTGTGTTGCCTTTGCCATGACTCCTCGTCATGTTCACTTCATTTGGTTGAATCAATGTATTCTTACAATCAATCCAGGCATTATGTTCCACCTTTAATTTCCATATGCCTTCCAAAAGTCTTATTTCTACATGCAATAACTGTATGCCCAAATATATACAAATGCATTTGGAACATTGAGAGTATTTCACTTGCCCCTGTTAATCAAGTTGGCAAAAGCTTTGATAGACTTTGTGTCAGACAGGTCTAGCTTTCGAACAAAGAGGTTCTCGTTTCCAGTGTCTTCCAGAATGTCTGCCCGAGCCTCCTCAGCTCTCTCCAAGTCCCGGCAAGCCATGATAATCCGAGCACCTGAGGAGAGGAGTGCCAAAGGTTTTGGTTCAATGTGTTGCATTGTGTTTTAAAGAGATTGTACTCTATCAGTGGAAAGATTAAGTGTGCGCGAGGAAACTCTGAATTAGCACCAGTTAAGAGTTCTGAGAAAACAAGCATATTTACTTAAGGATTCAATCGATTTGGTCTCCAAATGCACGTTCTCAAACTCTTTGACCAATTGATTAATATCCTCACTCAGTACTTGTCTCCCTAAAGCCACGGCTTTCTCAGTTTTGTCTCTTTCGCTTGCCTTTGAGGTGGAGTACTGCCCAGAGCTTTTAATGAACCCCAAGTTGAGTCTATCAGGACACGTGCACGTGCACGTGCGCGCACACACACACACACACACACACACGCACACACGCACACACACAGGGTTGCACACAATAGTTGTCGCATGATGAGTAATTATGAGAAAGGGAACAGTCATTCTTCCGGCGAAGCGTTCCGTCTGGATCCTATCCAAGTGTCTTTGTTACATTTTCCCGTCTCGATGTGGGAAACCATGATGGTCCACACAAATTCCCTGGCTTCAAAGCCATTCAAATTAAGAGACAAACAATTAAAAAAAGCTATTAGAGGGGAATTCAGATCTGGGTCTAGCCAATAAGACCCTTTCATCCCATGCAGTATACATGAGGGAAACATTGCATAGCACTAGATTTGAGACGCATTAACATTGTGAACATTTGCTAAATCATCATAAACACATTACAGATGCCTGATACGTTTGGGGAGTAAAGACAAACATGTTTTATTTGTCCATTAGCAACTTACTAAAGGGAGCTCATGGGCTTTTAGCAAAGCCCCACAATGCCCCCTCTGTACTGGGACTGACTGTTCCCTCCATCATTTGGATGAAACAAACTTCCCACTCAAGTCGGTACACAAGCCAAGTCATTCCCTAAGAGTCATTAATGATCCAATTTCCTAGCCAGAGTTTACCTATGTTCAGTACCCTCGTTTAAAATCCCTAAAGAATTTCAAGACAAGAAAGCGCACTCGACCGCCAGTTTCTTTCTACCTAATCGAGGGTGTGAGTTCCTGTCAAAAAAAAAAATGATATTGTGTAATATCCCTGAGGACTAGGATGTGTTAGTTCAGCTACCTCTCCGAGCTAGGTCTCTTGCAGTCTCCTTGCCGATGCCAGTGTTGGCCCCAGTTATGATGACCGTTTTACCATCCAGCCTCTCAATTGATGACCAATGGCCACAGCAGCAGTTCCTAAAGAAACATTACTTAGTAGGAGATACAGACTTTGGCAAACAGGAACAAATGGTACACATGATGCCCACACATGCAACCACATGCACAAACACCATGTAGGTCAGTTGCGTCAGTAAAATCACCAAGGCAACAGATGGACAAATGTGGGCGTTGTGAACTTAAACACTGTTATCCATCAATCCATCAATTAAACAGTGTTATGAAGCTCAGAGACCATCAGGATGCAAGGCGATGATGCTCTCAGAGCTAATGTGATAGATGGAGATGTATTAGAGCCCATGTAGAGGCCAAAAATAAAGCTATATTAAAATATTATAAGTCAATATTATTTGTTATATAACCTACAATCTATCTATAGGTGAGTTGATAACAAAAGGGCACCTAAAGGCACCATCATTATACATATTGGATTTGATCTCTTTAAATAATTTAGCTGCTTTTGATTTGACCTTTTGAATACATGATCCTCTCTGCGCTGACAATACTTGTAGTAACAATGCACATGAATCTGATGACATCGAACTTGAGAAATAGTCAAAGCATTCGAATAATCGTTTAAGCTACTTTCACCACATGAGTAAGCTACAGCATGGTGGAACAGAAAATATTTCACTTAGCTTTACCATGATATATATTTATATAATATTATATATTATTATATATATTTACAGCCATTAAACAATTGAGCACCCACCAAAAATAAATGTAGTAAATACATTACCTGTAACGCCATTTGGAGTCTATAATTTTATACTGGATAGTTCTAACATCACCGTACTTTGATAAGTCTGATCCTGTTCCACATTGTAGCTACAATATCCCTCATTAGCAAGAACTGTCGGTGAACAACATGATGGTTTAGTCATAACATTAACATAATCTACAAATACGTTTTGGATCTGATTGAGCACTGTAAATGATCTGTTTGACTAATGAACTACACCTGTTAGTCAAAACCATGTCAATAAATCCATGTATCATATATTTAGACATGTGAAATATGGCAAGTGGCAGGATACAACAACATAGTGTAGTCTACACGAAAAAGAAACAAAAACACAACACATTTTCTTAAACGATTCAAACTTTTTCCTACCCGCACGGCGGCATCTTTCCAAAAAATGACAAATTCCAAACTGTTGATAAGAAACCCAAATGACACCGTCTTTAGCGTCACTATCTGACACACCGCCTACACTGCCTTTGCAATATTCGCTGTCGCTCCAATCACTTCGCGCGTTCGCTCATACGCACTGCCAGCCACCTTTTTCCTTGGCACAGAATTGATAGCTGTGGTCCTGAAGAGGAAGGAGCCCGCTGCCCGAGTCAAGTGCTGGGAATTAACGCAGTCATACATTCGTTTTTTATAGAACAAGCCAAAGTAAAGCTATTCTGACTTTTGCCTCGTGCTACAAACAGACAGCATGGATACATATAGAATCCTGTTAATAATACATTTTTAACAGACATAGAAACAGAACTATCCCAGGTAAATTAGTTTGCCGTTGATGAGAGAACTGGCCAAATAATTTCAAACTATGAATCAGTTCTTTAAAAATGCAAGTAAAGAGGCAAAAAAAAAAAAAAAATGCTCAAACGGATCGAGCTTGAATTATTTCCACACATTTTACTTGGTACTTGGGAATATTTCAATATGTAAATGATTACATAATTTTTTTATATTTAAAAATAATGTGTGATAAAGATTACTTTACATATAAGATGCCTACTCTTAAACAGCCAGCTAAATAAGTCAGGGCGTTGTTGAATTACCCTTCCTGTAACATTGCATGCTGACCACTGGAGGTCCTTAGAGGCCGAGCTGAGATGATCAGAGACACTCCAGGCAACGAAACCAGGTCAGTCTTTCAGTATAGCATTTTATTATTATATTTCAAAATTTTGTCACATTTGTGCAATAAAGTAGGTTCTTACATTAGAAGTCATTTTTACCAACACATTAGTAATATGTTTCTAGTCGGGAAACTGTAAAACCTTTCCTATCTACCAATAGCAACTTCTAATATAATTTCGGAGAATTAAAGGATGAATGTTTTGTCACAAACAATGCTTTTGTTCCAGCCTCACATAGCCTACTTCATTAGCCACACATCAGCAAACAGAAAGAATCAAGGCTGTGTGTGTGTGTATCTGCGTCTGTGAGTGTGTGTTCATCTCCAACGAATGCCCAGCAGGTGGCAGCTCACAATCCAGAGCTTGAGAGCAGTACCGTCGTCAAGACCAGCCCGGGAGCAAGCAGCTTCAGCACAATCCCTGGTAAGAGAGGAGAGGAGAGGAGAGGAGAGGAGAGGAGAGGAGAGGAGAGGAGAGAGGAGAGGAGAGGAGAGGAGAGGAGAGGGTGTCCTATCAAATCATGATACGTGGCGAGACTCAAAGAATACTGTTTGACGTTAACATCGCTTATCAATTCCGGACCACGTGGCCACCCCACTGACCTGTAGTAGCCCCCTGTGACGAGCTCCGAGTCGGGCGCCACGGCACAGTGGAGGATGGTGTAGGCTCCCTCGGCGGGGCTTTTGACCAAGAAACCGAACCGGCGGATGGCCTTCTGCAGGGGGCGCATCATGTGCCTCATCAGGTCCGTTTGCACTAAGCCTGGGTCCACGGCGTAGGCCGTCACACCTAGAGCTGGTGCACACAGCAGAGAGGGGGGCAGATTGTGCAGGTGGCATTGTGGACTCCGCGACAGGCAGTCCCATTGCCACCGTGCACATGGCGCTGTGGTGTCGGACAGTGTTTCTCTCCCTGACGGAGAAGCAAAGACATCAACCTCCTAGCGGTGATCAGCACTGACTCGAGGAGTGCAGAAGCTGTCGATTACAGGCTCGACACCATACAGTGGGGCCAAAAAGTATTTAGTCAGCCACTGATTGTGCAAGTTCTCCTGCTTAGAAAGATGAGAGAGGTCTGTAATTTTCATCATAGGTACACTTCAACTATGAGAGACAAAAATGAGAAAAAAAAATCCAGGAAATCACATTGTAGGATTTTTAAAGAATTTATTTGTAAATTATGGTGGAAAATAAGTATTTGGTCACCCACAAACAAGCAAGATTTCTGGCTCTCACAGACCTGTAACTTCTTCTTTAAGAACCAGGCTGGGACCAGCACCAGGCTGGGAAGAGTGAATCTGCAATAGGCAAGCAGGTTGGTGTGAATAGATCAACTGTGGGAGCAATTGTAAGAAAATGGAAGACATACAAGACCATTGATAATCTCCCTCGATCTGGGGCCCCACGCAAGATCTCATCCCGTGGGGTCAAAATGATCATGAGAACGGTGAGCAAAAATCCAAGAACTACACGGAGGGACCTGATGAATGACCTGCAGAGAGCTGGGACCAAAGTAACAAAGGCTACCATCAGTAACACACTACGCCGAGAGGGACTCAAATCCTGCAGTGCCAGGCGTGTCCCCCTGCTTAAGCCAGTACATGTCCAGGCCCGTCTGAAGTTTGCCAGAGAGCATATGGATGATCCAGAAGAGGATTGGGAAAATATCATGTGGTCAGATTAAACCAAAATAGAACTTTTTGGTAAAAACTCAACTCGTCGTGTTTGGAGGAAGAAGAATGCTGAGTTGCATCCCAAGAACACCATACCTACTGTGAAGCATGGGGGTGGAAACATCATGCTTTGGGGCTGTTTTACTGCAAAGGGGACAGGACGACTGATCCGTGTTAAGGGAAGAATGAACGGGGCCATGTATCGTGAGATTTTAAGCCAAAACCTCCTTCCATCAGTGAGAGCATTGAAGATGGAACGTGGCTGGGTCTTCCAACATGACAATGATCCCAAACACACCACTCGGGCAACGAAGGAGTGGCTCCGTAAAAAGCATTTCAAGGTCCTGGAGTGGCCTAGCCAGTCTCCAGACCCCAGAACATTTGTGGAGGGAGTTGAAAGTCCGTGTTGCCCAGCGACAGCCCCAAAACATACTTATTTTCCACCATAATTTACAAATAAATTCTTTAAAAATCCTACAATGTGATTTCCTGGATTTTTTTCCTCATTTTTGTCTCTCATAGTTGAAGTGTACCTATGATGAAAATTACAGACCTCTCTCATCTTTCTAAGTAGGAGAACTTGCACAATCAGTGGCTGACTAAATACATTTTGGCCCCACTGTATATTAATATTTGGAATCCTTTGTCTCCCCAAGAACCTGTCTAATTGGAGGTGAATCATTTGACCTGCGCCCCACTAAAAAAGGTGCAAGGTAATCATGCAGCCAGCAGGTGTCATTGAAGATAACTTCAATCCAAAAATGTCTCCTACTGTAATACCGTGTGTTCATAACCAGGCTGCTGCATTCGCCACTCGTCTGGCCTCGAGCAGTCTTGGTTTGGACATGAGACTCTCACACCGGCGCATTGCTCCAATGCATTATGCATGCGGATTTGGAAGCACACACACACACACACACACACACACACACACACACACACACACACACACACACACACACACACACACACACAATTCGCACACACGCTGCTCCTGCTGTCTATACCTTCAGTCCTTTTGGCCAGCTCCCGGGTGAAGAGGACGTTGGCCAGCTTGCTCTGAGCGTAGGCCCTGACCGAGTGGTAGTCCTTCTCACCGCTCAGGTCGTCGAAGCGGATCTTCCCCATGGTGTGAGCCACGGACGAGACGGTGATGACCCGCGTCGGGGCCGAGTGCTTCAGCAGGTCCAGGAGAAGAAAGGTCAGGAAGAAGTGACCTACGGGAGAGAGAAACGACCCCCCTGCGTCAACACGGGCGGCGCGCCGTAAACACTTTTCACGTCGCGCCGCTAGCCTGACGAGTGCTGGAGGCCCGTACCCAGGTGGTTGACCCCGAACTGCATCTCGTAGCCGTCGGCGGTGGTCTGGTAGGGGCAGATGGCCACGCCCGCGTTGTTGATGAGGAGGTGAAGCAGCTTCTCGGCTAGGGGGACAAAAGGTTGGGGTGACACCTTTGCCAGGTACTGGAAGCCTCTGTTGGCCAAGACATGCCTCAGTATTCATCGACAGTCTCAAACAGGCAAGCACAACAGAACGTATCCAATTCATAACTTAGACGGTGCACGATAGTTGCAGGAGTGGAGAAGTTGGCTGTGCGACGCCCCTCCGCGTCTGGGCTGCGGGAGACTCACTGTTGTAGATGCTCTCGGCAAACTGGCAGATAGACTTGGTGTTGGCCAGGTCGAGGTTACACGCCACCACCTTGGCCCCTTCACAGTCGCTGGCGATGTCGCTGACCGCCTGCTCTGCCTTCTCCATGTCTCTGCACGCCAGTATCACGCGCGCCCCTGGGGACAGCAATAATTCACACCGTGTCACTGTGAACTATGAAAAAAAGAACATTGTTTGCCCCTGTTGGATCATATTTAAAAACAGCTTGTCTGAAAATGGCAGCATTTGTCTTTTGGCTCACAGAATAAAGAAGAAAAAAGATGAAAACAACGAACAACAGTCTACAGATCCGGCTTGAAAACCCAGCATCCTCCCAACTCCTCCCCACTCCTACCTCTTTTAGCCAAGTCCCTGGCTATCTCTTTGCCAATGCCAGTGTTGGCGCCGGTGACTATTGCTGTCTTGCCGTCCAGGCGGCTACTAGAGGACCACTTCTTAAAAATCAGGGACCTTTAGTAGACAGTAATACATAGACGGCAGATAGGGTCACACATTCAAATCTGTCAAAACCAACCTAGATTCACTATTCAAATCATGGGTTGTTGTCACAGGGAACTTCAACCAGAGACGTCTGGGCTCTCATGCCTCTGCTCGTCCACACAGGCGGGGTTTAGAGTGGTCTTTCTCTTACCTTAGAGTTTCCATCCCTTTGACTTTCGTAGAGCAGGGAGGGTGGCTGTGTCTTCCGAAGAACTACTCTGCCAGTCTCTTTCAGAACTGAGTGTGGCAGCGAGATACGTTTGAACAAAATGTGGCTCTATGTGCATGGGCTGTGCCTCTAAAGACTATTGAGTCTTTCATCAGAATAAAACTGTAACTAATTCAATTATATGTTTCAAAGGACATTTTCCTCTGCCAAACATTATCGAAAAGACATTTGAGAAGGGGAATTCTGAGGGGGGAAGTTTTCTTACTTAAAAGCATGAGATGGGTTTGAGCTTATAGTTTGCCTGTATACTCAAGCGCTGAGAAACCTACCCTTTACAAGCCACTGCGGAGTGGTATTACATACTGTTCGTGGTATCCATAACCGTTCAAATTCAATTATTGAAAACTAATTTGTCAACCAATTAACTTTTTTAACAAGACGGAACATATTTTTGCAAAAGCAATAAATGACCGGCCGAGAATTCACGTCACTGCGAAGCAAAAGACGGCAAAAGACGAATGGGACATTCGTTTGACCGTGCAAAGTTAATCTCGGGTGAAATCGGAAACTTGAAACGAGCAGGTGAAGACACTGCGATTTCATCGATTTCTCAACTTTGAGTTTCCGGTGGTTTCCAGAGGAAACTTTAAGCAGCACCTGGCTGTTCTGTAGCTCCACTGTAACTGACCTCAGGTGTGTACACTGATGCTCAAAAATAGGAATGTGGGTACATAGTGGTCCCAAGTCCTTTTTATATGAAGCTATGTCCTATGCATGTTTAGCCTAGTCACGCCGCTATGGGGTGCCCTTGGAGGGCAGCAATAATCATAAGAGGGCCCACTGGACCTTTTCAGGGGCAATTTCAATTGTCGGGCCTGCTCCAATGAAAGGCACAGCGAGTGACAGCAGAGGTCAGGTAAGGGGAGTCCGTCACAATCACACAATGCCCAGTAGAGGGTGTAAGAGAGCACTATAACCGCCGGGCGACACCACCTGGGTCTCTGATCTTCAGGGTTGAACTTGACCGTAGATGCCCATAAAGACTGACTGTGCCGAGTCAGAATGGTGTTGAATTTGGAGGTCTCGTGTTAACCACAGTGTAGGCTGCCGGCCGTCATCACTTCCTGTTTTTCAAAACTACTATAAAGCCGTCCCACTCGTAGACACACTCGAGTGGATGAGGTGGCGCACACACACACCCGAACGCGCGCACACTTTTTCTCTCTGTAGTTCTCTCTCTTCTGACCTACATGTAAACCAGATCTAAATCAGCCAATGCGAGATCCTTTCATGTGGTTCTGGCATGCCAAGCGAGCAGACTGTATGCTACTTTAGCACTGTAAAGCTACGGTGAAAACAGCTGGCATTCATCGTACTGTCAGCAGAGAGAAAGGGACAGGGGCTGACGCCGACCGTATGTGTAATTAGTTACGCTTAGACTGTGATTTTAGCTCAGAGAAAATAGAGAAACTGCTCTTCGCTGTCATTATTTGTAAATCAGGAAAAGGGACAGTAAAATCGACACAACATCAATTGTTGCTTAAGAATTTTTTTTTATGCAAAAACCATTCCATTTGATCCAAGAAAAGTTGTTTAAATCACCTGATTTAAATTGATATGAGCACACACATTTACATGCAAACAAAATGTTTCCACTTTTATCAACGGAACCAATAAAAATGATTTCATTCAGATGAAATAAAATAAAAACATGTATTATACTATAATCTCTTTGGCTAGACGATTTGTATCATCACTCTTAGTTCCTCTGAAATATAGAGACCAAATTGAAATCCTCTAGATTGTGAAATTTAAAAGGAGCATCAATAACATATACAAATAAAAAGTAAAAAAAATCAACTCTATTGTACGATTAAAAAAACAAACATACTAAATCAGAAGTGCTGACAATTTCTCCATTATTCAGAAACTCTATTTCTTCATTTAGGCCATGATTAGACAGCACTATGTATGGCCCGTTAAAAAACAAAAAAGGATTTGCTCGTACGTTATGTAGCTCCACAAATGCACAGCATTTTTCTTTATATGGTCTCCCCTAATCACAGGAAAGACAGAATTGAGGAGTGACTTTGTTGAGAATCACTGAGAATACTAGTACAGAAGGCAAAAAAAAGAGATAGAAAGTCAAAGTATTTGGACCCAGCCCAAATTGTTTAGATAAACACAAAACATTCCAGTTCAAAGTCCCATTGGCATTTGGTTTCCAGCATCCGTATCCATATGTATCGTACATAATAACGCATTCAAAATGCAATCTAAAAAACAATCATTATTATCATAAAATATCTACAGAAAGGTAGATTGTGAGACAATAGTTCTCAGGACCAGGTCCCAAGTAAATGATATGGTGGGGGAAAATATTGTCTTTCCTTCCTTATTCGTCTCCCCTTGGCATCCAGACTGACTTCTTATTTCTCCTCAGGCCACTCGCCGGTCACCTCCTGCACTGGCAGGTTGCCAGTCTGTCGGGGGTTGTGGGCAATGGGGTTCCCCGCCGTCGCCGTCTCGGTGTCCAGGCTCCTTTCGAACAGCGGCACAGTGGCCTGTTCCTGCACCGGGCTCCCGAAGGCGTCCACCGGCCCCCCGCTGCCTGGTGACGTCTGGCCCACGTAGACGACGATGACCTCGCCGCTGAAGTTCATCACCTGACCGTTGGAGATGAAGGTGGTGTTGTTGTTTCCTGTCACCTGACCTGGCCAGACAGGGACAGAGTGCGAGAGGAGAGAGACAGAGATGGGCGTGAGAGGGGATTTCAGGTCTCTCAGGAGGTTGGGACGGGCAGTCGGGACCCAGGTCCCACACGCTAAAGTCCCTCAGCTCTGCGGTGAGATTGTGGAAGAGGCGCACAAGAGTGACACGCAAAGCCCAAACTGTTGAATGGCACAGTGGTGTTATTCCACTGCGAGACCAACAAAACACATGCACACAAACACCAACACCCCACCGTTACACACACACACACACAAACACACGCACACGCACGCATGGACACACGCACACACACACACACACACACACACACACACACACACACACACACACAAACACACACATGCACACATGCACCCACACATGTAACCCCCCTTTCGGACATTTAAAGGGTTGTGTCTCATATGATCTCATATGACAAACAACTGGTGGGTGGGATGACACAGTGGCACATTGTGGTCATAGTTTTGGCTTCTCTGACCAGTGCCTCGGTCAAGACCATCCAAACAATGTCTTTTACCCCAATTTACTTGAGTATCTCAGGCCTTTTTTTTGCGGTGAAAACTCCTAACCTCTGACCTCTGAAACAAATAAGGCCCAAGTTTCCAGACTATGATACAAGTCCTTAAGATACGCAGATTTACTGTACATCTAAATCTATTTGAAATCCACTTTGTCCACTTATTCTGGCAGACGAAAAAGAAAAATGCACAGCCTACAAATATTTACTACGTTTCTTGAAAACATGTTTGAACCGTTGCATTCAAACAAGGGGAACAGGTATCCAGTGATGAACTCATTTGCATTCCCACTGTTGACACCATTGTAGATATTTATGGAACAGAGAGACCAAAAAAGGAAATCTCCAGCCTGTTTCCGTCTGTGGGTCGTTTTAACACACACGCTCTCTGTTTCCAGTTACTGTCTACTGGACAACAGGCAGCCCTGCTGATCACCGCAGGCCCCTGGAACATCACTGACTAACATACCTCACACCTCTTTACTCACACAAAACCATAAGACAACTTGTGAAAACCAACGACTTATAGACATATTCTGCCTCATTCTCTCTGCTTCTCTCCCTATGTCACATACGCACTCTTGTCTCTCTCCCCCTTTATCTCTGTCTTACAAACAGGTACACTTAGATAAAGACATGCTCACATTCAGAAATGCATCCAGACAGAGCCCCTAACAAACACCACGAATTGGACCTGTCCTTCCCATCTGACAACATTTCCCCCAAAAAACAGTCTGAGAGTGCGGGCCAAAGCAAAATGCAATTTCACCACCACTTCAAAAACAATTTTCTTAAAGCATCTGAAACCTAAACTTTCTGGACCCTCAATTAGTCTCCGGTCTCTTATTCATTTGTCAGGGAAAGCAAGAACCTAAGAATAACCTGTTGGAGCGGGAAGGCTAGATACCAAACTGGCATTACATGCATCACAGGAAATCATGTTTATGTGGGCAACGGAGGGGTGCAATTAAAGTACACAGTCATCAGTGTGAACCTGGAAAGGTCTCAAAGCAAGCATGCAGCAGTGTGTGTGTGTGTGTGTGTGTGTGTGTGTCTTCTTGGTGGGGGAAGTGGGGGTTGTTGCTCAAGCAGCATATTAAAAAGCCACATCTTGCTTCAATGGGAGCTGTGGTCAATTTACGCAACCCTCTGTACCCCTAGGTAAACAATAGGGTTGTGGACAACACTGATCTCTCTCTCTCTCTCTCTCTCCCTCTTTCTCTCTCTGTCTCTCTTTTTCTCTCTGTCTCTCTTTTTCTCTGTGTCTCACACACACATGACAGAGTGGTTCCGCGGTAAGCACTGGATCATCATGCTCTGTAAACACGGATCACGTTCCATCTCTTGTGTGGTCCTCAAGGTCGTACTGACCAGCTAACCGTCATGAAGACATACTTATGTGGAAGCCGGGCGACTGCTATTCTTCTGGTTAAACACAACCTTTAAATATTCGATGGAAGGTTTCTACAATAACACCACAGACTTTACCCTGGTTTCCAGAAATACTTTCTCCGATTCCCCCTGAATGAGTCACGGAAACCTAAGCATGTCGACAGCGTATTACGGAACATGACCAACGTAAAGGGTTAAAACCTTCGTCTATTCGTACCTGAGGTAAGACCTGGCTCAGCCAACTGACTTCTGAGGCTCTCTGGGGGACACTCCAACTCCGAGTCCCGAGAGGAGATCTCCTCCACGCCACTGTCCCTGGAGAACAGTGTCCTGTCCACCCTGGAGGATTCCGGGCTCCTCTCCGAGTAGAGGTCCCCCACGGACAAAGAGGTCTCCGAGGGGTCAGCGGAGGTCCCTTTAGAGGGCAGAGAGGGTGGGCTCTCGGAGGTAGGGGTGGAGCCTGTGCTGCCGGTCGGACTGTGGAGCCCCTCCCCCGTCCCGTTGGAGCTGTGAGTCCAGGGGTCCTTCGGCTCCGACCGAGCCTGCGTCAGAGGCGGACACAGCTCGGGAGACAGGCTGGACGCCGGGACGGGGGAGGGGGCGTGGAGGAGCGAGGCGAGGGAGAGCGTCGGGGAGGCGGTGGCGGCGGCGGCAGCGGCGTTCTCCACCTCGGCCGACTTTCCCGGCTCTTCGGCTCCTTCCTGTCCGAGCCTTTCAGCCTCCCCTTCTCCCTGCCCGCCTCGCCCGCCCTCCTTGTCCCCCTCGGCCCCTCCGCAGTAGCAGGGTCCTAGCGCCCCGGGGCTCACTGCCTGGCTGCAGTCCTCGTTCTCGCCCACCTCCAGGGGCTCGCGCACCGATTGGACGCAGACGCATGAGCCCGCCCACAGAGGAGACGCGCACGCGCCTCCTTCGTCTCCCGACACCTCCTCGGGCTCGGACGAGCCCCAGCCCTCTTCCTCCTCCTTCTCCTCCTCCTTCCCCTTCCTCTCCTCTTCCTCCAGCTTCCTCTCTAGTAGGGGGGAGTCGGGCATAGCGACCTTGACGGTGGAGGGGTAGGTCTGCGGGGGCTGGAGGGGAGAGTGGGGGGCTTGTTGGATAAGGCTGGTGGTCTCGCAAAGGGAGCACTCGGGGCCCCCTGGCCCTTCCATTCCACCTCCGGCTCTGCTGTGGTAGAGAGGGCCCAAGGTCTCCTGGAGACATAGAGACAACGGGGGGTTAACCACCCACCATTCCATCGACATCGGTCACCAGGCGCATAGATATTCAGGGGTCTGCGATGTTTTTATGTTTAAATAAATCGCCTCAAGTAAGATATGCTCCTCAATGGATGAACCTGTCCCGAGCCACAGTGCAGCGTATAAACTAAGAATACGCATACATCTTTAGACCATACCTGCTGTATCCTCGTGCGTTTCAGACTCTGCACGCACGACCGCAGGTTCACTGTGGGAGGGAACCAAAACACATTCGACCATTCAGATTCAGCAACGTTTCCCGAAAACACGATCATCATTTCTTTTAAAACACGCGAAAAGGTGTTCAAGGTACCGGAGAGGAGCTTGAGCTTGTCCTTGTAGCAGAAGAGGAGCAGGAACAACAGGGAGAGAAGCGTGATGACAGACAGGACCGGCACGATCACCCAGGAGCTGAAGGGACCTGCAGGGACAGGACAGACAGAGGGCTCCCTTCAGTCACGTCCACACTGGTTCAGCCCCCGTACCTCCAGAGTTTACATCGACCGACTTTGCATCCGTCTATTCAGTAAAAGCACAACCCTGGCTTTCAGGGGCAAAAAAAACGGATTTTAAAGGAAGCGTTCTTTCCCCTGCATGACACGTCGGGACTCGTTTCAGCGTTGGTGGCAGCCTGTGTTTGTACAGGGGCCTACCGAGTGCCAACCGGACCCTGGGTCCTCAAAGAGGCACCACGTACCGTCAATGTCTGGTCCGCACACGACGTCTGAGCGGGCGCTGCCCGGCTGCCTCTCTGTTCTCCCCAAGGCCTTGCAGCTGGAAGAGGAAACATGAGAAAACAGGGTCAGGGCGGTCCCTCCATGCCCCGGCTCCCTCAGACCCTCATGTCAGATTGTGTCTGTCCCTCTGGGGTTGCGTTCGGCCGTCTCTCCGTTTCGCTCGCCCTCCCCAGCTTGCTCTGGGCTAACCACAGGCACAGCAAAGTTGTGAGGGGCTTATTCAGAACAATTGTTTAGCAGAACAACGATGGTGTGACCTCCACCGAGATTACCTGCACCAGTGTGTGTGTGTGTGTGTGTGTGTGTGTGTGTGTGTGTGTGTGTGTGCGTGCGTGCGTGCGTGCGTGCGTGTGTGTGATTGTCCATTTGTGTGTATGAACCTACTTGGTCCACTGCATGCAGGGTACCGTGGACGTGCTGTCGGAGAAGAATCCTGTCCTACAAGGCCGACAGATCTTCAGGGCCGTCTCTGCACATTCAACGGACACACACGCAGAAAACAGCTCGCTCAGCAATCTCCCTCACCACCAAACGCTTGCAAACATTTCCGACGCCTCACGCAAAACATTGACATAATAGCCAGCCGCCCCCAAAACAGCGACAGTCTCTGCTAGTCTCTGTCTGCTAGTGTGTTTCCATGTGTGTGGGTGTGCGTGCCTGCGTTTGTGTCACACCTGAGTTAGTCTCCAGCCCATACCCGGCTTCACAGCTCGGGATCCTTTGACAGAACTCACAGTTGATGGGGGAACACTGGCGGCCAGGCTTACACTGGCAGGGTGTGGCCTCCAGCGGATTGCTGGGCCTAATCTGGCTGAACCCTTTCACTGCAGGTGAATGGGAAAACACACTCAATGCCATACAGAATGGAGCAGCACTGAAAGCAACATTGCACAGGAATATTTTTCCTGAAAAGCACTTTGGGGCGAAATTGTTCTAGGCTTTTCAGGCTGTTTTAGAAAGGCTACAGCAGAACTCTTCAATGTTTCCCCCTTCCGTGCTTACAGTTGATGCGGGGGGACACTGGATAAGATCCTAATTACAGTAATGTGAAAAATACTCCATGAGGATAAAACAACAACTATAGTTCAGATGCATTCATTTGTGGACGTTTAAATCGGCATATAGAAAATCAAAAACATAACGTTTTTTATTAAATGATTGTTTTCTTTTCAGATCTGCTTGCGGTGGGCACTGACCTGAGTCACAGTACTTCTGACGCTCACATACACGCTTTTGAGTCCATCCAGGCTGGTATTCCCCTGGACCACATCGACGACACTTGGTCTCTTCTGTCCCGAGGCAGTCCTCAAACACATATTGCCCTGAGAGAGAGAGAGAGAGAGAGAGAGAGAGAGAGAGAGAGAGAGAGAGAGAGGGAGAGGGAGAGGGAGAGGGAGAGGGAGAGGGAGAGGGAGAGGGAGACAGAGAGACAGAGAGACAGAGAGACAGAGAGACAGAGAGACAGAGAGACAGAGACAGAGACAGAGACAGAGACAGAGACAGAGACAGAGACAGAGACAGAGACAGAGACAGAGAGACAGAGAGAGAGAGAGAGAGAGACAGAGACAGAGACAGAGACAGAGACAGAGACAGAGACAGAGACAGAGAGAGAGAGAGAGAGAGAGAGAGAGAGAGAGAGAGAGAGAGAGAGAGAGGGAGACAGAGACAGAGACAGAGACAGAGAGACAGAGACAGAGAGAGAGTCAGAACGACAGGCAGACACACAAGCGATGATACTCTGCACACATGTTTCCTCCTTTCAAAGACCTACTGAATAAGAGGAGGGAGAAAGAGGGAGAATAAGTTGTGTTTTTTTTCTCTGGCAACGCTGGACCCCTTTTTGAGGCAGGGTGGCTGGGTGGGCAAGGACAGTACATGTGGCTTTTCTGAAGCTATTTCAGGCCTGTTCCCCATTTTTACATCCGTTTTCTTTTCTTTTGTAAAAACGATAGAATTACTGCTTCCATTGTGTAAGGAACTAAGAATACAGAAGCCATCTATTGTTATCAAAGCATTTTTTTTTTGTCTCTGGCTTATCAGTGAGCAAATACAGTCCGGATTGGTTTGATTGTGTAGTAAACGTGTGTATAGTGGAGTCACCTGGTCCACACATGTTACAGCATCGGTCATCTTTGAGGTATTGGTTTGGTCCACAGGCAGGTTTGGAGAAGGCCCTCTGGGAAATACAAGAAAACCTCTAAAACATGTCAGTTTGTATTGGTATGCACCTGACAAGTAACCTACCGTGTACAGACACACCTACACCCTACACCCCCCCCCCCCCCCCCCCCCACACACACACACACACACACACATCTGTGCATTTATACATGCACTTATCTGCAGACAATCTATTCACAAATGAAAATATGACTTCCTCAATTCTATTTATGATATATCGTCATGGGAGAAAGATGATTTTCGACTTAAATGGAAGAGACTGGGGAAAACAGTCCCTATAACTAATTCCATGTCTCTGCAGTCTTTTTCCATGGAAAACAGAACCTCGACAGAGCTCAATTTTGACCAGCAAACACTTGAAACATGAAAAATGTACGGTGGCGCCAACAGCGCAGAGAGACATTGTACAGATTGAATTCTCGAGGACCACTGTCAGGCTATAGACATGAGGTGGTCCGTCTTTCATAGCTTCAAACTGGGGAAGAGGAAGAACACTCCACCATTAGTTAATGCGGGAGACACTCAATGTGTTGCGGTTTTGCCACCTACGGTTGCGGGCATCGATTGAATACACACGCACTCAAACACACACACACCCACACACACACACACACACATACACACACACACACACACACACACACACACACACACCACCACCACAGCTTTGAACTCTTCCACTTGTGGGCAAGCAATCCTTTTGGCATTCTGCTGAATTTAAGAGTACGTGTTATTAGAGAAAATATGACGATGCCAGTTTCTTTACGCAGGTGTTCCTCAATCTGCACACTTAAACAAACCCCAGGCATAGAGTAACAAACTACAGATCGGGCTTCAAGGTTACCATGGAGAACGTCATGTTTCTTTAATCGGATGAGGGTTTGGATAATATCACCGGCAAGTATAAAAACCTCAAACAACTTTAGAAAGTTAAATTATATAATAATCTAGACAAAAAAACTATTTCCTCTTCGCTGCACTACAGGAAAAATTGCATCAACCCTCCTAGTATTGCCCTTTTATTTCTGTTTGCACAACAATGTGTCTAGTTTTTCTTAACTCTTCAGCCATGTGTCCCATTTTTTATCAGCCCCCTTGTTACCAACACCAACCATCGCTTAATGAGCCTACTTAAACAAAGCAGCTCAAGTCACTCTTTCTTTTCTTGTCCGACCACGGATATAAAAACGGATGCACCCCGTTCATATTTTGGAGAACATACTTAATAGGCCCCATGTGTTCCCAAGGTCTGGATGGCTGATATGTGAGGACAGCGGACCCATGCAGAGATACTGAGAGTGACTTATCCAGATGGTTTTAGGGGGGCAATTTTATTTGTTGTTTTTATTTATTTTTATTTATTTTTTATATAAGACTGTAACTAATGCATGTTACTGCAATTACATTTTATGTACTCATCAATGCATCATGTATCATTTAAAACCATCCTTTATACATGGCTTTCTCACGCCATTCTTGGTCACGATCTGATAGCATTTTATGAGGCCAACACAAGTTTAATCGTTCAAATAAAATAATATGATATCACATATCGCAATGAACTTCCAAATGATCAAATAAAAGCCACTGAAAAAAGACAGACAGGCATATGTCCAGACAGATGGGCAGAAAAGAGAGGGAAAGATTTGGGAATGTCATCATATCGATGGTTTCATACTACAGCAGTGACCTATCACTGGTCACTGTCACAACTAGGCCTATGCCAGAGGGCACAGGAAACCAAAGGAATGCTGGTAATCGTATTTTGCTTCCACCGCGTCATACCATCAGGTCATAATTACGAGGGTTAGTATGGTTTTCATACGCCAAATATACGAGACAGATCCACCCTAAATGATTATGGGCTATGATAAAATGCAGGATGGAAAACAGTCCCCGACATGACAAGGTTTGGCTATATAATCAGTCTTTGTCTACACGCAGAACACATTTTATGTGTGCACCATTGGCGTTTCTGTGCGCGCTTGTGTGCGTCTGTATGTGCGTGTCTGTGCACAAGGGGTTCAACGAGCGTATGTAAGGAAGAATCCATCCAATGTCTCCGTTTAGGTGAAAGGAGAATGGGGATCTCATGGGCAGCCGAACTCTTGGCTGTGATTTGCAAAAATGTTCTCTCCCTTTATCAGATGACTGATCAACGAGCTGTGTCAACAGCACTGAAGTGAATCTTCTTCCAGCCTGTCAGACCACCCGAGAATTTGCATAACCGCCCCCAGCAATCTGACACTTCATCGGGAAAAAGCCACCTCTCTCACACTCAAAGTTTTTCTTTTTTGGGGGGTGGGGTTGGGGGTGAGGGGTACTTCACTCTATATGTTGCACAATCATTCTTTGAGTATTATTGTGTGTCCTCCTCCAGTAGCCTACTGCGGAAGGTTTCACAGGTTTTCACGTGTTTTCTTTTTTGTATCTCCATCGATGCAATCACAAGAGACGACACGGCAATCAGGAACGTCGAACGTGCTGATAGTTTATTTAGCAGGGGCTTTTCCAAACTCACTTTATTATGCAACGCGGATGGGAGAGGGCGAGATTTAGTGAAGGGAAAACAACCTTCCTGTCCAAACCTAATGAGGTTGACTTCCAATAAGAGTGAAGCAGCCAAACACCCAGGGACAGACTTCTGGAGCCAGCAAGTTCCTCCACCACAACCACAATATAGTCCACCTGGAAATGCTTATATTGGACTGCGCTATGCCAATATGCACATGTACAGACTTTAACATTGACTGTTTGGAATTAAACAGCGTCAACAGGACTAGGTCTGAATAACTGGAGCTGTTGGAGGTCCAAGCCTCACAAGAATGACCCCTCAGATTGGGACATACTTTATTACAAAACTATAGTGCTAAATAAGTACTTTCTCTACAAGTCTTGTCTAGCTGTGCTGTTGAGCAAGGCCCCCCTATTAGGAATCCAAGAGTTTAAGAAGAAAAGGTAATTAATGAGCTGGATTAGAGTAAAGGCAGCGAGTGGATGACACACTGCTACACATTTCACATAATTCCACGTTGGCTACGTGCCTAAGTAGTCTTCAATCACTCAATAAAATATCAGTTAAAAGAGAGCTCGATAGATTCCAGCTAGTTTGTGCGCGGATCCTCTGGATACCTTTCAAAACGGGGAGAGGGGCGTGGTGGTGCACAAACACAATCCTACATCAACCACATTCAGTCAGTATATATAGCCTAGCATAAACACACCCATCACTTAACTCTGACTTTGTCAAAAATACATGGGCCTACGATATTTGTTGCTTTATAGGGTTTTAGTAGGGAATCACATACATCAAAAGGAACATTTATTTACCTGTGCGCACAATGTGATAAGTAGATTCGTAATCCAGCCTCGAAATATCCAATTGGTTGAAAAACTGGCTCTCATCTCTGCTGAGTAGGAAGACAGTCTGCTCTAATGTTGGTTTAGTGATGATATGTGCTCCAGACAATAAATAACATAAATATCTAGAGATTTCAGTCGCACTAAACGGGCTCAAATAGGGTTTGTCGGTAAAGCTGGTGGCGTTGCCAGATCATTCTTGCTCCACATTCCCTGTTGCGCTCCGCGCTCTGCTCTCTCACGATAAGTGTGAGGACAGCTGCTTGTTCCTGCTTGTAAAAGCTTACTGAATGGGAAAGATGAAACCCCTCCCATCTTGCAGTCACTGTGTGTGTGGAAAACGAGAGAGAGAGAGAGAGAGAGAGAGAGAGAGAGAGAGAGAGAGAGAGAGAGAGAGAGAGAGAGAGAGAGAGAGCGATCAGTGTTGTCCACAACCCTATTGTTTACATAAGAGTTAAACATAATATTGAACCTCGTGGATTTGCTGAAAAAATTGTCTGATTGAAAAAACTAACACAGAGAGATACTGTGTTATTGCTGCTTCTGGTTTACGGACAGTCCTGAAACTTAGATGTGCATAATGACATTTTCACAGTGGACGACTTCCAACTTACACCATGTGAAAAATATATATCTGGGCAAATTAATTTTGCGTGCTTTAGTCTGGGTATCATTAGCTTGAAGTATTGTGCTCAGGGTTGGTCAGTCTTATTTTGTCTTACCAACAACATCATCTATTTTCTTGCTTGCATCCTCCCCCACCTTTCCCCATATTTTCCTCTATCCCAGCACACCTTAAATCCTTATCATTTCCCTGTTTTCTCCATATCAGCTCACCTAATCGCTTCTCTTCCCTCCATATACCTGAATCAATCCCTCCTCCTGGGCCCATGCCCTCTGAAGCCTGCAGCCATATTCCTTTCATATTTGCATAACTGTCATTTTGAAGAAAGAAAGAAAAACTTTCTTCACTGTTATCAACCCCCCCCCCCCCCCCCCCCCCCCCCCCCGCTCTTTTGGCCTCTCGTTTATGCAAAAAGAGGACTGGCTAAGTCTGGCATGCAAATTCGGAAGGTAACACCCTCTACTTAGTTTGTTTTTCTTTCTGGGAGTGGAATAAAGTGTAGTTCCTGGAGTCTAGCTCTCACCAGCCCTTAACCTTCCAATAAAATAGGACAAACCACAATAGAATGCACCTTTCGGAACACTCCATGATCCAAAACGGATCAGTTCCCTTTTCCAAACCCCACGCTGGAGGGATAGGAATAGTTCAAGGCTGCAGGAAGCGTGATTCCAAAGTTGACTTGTTTCCATGACGATGACGCTGCGACGAGTTCTGCGCAAGTGACCACCAAGTTTGCCTTGATCACACAGAAGCCATTCAGGGGAGGAGAGTTGGCCATCATATCATTTCTAAAAATAGAACTGACAACAAGCCCTGGAAAAAATGTCCCCCTAGCCCCTGCCGATGTCTCCAAACACATTGACCGATGATCAGGGGAGAAACCTAAGACCCCCATCACCAATGTGGTTAGAGTTGGTTGCGGTATTGATTAGCATACGGAGAAGAGCATGCAGCCTCAGACACAAACCAGGAACATACAGGGGACTATCTTAAGAGTTCACTATGGTTACCCTCTCACTTTCCAATGAGTTCAAGTTTTGAAATTGTACGCTGGTGTGTTAACCTCTGCCCTCTCTATCCCTCTCTCTTTCTTTTCCCTTCCTCTCTCCTCCTCTTCTCGTAAAAGCATGCTGGGAGAGGCGTTTCTGTGGTGGGGCCTCTGGACTTAGCAGAGTAGCAATTAGGAGCTGGATTTGAATCTTGCTGGCTATCAAAAACCCCAACTTCACGATGTGCACGCCCCTATCCTGCATACATGCAGAGATCACGTTCCAACATACCTCAGCTTCACGAGGAAGATTCGTCTCGAACACCGAAGCTTTTTTGACCCGTTCGCCAACAGAGGCCACAGACCACAGTGGTGCTGAGCTCGGATATAGGCATAACACGGTCTTATTTGTCGGAGCGGTTCCCAAAGTTGGAACCAGAGCAGGCCAGATGTGTGCGCTGGCCTCCGTGGCCAGAACTAGCTGAATAGATGAGCATGCTGGGAAATGAGAAACCTTTATTGATACCATGAAATCTCGCTGGGTCATATATTCTGCAGAAAATAGGGATCTCATCCCTCTTTCTGTGTGCAGTGTGACTCCGGCCAGTTATGCTTTTCACCACGCACACATACGCGCACACACTGATAATCCCAGAGTGGGTTCGAATTTGCCAGGGAAAGAGGTCACGGGCTGGGCACCATGTTTGTTGGGCATGTCATCAAGGGGTTACAGTGGATATTATTATCGGCGATGTCCGAGAGGAGCATAGGCCACAGAGCCCTGACTCCATTGTTGAAGTGGTCAATACATTCTAGTGGCTCCCTACTTCAGAGCATGAAGCTCCACTCTGACCACTCGCTTTGGAAGCGACTCATAATTTCTGGCTCACCAGAGCTCACTCCATTCTTCTGACTAAGAGCTCCCAGTGGATGCCATTCCAACAAACACATTCACACAGTCAAAGGACCTCAACAACTTTGCTTGCAATGATAGCAAAGGGCTCATGCAAATCACTCAATCTCACCCTCCCACCTCTTTCACACACACACACACACACACACACACACACACACACACAGTAACATGTTCCCTTCACTACTGCACTTGGGTTTAGCTGGTGAGGGCTCAGTAGTAGCTGGTAAATATTAAGCTGGATATGCAAATGTTGTCCTTTGTCAGCATGTCAAATTGAGTAGTTAATGCCTGGGAGGCACTTCAAAGATTTATCCCTCAGCAAGCGCCAAGTGGCATTTAGTGATCCTGATATCAGCCTTACTGACCAGTTTCTTCAACGCTGCGAAATACTCTTTTAACCTACATGCCTTGATTCGTGGTAAAGCATGGGTTCATTCCTCAAAAAAGAAAAGAAAAGAGGGCTATGGGTAAAGGTAGGGGCAGTACTGTATGTCCCAGCTCTATGTCTTGAGGTGAGTTGTATCATGACTTTGTGAGAATGCCCCTTGGGGTGGACTTTGACATCTTGGCCAGACAAAGGAACATAAAATACTGAAGTGTTGAGTTGTGACAGCCCGATTGTGTGGGGCTGCCTGTATGTTTGCCTAGGGCTTCATTTTACAACCCTCGACACCTGCTCAAACTTTGAGCTGTGTACTGCAGGTGAACTGTGAATGTTTTTACACAAGCAAACACAGATGCTTGAACACACAAAGCACAATTGCTTGCACTATTAGACAGACACAGACACAGACACAGACACAGACACAGACACAGACACAGACACACTCTAAACCAAACCAGGCATACTCAAGTACACAATCGATCTTTGTTTATTATTTTCATGACACCAATTTCAAATGTACATAATATGGGTACCATACATTTAATTCAGTGTATCATACAGTTATTTACTTTGTATATCCAGAGTATATCCAGAAAAAAAAAACTGCTTGAAAATTGCGACACCCACTTTATAAAAACAAAGAAAGGAGACAACTTTCTGAGACACCGCAACACATAAAAAGCCGGGAGGAATTAGAGCGGGAGGGAATCATGATCAGTGTTCTTCTCTTCACGTTCACACTTCCAAAACAAAACCAAGTAGTGATAATATATCTTATGTGTGTAAGACTCTAAAAACAAAACTGACACACAAAGATGAAGAGCGAAACAATAAAGTGAAGTGCAAATTTCTTTGGAGGTTGAAATAAAGTTGCCGTTTTCTTTAAGACATAAATAAGTTATAAAATAGACACTATCAAAACAAAAAGACCAGTGACAGACTTGATGTAATAAAGGCAGATGATTACATTTTTTCAACTTCAAGTAGGCAAAACCTCTCCGAACCAAATAGACCAACCGGCACCACACCGAAATGATAGATGCCATAGAATAGTCTATGGCTCTGGGTTTAGTGTCTGCTGTTTTGGAGCCAACATTCGGTAGTTTCCATTCTAACCTAAAACTCCACAGACGAAAGGAGGACAGAAAGCAACCATGACCCTAACTTCAAGTCCCAAAATGGTGCCTGTACAAAATTCGAATTGAAACCTGCTAGGACAAACAATGACACTTTCCTCCACACGAGCAGAGCCGAGAGACACTGTAGATTTGAAAATAAAAAATAAAACATGTTCAACGAAGATGCTTTCTTCGGTCTGGAATGAGGCGCGCTCCCGGCCTGAGCAATAAGGGCCACGTTCCCCCCTCCGGACACATGTCACTGCTGTCACCCTATTATCCTCTTCTTAAAAATGGACGGTGTGACCTGCCACAGAAAAGCATGTCACCCCACCTTGACTTGACTTGACCACCCACCCTTTTCGAAATGAAAGTGAGTCAAGGAGACGCGACGGGGGGGAGGTAACTGACGTGGCTCGTTGGGACGTGGCCGGACTGGGGCCCCCAAGGGAAGTCCGGGGGGCTAAATCACTTCTTCCTCTGAAAGACGTTGGCCAGCATGGCGCCCGAGGTGGTCAGCTGACCCATCTTGCTCAGGAACTTGGTCTTGGCGTCCTCGCCCACCAGGCTGGCCGCGATGGACACGGAGCTGCGGAGAGGGAAGGGCGTCGACTTAAGCGAGGCGCGGTACAACCGTCAGGATTCATACAATTCATACACCCTGCGTGATTGTAAGTCAAATTCAATTCACTCAACCATTCAAGCAAAAAAAAAACGAAAAACAAAAGGCAGCGAGATCAGAGCCCAGCACTTCTGCTTTGAATGAGGCAGAAACACATGCTTGCAAGATGAAGAAACATCTTTGAAAAACCACCCACGCTATGACCCAACTCTCCTAATAAGTTAAACCACTGTCCTCTTTCCTCCACCTTTTCCTCCCTCTACCTTTTCTTCCCTTGCTTTCGTGGACAGCCACAGGCGCGCAGTGGGTGTGGTCTTGCGCTCCTCTTTGATACGCCCTGCTCGTGATAGACAGCTGGTACAACCAACCAAAAACGACCAGCACAGCGTTCTTTCAGCATTGATCAGAACCAACTAGAATTTTCAATTGGCTGGTGCTGTGTTGCAAGATTAAATAACTTCTCTACCAATGTAGTTTGTAGAAACAGTTTAGGAGTTGATCTGCTGTATGTAAATAATTTGCTTCCAAAACGACCGGAAAGAGTGTCTGGTCTTTAGCAGCGTACAGCATTTCTGGGATATTTCAGCAGCTTCCACTACTGGGTTGTAAGTATCTACAGATGGGCAAGCAGGGATGGGAGGAGCCTTCCCTCCAGGGGCGTAAACCCCACACAACGGGCCCGGTCCCAACACTATGAAGTGGCTTCCTTTCCCAGCCTCGTCCCCAAATAACTGGCCTCCTGCCTAAACACAAGGCGGCCGGCAGTCTTTTTTTCCCCTCCCCTGTGTTGCTAACCGTCTTACCCTTGGGCGTCTCCGAGTCCCCGGTTCTCCAGCTTGATCTCACATTCCCTGACCATGGAGCTCAGGATCCCCTGTGAGGACACGGTGAGACAGTGTCGGTTCAAACCACCGATGGCGGTGCAGTGAAATTACACAACATTTTGACAACGTGTCCCCCCCCCCCCCCCCCACCCACCCACCCCCACTCCCTCAGAATGTGAGTCCTGCATGTGTGTGAGGGCGCGTGCGTGTACCTCATGTTCCGGGGATAGCTGCTCCATGTCCGCGCGGAGACACCTAAGGCCAGGTAGGAAGTGGTTCACCATCAGCTCCTCGGAAATGACTGCAGAACGGCCAGTTAAGGAACAACCCCACAGACACAGAGACACAGACACAGACACACACAAAAGGACCTCTATTGTGAGACGATCCAACGAAAGACCTGCAGCTCTGCCACGACGAGCCTCAGCCACAGAGGGAGGGCCGGGGTAGTGCAGTGGGGGGGCGGGGTGCGGGGGGGACAGGGCTACACCGATCCCCAAGTACAGCAAGTGTGTGTGTGTGCTCGTCTGCGTGTGTACACTCTCGCCAGGCGGGGGTTAGGGACGGTGTCGAACTGAGCCATATAACTTCCAGTCCACCCTCCCTCCACCCCCACTTCCTGTGTGCCAGACACATACCCAGTCCCTCACATGATTGTCTATGCTGGGAACTCTGACCAGGAACAAGCCAGCCAGAGCACTCCTTCCTTCTACTTCTCTTCACCTCTGTCTGTCCTACACAGAGCCCTCTCTTTGCTCAACCAACCCTACAATTACCCAGTGGGCACAAAACGGACCATTTATTTTCCTTACTGGACCTGCCAGCAGGGTGGAATAACAGTGCCAGCCCCGACACACTCACAAGATAACACCCACAAAGACAGACAGAGGAGACCTAAGAGCACACCATGCAAAATGGCGCTTGGCTTGCAATAATGCCCACTCTCTCAGTCTTTCCCTTTCTCTGTCGTTCCCTCAACATTTTCTCTCTTACTCGCACGCACACACACACCCCCACACACACCCACCCACCCACCCACCCACCCACCCACCCACCCACCCACCCACAAACACACACACTGCACACACCAGGCAGAGACAAGCAAATATCGCCGAGCGGAGCCCTGAACCACAGACTCTTGAGTGACCTTTATAAAAACATGTCGGCGCTGTAAGCAGCGGTGGCCCTAAACCCTGTTATTCCATGGGCCTCTGCTCTGAGTCACGGCAAAAAAACTGGAGGAACACCCTCCCGATGAAAGCCAGCCAAACTCCGGCCGCGCTTAAATCCCCGAGGGCTACGCACAGAAGTAAAAAAGCCAGATCACAGACAGTCTACTCCTAAAAGGGCATCCAAGCTGCAAAAAACAGCCCTTTCATTTCAAAAAATAAGTTGCGATGTTGTTCTGTGGCTATGTAGTGCAAAGCGTTATGTTCCACAAACATTTACGACCACTATGAACCGCACTCAATATCTAAAAATGAGGATGTGATTTCAGAAGAGCCGACCGCTGTGCCCTTGGAGTTTGCCCTATTTGACCCGGGGGAAGGATACAGCAGCAGGAGAGGGCGCTGTAGGCCTCGAACAGCTGCGTGGCGATGTCGATCCGCTTGCTCTCCGCCGTCTGACTGTTGTTAACCAGCGCTAGCTTGTGCAGGTGGGGCAGCACGACTGGAAGACAGCGTCCAAACAGGGGGGTGACGGTTAGCCATCGAACAATCAAAGGTGCTCTTTGTTTTTCCAACAGTAGACGAGTAAAATAACTCTTGGCAACAAGGCTGTTTACGACAGATACATGTTGGCGTTCTCAGGCGCGCCTTTTCCGGCGGGGCTTACACTCGTCTCGGAAGCGCGGCTCGGCGTTGGGTCCGACCCGTCCGAAGGTCCGGATGATCTCCATGTGCAGCGAGTGCTGGTCCTGGTACTGCGGGTCCTCTAGGAACGACGCCAACTGCATCTTCACGCGCTCCAGCAGCTGCACACAGAGACAAAAAGCTCTGCTGTATCCGATAGTGGACATAGAACTTTGTGCTAAAACTGCCTTCAAGTGTCATAACAACTAATCCATAAGTTCTATTATATGTAATCTATATAAAAATAACAAAACGTGTATTTTCCCGTGTGTGCGGGAGTCTTACCTCTTTCTGGGTGACGGTTTCCATGATGGTGCCAAAGGCAGGGATGGTGGATATCCTCACTGAGCTAAAGAGCACAGAGACGTTAAAACACTGCTCTGGGAACAGCCACCGGAGGACATCCATGCTAGCACTGCTCAACAGCCACAGTCCTGCTGCTTGAATTCGTTCAATCATCATTATAATGTATGATTCATAACGGAGAGTAGACAGAAAATGTGTTTTCATTGAAAGTACTAATATGATAATATCGCTATCGTGACATGTATGTCAGTCTATAAGACAGTGTAGAAAGATGTATGTTGGCAGGTTTGTACGGCTTGGAGCTATGTTAGCCGGCTTTCCTCTTTATTAGGTGATACATCTCAAATAGACAAGGGAAAAACCCTGCAGGACTGAGAGTTGAGCTGATTGGCTTAATTCAACAGGAAGTGACATCATTGAAATGGGTGGTGTGGTAAGCAAGGTTAATGGGTGACGCTAAAATCATTCCGGGGGTCAGTACAGCTAGCAGACTTAACGTACGGAACAAAAGAAAGAAAGAAAAAAAAATATCAGGAAAGAGATAAACTCGGCTGCGTGTCAACAGTGCAGAGAGGCTTTCTCTACACGTTTCTTTTCCTCGACACTGTAACGTAAACACCGGATCGGCACTAGTATCCACTGTCCCATTGAAGAGTTAGTTCTAACATAAGAACCAAGGCGAGGAGAGACCGGGTGGAAGCCTCTCTGCACAGTTGACATGCAGCCTGGCTAATGAGAGGTTCAGGTGAGGGGTTCTTGGGTGCGTTGACTCACTATTCGGGGCCACTGCAGAGTGTTATTAGGGCCGGGACGGCCCGGCGGTCTACTAACGCTTCGCTCATGCCTCGCAGAATCAACTGTAAACCCACCAGAGATCAGGAAGAAAGACAGGGAGGGACAGAGAGAGAGAGGGAGGGACAGAGAGAGAGAGAGAGAGAGAGAGAGAGAGAGAGAGAGAGAGAGAGAGAGAGAGAGAGAGAGAGAGACAGACAGACAGACAGACAGAGAAGGACAAAGAGAGAGAGAGAGACAGAGAGAAGGACAAAGAGAGAGAGAGAAGGACAAAGAGAGAGAGAGAGAGAGAGAGAAGGACAGAGAGAGAGAGAGAGAAGGACAAAGAGAGAGAGAGAGAGAGAGTAGGGTGGACAGATGATGTGGTTAGAGAGAAGAATAGATGGGGGGAAGACAAGGGTGCTGGGGGAGGTAATGGGGCAAACATAACCAGCCTCAACATGAAGGGTTGGTTACGGTTCTTGTTTAGGGGCCTCAGGTTCCTAAGGCCAGGGTGAGGAGGGGGCTTAGGAAAGGGTGGGGGTGGGGGTGGGGGCTTACAGGCAAGGATGCCAGGACAGCATCCCACACAGGCAATTTACAATGCTAAACTGGGTTAGTGTCGCAGACTGATGATGCAAATGTTTGTTGGATCAGTAGCTGGCCATTCAAAAAGGCCTAGTTCCGCAGAAGACATGCAGATTTGAGGAGTGTTTTAAGTATCTTTACTTGAAGAGGATACGCTTACATTACTTCTAGAATAACCAGAGACTGAGCCAAGTGTTAAGTTAGTGGAACTGGCAGATGAACGAGGGTTAGTTTGTCGCAGACTGATGATGCGTGCAGGCATGGTTAGTTAGTGATGGTGGTTATTAACAATGGCTGTGAACGTGAAGGAGATGGTCGGTCGCACCTCAACCTCCACAGGAGCAACCAGTCATGTCACAATGAACCTATTCCACTTAAGATTCATTGGGATTCAGATACAGATACAGATACATGTATTTTCCAACACGCCACTGTGGTGGTAGTGCAGTGTACAGCTGTTCAAATAGAACATCGCTATGAACTTTGTCCGTCCGTTCATCCTACTTTTTGGAGGGGTTGCTTCCAGGAGGTCGAGGCGTGGACGGAGGCGGAGCAGAGGGGGAGAGAGACGCGGCGCGAGAAGTGTTTTTTTGGTTTTGTTTTGTGTCCACTTACATTTCGGGGTCACTGGAGAGAGTGATGAGAGCGGGGACCACTCTCTGAGCTACCAGCGTCTCATTCACCCCCTTCACCAGCAGCTGAGTGGACAAGCCAGCCGTGAGGTCACAGGCGTGGGCGGGGCATAAGACAAAGGGCGAGCAACACCGCCGACAAAGAAAAGGAGGAGGGATGGGGCAAGGGACAACAAAAAAGAAAGAAAGGTGTGATATACAACGACTAAAAACAGTAGCAGTAAGGCACAGAGGTTTAAACGGGGGGGAGGGGGGGTTCCCAAACACACGCACACATTCACGCACACAAACACACACCGAACCAAAAGATCAAGCAAAGCAAAGCTGTCAAAAGCTATCGCTGAACATGGTGGTAAGACTTGTTGCTCCCAACCACAGATTCAGAGTCAGATAATCTGAAGTTTAGAAACAATAACACTGTACGTGACTTTTTAACTTGCTCTGTGGTTGTGGGCAACTTTGAACCCAGTGACAACGGCAGACAGGCTATACCACTATGATATGGTCAGAGAGAGGGAAGGGGGGTATTTGGGAAAGGTCTACATCACAACGGTTAAGGGGGAGGACTGTACCATTCCTCCTCACCCGTGATAGGCCAGTGTACAAAAAAGGGGCCGGTGGTGCCGGAATTAAAATGGAATGGGGCCTTTGAGGGCACATGTTTTTGGGGAGGCTAGGGAGTTCATAAGACAGCAGCCAGTTAGTAGACACAGTATCACAATACAGCAATAGGAAGCACGACTTGCACACTCAGCAACTGCATTTAGTGTAGCAAGCAGAACACATTTTTACATATTACAAAAGAATAGGCAATAACTTGAATTGATGAAACACAGGTCTAAGCTTCTCTTCAGAGAATCTATGGTGAAGCAACCATTTTTACACATCTCTATAATTCTTGAAAAAAGAATGAAATATGAATTCATGGAGATAAGTAATATGGTTATGTCCTGTGTGTGTGTGTGTGTGTGTGTGTGTGTGTGTGTGTGTCAGCGTTGGTCCCAGTGGGGTGCCGTACCTCGAACATGCGTGCGGCGGTGCATCGGACCAGGGCGGAGGTGTGGACCACGCCGTACCACAGCACCGTCAGCAGCAGCTCGTGGTACACGGGGTTAGCCCTGAAAGACACACACACACACACACACACACACACGTTAATAATACTATACACTCCCCACAAAACGCCTCAGAACTAGAGCTTCAGAATGAACGGAGACAAAGTCGGGTGGGAGCGGGTCTCCTCTCACCCCAGCTCTATGAAGGATGCCTTGAGGCTGTCCAGGGGCGCGTGGGACAGCGACAAAGTGGTCATCACGTCCTCCAGGAAGCCCACCAGCAGCTTACGGTCATCCTCCTACACACACACACACACACACACACACACACACACACACACACACACACACACACACACACACACACACACACACACACACACACACACACACACAATTCAATGCACCGCTACAAAATATTCGAGGGACGACTGGGTACAAGACAGACCAAAGCTCTTTTCCTGAACTAGATGGTGGACGGTAGCCTACGTGAGTGCGCTAAGATATTTTGTCCGGGTTACCTGATTGTAGCATGTCAGTACTCCGGTGGCATATATAGGGACCGTGGCCTTGGTCAGGATACCGTCCCCAGTCAAAGCATCTGAGGACAGGCAGGAGACAAACATAATTCCCCTTTAGAACCACAATACCACAATTCCAGAGGCATCCGTCAATGAAGAGACAAAGAGGAGAGGGAAAACGCCCAGTGGTTGGCTTAAATGGTTGTTAACCACCAGCGTTTTGTGTGTGTGTGTGTGTGTGTGCGTCTGTGTGGAATTCCCACGCACTGGTTTTCCGAGGCCCCCACTTACCAACGTTCTCTTCCGAGAGCCGGAGGATTTCCTGGAACTGGGGCTTCACCTGGAAGGATGAGGTTTCGGAAAAAAACAAACATGGATTAAACAACGTCGAAAAGAAACAAAAACGCAGAGAACACGCCTGAGCACACGCACACACGCAGACGCGCACGCGCACACACGCACACGCACGCGCACGCCAGCGTTACCCAGCCTCTCGGGCTGACCTTGGTGTTAGTGAAGATCTTGCCGAAGGTGCGACAGAGCCGCCAGAAGAAGCGGGAGAACTCGTGAACGCAGGTGGAGGAGGTGACGTTGATCCGGCCCACGATGTCGATCAGCTGGGGGAGGCTGGAGACAGAACCAAAACAGGGGGGTAGGGGGGTTAGGGGGGTGTCAGCAGCACTCCACAAAACTCCCGATCCTTCCATCCCCAGTGTGAGAGGAGGGAGCCAGGGAACCTCCACGGTAGCCCCAGATGTAACCGCCTATGTGGATGTGTTCGTGAGTGGGTGTTGTTGCAGTTAGCGCATGTGTGTTTGTGTGCACGTGTCTGTGTATGTGTGTGTGTGTGTGTGTGTAGGGGTCTCTGCGTGCGTGTTTATGTAGATTGTGTGCGTGTACACTGAGATTGTGAGTGTGTCTGTGCGTGTGTGCAGGGTTCTCTGTGTGGGTGTTTATGCAGTGTGTGTGTGTGTGTGTGTGTGTGTGTGTGTGTGTGTTTACGCAGTGTGTGTGCATATACAGTGAGATTATGAGTGTGTGTTTATGCTGTATGTGTGTGTGTGTGTGTGTGTGTGTGTGCGTGTCTCACAGCTGGTTGACCACCCAGAGCATGCTGCCCCAGCCCGTGGTGCCCTCATGCTCCAGCTGGTGGTCGTAGAGGGCCAGCAGCACGCCCAGCGTCTCTCGGCTGCCGATGATGGTGGCCACGTCCTGCAGCGGGGACGCCGGCCGGGGGAACCGCGTCACTGAGGGGAGAGGTCAAAGGTCGCGGGATGTCAGGTGCGAAGTGGTGTGTGACGGAGAAAGACGGAAATAGACAGCATGTATATCTGTGACGATGAGACAGTGAAATGGACAGCATGTACAGTGGGGCCAACAAGTATTTAGTCAGCCACTGATTGTGCAAGTTCTCCTACTTAGAAAGATGAGAGAGGTCTGTAATTTTCATCATAGGTACACTTCAACTATGAGAGACAAAACTGAGAAAAAAAAAATCCAGGAAATCACATTGTAGGATTTTTAAAAGAATTTATTTGTAAATTATGGTGGAAAATAAGTATTTGGTCAATAACAAAAGTTCAACTCAATACTTTGTAACATAACCTTTGTTGGAAATGACAGAGGTCAAAAGTTTCCTGTAAGTCTTCACCAGGTTTGCACACACTGTAGCTGGTATTTTGGCCCATTCCTCCATGCAGATCTCCTCTAGAGCAGTCATGTTTTGGGGCTGTCGCTGGGCAACACGGACATTCAACTCCCTCCACAAATTTTCTATGGGGTTGAGGTCTGGAGACTGGCTAGGCCACTCCAGGACCTTGAAATGCTTTTTACGGAGCCACTCCTTCGTTGGCCGAGCGGTGTGTTTGGGATCATTGTCATGCTGGAAGACCCAGCCACGCTCCATCTTCAATGCTCTCACTGATGGAAGGAGGTTTTGGCTTAAAATCTCACGATACATGGCCCAGTTCATTCTTCCCTTAACACGGATCAGTCGTCCTGTACCCTTTGCAGTAAAACAGCCCCAAAGCATGATGTTTCCACCCCCATGCTTCACAGTAGGTATGGTGTTCTTGGGATGCAACTCAGCATTCTTCTTCCTCCAAACACGACGAGTTGAGTTTTTACCAAAAAGTTCTATTTTGGTTTCATCTGACCACATGATATTCTCCCAATCCTCTTCTGGATCATCCATATGCTCTCTGGCAAACTTCAGACGGGCCTGGACATGTACTGGCTTAAGCAGGGGGACACGCCTGGCACTGCAGGATTTGAGTCCCTCTCGGCGTAGTGTGTTACTGATGGTAGCCTTTGTTACTTTGGTCCCAGCTCTCTGCAGGTCATTCATCAGGTCCCTCCATGTAGTTCTGGGATTTCTGCTCACCGTTCTCATGATCATTTTGACCCCACGGGATGAGATCTTGCGTGGGGCCCCAGATCGAGGGAGATTATCAATGGTCTTGTATGTCTTCAATTTTCTTACAATTGCTCCCACAGTTGATCTATTCACATCAACCTGCTTGCCTATTGCAGATTCACTCTTCCCAGCCTGGTGCAGGTCTACAATTTTCTTCCTGGTGTCCTTCGACAGCTCTTTGGTCTTGGCCACGGCTGAGTTTGGAGTCTGACTGTTTGAGGCTGTGGACAGGTGTCTTTTATACAGATGACAAGGTCAAACAGGTTCCATTAATACAGGTAACGAGTGGAGGACAGAAGAGCTTCTTAAAGAAGAAGTTACAGGTCTGTGAGAGCCAGAAATCTTGCTTGTTTGTGGGTGACAAAATACTTATTTTCCACCATAATTTACAAATAAATTCTTTAAAAATCCTACAATGTGATTTCCTGGATTTTTTTTCTCATTTTTGTCTCTCATAGTTGAAGTGTACCTATGATGAAAATTACAGACCTCTCTCATCTTTCTAAGTAGGAGAACTTGCACAATCAGTGGCTGACTAAATACTTGTTGGCCCCACTGTATATGTGTGCCAGTGATTGTGAGTGAATGAGTGAGTGAGTGAGAAAGTAAGTGAGAGAGAGAGACATAGAGAGAATGTATTTGTATGACGGTGTGAAAGAGGATGTCTATGCAGAGAGGAAGAGACAGACAAATATGTGAAATATAGAAAGAGTATATGTGTACGTACATCTTTGAGAGAGTGTATGTGTGCGTGTGTGTGTGTGTGTATATGTGTGTGTCCCACCCTCGATGGCGGGGATGTCTCCCTGGAGCCTGGCTCTGCTGGTGAACGGGGCGTTCTGGAGCACCACGGAAAACAGGGGAGGGATGAGAGACTGCAGGGCCGACAGGAACATGTGCAGCTTGTGTTCATCTAGACCGTGCTCCCCCTGCTAGATAGACACACACACACACACACACACACACACACACACACACACACACACACACACACACAGTAACGTAAGATGATATGCTAAAACAACTCACCGGACCGGTTTCCCCCGGGGCCTTGGCGCCGCCGGCCCCCCGCTCACCTTGAGCAGCTTCTCGATGCGGCTGAGCAGCGCGGGCATGAGCGTGCTCTGCAGGAAGCCCAGCTCCGTGGTCCAGGCGGCGAAGGCCGGGATGAACACCTGGTGGATGGCGCTGACCACACGCTCCGACGGGTCGCCAAGCGACAGCAGCATCAGCTCAAAGCCCTGGAGGGGGAGGAACGTACACACACACACACGCACGCACACACGCACACACGCACGCACGCACGCACACACGCACACACGCACATACGCACACGTCAATGTACAGCGCGCACACATTTTGAGTTACTTCCATCCACTTTTGATATTTGAGGCCAAAATCAACGAACAAATGACTGTTTCTCAGACTACATCGGTGCGGAGACTGACGGCAGAGGTTATTGAATGTTTTTAACCAGGAATGTGCTCATTAATCTGGGGCACACTAGAATACCCCTCACCCCCCCACAGACCTGGGGGTACTTGTCGGGGCCATCGATGTAGCCCATGACGATGGTACTAACACTACTACTGTATATCTGATAGCAGACTAAGGTGGGGTTTGTTATGGTTGGTGTGTTGGTGCTATCGTCGCTAACGCTAGTGTACGCGGTGCAGCGGTAGGGCCCCCCCACAGACCTGGGGGTACTTGTCGGGGTCATCGATGTAGCCCATGATGATGGCCAGGCTCTTAACCACCGCCTCTCGCACCATGTCTGCCTTGTCCTCTGTCAGCATCTGCTGCAGCATGGAGAGCACCAGGGAGCTGCGGATCTCCTTCTGCGAGGAACGCGGGCGGACACACACACACACACACACACACACACACACACACACACACACACACACACACACAGACGTAGGAGCCACTGTGAGTGTACAAAAACACTACTGTATATAACTCCTAGTCTACTGACTGACACGTAATGAATGCTACTTTATTGTGGCACTGAGGGCTCAGAGCAACCACTGGCTTGGCAAGTTTCGGTTTCTTACAGGCAGGTACGGTGCTAAGGCCCCACAGGACTCTGCTACCAACAACCTCCGCTCCGGGTACTTGTGGTTGATCTACAGAGAAGAGAGAGAGATATAAAGAGAGAGAGGGACATGGTGAAGAGGCGTTCAAGAAGAGGAGAGGGGGCACAGGCTATATAAGACCCCGATGGAAACAAACAAAAAAAGGAAGAGAAATACAGTGAGTACAGACAGACAAAACACGTCATCAACGGGGGGGGGGCGCAGTCTGCCAGACGTTTCTTTGTTTGTCCCTGGGGGGGATGTTATCATGCTGCTGTCCTGCCGGGAGCGTTGTTGCCACAACGAAAATCGTGTCGAGTGCGTTGATAAGAAAGCTACTGCCTAAGAGGGCAGATGGCCCAGAAAACAGCTGAGCTCGGTCTTATCTGCCGTAATCGGTGTTTGGGGAAACAAGGGCTCAAGGACCCGGGTTATCTAAAAGAAATACGACGTAGTCATCGTTTCTCCTTCAGTTTTTTGGGGAGGGACGGAAAAACAGGAGCACCCACCTGCTCCCAGCACTGGGGTAGGAGTTCGGCTTCCACGCGGGTGGGACCCACGTGCCTCGCAAAGGCCACGCAGCCCGTCAGGATCATCTGCCTGTGGAGACGCACACACACACGCACACAAATACATACAACCCAGATCAAGGATGTTTGAGATTATGTCGCCAGACAGGGCAACGCATTGCTCATGAAACAAAACCACTGACACTGGTACGTAACGTACACTGCATTATACACTTAGCCACACACCAAGGAGCTTTCAATCCCGGCCCCGCACACAAGACACGCGCACCTAGACCGCACGCACGCACGCACGCACGCACGCACGCACGCACGCACGCACGCACGCACGCACGCACGCACGCACGCACGCACGCACGCACGCACGCACGCACGCACGCACGCACGCACACACACACACACACACACACACACACACACACACACACACACACACACACACAAACCTCTGCTCGTCGTCAGGTCTCTTGATTAGGTTGAAGAGGATGTGGAGGAGCTGGTCTCTCTCTTTAGGCTCGGGGTGAAGACACGCCGTACACAGGATGAGAGGGATCAACTCCTAGAGACACACACACGCACGCACACACGCACACACACAGGTGGATAAAGATCAATTTGGTGGGAGGTATGTGGGTTAGGGTTTTCACCAGACAGCAGGGAGAATGGGTAACTATTAGGTGAAGCAGGCCTTGGTTTGAGTGTGTGTGTATGTGTGTGTGCGTGTGGGGGGGGGGGGGGGGGGGTTGAGGGATTAAGAGAAGCCACCACCAAAACCACAGTCAACCAAGACACAAGGGCAGGCAGGACACGTGCACGTGGTTGGTTCATTGCTGTAGCTGGACTGACTGGCTGCTTTTGATTCTACTGACAGAGCAGATCATAGAGTAGGTGTATGGTACACTGTGTACTGTTGCACATATATCTACCCCCCACCCACACACACACACACACACACACACACACACACACACACACACACACACACACACACACACACACACACACACACACACACACACACACACACACACACACACACACACACAGGTAAACAGTTTTTTTTTCTGGCAAAAACTAAATGGATTGAGTTTGTGCCAAGTTCAACGCCCCACCCATCAAGCCAGGCTCGAGGACAGAGGGACCCAGGGCAGGGCTGTGCCCTTGATGCTGGCTGCCTCTACCAGACCTCCGTGTCTGTGGTCGGGCCGGCTCTCCGGCTCCACACACCCAAATTAGAGAGCACACACCGGCCAGGGGGTTAAAATAGCCCTCCTTCAAACACTTTCCCAGGAAGATGTGCCATTTTCCTGTTGCACTTTGGCAGGACGACCGAGTTTTCCAGTGCTCCGCGTTGGGACTTGTGTACAGGACAGGACTAAACATTGAGGAGAACGTTGGTAACTGGCACTAGCTGTATTATATGCATACACTCTTATTATGCGTTGGCTACATCCAGCCCTGTTATATGAAGAGAATGTCTAAACAACTGCGGACGTTTTCTTTCTATGATTGACCTGTTTGCCGAGCAAAAGCCGGATGAAACAAACGCGTCGACCTCGACTTCTCCCTTTACCGCCGGCTGATGAGGCAAGCCCACCTAAAGGCTGAAGCTGGAATGAACCCTGGGTGAACCAGCTGTACTCCGGAGCCCCCCTCTGCTCCGCCAGGCTCCGGGTCCCCACATCAAACAGCCGGGCTGGCGGTGGGTCAACACTGTGGGCAGGGAGACGGAGCCGAGTGGAACACAGCTTTGGGTGGGGGGGGGGGGTTGGTTGAAGTGCCCCTCTCCCCTGACTGCAGGGGCTTAACAGAGAGGACGTAGGAATCATGCCCTTTTCTGCAACGAAGGAGCCCTGCACCTTGGCCGGGTCTCAAACGGTGCAAATGTGCCCTGCATGGTTTCCTTGTCTCCTCTCCTTCTGACTGCCCAGAGCAGGGTGCCAGCCAGAGAGTCAAGCCCAGAGCTCTTTGTGCTGCAGAATGTTTACAGCCTTAAAGTTGGCTTGCTTACCGTGGCAATCTTCTAGGTGTTACGAGCAAAAAAGGGGAAGTGAGACGTTAAGACATATTGATTCTCTTTATGGTCGAAACGAGTTCTGAGGAAAGCCACAGTGTAGATAAAAAAAAAAAAAAGTGTTGACCATCGGCGTGCGAGCAGACACGCCTATACGCACACACAAAGCCACATAAAGCGTGACAATAACAGAGCTCACCTATCGGAGTTCCTTATAGAACCTTCTAGAGACAAATTGACCAAAAAACAAACAAGTGAACTATATGGGCCGCCCTTGCAACTTCTGTCTGTTCTACCGCACAGTCTACAGCTGTCGTCGTAGTGCTCGCACAGCAATGGGGGAATGCAGGAAACTCTGGCTCCGCAATCCTACTCTGTACACCCCCCTCCCCCCACACCCCCGCCAATAGTATCGTGAAGATAAATAGTTGTACAGCTCGAAGGCATGCTGTGGACGCTGACTTATGGGGACGGCTGATAAGGAGGACAGGTGGCAGGCGAGAGGTCAGGCACTCTATAATGTACTGCTGCAATCAGGCCTAACAGCTCTGGGGAAATCTCCCCCCTCCCCCCAAGACACCAAACGCTTGGGGTGTGAGGCGGACTAACTCGAGCGTTAAATGCACCAGTGTGTGTGTGTGTGTGTGTGTGTGTGTGTGTGTGTGCGCGCGCCTGAGTTTGTACAGTGTAATGGGTATTCTGGTATTCACCACAGAAGCACACAACATCTCTCTCCATCTACCCTATTGCTCCTCTGTTCAGCTTGTTTTTCCAAGATTTTGGGATGGAGGCCACTTTCTCCATAACTGTCATTCATCAGCTATGCAAATCCCCTAGATTGCCTAAGGGGCCTGCCTGGGTGAACTCTTTGAGCCACATCTCACCCCCCTCCCTCCCTCTCTCTCACTCTCACTCTCACTCTCACTCTCACTCTCACTCTCACTCTCACTCTCACTCTCACTCGATCTCTCACTCTCACTCTCACTCTCACTCTCACTCTCACTCTCACTCTCACTCTCACTCTCACTCTCACTCTCACTCTCACTCTCACTCTCACTCTCACTCTCACTCGATCTCTCACTCGATCTCTCACTCGATCTCTCACTCGATCTCTATCTATTTTGAACACACAACGACAAGAGAGGCCATTGTGTGTACTGAAAGTCTCTCACCAGGAGTTTAGGGGACCTTTAGTACACTTACGAGGACATCGTGCAGTTGTCAGGCTGGTTAATATTAACCATACGGCCCGTCTCGGCTGAGAGAAACACACACAAAGCGCTCTGTGAAGCCACGTCGTTACGCTGGAGTCTGCAGGCGACGACACAACGACTTTCTAGTTCCCTCAACACTCTGTCACGGATAGCGACCACAAAAGCACAGCCAATGAGACGAGCAAAACGCAATGGGAACCAATCTCAAGATGGGGGCGGAGGGGAAGGCACAGCACACAGGGAAAGGCGAAGGACACAGGCGCCCTGCAGGCTTCAGCCCCCTCCTCAATCAAGCTATGGCTAACGCTAACCTGGGGCGCTTAAGGCCAATGGCGTCGACGCAATAGCGTCTTCTATTCTATATCCCCGGACTGGCTTGTGGCCAATGAGGGAGGAGGGGGCGTTCAGCTGCGGCAGGGCGCCCGAGTCCCAGTGAGGTGGGGCATGCCGATGTGGGTGTGAGTGACTCACCTGGCACAGGTGCGCAACCATTCTCTAGGAGCAGAGAGGCATGCACGAGAGCGGGGGGAAAGGGGGGGGAGGATGAATGAGAACAAGTGTGAGAGAAAGAAAGAAAAGAACGAGTGAAAGAGTGGCAGTAGAAAATAAATCGAAGACGACACAAAATTCCAGTTGTGGGGGTGAATGGGGGCGGGGTCCTCGAAGGAGGAGAGATGACGCGTGGGTGAAGCAGCCGGCCCGCCGCGGCCGTGACGCTGCACATCCCCAATGGAGGAGGGGGGGGGGGGGGGGGGGGGGGAGGGGGGGTGGGCTACCTCACGCTTGGCCAGGAGGACGTTCGGCACGATGTGGGGGAGACAGCGGCCCAGCATCAGCGTGACACTCTCCTCACTGTCGGCTATGCGGGACACCTGGAGAGAGGGGGGGGGGGGCAAGAGAACGTGGTCAGATATGGAACCCTCGTTGTCATTGAAAGCCGTGGCAAGAGTCACTGTAGGAACGGTCTGGTCCTGTGGGTGCGCGCACGCTGCTGACCTCGGCGCCCAGGCGGCTGTCGGAGGACATCTTGCAGAAGGAGAGCAGGGCCTGCTGGAAGGCTGGGGACAGCTTCCTGGTGTGCGCACAGGGGGACAAAAAAAAACGCTAAGTCTGAAGGGAGCTGCAAATGTGCATGCATACACACACACACACACACACATACACACACACACACACACACACACATTTTTTACATATTTGAAAACGAAATAAATGCATTTTGCTTCTGTATGTCCATATCCACTGCAGCCGATCTGCTGTTTTAGAGGACATAAACAATATCGAAGCATTGCATTGGCAGTACACTGGCGCCTCTTAGTGGTAAGATGGGAGATCTACACGTTTATCTACAACTTTTGTTAAAGCATACTGTAAACTAGGGAGGGTAACTAGAGGCCTCTCTAACATTTCTTTGCAAACATTTCATTTTTGAACTGATCGGACCTGTTGGGCTGGTCAAACTGGATGGGCACCCTGGTCTTTAGCTTGGCATGGTGGGTTGTGATCTGGGTGGGGGGCTCGGAGGGGACGACAGCAGGGGGGACATCGGCGTCCGAACTCCCCCGGATGTCCAGGTACTGCCCGTTGTCCAGGGGCGGCTGTGGTGGGGCCTGGGGCTGGGAGGGGTCTGAGGAGGAGGGGGCATCGGGTCTGGGCTGAGAGCCCAGGTCCAGCGGTGCGGGAGGTGGGCTGGAGACGCTCTTCCTCAGGGTCTGGATCTCACTGTGGACAGGGAAATCCACAGATAACCTTTGGTACAACCCACTTGGTTATGTGTGGATATTTAACACATCAGCACGCAATGGCACACAAACGCACAGTCAAACCACACACACACTCAATCACTCATACAGACACTCGCACACCTCTGTAGTTTCCGGATTTGCTCGGCCAGGCTGTCTTTCTCGCTGCTCAGCAAGCTGATCTGGTACTCCAGCTCCTGCACCACCTCAGTCTGTTGCTGGAACAGAAAATAAAATAACTCAATTAGATGTTCAACAGTAATAGGAACAGTTCTCAACAATTCTGCCATTTCAAGGCAACAAGTCACAAATTTAAACGGATTTGAGTGAAAGTGTCTGTATTCTCTCACACACACACACACACACACACACACACACACACACACACACACACACACACACACACACACACACACACACACACACACACACACACACACACACACCTGTTGCTGGAGGTCGAACTTCCTCTGCTGCTCCTGGCTATTGAGGTTTGTCTCGGCAGAATCCCCTCCCACCGCCACGTCAACGGTGTCCCGGGGCGACGGGGGGCCGCAGCCCCCGTTCCGGTAGAGGTGTAATAGGTCGGGCGGCTTGGGGATGTTGAGGCCCACGTCGTCCCATAACTCAAAGTCCTGCATTAGGAACACGAGAACACATCCATCTCAAACTTTAGTCTTAGCACTGTAGAGCCTTACTCCGTGGTGTGACAGTATCACCCTGCAAAATAATAGAATACGTAAAGAGATTCACAATAGTCATCTAAAACAGTGATGTAGCGCTTCGGTTTGTACTCCTCCAGGTGCGCTGAGTAAGTGGTGCGTACAGGTGGAAAACAAACCACCTAGGAAATCTTTTTTATTTTGTATATATCTCTCTCTCATCTTCTACCGCTTATCCTGTTTTACAGGGTCGCGGGGGGGCTGGAGCCTATCCCAGCCAACACAGGGCGTAAGGCAGGGTACACCCTGGACAGGACGCCAGTCTATCACAGGGCCAACACATATAGGGACAGACAACCACTCACACTCACATTCACACCCTATGGGCAATTTAGAGTCACCAATTAACTTGCATGGTTTTTGGGAGGAAACCGGAGTACCCGGAGGAAACCCACGCCGGCACAGGGAGAACATGCAAACTCCACACAGAAAGGCCCTTAGGTCAGGTGGGGTTGGAACCCAGAACCTTCTTGCTGTGAGGCAACAGTGCTAACCACTGAGCCACCGCGCCGCCCTATTTTGTATATATTTCTCTTGATAAACATTGTAACATACTGTATCTTGGACACATCTGCGTAAAGAAGCAGCCAGCAGTCTCAAAGAAATGCAACACATTGGAGGGGACAACGTTTCGAAAGGGTTTACCTGGTCATCGTTTTCATCGGAGAATGTGATGGCCGAGAGTTTGTAGTCACTCTTTAATAAGTATTCATTCACCAAGAAGTTTAAGGCTCTTTTTTCCAGGGAACGGATGGGTTCCTGCAGGAGAGGAAGAGTCTCACTGATCCTTTCAGGATATTTTGAAATAGCAACCAAAAGTTTGATTCCACAGATTATCAGCATTCTCTTAATATGGGAAAGGCCTGCTACCTGAATCTCAGGACTCGATTTGAAGTTCTTTCTTTCTTGGGAGGACACTTCACTCTCTAGATAGAAACAGAAAAACATGGGAGATGAGCAATCGTCTGTGATGGACGGCGACGAAGAGAATAGGGAGGAAAGTTCTCTTCAAAGACAGAGAGAGAGAGAGAGAGGGATAAGTAAAAATAGAGGATGAAGAGGAAAAAAAGTTGAAAGTACGCAACCTGCTGCCTGAGTCAAGTTGGCGCGCAGAGCCTGAATGGTATCCTTGGCTTTCCGTAGCTCAAACTCCAGCACTGGACAGGAAGTGACAACACACACAGGAAGTACATCCAACCAAAGAGAGGGAACAAACAAAAAAACAAAGATGGCCATGAAAAAACAAACCAACAAAAAGGTGACCACAAAAAAATTAACGAGATTGTACGAAGCTCGGTCTAAAAGAAAACAAAATAGGACGCATGCAAACTAGGAATTCTAAGGAACACATGCAGCAGAGGATCATGGCTTTGGCTGGTTGAGCTATCGTCCGGATCATAAGAGATGGCCTACATTGCAATAGTGCTGTGATCGTCTCCCCCTCGTTTCCATTCCATGAAACAAAATAAGTGTCGGTTCTACTTTTTGTCCAAAGGAAGGCGATAAGGAGATCAAACCAAATGAAGCTATTGGAATGCAGCCTTGATATTCTAGCAGCTGTCTGATAGGGGCTTTTACAGTACAAAAAATAATAACACCTCCCAAAAAAAGAAAAAAAGGTCAACCGCGAGATAAAGTTTGTTCCAGGCGACTCAAAGGTTATTCTACAAGTCTAGGTCTAAATTCCAATCTGGCATTATGCCTGGGTTTCATGGTTTAAGAAAACGTACGATTCCTACTATTAGGCTGATGAAGGATTCTGCGCAGTTAAGCTAATACCTTCTGATATGCCATTGGAATAAGGCAGCCTTGTTATTAAGGCTAACATTAAGGTTTGCGGAGTTAATAAGCTATCCATTGAGAGCTCAGTCAATAGACAGATTATCAAAGATTAAACACAGCTAGAAACCCACACAAAGGCATGTGTATCTGGCTTGATACGTTGAAGAAAAAACAAGAAGCGATGAAGAGAGCAAAAAGAACATCTTGCATGGCTTTGCACTGAAGATCTGCAGTATCCTTACAATATGCAGTGTGGGCCATTTAGGCTAGCACAGTAGCAGTCTAAAAATACAGCAAAAATACACCTCTTAAAGTTATTGTTACCCTCACAAACCTTAAAACAGTCCAAACCAAGTGGTTAAAGTGAGTAATATTTCCTTCAATAAATACTACGCACTGGTTATTCTAAGATCATCTAAACTAACACTTTGCTTATGAACAGGTTTTATACTTTAATGACAAATTCAAATTTTCGAAAAGATTAAAAATATTTTGAAATGTTAAAGTATTATTAAAATAAAACACCCCTCTCTAGCAAACTATTGGTCTCTTCAGCAGATCAAAAGTGCAGAGGATGCAAAAGAAAAAAATGCAAAGAAAACCACTGAAGAACAAAAGGAAAGAGCAAGAGGGAAGAGAAACAAAATGCCAGCCTGGATGGAGTGACTTTGTCCAGTATTGGTTACTGGGGTTTGACCGACGTTAGGAAGAGCCAGAAAACCCAGAGTCAGACAACCGGGGGCGGACATCTTGGCACAGTGTGGGCGACGTGAAAAGGGGGGGTTTAGGGGGGGGGGGGATGGAGCCGAATAAGGAGCGTAAGGAAGACGCTACACAGTGTGTAGGCCCAGGGATTGGCCACATCAGAACACCATCTCTCTGCTGCAAGGTTTCAATAGGAATTCTCCACCGTGCTTCACTATCAAATGTCAATGTCTCGCACTTACTTAGCAATATGGTGAAAGAACGGAATTTGTGCGGACGGATTGTGCGTAAAGTAATACCAGGGCAGGAAGGTGACCATTTTCATTTAAATCACATGAGCATTCATAAAATAACACAACAATTTAAACAAGAGCAGATTATTTTACATTACTGTTGATTCGCATACATTGTAGGATTAAGCCAAAGGGTGACATAAAAAAACAAGGAAGCAGTGCCTAAATTTCCCTACCTGTTAGAACGATCATTATTATTACTCAGGTATTAAACAAAACTGTATTTATTATGCTAAAAACAAAAGCATACGTCTTTGGAGAACCAAGGGAAGAGCCATGAATTGACGTCACTGCATTGATGTCAATTCAAAAGACGTGCATCCAGAGTGCTCAGGGGGTTAAAAAGTGAGAGATTCAAATCAAATTAGCCATCGGTATCTCACCACAAGATTTGTGGATGAAGGCTAAAGTGAACATAGTAAAAATGTTAAGTTAGTAAAAAACTTTAAAAAATTAAATAAAAAGGAGGTAATTCTGCATCTAAGTTTGCCTATATAACGTTCCGTGTCACGTCGTCACAGGTTATGGATTTTCCCAAATTTGTCAATGCCATAGCCTAAGTACCAAAAAACGATGTACTATAGGTGTAGACCTATGAAAGGGAGAGGGGAATCACTCAAACCAAGCAAGTAAAGTTAGCGCAAAAATGTTGCCCTTTACAAATAGGCTGTACAAAACTTAAAGTGTTCAACTTGGCTTCATTACAGACCAGTTCAACAACATTGTTCTGTCACAATCTGTCTTCCAGGTGCCATCCTATCGCTCTCTTGCACGGCATCTCGTTGACCAGTGTTGCTTCTCTTTGGTAGGCCCTGTGGGCTTCTAGGCTTCACTTGACACGTCTGGGTTGCCTTACCTGCCACGCGCTCGTCTGACTCCCGGTTCCCGTCATCCGAGTAACGCGCGAAATCCAGCGAGTCCAAAGTGCTGATGCTCCCTGCGCGGTCTGAGGTGGGGGACAGAGGCAAAGAGACAGGTTTCAGGGGACAGAGGCAAAGAGACAGGTTTCAGGGGACAGAGGCAAAGAGACAGGTTTCAGGGGACAGAGGCAAAGAGACAGGTTTCAGGGGACAGAGGCAAAGAGACAGGTTTCAGGGGACAGAGGCAAAGAGACAGGTTTCAGGGGACAGAGGCAAAGAGACAGGTTTCAGGGGACTGCATTACTAACACCATGGCCCCCCCAAAAAGAGATACCATGAATGTACAACCTAGCCCGAATAATACAATAAACTTGTCCTCTGCAGGCTCTGCAACAACAAAGATAAAAGTAAGATAATTTTGTCCACGCCTGCAAGTTGGTCAGAGTTGACATATTGCAGCCAAGATGACAGTTCAAACTGGTTCGCTATACAATAGCCTCCATTAGAAGCACACTCGTTTGCTGTGCACCCAAACAATGGAGATCACAGCTGACTGATCAGCATTGGCATGCTCCTATTTCACTAGGCAAGGCTAACTGCCCCGGTTAGCGAACGGTGTTAGCTTTCCTTCCACTCCTCTGCCTGTCCTGTTTAACCAGTAGCAGGCTCATGGGGGTAGGACAAGCCCACGTCCTGGCACAGTCCACCCGTAGCCTAGCTAGCCATGACCCAATAACCTAGTCAGATAGCTACAGCCGGGGCCTCTGTGCATTGGTGGGCGATTCTGTATAGGACTCCAACTTGGTTAATACTGGGAGGCGTTATATCAGTGACACAAGAAATATAGCTTAGGTCCACATGGAATGGAGACGCCAGTAAGGATACCTGCTCGGGTCTAGTGGCCTAGCCTAGTGGTTGAGTTCATTTCAACATGGGTGGAGTGGTGACGTCATCCCGATAGCCTATAGATTTTTCCCTCTGCTTGCCAAAACCAAGGGAGCATGCCAGGGTAATGAGCATGATGGTCACATGGTTAATTTGTTGGACTGCGTGGCCAAACACAGTACACATCATGCTCAGTCCTGTGATTGTGTACTCAGAAGGAAACAGAGAGTGTGTATGTGAGCATATTTGCGCACAAGCAAGACTAAGTAGTGAGTGAGTGAGTGAGTGAGTGAGTGAGTGAGAGAATGACTATGTGTTTGAAAGTGTGTGCCCCTGGTCTGTCGCTGACCTTTGTTTAAACTTTGCTTTACAGCGGAATGAAGGAAGGGCACGCCTCCCTCTTTCACAACCGGTTCTTTTCCCCCTACAGAACATCGTAGCCAATAGGGCAGCCAATAGGACAGCCAGTATGACAGCCAGTATGTCTGTGTGAACACCAGGTTGTGTGTCTCAGAAAGACTGAGAAGGTGTATCAGGGTGTTCGTCACACACAGTGGGCTGGTGGTGGTGTTTTTTCCCGAGCTGACCTCTACGGTCCGTGCTCCAGGGTGGTGGTGTGCCCGGTGATGTTACTGAGGAGACAGGCTGACATTTTACAATGCCATATATGTAATGCACTCCTGCTGGGCACCTGGGGGGGGGTGGGGGTGGGGGGGGCGTGGGCGTACGCGTACACACACACACACACACACACACACACACTTCATTAAATAAAAACACTCTCTTAAATAGGCCTAGAGGTTCACCTGATTCCTCTTCCTAAATTGATTATCAAAGAGCACAGGCGACAGCTAAGCTAATGAAACGCCTCACCCCAGTGGTGTGCATTGGTGATGAAAGTGGAAAGGCAGATGATCGCGAAGAGCATCAGTGAGAGACGACTGAGCTTAGAGGGATGTACCACTCACAAGGAACAGTGTGTGTGTGTGTGTGTGTGTGTGTGTGTGTGTGTGTGTCTGTGTGTCTCACATGGTCACTTATACCCATAGGCCTGATGGTAGGAAGGGAAGTGAATGGAAACCTTGCCAAAACAGGAGCATGTGGCCGGTAGCCAACGGTCTCCACAATGCCCCTATTTGCCCTCGGGGAGAGCGGTAGCAAATCTCTCTCCTTAATGTGTTTGTGCGTACGTGTGCTCCACACACTTCTGTACTTTTGGATTAAGTTAGCCCGATAATGTGGCCACCTGGTGTTTTCCAAATTGCGTTTTGCGACCCGAGCGGCCAAACCTCGCAAACAATCTCCCTAGACCTCTGAAGTAGCCTCGAACAAAGAGCAGGTCAAACACTGGGCGACAGGCAATGTGTTGATGTAGCTGGTCTGCTACCTACATGTATCCACTGGCAACGTCACAGCAGCCAACACCTGCAAAACAACTAAGACATTCGGTAACCTTGGTGCATTTTCAAGCATACTTCTGTCGTTTATCAAGGCTATATTTAAGTACAAACAAAATCTAACCCGGTCATGGCAAAAGGCCTTAGATGTTTGATCTCGCCAGGCTGCAAACACGAGTCCCACCTGCACGTGGTGGCTGGGCTCTTTGCATACTGCTGAGCTTACAAATTAGCATGCTGATGAGAGAAGTCTATGGCCTATAGAGTCGGGAGGCACCCGAGCGCCAACGAATCTAGCCGTGCGCTGCAAAGTCACCTCTGCTTCTCCACACTTTCTGCAGTGTGTGACAAGTTCCGATGGCGCACATGCCTGACGGGGTGCATGGTGCCAAATAACCCAATTTTTTGTCAGCATGCGTTAGGCACAATCAATCATTAGACTGAGGTTAGCCAAAAGGTTACGGTGTGACAAGTGACAGAGTATTGTGGATATCTAGCTGGGCAGTAACCTAGGCAACATAGTCTCTAACAACAGGGCCAACTGACCAAACAGGGGTTGGGGGTGTATCCTTTCCTTTCCTGTTTAAAGGTGTAGACAATAGGAGACCTTCTGTGTTCCGTCTGATAATGCTTCTGGTTTAAAAAAAGCCCCACTTTACGTAGACGCCAAAGTTGTTCCAGGCTTCCGTGATCAGACTAGGTCACCAGTCTCTAAATCTGACTCGCCTCTACAGACGTGAACTCCAACGGTTCAGGGGTATCGGAAGACTCTGGCCCAGGAGGTTATTAGTAAAAAAGGTGTTGATGCATCCCTTGCTGGGATTATTCACAAACTCCAGTATAAAGTGCATCTGTTGGATGTGCAAAAGCTTCATCACAGTGAATATGGCAAAACGGTGTAACTTCACTATTCATTGCCTCACACACCGATGCAGTATCACAAACCATTCAAAGTTGGCATCAAGGCAAACGCCCATTTTTTGTGTGTGTGTGCGTGTGTGTGTGTGTGTGTGGGGGGGGGGGGGGTCCTGACTGATTTCTATTTGATGCATTATCAATAAGCCTAGCTGGGCTCAGTTATCTAGGCTAAGATTGATAGGCTTTATACAACTGAGATGAGGCTGTCTAGATTGCCATCTGCACTAGGCACGATTACCTCAAGCCTACTGACTTAAATTGATTAAGATTGTTAATGTCTTATTTTATTCGTTTACAATTAGACTGTATAGTAGAGACAGAAGGTTGAACTGAAGAGATTCACGTGTTTCATCCAGAGATGGAGCCATTAGTCCCAGCACTCATTATTTCACAGCTGTGAAACCTCAAAGCCTAGACATGACCATTTTTGGGTGCTGCAGTGTTTGTCTATCTAGGCCTAAGGTACTTTCTGAGACGGTAGACGCATCATTTTTTGAGATTTGCACTTATGCGCGCACACCTGTCGGTACTGTAACTACCTGTAACTAACTTGTCATCATGTGTCCATGCTGACTATTATATTTCAAACCAATTATACTAGAAACAAAAGCTGAATAATGTTCGTAACAACATTAGGCTATTTTGTTGATTTAGCCTCTGTTCAGCTAGCTAAATCAGGATGGAATGAATGTAATAGCTAGTTATAACGCTTAGCCAACTATTAAATACTGCAAGTAAATTATGCCAAACCAATCTATTACCCAGAATAGCAGTATCGCATAGCCTAGCCGTTCACCGAAACCTCTGACAGTAACAGGTGCAGTGGAAGCAAAAGATGATACCTCAAGTCAGCTAATTAACGTTGGCCTTCTAGGCAATCTAGCGGTTTACTTACTCAGCGGTCCACCAGGTCCAAGTACCTGGTCTTTGCTGGCGGGTGGAGTACCGCTTTGCCTCTCGAAGTTCCCGGGATTGGAAAAATAATCCCTCAGTCTAGGAAGCTCTCTACCCGCTTCCAGCAGTTCGGTGTGAAACTCAAGGGCCGTGAGGATATATTGATCTCGCAATAGCTGCGAAGCAATTAAATCCACTGATAGCCGTGTATCTGTGCTGCCAGCCATAGCAGTGGCAGCCGTGGCCGACACTGAGATGCCTTCTACACTGGGGCTGGTTCTGTTACTAGACAGAAGTAAAGCCGGAGGCTCAGCGTCCGCTGGTGGGGAAAAGGGATTGCCTGGTGGGGGCCCTGGCGTTCCATCGCTCGGGCTCCGTTTTGTGTCAATTGCTTCATCCAGTCGCTGTTCAGCTTCTTCGTCGGAATCGCTTAGATTAAACGGGTTGACGTTACCCGCCGCCATTTTCCACTATATATGTGTTTAGAGACCCTGGTAACTGGTTTAAGTGGACCCCGTCTTCCTGGTATGATGGAAGTAGCTAGCTTGGTAGCCACCTTGCTAGCGGTTGCTCCAACAAGGAAAACCGAGCTGTTTGGTCAAACCAGACTAATGATATTCCAAAACCCGCCTCCCACGTAGGGATAACCCAGTGGATTGGTTACAGGCGAAGCCAAAATGAAACTGTCCCGAACACTTTGACAGTTGACAGTCGATAACTAGCAAGTCAGTTTTGCGCCTAACCTGTGTTGTATAGCCCCTTTACCCAAAGTGTTTACCTGTGCAAAGATATTGTTTGCCTTGATTTCAATAACGTTAAAACCTGATTATATCCGTTGAAAAATAGACTACAACATTACCCACAATTCCTCAGTAACGCACAGTAAAACGTCACATACACAATACGGAAGTGGTTCCTTTCGGTGGCTGTCTGCTTAGTGTTCTGTTCTAATCAGCTTAGTTAGCAAAAGGCATTCGTTTTTTAAAAGCACGTTGCGCAAAATGTCAGCTTACTACACACTGCCCTAAAGTTATTTTACATATACTGTGAAGTTGGTGCCCAACAGTATGAGGGTCATCTGTAATGGCTGTACTTGGTGAACAACGTCAAACTAGTGGGAGTTCATTTAAGATTTCAAGACTCTACCAGGCTAAGCTGCTCAGCTGCTTATATGCTTGGATCTAAAGCACAGGTGTGAAAAAAGGTAAGAAGAACTGACCTGTTGCAGATGAGACAACAACCAGCCTTATTTCCTAAGCCATGCTCTAGATTTGTTATATATATAGAGAAATAGATGTATAGTTTCTATGCTGTATGTTTTGAATGTTAAAGAAAGACCATCATAGCTCATCTGCAAGTTTGTGTTGCCGTTTATTCATATTCTGAAAATTGTAGACACCAATGTTTCACCAGTTGAAAACATTACTCTTCAAGGTGTCTCTTACATTCTACTTTGATACAAAATAAAGCTTTGGGTCACTCTCCACCCTCCCTGTGATGGCATATGGCTGGTTAGGATTAGCCTCACACATCCCTCAGATCTGTCTCCCTCTGCCTTCCTAAGACGACTTTGTAACTGCCTCTTAGTGTATTCCTCCACCATTCCCTTTTTTTCTCAGATTTCTCTCAATCTCTGTCTCTGCCCCCCTCCCCGCATACAGGGCCTTTGCGGCTCCAGTGTCCGTGACCTTCCTCCTCTGTATCACCATGAGAGTGATCACTTTCTTCGTGGTGGGGCTCGCCATCCACCTGGTGTTTTTCGTCTCCATCTTTGACATCTACTTTACGTCGCCCCTGGTCCATGGGATGCGCCCCCAGATGGTGGCCCTGTCACCCCCCGCCTCCAGGCTGGTACTGGTGGTGGCTGACGGCCTGAGGGCTGACAGCCTCTACACGCTCCACCCTAACGGATCCTCCAGAGCCCCCTACATAAGGTCAGGGATGCGCCAACACACGGCTGGCCACTGCTTACTCAGCCCCTGCTTCAACAGTGTGTAGGCTTTAGTGAATGCATGCGTGTGTGTGTGTGTGCTTCTATCAGGAGTGTTATGGAGGAGAGAGGTAGCTGGGGGGTGTCCCACACTCGCGTGCCAACGGAGTCTCGGCCAGGCCATGTGGCGCTCATTGCCGGCTTCTACGAGGACGTTAGCGCCGTAGCCAAAGGTGAGTGTGTGTGCACGTGTTTTGGAGATGGCAGTGAAATAGGTGGTGGTGTGGTCATCCCTCATTCGTGTGTGTGTGTGTGTGTGTGTGTGTGTGTGTGTGTGTGTGTGTGTGTGTGTGTGTGTGTGTGTGTGTGTGTGTGTGTGTGTGTGTGTGTGTGTGTGTGTGTGTGTGTGTGTGTGGGGGGGTTTGTTTATGTCTGTTTGTGTAGGCTGGAAGGAGAACCCTGTGGAGTTTGACTCTGTGTTCAATGAGAGCAGACACACCTGGAGCTGGGGAAGCCCTGACATCCTACCCATGTTTGCCAAAGGTAAATACACGCAGACCCGGCACAACAATGCAACTCAACACAAGCATCAGTCTATTCAAACTGTGGCGGTCCTGTGACTAAGTCTACCGTTGTCAAAATGCAAAAATAATAATTGACAGCTTCTGCATGCCTGTTGGCCTATTACTATTATTTATTTACACACGGCATATATATATATATATATATATATATATGTATATATATATATATATATATATATATATATATATATATATATATATATATATATACATATATAGACCATTATTACTTATAACATTCAATTGGAATGCAGTTTTAATCGTAGGTAAGTTGGCCTACCTACTATTGGGCTGCAGTGTGTTAGTGGATGCTGTTGAAATGTGTGTCTTTCCTACAGGTGCCAGTGGGGACCATGTATATACACACACTTACCCAGCAGAGAACGAAGACTTCGCTTCTAGTGACGCTTCCAGACTGGACACCTGGGTGTTTGATGAAGTTAAGGTAAAGAGCCTTTTTTTTTGTAGACAACCAATGCCAGTTGTGTCTAACGTGCACGATGCTTGACGGGAGATGAAACCTAAAACGGGCTCAAGGTGACAAAAGGAGCCCCGGGTTCAGTTTTCTGCGTGCGGCTCGTCTGGTCGGCCACATCTATTCTCGTCTCTCTCCGTTAGTCCTTCTTCCGGTCAGCCAGGGCTAACTCATCCCTGATGTCCAGTCTAAAGGAAGACCAGAATGTCTTCTTCCTGCATCTGCTGGGCATCGACACCAATGGCCACGCGCACAGACCCATGTCCCAGTGAGTTCGGAGGAACACTGAACCTGTGCCCAATGTTTCCCACCCTAAAAAGATAATGTTGTTAGCTATTATTATTCTGATGTTTCCCTGTATTGGTGTACAGCACATGCTTGTTGATTTGTGTGTTTGATTGTGTGACAGGGAGTATCTAGAGAACATTGGTCTGGTGGACTCTGGTGTAGCTGACCTGGTGTCACTAGTGGAGGACTTCTTTGATCATGATGGAAGAACTGCCTATGTGTTCACCTCTGATCACGGCATGACCAACTGGGGTAAGTCTGTGTGTGTGTTGGCATCATTTTTAGGTGTTCTTGTCATGAATTTTGTGTGTGTGTGTGTGTGTGTGTGTGTGTGTGTGTGTGTGTGTGTGTGTGTGTGTGTGTGTGTGTGTGTGTGTGTGTGTGTGTGTGTGTGTGTGTCTGTGTGTAAAAGTGGCAGCAAAACATATTTTGTGTGTGTGTGTGTCTGTGTCTCCAGGATCACACGGCGCGGGGCACCCTTCGGAGACCCTGACACCCTTGGTGGTATGGGGGGCTGGAGTTCACACTGCAAAGAGAGTGACAGACCCCCAGCCTTACCATGACACATACCTGCAAGGTACCATCGCCCCAAAGAAGAGGGCACAGTAACATCCTGGGAGAGAGACCTCTCTTACTTTATTCTGCTCCATAGTTTTTTTCATTTGGTTTGTTTCATTTCCCATAGACTGGCATCTGGAGCACCTTCGCAGGGTAGACGTCAATCAGGTGAGACACGACTGTTGCTCTTCTGACGGACTTGCCTCTACATCGACTTGTGGTTGCTTTAGAGAGACGGACTTGATGATAAACAGTGTAGCGTGTCGCCGTCACCGTGATGTTGATGAGGAGGAATGTTTTTTGGTTCCCAGGCTGACATCGCCCCGCTCATGGCCTCTCTCATTGGAGTCCCCATCCCGCTCAACTCTGTGGTAACTCTAAAAACCGAATTAGCATTGGGTCCACTTCATAAAGTGTGCATGTTGGACAAAGAAGTGGTGTTCGTTTTGTTGTATTGCCGGGAACCGCAGGATAAAACATCTTAACGTTTTTTTATTTTAAATTTTTGCTTACGCCTTTTTTTCTCCAGGGTGTGCTTCCCCTCCTCTACCTGAACAACAGTGATCTGTTCAAGGCTGAGAGTATGTACGCCAACGCCCTCCAGATACTGGAGCAGTTCAAGGTAGGGGGCCCAGCTTTTCTCAGGCTGACCATGTCCTCACTGCTGCGTGACTATGTCGCTGTGTGTACAGCATGCCAAGCACAGTATACCCCAAATGTGTTTGCAACGCCGTAAACGATGTAAAATGGCATTTGTTTCAGGTGAAAATGGCTCAGAAAAAGGAGACCACCTTGTCTTTTCTCTTCACGCCCTACCAGTGAGTTTGGAGCTGGGCTGTAGGAGGGGTAGTCGACAGCTCGTCGCAAACTCTTCGTAGGGGGGTGGGTTCAGTGTGTAGTTTGTTGTGAAAGTCCAATTCGTACTGACAGGCCTCTCTTACGTCCAGGTGGCTGACGGAATCGAAGCAGATGGACTTTGTGCGTCAGGCCCGAGTTCTGATGCAGCTGCAGAAGTACACCGATGTGGTGAGTGGTTTCACAAGCGGTTCAAATGGCCACTGTTCAATGCGTGTGTCATAGCCTTTCATTGAGACAATTTGCCAGCATTGTTGTGTGTGTGTGTGTGTGTGTGTGTGTGTGTGTGTGTGTGTGTGTGTGTGTGTGTGTGTGTGTGTCAGTGTGTTTGTATATGGTTGTTTGTGTATTGATTGACTGTTCCTGCCTACCCCTGTTTTCCCTCTCCCTCTTTCCAGGTCACTCTCTGCCGGACTTTAATGTCCCGGGCGATGAAGGGGTTGGCCTACTACCACACCTATGACCGCTTCTTCCTGGGCTGCAGTGTGGTGCTGGGATTTGTAGGCTGGACCTCTTATGTAGTCCTGCTGATACTAAAGACCCACGCCAGTATCAGGAGACCACCCGCCCACACTGACCAGGTGGAAACACACGCACCCACACACTCTCACTAATCAGGCCATTCCTTGTTGACCCCCTGGTTTAATTTTTTACACATGATAATGTTCCGTGTGTGTGTGTGTGTGTGTGTGTGTGTGTGTGTGTGTGTGTGTGTGGGATAGGTGTCTGGCAGAGCCCTGACCTGGGTGTGTGTGTGTGTGACGCTGCTCCTCGGAGTCTTCCTCCTGATCCAGAAGAGCCCTCTGACTTACTACGTCTACTGTCTCCTGCCCGTTCCCGTGTGGTACTCGGTCCTCAAAGAGTGAGGCCACACACACACACACACACACACACACACACACACACACACACACACACACGATGATTAATGCATTAGGCAGCTGGACAGCTGGCCGTCATGTAAATGTTGGACTTGAATGGGAAGCTTGAAAAGCTGTTTGAAGTCCATTCATGTCTCCTCTCTGTTGGGTGAATGAAAGCGGGGGTCTAGTGTCTCAATTTAGACGGACCGTTATTGAAATGCATTGTATTCGTTTGATTAGTAAAAAAATCTCTGTTCTATTTGTGGCTCAGGTTTAGGACCCTGACCTATCTGATTCAATCAGCTCCCTCCTTCCCTCTGTGGAAATGCCTTGGCTACTTTGTGCTGGTCGCCTTCGGGATTGAACTGCTTGTAAGTACAGGCTTTCCTAATTATTTTAAATATCGGCAGAAGCTACTGGTCACTAGGCAGATCGATAACAGCAAAGCTGTGTTACAATGGCACAGAGGGACGTCAGGCTGTGAATTAGGTTTCACTGAGCTTTTGTCGCCCCCAGGTGGTGAGCTTCTTCCATCGCGCCATGCTGACTCTCGGGCTGAGTGTGCTCTCTCTCTGGCCCATCCTGTCTGGACTGTACGGCAAGGCCAAGGTAGGTCTCCCTCTGTAGCCTCTCAAATAATAATAACAACAACACATTTAATTTAGAGGCGCCTGTCTAGACACCCAAGGTCACCGTGCATGGCATAGAAATACAATTAAAACAATATAAGTTAAAATGTTCGGTCACATACACCTCACCTCTGTGCCACCTTATCCTTTGTTATGGCGCATACCCCCCCCCCCCCTCTAGTTCAGAACAGTGAGCTGGGTGCTGGGCTGCTTGTGCCTGTCCACTTTCCCTCTGATGCCCGTGGTGGGGAGGGAGGCCAACGTACACGCGGTGTGAGTAGCTGAGCCCACACCACTACGCCTGGGTCCACCTAAACAACCGCTTGGTGTAAAATACCTGCAATTCTCCACTGTAATCCAGTATATGCCGCAATCTTCGTTAATGTTATCGTGTGTGTGTGTGTGTGTGTGTGTGTGTGTGTGTGTGTGTGTGTGTGTGTGTGTGTGTGTGTGTGTGTGTGTGTGTGTGTGTGTGTGTGTGTGTGTGTGTGTGTGTGTGTGTGTGTGCGTGTGTGCGCGCGTGCGCGCGCTGTAGTACCTGTGCCGGTGCCCTCACCCTCTTCACCTCCATCTGTTACCTATGGTCGTCACGGCGACGGACCGTGCTACACTTGTCTGACAGACAGCAGTTCATCTTCCAGGTAATCCTTATCAGACAATGAGTGGCGCATGGGCGCCTGTCTGTGTGTCTGTGTGTCTGTGTGTCTGTGTGTCTGTGTGTCTGCGTGTCTGCGTGTCTGCGTGCGTGCGTGCGTGCGTGCGCCTCAACACGTGTGCTCCTCTGTTTCCCCCAGATGCTCCACGTAGCGGTGTGTGCCTACGTGCCCACCCTCACACACTCCAGCCTGCAACAGAAACAGGGCCTGCCTCTCCTCAACCAGATCATCAGCTGGACCACCCTAGGTGTGTGTGTGTGTGTGTGTGTGTGTGTGTGTGTGTGTGTGTGTGTGTGTGTGTGCTAGCCAGATGGTGTTGGGTATGAATATAGCAGATCCCTATGGTCGACATTGATTGATGCGTCCTCTCTTTATGCGTCCTCTCTGTCCCAGGCTCCTCCATGCTGGTTCCCCTGCTGAGCTCCACGCGGCTCTTCCATCGGCTGCTCAGCATCTTCCTCTCCCTGACGGCCACGTACCTCCTGCTCAGCACGGGGTGAGACTGTCGCACACGCACACGCTCACACAGGGCTCACTCGCAACTTGGTTGTCCAGTGTTGCCAAGGCATGTGCTGATTCTCTCTCTCTCTCTCTCTCTCTCTCTCTCTCTCTCTCTCTCTCTCTCCCTCTCCTTCTTTCTCTCTCTCCCTCTCCTTCTGTGGAGAGATTGAGGGTGGACGTGTGTGCGTGTTTTAATTGTGGCATTTTAAAACGAATGTAATGTTCAATTCGTTGACTGCCAGTCAAAAGTCTCTCTCTCTCTCTCTCTCTCTCTCTCTCTCTCTCTCTCTCTCTCTCTCTCTCTCTCCAGCTCAGAGGCTCTGTTCCCCCCTGTGTTGTCCTGGCTGATGTTCGTCTGGATCAACATGGAGCAGGAGGCCCTGCACTCCCAGGGCATATCTGCTAAACAGGAGGTACCAGCCGACTTTGGGGCCAGGCCTCTGACGTGGTCCCTTCCAAAGGGAAGACGCACTAACACCTGTTCGTTTCAAGGGAAAGCGCTCGGGGGCGTTAAAACGGCCTGTGCTTGCGTTCCTTTTCAGCTCGCCGCCATCGACTTCTCGGAGAACGTGGACATCGCCAAGGTCCGACAGCTGAAGCTGGACGACATTCGGAGGTCTTACTTCTTCGTATCCTTTGCTTCGCTGCTTCCCCACCGGATTCTCGCTGTTTCCGGTCGTACCCACGCCTGTGCGTGCGTCTGTTTGAGCTTGTAAAGGCAAAGCCAATGTGTTGAAGATAGCAAGCGGTCTAGACAGGGGCTATTGATCGAGCCACCGATGCGTGGTAAATGCACTTCATTTAGATCTCTGTGGACCCAAGATGCCCTTAATCCCCAGCTAAAAGAAGTGAACTGTACGCTATGAGTGCAATGACAAACTAGAGGAGCACTGCTTCAACACTTCCGACCCCTGACGATTCCAGCTATTTAGTGACACTGCATGACCATGGAAGGGGAGCGCTACGGAACTCTCTTTTCCGATCTTTCTCTGTAAGATGAGCCCCAGAACTAGAAAAACTATTCTTACTAAAGAAAACTTTTCTTACTAAACTTCTTACCCGGAGCTGCTGCGTTGACGGTGCCCTTTTATTCCAAAGTGCTGAGGCAGCCCTCTACCAGAGAGAAAGATGGGTTTGCGTGCATAACTCACTAATGCCTGTTATTTCGTTGATACAAGTCTCGGGTGTGAAATATTTCGAGTCGAGGTTTTGCAACGTTTCCGCTCTCGATGTTATATCTTTGATCCAATAACCTGGTATTTCCCATGTGAAATGTGGAGGACTATTGATTCCTGGTTTAAAGAAAGAACCGCAAAGCATGTGTCTTTTCACCATGATACAGGGGGACGTCTTTCCTTGACCTTTGCTCATCAGGTGTTCTTCATTATAACAGCCTTTTTTGGCACGGGGAACATAGCCTCCATCAACAGGTGAGACATTGTAAGTGTCTGCGTGTGCTTTTGTTTTGGTGCCTCTCCCCTTGGGTGAACCTGACGTTGTTTTGTTTGCCGTTCCTCTTTTCGTTGTCGCCAATGTGCCGCGCGCCTCTCTGTCTACGCAGTTTCGACCCGGCCTCCGTTTACTGCTTCCTCACCGTCTTCAATCCCTTCATCATGGGAGGGCTCATGATGTGGAAGGTACTTTGCCCCGAGACATTGGCACACAGCGTCTCACACACACACACACACACACACACACACACACACACACACACACACACACACACACACGTTCTCCCATGTTCTTCTGCGTACCTGACCGTTTTGATCCTTCTATTTTCTGGCTCCTGTATGAGAGTGACCTCGCCTGAAGGGCCCTTTCCTTGTAGAAATAAAGATAGTTTTGATTTAAAAGCATACAGTACACTGCGAATAACCTTGAAGAATAGGCTGATGGGGAAGGAAGGGCTCACGTGATAGTGGTCACAGTTTGAGGGGAACCACATCCTTGCTGAAGTCGGACTCTCACTTGAACCAGTTTTTAAGCTAGCACACGGTGCACAGTATATTCACAACCCTTCCAGAACAGAGAAAACCCTCTGACAATTTCTTGATGATCACGGTTTTGACTACGCCTCCCTTCCCATTTCCTGTGGCGCTTTCTTTTCGACCTGTTCTCTCCTGACGGACCCGCCTTTTGCTCTTCCTTGTTTTCAGGTCATCATCCCCTTCGTAATTGTCATGTGCACCTTTGAGTCCATCCAAGTGACCACCCAGCTCTCCTCCAGAAGGTACCTGTCGACATGTTGGAGGAAAGGGGGGGGGGGGGGGGGGGTTAGTTCTTACAGACAAAGTAGAATGGTTGAAGCGCCACATGCCTCATGTTGCTTCCCCTATCTTTCTGTCTTCCAGTTTGTTTCTCATCGTGCTGGTCATCTCGGACCTCATGGCCCTGGTAAGACCTATCTCAGGGAACACACGGCGTTTGGGTCCGGTGGTCCTGACGGATGCGTGTGACCTTTTAAAAATATGCCTAATATGTTGGATATACGTGTTTAGTTCAACGTGTGGATATATTTTCTTTCATCCCCGGTTTGCGTCATATTCAAAATCTTCTCCCTTTCATCTTTCAAAAAAATCTGTCAACAAATGTAATCTTTCTCTCTCCTCCCCAGCATTTTTTCTTCCTGGTGCAAGACTATGGGAGCTGGCTGGACATCGGAACCAGGTATTGCAGACGGTGTTAGGGGTTTATTGGCATGCCACTATCGTCACTTAACTTGGAATACTTGTATTGTTTTGATCTTTATTCCATTTTCTTTTGACTCAGTCCGTCTGTCAGCCTAGCACAGATCCACTATCGATGAGTCAGGGCTACATCAGCACTAATCCTAATCTCTGTCGTCCCGCAGTATCAGCCACTATGTCATCGTGATGTCGATGACCATCTTCCTGATGCTGCTTAGTCTGGTCACACACATCCTCACCTCAAGGAGAATCTCTCTGTGGACGAGACCCAAGATGCACTTCCCTTAGAGAGAGAGAGAGAGAGAGAGAGAGAGAGAGAGAGAGAGAGAGAGAGAGAGAGAGAGAGAGAGAGAGAGAGAGAGAGAGAGAGAGAGAGAGAGAGAGAGAGAGAGAGAGAGAGAGAGAGAGAGAGAGAGAGAGAGAGAGAGAGAGAGAGAGAGAGAGAGAGAGAGAGAGAGAGAGAGAGAGAGAGAGAGAGAGAGAGAGAGAGAGAGAGAGAGAGAGAGAGAGAGAGAGAGAGAGAGAGAGAGAGAGAGAGAGAGAGAGAGAGAGAGAGAGAGAGAGAGACATAAGTATGCTTCCTCAGATTAGGAAACAGCTTTTGTTTTACAGTATTTATTGAATCTTTGTTTTCAAATGGTGGCATCATTTTATGAAGGGAAGCAATGATATGAACTGAGGGGTGATATGATATGAACTCATGAGAATGTTGGCCTTTTTTATAGCAAAAGTGGCAATAACTATTGATTGTATAGAATATAATGTGCAAGTGGGTGTAATCATGGGCTTTATATATGATTTATGTTCGGTTAAGTATGGGAAGCAAGGAATTCTGAATCAGGACCTGTGAGATATTTGGTGCAGTGTGTGCACTGTGCAGCTAATGTCTACTTGTTTATTACGACATACAAGCAATGTGTATGAATGTGTAACAACCAAAAGGAAATGGATACACACTAAGTTAACCCTTTATTAGGTAGACCTACTCCTCAACGCAATTAAACAAACAGAAAGTCATGTGGCTGCAAGTCGATATATAAAGCATACAGACATTGAGATTCCGTTGTTTTTGATCAAACATCAAAATGGTGAACATGCGAATTTGACCGTGGTTTGTCTGTTGGTCCCAGAGATGGTGGCAGTTCCAGCCTCTCAGAAACTGCTGACCTCCAATACATTTCCTGCCCTATATTCTTGGTGGGTTACAGAGAATGGTGCTAAAAAAAAACATCCGTTGAGCTGCTATTCTGTAGGCATAGACACTTTGTTGCGATGGCAAGACCAAGACTCAAGCTGACAGGAAAACTACAATACTTAAATAACTCGATAAGGGTGTGCAGAAGGACTCTCTGAAAGGTTAAAAAAAGAATATATCTGATCAAGATGATTCTAGACAGACCAATCAAATGAAGAAAAAGAAGGCCTGTCTAATAAAGTGACTGAGATCATCCTTACAAAACCATAACCCACGCTGGCTGAGCTAACAATACCAAAGCTTAAAGAGATGCTAATGGTTCCTCCTCTGCACTCCTGACATTCCAAATGAAATATTATAATGAGAAGTACTGCGTTACACAAAAACTTTACTGTTTACAAAAGTTGACCATATGTTAGTTCCCAGGAATACAAGCCTGGATATGCTTTAGCTAACTAATTGTTTGAAGATTCTGAACACAGATGTTGATCATTGGAAATAGTTTTACATTTAAGATATGTTATGAGGTGAGTTGTATTTTTTGCAAAAGTTGCGCCTCAAGATGCAAAATAAAATCCCTTTGTGTAAATTGGTTGAACTGTGATGATTGTGTAAGAAATACTAGTTTTGGTGAGTTAAGAATATCTATATGACATCGCTGACTCTTCAAGCAAGTCTCTCACACTTTGACACTGTTCTCAGGAAGGAAAACAAATGAACCAGCACTTCTTCTCCTACTCTATGTCGTATAACTTCAAAACAGTTCAGAGTATCAGGCAATTCTTTTCTTTTTCATTAAATCTTTCAACTTAAAGATGGTCATGGCAATTAGTCATTTCAAGATTTTAGTTGTCACATCCAGGAATATGTTTAGTGACATCCCCGCACCCTGTTTCTCTTCTCATTAATAATAGCTCCCTCAGTGAGCTGATGTGTTCAGACACGCTAAGCAGTGATAGCATCTAATCTGTATCTGCAGTGTTGATAGTACACCCTGACAACCACAGGTTTTCACATAAATTCAATATTCTACTTAGTTTCATGTGCTATATCTTCCACATTTCCATCCCCCCAAACCAGACTCCTTGTTTCGCAGGAAAGCCTGCTCTAATGTCAATTTTTGGGTGATCAGAATTGTTGCACCAAACAAAACAGCTAGATGAATAGGTACCAGAGCCAGACCAGACATTTCAATTGGCATGTTGAAATTTGGTCTGACGTCTGAAGCTGGTCGTGGGTAACACGTGGCACGGTCCTATTTGTGAAATAATCCTCTCAGCCTCACACATTCAACCCAGTTTCTGCTAGATAAAAGGCAAGCCGCCATAAAACGGCACACAGGCAAACAGCGAGCTTATTCTTGAACACATCAATTTACAGGAAGCTTTCGAAGCAGGCACAAGCAGTACTGTGCACTGTCCCCAGGCCGACTTTCCCTCCTCCATCAGAACGTAAGATTTCTATGTTTGTTTCCTAATATTAGGTTTCTATGGTAGAGTTCACGTGTATTACTCAGACAATGTCAAAATAAGTTTTGGGAAGTTCAAATTTAGATGAAATATTGAAAAAATGTGTGAAAGATCGCTATTCTATGTAGTTATGATTACTCTCGCTTTATCTTTTGATCAGCGGTGCCTTTCTGAGGTATACTTTCTTTGCAATAAATCCATTGAGCACATAGTTAGGTTAGGTTGGTTAAGTAAATTGTTGCTGATGTAACATTTAGTCAGAGTGTTCAATGGTATAGGTTTTGACATACTTGTCGAGCCACCACTGTTTCTTCCTTTTTTTTTTGCTCTCTTTCCCCTCAACACATTGTGATTGTGACCCCCCTCCATGCGTTCCTTTCTCCTCCACTCTATTTTACCCCCCCTCTCTCTCACTTGTATCAAACTCTCCCAGTGTGAGATGGCCATCAACACCGATCCCCAGCCCACCCCGTTCAGTCTGATCCTGAGCCCAGACCCTCCCGCCACCACGCTGGCTCTCTCCCACCGGGGCTTCCTGCTGGCGGTGTACTCCGTGGTGCTGGTCAGCGGCGCCATCGGCGTGAGCCTGGCCGTCCACATCCTGCAGTCCAACATGCGCTCCGTCACCACCGTCGCCGTGCTCAACCTCGTCTTCGCCCACCTCCTCTTCCTGCTCACCGTGCCCCTACGCATCTACTACTACGCGACCATGGACTGGGGCCTGGGCCCGAGCCTGTGCAAGCTGGCCAGCTCCATGATCCACATCCACATGTACTTGGCCTTCGTGCTGTACGTGGTGATCCTGGTCACGCGCCTGCTCGCCTTCTACGGCAAGGCGGAGCCGGTGGAGTTCTACCAGAAGCTGCACGCGCTGGGGGCCAGCCTGGTGGTGTGGGTGCTGGTGCTGGTGGCGGTGCCCTGCATCCTCCACTACTCCTACGGCAAGGAAAAAAAGGGTGGCCCCGACGGCGGCCACCCCACCCCCCGCCACTCGTCCAACAGGACGTCCTGCTTCCGTTACGGGAACCGTCTGCGCGAGGAGAAGCACGCCCGGGTGTTCAACTACATCGCCAGCTCCGTGATCGTGGCGGTGGCCTGCGCGCTGACCGGCCTGCAGGCCTTCGTGCTGGTGCTCCTCCGGAGGAAGTACGGGCAGGAGTGCACGGCCCAGCAGGTGTTCTGGGCCCAGCTGAAGAGCTTCTTCTTTGCCCTGGTCATGCTGGTGTGTTTCGTCCCTTACCACATGTTCAGGCTGCACTACGTCACCAACGTGGAAGGGCTGGAGGAGAGGAACGAGGTGTTCCTGAGTTTAACCGCCCTGTGCTGCTTCGACATGCTCACCTTCATGAGGAGGAACCCCTGCTGCGTCTGTGACAGAAGGACGGCGTGAACTGTTTTCGTGTGTGAGTGTGTGTGTGTGTGTGTGTGTGTGTGTGTGTGTGTGTGTGCGTGTGCGTGTGCGTGTGCGTGTGTGTGTGTGTGTGTGCGTGTGTGTAAGAGAGAGAGTGAACTGTTTGTGTGATTTGTATGTGTTTTGGTGTGTATTTTGAGGATATGAGAAAGGAATAGTACGTTTCTTTGTGTGAGAGTGAGTGAAGTATCTGAAACAAAGAGGCCGTAGAAATGACTCACCTACCAAGCTACGGGGAAGATAAATCTACCGTTTGGCCTGACTCCCTGTGACTTCATGCTTCACCCATAGATTGATTGCGGTTAAAGTTGTCTATTTCACAAGGTCATCGGTTTCAAATCCATGGTTACATTTTAAGTGCCAGCGCCAAAGATTTTTGGGGTTTTGTACCAGCGTCATTTGATATGGGATTCAGCACAGCTTCCAGTATAATGTGCATTTGGTTTCAGTCGGTAATGTTGACACTTTTTTCACCGCCACGAGAATGGCTCTGGCCGGATGTCTGCAGGTCTATTCAAGGCGAAGACTGCGTGCCTCCGTTGTCCTTCCCTTTTCAATGAACTGAGGCTAGAAGTGGCTGAAGTTTCTTGGCTGCCTGTTGCTCATGCAATGCGCTATGAGGTAACTTCCTTGTTTGCTCACACGGTGTTTCCGGGGTGGACTGTGGCCGTCAGCCTGCAGTTCTATTCTCCCACACTTCTCAGGAAACTTCTGAGTACTCTAAGCGCCACCTGCTGAATTTGCGTCTACATAACTCCCCCTTCAACTCTTTAAATACTGGCATGTACATGTGTGTACATAACTGGAGTGCTCAGGCCTACGGTCCAGCAAAAGCTAAATAAATGTCTGAAGTTGTGACTTTTTGCCATTATTCAGTGAAACATTATCCCAACTCTTAATATAATACCTCTAGTCCCGGACTAAACTTGCAGTGAGGTCATGGGCTCAAACACACACACACACACACACACACACACACACACACACACACAGGGACTGGTGATTCTTTCCCCTTTTGCTTTTATGGCGCCTAGTTACTGTTTAACATCTCCACCCTACTTTCAGTTTGTTTAGTAAATCGATCTAATGGCAGGCTATGGCGACGCCATCCAGTGTGTGCCTCAATGAGTTATAGGCCCCGGAGCTCTCCTTCCCTCCCCCCGCGCTGTCGCAGCCCTTCACTCGCTGCTCTTCACTCGTGAGTGACGCCGGGACTGGTGTCACAGGAGCGCTGCCTTTCACCGCCGGACAAGGACACGCTGGATACATGCACGTCGTTGACAGCCGTATAGAAGGTAGGGGGCCCTGTCCTGGCAGAGACCCAATTCAATGTATCCCTCTCCTAGTCAGAGGGAAACCATTTTGTGTTAGCCAATGCAGAATAACTGTACTTTTATTGTCGTGTATAATCACCGCAAAGGGGGAGGGGCGACGACGACTTATATTTGGTAATGGCCATTGCTTTTTTTTTTTACAAACCGCTAGGTTTATTTCAAGTGATGGGGATTTTGGTCTAAATGGGGTGTAGCCCTCTAAGTACAGCGCTTAAACGAAACGTACATTGCAATTGGATGGAAGTAGTCCAAGTGTGAAGAGCCCTCTATGCCAAATGTAAAGACGGTGCTGTCACCGCACACACACACACACACACACACACACACACACACACACACACACACACACACAGAGGCGGTTCGCAGGGGAAAACGGATAAGATAGACTACCTCCATTGCATGTAGCGTCATAAAGATTACATGATTACCTACATCATGTTCTGTACCACTATTCCTTATCTACGTTCGGCCTCTATTGGCGAAAAAATATGAAACCTCAGAGGAGGGACATGTCCTGTTGGTGCACTTGTAGGGTCAGTCACGAGCCTGGGAATCTGTGAACGAGTTACTTTACCCTCAACATACATCGATCCACATCAATAACCTATGTACGTTCAGGTTAGGTATGGGCGTGATATCGATTGAGGTCGACATCGCCGTTGACTGTCGACTGAATCCCACACTTCCTGCTTTTTACGTTCTTCAGGATGTGCGTTTCGGTTTTCCAGGCATCGACAGATGGGAAGGTCCCCTCGTCGGCGGCCATTAAAGGCGAAATCTAAATAAAGGCGACAGTATTATGACCGTTTCACTCTGGCCCGGCCTATTGGCTCAGGCGCTTTATTGCCCCGTCAAGCTCCAGTTGCTAGGAGGGCCCCGGGTCTGCTGTGCCTCGCAACCGCGGCTCCTCTAAGCTGGATGTGCAGCACAGTCCCTTCCAGAGCTCTGTGACCGATACAATGGGCCGTGAGTTCAATGGCGTTACAAATGGCAAAGTGACACACGCAGGCGCATGCCTTCTTATTATCTGCACATTTTTTTGTGTTTAATCAAAACAGACACTACCGGATGGGCTGTGTATAAAATAGGTAGGTTTCACCTTCCTGTGGATAGGGTGGGTGAATGTAAGCGCCATCACTCTGAACTGCACCCCGCCCGCCCAGTCTCTCACTGTCTATCTCTCTGTCTCTGTCTCCCTCTCTATCTAAACTTGATGAGTCAGGAGCCTTACGCCTCAAGAGCCTGCTTAAAAAGTAATCTATCTCTGTCTCTCACGCAAGTACACACACACATACACACACGCGCGCACACACACACACGAAACCCATTCCAATTCTGTCTCTACCACGCTGCGCGTTCATATTTAGCGTGTGCGGCGAATAGGAGGCAGCACAGTCCATTCGTTTGCTAATAGGCCACTCCAGTTCATCAAGTTAATCAGTGATGATTGGTAATCAACTACCTCCCCACACCTACATTATATTGCCCTCATAAGCCTTCTCATTGCCCCTCTCACGAAGGGCATTGTATCTCTAACAGCCCCTCGTTTACAATCATAATTTCCATTACAAAGGCTCCCCTGACGTTATCGTGTGCTGGGACAATGGCCTCTATGGCTGTGAAACTATTTTGATTGCGGACAGTCAGGTGCAACCTGGGTCTTGCCTGTCAGCGAATGGAGGCGAAGCCAGTGATTGATTTTGATTGTGGCATTCCATTATGCTGCCGGACAAAATCAGAGCCAGGGATTTGCTTGGTTTTCGGCTGATCTTTTGGCCTACAGCCTTTGAGAGTTTTGTCAATGTCAACCGAAATATGCATAAATACGGACACATATATTAATTAAGGCTTGAATAGATTCTCTTTGTCTTAGTCTTTGAAGCTGGTACCGCAAACTAATGTAGCGCATACGGTAGTGGATGCTCTTTATAATGATTCCTTATACCAGCAGCATGCTATTCACATTGCAGTGCAGCTTATAGAGCAGTCTATTACCATCATGGCAGAACAGTGACAGGAGTTATCAGTGTTTTTCACTTGGAGCTGCCTTTCCTGGATCATATCTGCGGGGATGCTGGTTGTATTGCTCTGCTATTGATTAGATTAGGCAGTTCATAGAGACCACTCTCAAAACACACACACACACACACACACACACACACACACACACACACACACACACGCCCATAACCCTTCACACATTTGTATGCACGGGGAACCAGTCTTCCCGAGAAATTAAAAGGTGCGCGAAACGCGTATCTCTCCCTCCCCTATCTCTCCATCCCATTGATAAGTGACAGAGAGCAGGCCAGATAAGTAGAGGCGATAGAAGGTAAGGAGTCTGGGCCCAGGCTCCTCCCCCTGTCCTGGTCGTCATTGGCCCAGTCGGCCAGAAAGGTAGATTCTTCACCTGGGTCTCCTGTCATTCAACCCGACGTCTGGAGGAGCCCTCCCTGGGAGACAGAGAGAGATAGCAGGAGCCAGTCGAGACCCACAGGAGAGGGGAACAGAGAGGCTGGGATGGAAAATAAATAAATAATACAGTGTAAGAAAGAAAGAAAAAAAATTAAAGCTAGAAAGGAGAGGAAAGATACGAGAGGAGAAAGTGAAACGGAGACAGAGCAACGGGTTAAAAAAGACACTGAGAGGATTTGGGTCAGGAATGAAGTATCCCGCTGCTCAGAATAAGTCCCTGTTGGATATGGATGTAGCAAACTACTGCGAGGGCCTGGACCCTACCTACAGCACCCTGGGCTTTGACAACGCAGATGTCCTGTATGGTGGAGGAGGTGAGAGAACACACACACACACACACACGAGAACAACTGTATCCAGATTAGCGTCCATTTTGCCTGTATGAATCGGTAACGTTTTCAGAAAGAGGAAACTTTGACAGCTGTCAGAGTGTTCGCCAGACAGCTAGCACGTCTCAAAGGAACATTCACTGAGTCAGTCAAACTTCAAGCTAATGATTAACAGAGTCCAATGGCTGACTATCTCTCAAAAGTTAACCTCGAAGATCCCTCAAAAAGCTATTTTGCAGTATAATCTGTGTCTCACTTACAGCCATGAATTATTAGCTGTGGTTCACTATTTGTTTTGCTCTTGTCTGGAAGTCAAACTAAAACAAAAATACTCAAAGCCAACCTTAAAATGATCAAATGTGTAGGTCATAAAAACAGCCAGTTCTCACCCTCATAAGCACTCTAAATGATTGACGTGGATGACCAACGGATGAGTGGTTACAATTTAATTTGTCGTTTATTCATTCTACGAATCTGCCGTGATGACCGGGACCACACTCTATGGACAAACACAGATGATCAAATTCATAAGTTACTTGACGAAGACCAGCAGATCAGAAATAGACTTAGAAAAAAAGCTGTAAACTCATGGCTTGGTGGGTCACACTCAGGCCTTTTTAGTTGATGCAGTGGAAGACTAGGTGGGTGATACATTTCTACATTTGTTTTCATTGGAGCCTTCTGTACTGTAGGAGGTATAAGCATTGGTTCCACGATCAGGTGGTGACAGTGTGCCCTATTGAACAAAGCTCATTGCGGTGTTAGCTAGTTGTACAACCTTCGGCTGATAATTGAGGCCTGAAGGTTTGTGAGCAGCTGTATGTGTGTGTGTGCGTGTCCTGGATATGGAACATAATCGTGATTGGAGGGGACATCGTAAGGTCCTTGTGAATCCTCATGAGCGGTGGAGATGTCCCCTCTGCCGTGGTGCTCTGACTCCTCAGGCTCCAAAGACGGGTGTGGAAACCTGTCCTAGGCCAACAAGCGGGGAAGAGTTGGGGTGTGAACGCGGGCCAATCCTAAAACGTTACGGCGACAGTTACCTTGACAGAGAGAGGAGTGTCTTTGCAAAACGGGGGCATGTCCACCAACCTCCCGTCCTGCAGCATGGTTGACAGCATGGTCTCAAAGGGACGCCACTGATGTCGCTCGTCATGTTGCACACGCCAAAAGACACCGACACATTAGAGAGGTCGAATGTCGTCGGAGGTGGTCCCTCGATCGACCCTTCGCCATGTGGTCACAGCACTGCTCATTGTTAAGGTATTTAAAAAATGTTGGCGGGCGTTGGTGCGTGTGTTGCAGACAGCATGCCAGTGGAGCCCAGCCTGTCCGGGCCTGACGGGGTCAGCGCCAACTGTGCCATCTGCGGGGATAAGGCCACGGGTAAACACTACGGAGCGTCCAGCTGTGACGGCTGCAAGGGCTTCTTCAGGCGCTCCATACGCAAGAGCCACGTCTACTCCTGCAGGTCGGTGGCCCTCCGCGCAAAACATACACACACCCTCACAAACACACAGACATTGAGGAGGAGCCCCAGCGCACTATGTGCTCCTAAACGTGTATATATGTGTGTGTGTGTGTGTGTGTGTGTGTGTGTGTGTGTGTGTGTGTGTGTGTGTGTGTGTGTGTGTGTGTGTGTGTGTGTGTGTGTGCGTGCGCGCGCGTGTGTGTGCGTGTGCGTGTGTGTGTGTGTGTGCGCGCGTGTCTCCAGGTTCAGCCGACAGTGTGTGGTGGACAAGGACAAAAGGAACCAGTGTCGCTTCTGCCGACTCCACAAGTGCTTCAGGGCCGGGATGAAGAAGGAAGGTGAGACATGCAGACAGCCAGGCTCTCCTAGTGGAACAGTCTAATGGTGGCCCTCCAGGAGGAACAGTCTAATGGTGGCCCTCCAGGAGGAACAGTCTAATGGTGGCCCTCCAGGAGGAACAGTCTAATGGTGGCTCTCCTAGTGAAACAGTCTAATGGTGGCCTTCCTAGTGGAACAGTCTAATGGTGGCCCTCCTAGTGGAACAGTCTAATGGTGGCCCTCCTAGTGGAACAGTCTAATGGTGGGTCTCTTAGTGGAACAGTCTAATGGTGGCTCTCCTAGTGGAACAGTCTAATGGTGGGTCTCTTAGTGGAACAGTCTAATGGTGGCTCTCCTAGTGAAACCGTCTAATGGTGGCCCTCCTAGTGAAACAGTCAAATGGTGGGTCTCCTAGTGGAACAGTCTAATGGTGGCTGCCCTAGTGAAACAGTCTAATGGTGGCCCTCCTAGTGAAACAGTCAAATGGTGGGTCTCCTAGTGAAACAGTCTAATGGTGGGTCTCTTAGTGGAACAGTCTAATGGTGGCTCTCCTAGTGAAACCGTCTAATGGTGGCCCTCCTAGTGAAACAGTCAAATGGTGGGTCTCCTAGTGAAACAGTCAAATGGTGGGTCTCCTAGTGGAACAGTCTAATGGTGGCCCTCCTAGTGGAACAGTCTAATGGTGGCCCTCCTAGTGGAACAGTCTAATGGTGGCTCTCCTAGTGAAAGTCAAATGGTGGCTCTCCTAGTGAAAGTCAAATGGTGGCTCTCCTAGTGAAACAGTCTAATGGCGGCTCAGTCTAATGCTTGCTGTCCTAGTGAAATAGTCTAATGGTGGTTCTCATTGAGCTGCTCTATCATAGAGATACCCTGTTCTAATGGACAAACTGATGGAATGAAGGGGGGTGGTTCTGTAGTGGAGCTGAGAGACAATCTTCACCAATAAACTGGAGATGGCTAAACTGTGTGTGCATTTGTCTGTGTGTATGTGTGCAGTTGTCTATGTTTGTGTAGGTGCGTTTGTGTCTGTGCGTGTGACTAAG